>OX465245.1:12337044-13537044 GCA_949987775.1 Aproaerema taeniolella
CTCAAGCTTGTCCAGCAGACTCAGCAGAGGAATAAAAGTGTCCAAAGTGATTTTTAGTCTCGAAGTATGAAGTGGTCTTGGATGCTGCTCGCATACTGATTCCTCGACTTCTCATCGAATACCTGTCATAATGTTTTTCAGCAGTATGAACATCCATATACCTGGAAGATATAGACTTTGCGGATGATCTCTGCCTACTCGCTACTTCACGAGAACACCTCCAGTCCAAGGCCGACGATCTTGCCAATGCTGCTGCTGAAGAGGGTCTGCGCATAAACGGTAATAAAACGAAAGACATGCGCCTTAATACCACTGATGCAACGCCTATCTATATAAACGGCAAAGCAGTCGAAATTGTGAAGCGCTTTACCTACCTAGGGAGCATTGTAGACCCTATGGGAGGTACAGAAGCTGATGTAGAAGCGCGTATCAACAAGGTAAGAGCCGCATACGCACAGCTTAAACCCGTTTGGACGTCATCAATAATCACACAAACAAAAATAAGAATATTCAACTCGAACGTCAAGTCAGTCCTCCTGTACGGATGCGAGACATGGCTCGTCAAGAATGACGTCACCAGCAAACTTCAGGTGTTCGTGAATGTTTACGTCGCATCCTGGGAATCTGTTGGCCACGAACCATCCCTAATGCAAGACTGTGGGAGCTAACTGACCAACAACCAATGAGCAAGGAGATTCTTATAAGAAAATGGCGCTGGATTGGGCACGTCTTGAGGAGACCAAATAACCATCTGTCTAAACAAAGCCTTATATGGCAAGCTTGTGGTACAAGAAAGCCGGGCCGTCCCCGTACCACCTGGAGACGGTCAATTGATAAAGAGGCTGCATCAACTGGTCTCAGTTGGAAAGACATCGAAGCTGCCGCCCAAAACAGAGAAGAGTGGAAATCCTTTCTGAGAGCCCTATGTCCCTGATGAGGGATAACAGGATTGCATGATGAACATCCATTGCAAGCTAAATATTACCCATTAGACAGATTGAAACTGTCCAAAAGCAAAGTGAAGTGATTCTACTGCAGAATACTGTCTGTCACTGACTACTTAGAAGGAAGATAGTTTTCTTAATTAATTTGGTGGATACCGGCACTGCACTGGACCACCCCTAACATGACCCACTGACCCTGCAAACTTGAGTTTTCCTAAGATGTCAGGACAAAGCCATCAAACTGATTCAATGAGCCTGAAATTTCACATGTGAGTGAGTGAAGAAATATAAGACGGTAAAACAGAACTTAGATACCACAAGCAAACCCAACTCCTCAATTTTTATCAAGTTACAAAATATATGCTTACGTTCCTTTTAATGTCTTTTCATTTTACATATTATTATATAAGAAATGGTGTGTGTCTATACCTAGCGGTGCCCCGTCACTGGGCAAAAATGAATGCAATTAATAATTAGCTCTAGATTTGTTCCATAACGGTGATATGTTAGACGCACCGAAACAGTGATATACTGGAAAAAGTTCAGTGCATAATTGAAACAATGTGTTTTTGTTTTCAAAACCAATTTCTAGTTTTTCTTAGGAAAATGTCAGGTTCAGTTGTTATCTTGGAGATAGGCAGTGTTCTCTGGATAGGGAATCTAATAAGACAGCATAAATAAATATTTAAGAACTACTTAGTCAGTTAATTTTGAATCGCTGCTTTCAAAACCCAATATATTTATTTCAACAATATCTTGAAAATTACTGAATGTACTTAGTTAATCTTTTAATATGTTGAAGTAAACAAACACATACTAGGTGTACTGCAGCCATTCATATTGCAGAGTGCATACATTGTAAAACCATTCATATTGCAGAGTGCATACATGTGGTAACCTGATGTGCGGCCCTCTGTACTTTAGTATATAACAATTCAAATTCAAAAATAACTAGACTTACCCTAGTACTTAAGAATAAAAATTTGAAATAAATGGAATAAAACAATTTTTTTTTAAATAAGTTTTTTAATTCATATATGCACTTTAATTCATTTTCCAAAATAAGTCTCAATTCGTAACCCAAATTTCACTGAAATAAAGAATTATGCACAAAATTAACAATATTATAATTTCAGTGATTCAGTTCTCGCCGTACCTACATGCCAGTCATGTTTCACAGCCTTGTAAAACGTGTGGCTCAGGCCAGCAGACCCACGGAACTTAAACAACGAATTTAGGTATTCTATGTATGCCAATATATAACACCTTCCTAGTGCCTATTGATGCCAAAAGAACCATATACAGGGTGTTAAGTAATTCGATCTTATCCTCTTGGGTGGTAAATCAGCCCATGAAACTGAACAACTTTCCCTAAGAACAAATGCCGAAATACGAAAAAAATTTTTTTACTTCCCATACAAATTCCATCAGCTGATAAATCTTTTTGTATGGGAAGTCAAAAATTTTTTTCGGATAAGATCGAATTACTTAACACCCTGTATAGTGCCATCATAGTTTAAGAAATATAGGTCGTTGTTTGTGGGTTGCTTCAAGCGCTTTGGAGCTATAAAACAATCTTGGTGTGCCTGCTGGGCGGAGGGTTCAACGCAGCAGACCAAACATGATAGCAGGCACACCAACATCGTTTTATAGCTCCGAAACGCTTGAAGCACTAGGTTTGAAACTTTTTTCTCGATGGCACCAATGAAAGCATTTAAGCTTAGAACTAGAACCATGTCTCTAACTTTAGCCATTTCCGTGTACGAGAGGTGGGTCTGCTGAGCTGTTATCCATCCAGCAGTCCCACAAACAACGACCTTTATTTCTTAAACTATGATGGCACTAGATATTGTTCTTTTGGCATCAATAGGTACTAGGAAGGCATTATATATTGGCATACATAGAATACCTAAATTCATTGTTTAATTTCCGTGGGTCTGCTGGCCTGAGCTTGTGAAACGGCTAGAGCTTTCAAAGTATCACCGTTGTTTGCGAGCGATACTCCATACTCCACCTAAAATGAAAATAATAATAATAAAGCTTACATTGCAATTAAATTAAATCAAATCAATTAATATTATTAAAAATGCAAAGTTAATAAATGAAATTAAGTTAATTAAATTTAAATTAAATTACTTAGTGTTCTTTTACTTAGATTCTTCATCAGCTGTGGGCCCTTTTGGGTAAAAGCCTCCTCCAAGTTATTCCACTCATCTCTATTTTTAGCAGCCTCCATCCATTGCTGGCCTGTTACTCTTGCTATCTAGTCGTCTGTTTGCTATGACATGAAAATGGATTTGGTTAATGAAAGTGGATTAATTGATTCTTATAAACTTATTAATTATTCCTGGCTTAAAATATTAGGTATATTGTGTATTCAAAAGTAACTAAATGGAAAGTTACAGCTATTGTAGAGTTAATGACGGGGTTTTAGTAACTAAAAACCCCGTCATTAACTCTACAATAGCTGTGCAAATCGTATCCACTGTTTGCAAGTTTCCTGACATGCCAACCTTGGTTTCAGCTTCAATTATACATTTTAAACATTCAAGTACAAGTTTGTTTATGTGGGTAATGTAATGTAATGTTATTGCAATTCGACCAGAATCACGTAGCAAAACATTTAATTTTATTTGGGTACTTACGGTTAATGTTTTTAAGCTCAATACTCCCGCCAGGGAGTATTATGTTCCTTGGTAATCCTACACACACACACTTCTTGGTAGGTCATCAAAGGTAGGTTATGGCAAGCGGTATTCTTTATTTATCGCAATCAGTCAATCCTTTTTTTAGGAATATTATGGCGGTCACTGGGTCATGTTACGGGTGGCTCTGTCTTCAAAAGTTATGACAATTTTGCCAATGCCAAGATTGGAATCTACAAGAGATCACGGTGCAAACAATTCTATTCTATTCTTGTGCATATATGGGTCTGTCTTTTTATGTAAGACAATTTTGCCAATGCCAATGTTGAAAACTAAAAGAGATCACGGTGCAAACAATTCTATTCTATTCTTGTGCATATATGGCTCTGTCTTTTCATGTAAGAAAATTTTGCCAATATCGAGGTTGGAAACTACAAGTGAACGCGGAAGAAAATTAAACAAACGGTAAATATTTTTGTTGTTGTCGTTTTTGATTCGCCTTACGATGACAGTCACAGACTATTTAGTTTATTGTTTTATTATTCGCATTGCGGCAGGCAAAGGTTAAGAATCATACAGCCTTGTCATCCTATGCAGTTTATGCGTTTTAATGTGACTGCACGACCGATGACCCATTTTTATTTTTTTAGTTGTTTTCAAAGTAAACAATAAAAATGTCCATAAATCAATGTTAAGGGTAATTAAAATTTAAACATACATTGAAAGGTAAATTATAAGAACAAAGTAAAATAATACTGCAGCATAACAGAACGCACAGCTAAGTAATTTGAATTTGATGTTCACGCAAAATATTGAAGTTGATTCAAAAGTTACCATGGTTTAGTAGCCGTCAAAATCAAAATCAATTTTTTTATTGAATTTTGGCGTACTAGTGTGAAAACAAATGAAAGAACGACTTTCTCATGATACTTGCAGTGCGTTTTGTTTTGCTGCAGTATTTAAATGTATTCGTTGTTTTTCATTACTTATTGATCTTTATTTTGATTAAATTAAAACTAAACGTTGATTTTTAATGTAATAATTATTTTTTTACCTTGAAAACAAAAAATAAATTGATGGGTTATAATATTAAAACGAATTGTCACTGTCACTGTGTCACTATTGAAAATGTTAAAATCAAGATGTTTTGAAGAAAATTGAGAAGTTTATTTTGTAATTGTAGCTTATTTTAACAATATTTTTGAGTTTTTCGTGTAGTACGTGTAGTGGTGTTGAGTCGGAAGACGAATTCCACGTAAAACGTATACTGTTAAACTAACTACTAAAGGTTTCAAGACCAAGTAAGTTTTGTGGTGTTTTCCTATCGCCGTGGATGGAATTTCATCTAGAATCTTTTCTAAAGCAGACTTTCTGAGGCATGGAAAATATTATCGCCGCATTTTTTACGCAGCCATTGGTAATATTTGAGTTATCTATTGTGATATCATTGGTAATCTGCCTATCAATCTTCTGCAGAAGTTCTCGGAAGTTGTCATGGTTTTTTCTGTACTTAGAGATGTGTTGAAAATACCTTCAGTGGTAAAACGCAGGTAGTTATTCCAAAGTGTTGGTGAACTTATCTATTAGTTTTGTAGGCCTAACACAAAAATCTTAATATTGTATTACTGAGATTGTTTGTTTGTTCTTCTTTCTTACAATTTAATGGAGCCAAGCCAAAGTGTTATCAAATCTAACATACTTAATAATCATATTAAGCAAATATTATCATACCAACTTTTACATATACTTATCATTATTTATGTACGTACCTATGTCTGTTCTATGACACATTATTTCATCATCACACTATACCTATTCACTTACGTTCAGGCTTCACTCTGCCGGTCTTACAAGAAACAACTTAGAGCTGAGTGAAGCCGTTTTTCTACACACAACACTGCACAAACACACAAGTACGAATTGCTAGGACTTTGCAAATATTTCCTTTTAAAAGTTTTGAAGAAAACTTTAAAAGGAACCTAATGTTAACCTAAATGTGTCAACTCAATTCAAAATATCTTAACTTCATAGAACATTAAATGTTTCGACTGTCATAACATAACATCTTAGTGCTCCAAAGTCATCATCATCCTGACCTGCTAGCGGTGCTCCCTGCTGATCAACAGACGATGCTCTGGTTTATTACAACCATTAGAGTTTCTTTACTTGATGTTGGTCACTTTTTGCCTTTCCCTATTTTAATACTACTTAAAATACTCTGACATTAGCAAAATCACAAAAATCAAAAATTGAATGAAATTTTTCTAATTACCTACTTATGTCAATAACATTTGTTTGAGTCTGTCTGTTTGCAAAGGTGCAGTCTTCCCCCGAAAAGAACAGACGGGAAACTTAAAGGTTGTTCTTTTTGTTTTTTCATTACTTCCTATTTTTAACTGATCTGTCTTACTATTTTATTTATTTTTTGTCTCCATCTTTTTATTTAGTTTTTCTATTTTGCTCATCTTCTGTTTGTGTTACCCAAAGATAATATCAACACTAGTATTTTCTGTTTACATTCTTTGTGTTGTAATGTCTGAAGTCATTTTTTTTTTAAATAAAAAACTAGCTTTTCACGGGGGACTTCGTTCCCGTGGGAATTTTCCCGTCAATTTTCCAATGTTTTTAATAGTTATTCTGCTATTCGGGATGGAGAGAAATACAACAAATCAAAAACCATGGAAACCGGTCCAGCCGATCTTGAGTTATAGGTGGTGTAACTAACACGACTTTGTTTTATATATTTAGATGGGTTCGCTCTTGACCACAATCTAGCTTAGGGAAAAGATGTGGTCGAGGATGTAGCGAACTCACCCAGAAGAAGCCTATTCACTCGTACTTTATAGATATTTGGGTTGTATGAACTCGGAAATACAGACACCGGCAGGGAATTCCACTCCTTGGCAGTGCGCAATATAAAAGATGAAGAATAGCGCTCAGTACGTATCTGAGGGATCTTGACAAGATAAGGGTGATACCCGCAGTGCATCTGGATGTCCGATGGAAAAAAGGGGCAGGCGGAACGAGCCAATGCAGCCTCTGAGCAGTCTCTGAAGTACATCTTATAAAAAACACATTTAGACTTCTTTTTTTACAATATGTTATTTCATTCTGAAGGAGATGAAGTTTTCCCAGTTATATTTAATAAGATGAAAAGAATTAATTAATCTGCTTTCATTAACTTAATTTATTTCCAGGTGGAGTGAGTCATCTTAGGTTTTGTAAAGCATGTGCAAAGTAAGCTTTTAAAAGATAACTGGCAAGCTTGACACTTTGGACCGGCCCTGCATTGTATGGCGCGCAGTATAAATCAGAGCTCAGCTTAAATTGGTAGTGTAAAGCGTGACCTGCTCTTGACTGTACGTTAGTGACAGCGCCGCAACAACACCGCGGTCCTATGTCAACATTGACAACGCCATAGGGCGAGCAATTCTTTGCGCGGGACCCTTGCGCAATCAAAGTGAAGTTTCAGCGTGAGCCGAGCGCGAGTTTGTCGTTATCGTGGTAAAGCTGCTGAGAAAAAAAATTTCGAACTTCCTCAGGGATGTGGCTGCCTTTCATTAAGATAATTCTACACGAACACAACTACTGCCATGTATGTACACTGAGAACACCGTCAATGATATGATAATTAATATTGTTGGAAGACTACCAATCAAACCAACATAATAACTTTGATTTATTGAGTATTGGGAACTTCCTAATAGAGTTACATGATTTTAACTAGTTGACAGTAAAGATACATAGTAAAAGGCTCTAGCACCAATCAAAAACTGAATGTATAATTTTTGGAATGATGGGTATTCGAATAAGAACAAAACTGAGAATGATGAAGATGGTTGAGAATAAGATGTATAGAGCCTGTTACAAGGACTTTGTTTGGAAAATGAGTGATATCTGATTTAATAAGATTAACATGCATATATGAATAAAAAAACTTGTTCCACATAATTTTATTTTATTCCAATAAATTCTCCCAATAAATCACCTAGTAAACTAAAAATCCAACTGTCATAATTCATCCAAGAAAAAAACTGTTGAAAATAAATACAGAACTTTCTCCGGAATGTCCGCAGTCTCTTATAGGTGAAAATCACTTGTTGGAAGGTGCATTAACATTACGTCTTGTGTATACTGATGAAGTCGAAGAGTTGAGTTTCCTCATGGTATCTAGAAGTTCCTTCAGGTGTTTATCCCATCATTTTCTATCTTCACTCACATGTACAAACAAAAATAAAATTCAGGCACATTGAATCAATTTTGTGACTTTTTCCAGACATCTTAACTGTCTGCTGGGAAAACTCAAGTTTGCAGTGGGTCTTTACTGTGCCAGTAGCCACTAAATTGATAAGGAAGATTATGTTTCTCCACAACATAAACACTTCTTCTGCAATCAAATTGCTTTTGTATAGTTTCAGTCTGTCTACTGGGTAATATTAAGTTTTTATCTAGTAGTGGTTGCCCTCAGAAGTACTTAATCACCAACAGATTTTCGTTTTCGCCAAAAATATTATTGTTGTGATTACTGTAAAAACTTCAAATGTTTATCTCCACAGCAAGTTACAATGACAAGAGCCAAGGAGTTTACAAGACTACATACTCTTTGATACAAGAGCGAGATGTGAAATGAGATGGAAGGATGGGAAACATCACGCGGGAAAATTTAAAATACATACAAAAACAAAACTCAAAATTACGAAAAAAAAAATTTTAGTTTTGGAAGGTTTTCTTTCTTAGTTTATATACAAAATGACTTTCTAACTACAAATTTACAAATTATGTATTTTATTAAGCCGCTAAATAATGTTTTTCAAAGGAAAACTTGCGATGTTGACGCCGGAGGAGTCGCCTACTTCAAAAGCGTGAAAATCAATTTCCATAAAGTCGGAAAATCCTTACATGGTACCAATTGTTTCAGAAAAAAAAAAGAGTACGCATAGGATCGTTCATTCTTTCAAGCTTCGACTTAGACGGCCTGTCACGTGACGTGTCATGGCAGCCCAAAGTGAGATTTAATCCAATTTTGTCTTATGCTTCGTATGCTTCAAGATCTTTGAGAGCTTTGAGAACCCAATTTATATTTTTCTGACTTCTTATAGATTTCTTATATCCATATTTAAGATCCCCGACGTCATTCATTCTTATATTTTTCTCACTAGTTCGCAAACAATGCGTCCCCATGGTACCAATTGAATCAGCTTCCTTCCGTCAGCATCAAAATCATCGCGTCAAATTCACGCAAGAACGGTGGTAGCCTCCCTGTTCTCTTGTATCTACTCTCTTTCTCTACTACCTCTAACCTTTCACTCGACCTTTCCCTATCTACGTCTAGGGTCTTATATCTATAGGACCCTCGACGTAGCCTACCTCGACTACTGTTCACTAGGTCCTTACGGCTCTGCTGTAAGCCGAAGTGCAACATTACAGGTGTTTTGGATATATTAACAGCTGTTGTTAATATTTTTTGTGAAAAATTGTTTGTGATTTACAAAGTATTGTTAGTATTTAAAATAAAGTGCGATGTTTGTATGTTTGTAAATTAAGTTTGTACTTTATTTATGTGTACAACCCGTTTGCGCTAAGTTTGCCGCTGAGTGGAAAGAACGTGGCATGGACGACCGACTTTAAGTCATTACAATTAGGCTCATTTTAAAGTGACGTCGTGTGAAGGTAAGCCATAGATTATACATTATTATATGGAGGTAAGCGGCAAACTTTGCGCGAACGGGTTGTAGGTAGGATTAATGTCCTTGCGAATCAAATCTTGGATATTTGTTTTAACCCACTTCCAGATATCCGAATAATGTGAAATTTTGTAGACATATACAACTACCGTGACAATGCAATAATCTGGTATTGATGAGCTGGTCTGATGATGGAGATGGGTGTTGGTGTCAGGATCTGCATGCTAGTAGTTGGATACCTACGATGTTCGGGCTCGTAAATTATTCTTGGCGAGGGACTTGTAATGATGACATGATGTCCAGGGTCTAATGACGGAGATGGAAGGTGGTCTCAGGATCTGCCTGCTAGTAGTGGGATATCTACTGTGTTGGGGCTCATTAGATTGGTATTGACTAGTAATTTATGATGATGACATGATATCAGGATCTGGTGATGGAAACGGACGGTGTTCACATGGTCTGCCTTGTATGATCATAGTAGTCGGATACCTACTGTGTTTGGGTTCATTTTATTTTATTGTTTTCGTTAAGTCCTTTACATTATACTGGGTGAAGTGGGTTTGATGATGAAAACATAAGCTGAATGATAGAATTCTTCGACTGTTACTAATAACCTCTTAAAGTTTGGGTTCATTTGTTTGAAAGCGATACTAGCAATAGTTAAAAATATTCATTATTGTCATTTTTACTTTCCTACGTTAATAAAACACGTTTATCATAGTCTTTTTTGTTTTAGGAAACTAACATGGCTCCAAGAAAAAAATCTGCAGTGTGGGACTTTTATAATTTATTAGAAAATAGACAGATAGAATGTAAAGAATGTAAGAAAACATTTTTTCATTTTGGGAATACAACTAACATGAAAGATGCATCCATTAAGCTATTCAAAAGCCATCAATCAAAATGAAACACAACGTGCTGATAACAGCGAATTGGATGACAGTTCAGCTTTCGAACCAATACCGACTGCTAGTCAACCAGAGACAAATGAAGATGGTGACACTGAACATCAATTACCCATAAAAAAACAACTCGCAAGAGACAGTTACAGTTGACATTTACGTCAACACAAATCAACTCAAAGAATGTGGACAGCGAGTTAATAAATATGATATGCTTGGATATGCAACCACTTTCTATTGTAGAAAATGTAGGGTTTCAAAGATATTCACATTTCACACGTACTGAACTATTGTCTGCCATCTCGGAAAATTTTGTCTGAAAAATTACTGGCCACGCAATATGATGTTTGAAAAAGATCATTAATTGAGAAGTTAAATAAAATTGATTATATATCATGCACAACGGATTTATGGTCATCGGACAGTAATAAAAGTTACCTCACTATAACTATACACTATATTCATCTTGGTACATCAGAGTCACGAGTATTGGCTACAAAAGAGATGGCAGACACACATACGTCGGAAAAATTGCAGCTTTGATTCGGCGTATACTCGAAGAAGAATGGAATATTTTCAACAAAATTGTATGCATTACCACCGATAACGCGAGTAATATGAAAAAAGCTGTGGTAGAATTCTTACAAAAACGTCATCATGCGTGTGTCGCCCATACACTTAACTTAGCGGTTGATGATTGTGTGACAGGGACTGTTAATCAAGAACTTGATAGTTTGACAGAGAAATGTCGAAATAAATGAAGAATGGAATATCTTACATGAATGCGTAATGGTTTTAAAGCCTTTTGAACAATTAACGACCATATTGTCAGGGCAAGAGACAGAGAGGTTCTCTGTCTTGTGTTATCCCGCTGATTCGAGGAATACAAACATCATTGCGAAACAATACATTGTGCAGTGACGGAGCAATAATTTTGAAAAACAAGTTTCCGCTATTTCCTATCGGAACACTATGGTCCATAAAGTTATGGATTAAGCAGATCCTGAACTAGTACATATTCCAATAGTTGGATGCTTACGACAAATTAAGTCTGAAGCAAACAAGAGCTAAAATTATGACAAAACCAAATTCTTTCATTGTGGCTCATGACGCAAATATCTCCATTCAAAGAGGCGATTAAACATATTTCGGTTTATCCTTTTTTTTGCATTATTGTGTTAGGTTTAGTTTATAAATAACACAAAAATATTTAAAAGTAGTTAAACAAATAATGCATTTCCGGCTGTCAATCGACTTTACTTCACTTCTTTGACAAAACTTCCGTTGAGTTTCATGAAAATAATAAAAAGTGACTAAACGATCACTTCCGATTTTTAAAAGGTTGGCGGTTAAAAAAAGGCATGGCCAGAGTTACCATGCCGAAAGGCCTGGTAATCGCTGAGGTTGCAGCTCCACCGACGTCACGCAGTCAACACCGGATGCATCCTCAGCAATAGCATTTTCGGCGCATCTATTTTAATTCATAATTTGTATTCATTCTTGTTCACGCTTCCGATCATTAAACTTGTTATTCAATTTATATTTTATCTTTTTAAAAACCCATTTGCTGTCCGCCGTTACATAACTGGCGCAGTCGGTAGTATCGCGGTAAACTCGTTAAGGGACTTTTCAAACTCAAAGTCCTGTCGCGCGAATAAAACTCTTCACGCGATTTCGGGCGAGCGGTATCTATCGCTATTCCGCGATCCACATCACGAACCCTACGGCGGTCATCGCGGGATTCCGGAGAATTGGAGTCCTGTTGCCTTTGCCTGAACAAGAATCCCTCAGGAGATGCAGAGAACGTTGCGGTGAGTGCTCTATTACTCTCAAGTTCCTTTGCTCTATTTCCTGTTGATTTTTTTTTCCCTCTAACTAAAGTTTTACGTGTGTCTGTCTATACGCTAAAATGGCTGTAGGCTCACGTTTCACGGCATCAAGTGATCGTTTAGTACACGCGTACTGTAGGTTTTATTTTTTAGCTACGTCAATTTTATTTTAATTCACAATGTCCACGGCGTCGGATTTAAAAACACTTTCCAAGTTAATACCTAGATACGATGGTAATCCGGAACGCCTCAATTATTTTATAAATCATATAGACAGCTTATTAGAACATATACGATTTGAAGGCTCTGTGGGGAATTTGTTTGTTCATTTAATTAAAAGTAAGTTAGAGAAACAGGCTTTAGATGCTATTGCGCACGAAAGTAACTTAAATTCATGGGAGGAAATTAAAGTAGTACTGAGGACACGTTTAGGCGACCCGCGGAATGAAGTTCAAGTTATGCAGGAACTAACCCACTTGCGTAGGCAAAAGGGCGAGAATGCTGAGACCTTCGGCAAGCGTGTTAGAGAACTTTTAGACACGGTATACTCTGTAGGGCAACACACAGATAAGTCATATTACGAAAAAATGGCATAGAGCAATATACTAACCAACTCGATTTCCACGTTTCGATCGGAGTAAAAATTGCTTCACCGGATACGTTGGAGGCGGCTATTCATACGGCTCGCCGAGAGGAAGCCAGGATAGCAAACAATCCTACCCCGGGGACTAGCTCGGCGCAGGCTCTGCAGAGGGCGAGAGAGTCAGCTAAACCCGCGTTCCAGAATAATCCTTCTTTTAACGCTCCATTTAACCAACCCGGCCCTAGTAACCAAGGCTTTCGGCCATATTTCAACCCTAATAATTATGTACCCCAGCGTAATAACATGCTCCCCCAGCAGCAACAGCAATTGGTTCAGCCAATGTTGCCGTGGAAGAACCAGTAGCCACAAAACAATACTGCCAGTGACTCAGGTAGGTTTAGAAGTAACAATTTCAGAAACCAGCAGCAGAACATCCCTCGACAGCAAGTTGATCCACCTCAAAAGGTATCAGATGTCACTATGAGAACTATAGGTAAGCCACAGACCCCACAATTTGCTGCGCAAGAGTTTTTCTACCTACAAGAAGAACAGCCTTATTTCTACGAACCCCAGCAGGAGCACTACAACCCCTGTTTCAACTACGCTATGACTTGCGAACCACAGCCATATGCAGAAGAAGACCCAATCACTGAAGAACCTGAGGTTAGTGACGCTCAAATTTTTTTCGAGAATCAGGAAGACGACAACCGGAGCTAGTAAAAATAAATAAATAAATCAAACGTAAGTTCTTAATCGACATCATACCCAAGGAAACCGTCATAAGATATAAATGCGAAGAAAAAACAAGCTACAGAAAGTTACTAGGAACTTATCTTATCTCAGTAACTGATCAATGCCAAATTTACCTTATGAATCAAACACTACAAACTCAAAACGAAACTATACTGATGCAAGAAATCGTGCTTCTACCCAGAGAAGAAGTACCACCAGAAAACGTCCAATATGAACTCCAAGTTGAAGACATCCACACAACACAGCAGCACACAGCAGTACAGCATCCGTGACCTTGTCAACAAAGCTGAAGGAATACAATCTGAAGCTAACTACCCAGACTGGACCATAATGATGACCACTCTAAGTTGAACGACTATATTCCTGTACATTGGCATCACCGCACTTCTGACCTGGAAGATAATTCAATACTTCAAATCAAAGAAGACATCAGAGACGACTCCAAAGGATGCCCCCACTGGAAGCTGCGGAGCCTGCTTCCATCTTAAGGAGGGAGGAGTTACCATGCCGAAAGGCCTGGTAATCGCTGAGGTTGCAGCTCCACCGACGTCACGCAGTCAACACCGGATGCATCCTCAGCAATAGCATTTTCGGCGCATCTATTTTAATTCATAATTTGTATTCATTCTTGTTCACGCTTCCGATCATTAAACTTATTATTCAATTTATATTTTATCTTTTTAAAAACCCATTTGCTGTCCGCCGTTACATAACTCCAGTCGAGTCATTCTTTATTCGGCACTCGTACTGTAAAGTGGTTTCGGAATTTAATATTCGCTCCTGCTCGAACTTTATTTAAATTTGGTGCTGTACGATTTAAGTTATCATTCTGTGGATATAATACGGTGTTGGAAAATAAATAAACTCCTTGTGGATCTAAAATGTAAGTGTTTCCTTTTATTTCAGAAGTGGTTATAAGCCTATTAGTTGCATTTTTATTTGTATTTTTTTTAATGCATGACTAAACTATGGTTTAACGATCAATTAAACAGTTCTGTTAGTATAGAAAAATAATTGTGAGTTACCTGACCATTACTCAGCTGAACCTAGACCTTTGGGTCAAACTATGCCTAGAGTCGATCAATCTGGTCGGGTTGCTTAGGGGTTCAAGGGGGGTAAAAATGTGGTTGTTTTTGAGCTACGTTACGACGCTTGGTTCTCGAGATATTTGACTTTAAATGGAATAGTAACCGATTTTACCCTTTCAAATCTACGTAGTCAGGTTAAAATTCTTGTTTGCTGGGTGCAAGATTGTAGTTAGTACGAATTAGGATACTTAGTCGGGGCGTAGAATGGACACTAAGACAGCTTGTACAAGTTTCAGAAAAATGCCGCGTGAGGATGAATCACCGCCGCGACGCAGACTAACGACGCCTAGCCGAGCTGTCTCAAGGCTGAGCGAGCATCGAGAGAGGCGAAGTCGCAGTCGCACGCGGCGGGACAGTCATAAGCACCGAAGTCGTAGTCGTAGCCGTTCGCGTGGTTCCGAACGCGAACGAGAGCGCAACCTAAAACTACGCGAGCTATGCAGAGCTTCCAGCCAGCTACGTCGAAGTAACGCTGGACGAGAGTCACAACGCCGCGAAGAGCATCCCCAGCGTGATCATCAAGTCGAGCCGCGGCGCCCGGCAATCCGCGACAGGAGTCCACTTCGAACTCGCACTCCTGAATCGCGGCGGTCACGGGGGAGTCGCGACCAGGAAAAAACCAGAGAGACACGAAGGGATACCATGTCAGATAGTCCATTGTTCTCGTCTAAGGATATTGTTAACATAATTAATTCTATGAGTAGGTTTAAACAAGCACAGACGGAGACTGTGAGCACTTCATTGCCTTCTAACAGTAACATTAATCATAAAAATATTCTCCCGGATTTTGACCCCTCAGGTAAGGGTCAACGTGTTGATATTTGGATCAAAAAGGTCAATGAGTGCGCCACAGTCTACGGCTGGGATGAGAAAACTACAATTTACTTTGCGATGCAAAAGCTCCAAGGATTGGCCAAAACATAGTATGAAAGTTTAAACTCGATCCTATTTAGTTGGGACGAATGGCAGAAAAAGCTTTTAGGTGCATTTCCTTTTGAGCAAAATTATGGCCAATCCTTAAAGGATATGTTAAAGAGAAAAAGTAGATTCAATGAGCCCTTAGAAATGTATTATTATGAAAAAATAGCACTTCTGAACCGTTGTGACTATAATTGCAAAGAAAAAGCTATAATTGCAAAGAAAAAGGTCATCCATATCACAAGTGCACAAAACCTCTGGTACTCTGCACTAAGTGTCGTAGATTCGGTCATAAGGCTGATGATTGTAAGGGAAAACCGGAAAACGCTGCGAAATCGGATAACGTCTCAAAAACTATGCGGATTCTTAAGTCAAAATTAAATTCCAAGTTTATAAAAAAAAGCATAGTGAACGGTGTCTCGGTTAAATCATTTGTTGATTTTGGTAGCGATGTCTCACTGATCAAGGACTCTGTTGCGACATCCCTAGGGTTGATATTCATTGGGGGGAGTTTCAGTCAATTGAGCGTTGACAACGTCGAAGCAAAGGTCTTGTGTCAAATAGTAGAGGACAAACTTCTTGAACTGCCATTACTGGTTGGGCAATCTTTCACTGAACAGCCTCACAGCGTGGTGTTCAAGAACTCTAACACACTTAAGTTTTACAAAGCTTCTGATGCACTTCCTTTCTCTGATCAGGATCCGGATAGCACTTCAAACACAGTTGTAGTGTCGATAGTCAGAGACGTTGTTTTACATGGGCCAGCAATGGTTAGGTCACGGGCAAAAGATTTCCTCAATGGAAACCTCTTACTCGATACTAAAGTGATTGGAAAACCAAACCAACTATTTACTGTTATGAGAGGAGTCTATCACGTTAAAGATGGGTTATTGAACATCTACATAACCCCGCTGGCACAATCTTGTCGACTTCAACAGGGCAATGTCATCTGTAGGGGAACAAACGTTCAGGTCGTCAATCGCATTATGACTGATTTTTCGGACCTCTCTGACGATAATGAGTTCGAACCAAGCAAAATATGCATAGGTGACTCCATTGCCGAAACCCAAAAACAACGTCTGGTAGAGTTACTTAAGGCATATAGGCACTGGTTTGCTAATTCCTTACAGAAATTAGGTTGTACAAATGCTGCTGAGATGAGTATTGAATTAAATTCGAATCTGCCCATCGTTTACCGACCCTATAGGTTATCACACAAGGAACGGGAGGTTGTCAGGGAAATGGTGGATGAGATGATGGATGCTGGAATAATAAGATAATCTTCATCAGAATATGCAAGTCCCATAATTCTCGTGCGCAAAAAGGATGGTAAACCGAGACTTTGCGTTGACTATAGGCTTTTGAACTCTGTTACCGTAAAAGAGCGATATCCGATGCCTGTTATCGAGGCCGAAATTGCTAGGTTAGCGGGCCAAGCCTACTTTGTGACCCTGGACATGGCCTCTGGGTATTATCAGGTCTCAATTTCAGAAAACTCCAAAGCCCTTACGTCATTTGTCACACCGGACGGACAGTACGAATTTAATCGTATGCCGTTCGGGCTGGCAAACGCACCCGCTGTATTTCAGCGTATGATAAATAGGGCCTTGGGTCCTGCGCGGTTTACAGAAGCAACGGTGTATATCGACGACATTCTTATTTACGGGAAGAACATTGATGAGTGCTTGGAGCGGTTGGAGAGGGTTTTGAAATTGATCGAAAATGCAAATTTGACGCTTAATCTCTCCAAATGTGCCTTCTTGAGAGACAAGATTAATTATTTGGGCTACGAAATTAGTGCCGTTGGGGTTCGTCCAGGAGAAAAGAAAATTCAGTCCGTTCTAGTTTCCTTGTCCTGCCAATCCGCATTCAGTTCGTCAATTTCTCGGTTTAGTGGGTTACTTTCGGAAGTTTATTAGAAACTTTGCGGCAATTGCACACCCACTAAACCGACTGTTGAAGAAAGATGTTGATTGGGAATGGACAAATGAACAAGAGACTGCTTTTGCCACTCTAAAAGAAAAGTTGATTTATAGGCCTGTATTAGCCATTTATGATCCGGCTGCGGAAACGGAGCTCCATACCGGCGCTAGCAGGATCGGCGTCGGGGGCATATTACTCCAACGACCACCAGGTAGTGATGTATTACATCCGGTGGCATACTATAGCAAGCAAACCTCTCCAGAGAAGAATTTTCATGCGTTTGAGCTTGAAGCGCTTGCTGTAATCTGCTCACTTAAAAAGTTTCGGGTGTATTTGCTGGGTCAAATTTAAGATAGTGGCTGACTTCAGCGCATTGCGCTCTACGTTTTCCAAACGCGACTTGATTCCGCGTATAGCCCGTTGGTGGCTTCTTTTACAGGAGTTTAATTGTACCGTGGAGTACAGACCGGGCGTTAAAATGGCTCACGTTGACGCTTTGTCGAGGAACCCTGGGGCAACACTCGATGACGCAGCTGAATGTGAAGCCTATCCCTGTGTTATGACGATTAATAGCGATGATTGGTTAAAAACGCTTCAGTTAGGTGACTCAGAACTTTGCCGATTCCGAGATGTATTAACCTTGAACCTAAATGAAGAAGGGCTAAAATATATCAAGGATAATTATGTTATTAAGGTCGAAAAACTCTATAGGTGTATGAACGGTGATAAAGATGACATACGCCGGGCCGTACCAAAGGGCGCAAGGTGGCAGATTTGTCGTCTGAATCATGACGAAATAGGCCATTTTGGTGTGGAAAAGACCTTAGACCGAATCAAGAAGTCGTACTGGTTCCCGAAGATGTCCAGATTCGTGAAGAAATATGTGCAGGCTTGCACTGAATGCGCATACTCCAAAAAGGTTAGCACTAGCAATGAAGGCGAACTGCATACCATCACCAAGGTCGAGGTCCCTTTCCACACAATACATATCGACCACCTTGGACCATTTGTTCGATCAATGAGGGGGAATGCGTATCTTCTCGTAATTGTCAACGGTTTCACGAAATTTGTTTTCGTAAGACCCGTCCGTAATACCAAGACCGTTACTGCAATACGTGTGCTAGAAGACATATTCTATATGTTTAGGAACCCAGATCGCATCATTAGTGACAGGGGTACTTGCTTTACCTCTCACGCTTTCAGAAAGTTTTGTTTGGACAAAGGCATAAAGCATGTTCTTAATGCTGTTGCTAGTCCGAGAGCTAATGGACAGTGCGAGCGGTATAACCGTAACTTGGTTCGTTGACTGCTCAAAATTTGAATTTTGATGACAAAAATTGGGACGATAACGTAGGTCGTGCACAATGGGGCATGAATAACACGCGCCAAAAGACAACAGGCAGGACTCCGGCTGAAGTTATGTTTGGCTCAAAATTTAATTCTGAAATTGATCCTCGACTAAACGAAGTGGTACAAGAAGCTAGAGAAGACACTGATTTGGTAACGATCCGTGAATCCGTAAAAGATCGTATCGATGAAGAACAGCAAAAACAAAAGGATGCTTACGACAAAGACCGGCGCCATGCCCGAGTCTATAAGGAAGGCGAACTCGTTAAAATAACTAGGACGTCGTATAATAACGACGGTCAAAGTAAAAAGCTGGTGTCCTCATATGTAGGGCCATATCGCGTGGTTGCAGTTCTAGGGAACGATCGATATAGGGTTGCTGCAATACCCGGGTTAAGTGGTACTAAAAATAAACGCAAAACCACTGTTGCTTCCGACCGTATGTTGCCATGGGTTCACGTAGCAGCATTGAGTATTGACGAAAATAGCCCTGAAAGTGACAACGATGAAATGAGTAGTAATAATGATGATTCTGAAGCATAGACAATTTAAACAATATGTTTCTGTTACCTTACTGTCAAAACCTATAAATTAATACTAATATTTACAAAAAGTGTATTACAATAATATAAAATAATAAATAATTAATATACAACTAGACTAAGGTAGATAATTTTTATTTTATTACAATATTAAAAAAAAGAGAATAAATTGTAAAAGCAACATTTTAAAATCGAAGCTTAAATTATATTATTGCATGTTAGTTCTTTTGTTTTAAGGCTGAATTTATATTATTCATGATTATTGTCAGAATGTTATTTTATGGCTACATTTCACGTGAGATGTCTGGATTCCTCACGATGATGCTTGTGAGATGGTTGGATTCCTCATAAATGTAGTTGTGAGATGATTGGATTCCTCACAAATATACTTGTGAGATGGGTGGATTCCTCACAATTTTGCTTATGAGATGCTTGGATTCCTCACAACGACTTGAAATGATTCATGAGTGTATTGGTAGTAATAATTTGAGTCCACAGATTCTGTTAATTGGTATAAAGTATATTATAGGATTTCTCAGGAAAACATGTATTTATGTAAATATTCCAACTATTATGGTTTTATTTGTTTCATACTTAACTATTGTGGACATAGTGGATAAACAATGAGTGAAAGAAAGTATTATTTTGCGTTACTTCATGATAGATAAATTTATATTTAGAGTAAAATATTGTAAATTTATTATTGTGATATTGCACGAAAATTATTTTATTTATTTTGTATTTTTTTTTTCAAAAATAATGACTTTACTGGCCATGTGTTAGGTTCTGCTGTTCTGGCCTCGTGCATGAGGACATGCACGACGTCAGGATGGTCGAGTGTTAGGTTTAGTTTAGAAATAACACAAAAATATTTAAAAGTAGTTAAACGAATAATGCATCCGGCTGTCAATCGACTTTACTTCACTTCTTTGACAAAACTTCCGTTGAGTTTCATGAAAATAATAAAAAGTGACTAAACGATCACTTCCGATTTTTAAAACAACCAATGAGAACACAGAAGTGCTCGGGTTGTCAGCCAATCAAAACAGAGTAGAAAAATAAAGGTTGGCGGTTAAAAAAAGGTATGGCCAGTCGAGTCATTCTTTATTCGGCACTCGTACTGTAAAGTGGTTTCGGAATTTAATATACGCTCCTGCTCGAACTTTATTTAAATTTGGTGCTGTACGATATAAGTTATCATTCTGTGGATATAATAAGGTGTTGGAAAATAAATAAACTCCTTGTGGATCTAAAATGTAAGTGTTTCCTTTTAATTGGGACCCTTGCCAAGATCAGTACTGGAAACAATATAAGAAAACCGGCTAGTTTATTCTTAGTCTGGATGTCACCGGTAGTATTTTTAAAGCAAATAACATAGTGATAACCAAACACATTTTTCTTTATGTGTGTATCATGAAGACAATCTAAAATCAAAGTGCCGTCCCACTTACACAGATGTCGTCGGAAAACCAATCTATGGACGTCATATATAACTGGTTAGATTCTAACCGTTATAAGCTTGGCAAATATGTAACCCCAAACCAGATGAGGTCACCGTTGATGACTCATCAGCACTAATTGGTGGTTGTGTGAGAGCTTTCACAAAATAAATGATTCAACACAAGGTTATGTCGAAGAATCATACAGAAAACTAGAAGGAGAAAGGAGTTACGACTGTTAATTAAGAATTGACACAAGTCATTTTGTTAAAATTTAACCAGTCATGTTTTAAACACGTCGACAGCAGGGTAAAGTTTTTTTACATAAAATGTTAGTTAGAATTAAAACAATGCGAAAACTATGAAAAAGCAACAGAAATATTGACTGATATAATTACAGTTTGTTTATTTATTTATTTATTTATTTTGTAAAAGTATACATGACAGATCACAGTTGTTACAGATTACATTGTATAAATCTAAATTTTGAGTCTGGACTACAATCCACTGAGAATGTACACTAGTAAACAACATTTAGGCGAATACAAACGAATAAATACTTGTTATTTTGACAAAAGAGATATGAAATGACTTTTAAAGCCTGTTTTGTAAATACAAAATTGATTTTAACTTAGGAGAACTAGGTTTGAGCAGCAAATAAGTGATATTTTTTTTTAAATTAAAAACTTTCAAAATTTAATAGAAAATAGATTACTAAGGTACTTACTGAAACTATTATTGAACACATCTACATTCGGGTATGTTTCCACTACGTCGTTATACAGTCGGCACATTCGAGTCAAGGGGTTATAATAAGAAGTGTTGTTAATATATACTGAAAGCCTAAAAGGTTTAGGGTCGCGAAGGCGATAATTAGTATTAATGCCAATTTCAGATAGAAGCATTGGAGAACTTATCTTGCTGTGAAGGATTTTATGCAATGTTATTAAATCACAACGCTTCCGACGATTTTCGAGGGTTTCTAGATTAAATTTATCTAATAAAATATTGTATTTTCTCTGACTACGTCCAACTGCAACTTTTCGATGCGATTAATATGTACGACATAAAAAGGGGACCAGATAACGGAGTTATATTCAAGAATGGATCTTATAAGGGTATTAAACAAATAAATAGTACTTATAGGTTTCTTGAAACGTTTTGTGATTCTTGATAACCCAAGCAGACGTGAGCATCTATCGGTAATATTATCGTAGTGATGCCGAAAAGTTAACTTGTCATCAAAATAGACTCCCAGGTCTTTCGCAAATGCTCTGCGCTCCAAGATGCAATTGTTTATTTTATAATTAAATTTAATTAAATTTAAATGACTATGACGGACTAAATAACAATAACACTCTTTCGAGATGTGAGATAGCTAAAAACCGCTTAAAGGCATTAGATCAATTTCAGACATCGTACAAAGAAATAGAAATTATAGATAATGATAAATTATATTTGAAGATATATTGAACTGAAAATCCTATCAAATCAGTCACTAACGGGCATTTCTTAAAGCGGTTTACCGATAAAATTGAGACAGAAAAATTATTATTGATACTGGAGAAAAGTAATGAAAATATCGGAAAACATGACAATGTGCATTATTTTCCTGCTATCCTTGGAACTTTATCGCGATTACTGACAAAATTTCCTTTTGGTCTAATATAATGAAAAATGTTTATGGCTCTCTTATCAGCAAACAATCTTCTTCCAATGTTGAGGCATACTTCAAGAACATTAAAAGACTTCTGTTACAAATGAGCACAAAATCTAACAGACTACGAACAGACGAGTTCATATCAAAACATTTAGAATTTCTAATAGGGGAGATTGAAGTTGCCGCAGGTAAACTTACTCAGAAAGCTAAAGTTGAACGGGGGAAAAAGGAAGGGGACACCGAAGTTTCAACTCAGAAAATAAAGTGAACTACCTTCAAACAACGATTTCACTGACGACAACGCTAAATTTGAGGCTAATATTTTTAAAAAAGCTAAGAAAGGGGACACCGATATTTCAACTCTGATAAGAAAGTTGCCCTCAGACGATGATTGCACTGATGATTCCATTTTTGCTTTGAATTCGGCCTGTATCGAAAACTGGAGAGGAAAAGGAAAAGATAATAAAAAGAGATAAAACAGTAAAAATGTTATGAAGTCTATTTTTAACACTTATCTAATGGCAGCAGATCACAGATTAAAGATAAAGTAGGTAATTATTTCCTTCGTGTTCGAAGGGAGGCCCGTGCCTCTCGGTGGGGACGTATATGGGCTGGTAAGAAGGTAATTATTTTAAGAAATACATGTGCTATTGATTCCTTATGTCAAGCTTTGGCTATAGCATATGCACGTCGACGATTACCGTATAAGCAGAGCAATACAGAACAGCAAAAAAATATTTTGTGAATTGGTCACTTTTAGCTGAAAAAAATCAGAAAAAGTGTGCAGAGTTAGATTGAAAATGGCGGCTCAAGCCCATTTTAAGAAAGTTGAACACGATTCTACTCTAAAAATTATTCGCAAGTGCAATGTTAATCATTTGTTTGAAAGCATTTTGATTGATTGTATATAGTGCAGATGAAAAAGAACATTGTTTTTAAGCAGACTGCCCGATTAATAAAGTTGAACGGAAAATACCTGTTTTCTGTGTAGGGGGTGACAGAACCGCTAACGACTTACAAGCAGTCGCAAATACACTTACTATTAATGAAGAAATCACACAATGGCGATGGAGTAACTGCAGTGGTATTAAATCATGTACTTTGTCCTTGCGAGATCTCATTGCATTTGAATTCACTTCCAAAGAATTTATTTCTATACATGATCCGCCAACGCAGCTGTTATTGCAAGACTCTGAATTTGATTTATTGTCTATAATAGAATATATTCTTCCATCAACAGGAACACCCTCCTTAAGACAGGTTAACAGGCACTATAAAGCTCACTGCAGAAGAGCATCAAACTGGCAATGTTAATGATTTCTCTACTAAAATAACATAAATAAAAAAGAAGGTGATCCCCCATTTTAGCATAAAAATAATTATATTATATGTATGGGTACGTTTGAAGATAATGATAATCTAAAGGTATATTATAATGAATAAAAATAGAATTATGTACTATTTTATTTTTAGATTTTATGCTTATGTTTCTGTTTGGCAATGTTGATACAATTTCAAATATTATAACTCTCCGTACCAGGGGCCACAGGCGACCAGCCATTCAGACGCTAGCATTTATAGACCCAATTTCTTTGAGAATATTTCCGGTAGCATCTATACTTACTTTAACTCAATCAGTTTTTAAACTGTATTCATAGTATGATTCTGGACCTGGTAACCAATATAATAGAACGGGACCCAAGGAGAATGACTTCATTTCCGTGGGACTTACCTCCGCCATACGAACTACTGGTATGTACTTATTCGGCATATGTTCCTGAACACAAAAAGTGCGGTAGTCACTTTCTGAGGGTATGGAGGGGGTAGCTATGACGTAACAAAGATGGCGACCAGGCCTATTTTATTTACGCTATATTTAGATAACTACTGGGCAGATTTACTTAAATAGGGTCTCAAATGAAAGATAATATAATATACATTGTTTTATTCTAAAGATGCATTAGTGTAAACCTAGTAACAAAATAAATATTTTCAAAAAACTACATTTTGTAAAATTAAACTTTTTTTTCTGTGTCAAAAGAACAGAAACGTTAGGATTACGGTAATTTAGCTTATTATAAAAAAATTGCTACACTTATCAGCATTCTAATGAACCTAAAAACGTTTAAATCGAGCTATAAACAACAGAACTGCAGTCGTCTAAGTGAGCGTGGGTAGCGCCGAACTGACTACGGTACTTAGATTTTGGTACGAATAATCTTGAAAATAACGTGACAAAACGGCAAAATGAAAAAGTATTACGAACAAGCATCATTCAAAATGAAAAAGTATTATGAACAAGCATCATTTTTTTAACAGGCATCATTTATTTTGTCAAAAAAATTTTCTTAATTTTTTTACGAACTATTTTTAAAAATTCTCGTAACAAAAATAACGCTTCGTATCATATCGAAATAAAACTCTTCATACTTGCACGTACTTGCGTTATATTTCAAAACAAAGGACTCAATGGTACTGATCTGTACTGATGGACATGAGAATGTAAACGTACTCACTCGAGACAGAGGCAGGTCGCTGACGTGCGAGAGTGTACAGCCGCCGTTATATTTTTTACATCGGCAACACTGAGATTCATTCCGAGGAATCCCTGCACCGTGCTGCGCCGTGAACTTTGGCACTTGTCGCTTCATTCATTTGAAATCATTTGGTCAGGCCTATGACACTGTTAGTATCAATAACTGCGAAATGGCGCTGCTATCGCCTTTTAAAACTAAAAAAATAGTTGATGTTTGATATGGGTTCCTTTAAAAAAAGTTCTTTAGCTTCATAAGGAGCCCTAAATTTTGCTAGTTTAAAAGCATTAATAAAGCTTTTTTTATTTGAATATTTGACCCATTTTAATAAATCATACATGAGTTGAAACAGACTCTTGAGTAGCTGTTGCCTTTATGTTGTTGCTACGTAACAGCTACTAGGTTGGTGCCCTCTAAGTTTAATTTTTTTTCTGTTCTTGGAGGATGATTGCACTTTAAAAAGACATAGATAAAAATTCAAATGTAATCTAAATAAAAATGCAAAGCATCTCCTTTTCAGATAACTAGATTATGTAATATGAAATGCTATGGTTAAAGTTACATCACACGAATCAAATGTTTTTGACCCTGATTGATTTTTTAGATACATAGTTTCATTAAATAATAAATATACGTACCAGCCCTTCCAATCACCAAAGTCATTTCTGGGGTATCATCCTCATTTTGTTATCGAAAATAATTATAAATAAACAAATAAATAAACGCTACACACTCAAAGGCCCACACTAAGGTTTTTCCTTGTGTCGTGGGTCCCTTAAAATACACATAAAGAAAAATACAAACACCCATGACCCGAGAACAAACAAATAAATCTTTGACATGCTGCTGGTTAGTAATAACTAACATTACTTAAATACTTGAAAGCAGTAGGTACAGTTTTAAAGTACAGTGTGTAATAAATATGCCTATTGGGTTTCTTCATGGGACAGAATGTCAGCCGACTCACCCTGCACTAGGAATAAATCTGTATTGAAGTGGTAAGACATCTAGGTTATGGTACTTATAGTTGAGTTGTTGTACAACTGAATAGGTACTTCGCTAAAGGCTTAACCAATTTCCAGAACTAGTAAATAAAAGTGAATAGATAGATTCTCAAATATAGACCCATATGTGTTGCCACAATTCCGTCAATATCATGTAGCGCAGAACACTTCACTTTATAATAAATGGCAATCAGCCATTTTGTGAAAAAATTGTGGATAAGAACTTTTTTGAGTGACACCCAGGTGACACCTTTAACATTCTCATGTTTTCAAAATGGTTCAATGATAATCAATGGAAAAGTAAAAGAAAAAATAAAAATTTCCAATGACTATCAACGTCTGACCTTTTTGGCGGGAGCTGTCAGGCAACTTGAAAGACTACTATAATTATTGAATTGTTATCTTTTTTGGTGACCCTAGTGTCATTAGTTCATTACACGGTTACACATTACTCTCTCTGCTCTTTGTAGCTGACCCACGTGATGGAAAGTTTTGAATTTGAAAATTAAAATAATAGATATAGTGTGTCCAATTAAAAATAATACGTAACAGATTTTATGGACTCACCTACTTTACTCAGTGGTTCACCCAGAGCAATTCCGTTTTCAGTGAAGCGACATGTGTAAGAAAAGCGAATTCTCTTGCCTTCTTCATCGAATTGCGTTTGGTCAAAATGTTTTTGACAAACGCATTGTTTCAACAATTGCTCTTCAGAGAGTTCAAGGAGTATAGGATTTGTTGGCGAGAGAAAAGACATACACAAACTTCTTAGATAACTGTTTCTCGGGAAACAAAAAAACCGTAGAGTTTCACCTGTTGCAGCGCAACCACCAACACAACACTTAAGCGTTTCCATGTTAAAGCAGGTTGCAAAAATAACCTAAGATGAAAAAATCGTCGACGGAGGAGGATTTGTGACAAGAATCTCAACTTCAAACTCAACATAAAATACACAAGCACTCAACTCGAGCTCGCAAGGGTTCATAGAATTACTCTTGAACGATAAAATTGTATATAAAAATCACTGTTCGCCGACCATCGGCTGAAAGAAAAAATCTTCAGCCGATACCTTGTTGTGCCGACCGCTCAATTCGCCGAAAGGACGTTCTAAATATAATTTTTTTTTTGCTGATGGCACGATTTGCAGATAAGCCGGTTCACTGAAAGCTCGACTGAGCGAATTAGCTATTTATCGATGGAAAGAATTGCAGAAAGCACTGTTCATATTTTCATTTACTAATACTTACTACGCCATTTGTTGGAACATAAGGTTTAGTTTTTTTAGAATAAAAAGTAGCTTATTTATTAATCTAGAGCAGCACATTCCATCAAAATCAGTCCGTTAGTTTTAGGCATAGAATAAATAAGGTGTAATTCACATTTGTTTGTTTAGATTTATTATAAAGTAGTCATAATTTTTTTTATATAATTTGCAAAACAAATGTATTTATTTTAGATATAAAATTGTTACCAAATGTTGTTGATAGTTTTGACACTCGAAAATATATTTTTTCACGTACCTACAAAATAAATACCAAAATTTTATATGGATTCAAAGCTAAATGGTAATAATACGGGTTACACATGGCAAAAGATGCTTATGACAATCATAAAATAAAATAAATATAAATGCATTTTAGTCATTTCCGCGACGAAAACTGATAATAAGTACTGCATTTATTTAGCAATGCACTTCAGTAAACGCCTGTGCGAACCATGAGAGCAATCATACATAATACCGTACTTGTACTTGCTCAGTGACAAGACGCCATCATGGAAGTTTGAGGTTATCTTGACATATAGCATGACGTCACAAGATGGCGAATTAAAGGCGATAGCTGCGCCATTTCGCAGCTATTAGTACTAACAGTGTCATAGGCCTGACCAAATGATTTCAAATGAATGAAGCGACAAGTGCCAAAGTTCACGGCGCAGCACGGTGCAGGGATTCCTCGGAATGAATCTCAGTGTTGCCGATGTAAAAAATATAACGGCGGCTGTACACTCTCGCACGTCAGCCTCTGCCTCGAGTGCGTACGTTTACACTCTTATGTCCATCAGTACAGACCAGTACCATTGAGTCCTTTGTTTTGAAATATAACGCAAGAACGTGCAAGTATGAAGAGTTTTATTTCGATATGATACGAAACGTTATTTTTGTTACGAGAACTTTTGAAAATAGTTCGTAAATTTTTACGAACGAATTTTTTCGTTTTTTTACGAATTTTTTTAATCATTATTTAATGAAGAAAATTTTTTGTCAAAAAAAATGATGCCTGTTAAAAAAAAAAATATGCCTGTTCATAATACTTTTTCATTTTGCTGTGATTCTACTCGTTTTATCACGTTATTTTCAAGATTATTCGTACCAAAATCTAAGTACCGTAGTCAGTTCGGCGCTACCCACGCTCACTTAGACGACTGCAGTTCCGTTGTTTACAGCTCGATTTAAACGTTTTTAGATTCATTAGAATGCTGATAAGTGTAGCTATTTTTTATAATAAGCTAAATTACTGTAACCATAATGGTTTCTGTTCTTTTCACACAGTAAAAAAAAGTTTAATTTTACAAAATGTCGTTTTTTGAAAATATTTATTTTGTTACTAGCTTTACACTAATGCATCTTTAGAATAAAACAATGTATATTAAATTATCTTTCATTTGAGACCCTATTTAAGTAAATCTGCCCAGTAGTTATCTAAATATAGCGTAAATAAAATAGGACCGGCCGCCATCTTTGATACGTCATAGCTACCCCCTCCATACCCTCAGAAAGTGACTACCGCACTTTTTGAGTTCAGGAAAACATGCCAAATAAGTACATACCAGTACTTCGTATGGCGGAGGTGAGTCCCACGAAAATCGTTATTTGAAGACTTTCTTACGAATGGGTCCCGCTCTATAACAAATAAAATGGAAAAAGAGAAATATGTCGGATAATCTCTGCATAGGGTTCAACCTGTGTCTCCATCCATGGCGTCTGTATGACGTTATTCATTTGTTATTTAATTGATTGAGGTACTTTCAATAAGTACAGTTTAGGTACAGTTATTTTACAAGCATTTCGGGAATAGTCAGATATCTCTCAACCGGTCCTGACCACACAAGAATTTAATAACATAGGTAAGTAAAAAAACCAGGAAAGTAATTAATTGATTTATTTATAACTAAATTGCATACATAAGAGTGCAGTCTAAGTAAAAATAGGCTTACTTTACCCATATAATGCATAGAAACTCTTAAAAATAGAAAAAAATTTATAATTGCCTCCGCTAGTTCAAAGTAAAAAAAAAACTTTGCAAATAATATTATAATTTGTAAATTATAACACAGCTTGATTGCTACTAGGAGTAAAAAACGATATTTTTATCACACCGACCTAAAAAAACAATCTTTTAATACTAATTCTTTATAGAAACAGTCTTGCCAATGAAGTTAAGAAAATTAAATCTATATTTTTCAAGTTTTTTCCGAACATTTTGAAAAAAAAGGGTGTGTAGTGATCTTAAAAATAAAATTTAAAATACCTAACATCATTTTAAGATAAAACAAAAAAAAACTACAGACAAGAAAGTAAGGGCTAACACTCGTACGGACCCTGCAGGCGAAACCATATTTTTTTACAGCTCATTGGGGCCATAATTCTAGCTGCCGTCATTTTGTTATCAATTATTCTCATTCATACGTGCGGGGTAAAAGAGAAAAAAAAAAATTGATGGCAGCTAAAGTAAGCCCTTTCCAACTGGTGTTGTAACGTTAGCGTATCATACCACGGGCGTAAAACTGGAGCGGTACAAGCACATACATGTTCAAACAAGTCCGCAGACAAATAAACATCTAATACAAATCGCGTGCTTACGTTACGACGCCGTGTGCGGAGGGCCTAATAAATTATAAAATGTGGCGGAGTTCTACGCCTGATTACGTGTATTGATAATAAAATTTAATGAAGGCACTTTAATACACCATGAATGTTTCATTTATTTAACAAATGAGACAACTTTTTAACTTCTTAAGAATTTTTAAAAGGGATATTCACGAAGAATTTTTGGGAAAGAATTTTATTTGCAGGGAATCGGACTTGAACCCACGACCCCAGGATTAGATCTCTTGAAATGAGAAATTTCGCCGCTTGGCTTGAAGGTACGTATAGCTCAGTTGGAGATATAATCCTGGAATCGTGGGTACCTCGTTCAAATCCCATTCGCGCCGAATATTTTTCTTTCCCTAAAATTCTTCGTTTTGTCACTTTCTCGAAATAGACGTTTAACATCCGAATACTCAAATATTTCTTAAAGAATTTTGGATTTAAGTCATTTAAGGTAAAAAAATCCCCATGTCACTTACGCATACAAGTGTGGTCGCGTAAACTCACGGAAACTTAGGAAAATCCCGTTTAAAACTTAATTTCGAACTTTAATACGTTTCTAATGGTACTTTGTCATGATTTCGCTTTAATTTTGAAGTTAGCAAGACAGACATATTAACTCTAATGTACGTTTGAGTATTTGGGCGTTAGTGTAATTTAAAGCAACAACCCATGTATTCCAAATCATTTGATTTGACTCCGCCATTTTCATCTACAGCCTACAGCGACTATAGACTATAAAGGGGCACGGGCCTTTTTCCGAAGGGGATTTAGGCCATAGTCCACCACGATGGCCCCAATGCAGATGGGTCGAAAACTTTATTTTCAAAAGGATATACCTGCATAGGGTCAAGCCAGCGTGGAGGCCAAATCAAACCTCTCGTTCAGCAAATCTATGTGGTTTAAACTTTAAATTAGCTACCAAAACTTAAAAGACTGATTCTACTCATTAAACTCAACAACTCTCCTAAAGGAACCTCTAAGAAATTATCTTATAAGTTTTTTGTTCATATTTCGTCATACGTTTATTGGGGAAGTTGTTCAGTTTCGTGGGCTGATTCACGTTCTTAATTTTTGATAATAATTTAAAGTCAGACAATAGTCGATTTAACATCTTAGCGATTCAGAAAAGAATAGCAAGAAAACATTTTTCGAGAGTCCGAAAGTAAATAAGTCCAGTCCACACCGACTTCAAGGATTTCACTCAAGAATTTCATAGAGCTTTTTCGGAAAAAAATGATTTTTTTTATTAGAATTTCATATGAGTTTCTGGAACCAAGAAGCCAGATTCACCCCCTTAAGATTCGCTAATTAATTTTAAGTCACCTCATATACAGGGCTTTAGGTATCTCTCTTTCAACCTCTCGGGTGGTTAATCAGTCCATGAAACTGAACAACTTCCCCAAGAAACATAGGTCAAAATACGAAAAAAAAATTTTATCTCCCATACAAAATGCGCTATATGCTGATGAAGTTTGTATGGGAACTCAATTTTTTTTATTTCGACCTATGTTCTTTGGGAAAGTTGTTCAGTTTCATGGACTGAATAACCACCCGAGAGGTTGAAAGAGATATACCTAAAGCCCTGTAGAATCCAAAGGCAACACCACCAAGCACGTAACCAGTAGAGGTGCATTGAACGGAAAGTAGTAAGGTCCGTATTACAGAACGCGCCTCAGACTCTGATCTATACTTTTGTAATTTTGATAGTGAGAGAAAGAGATAATCAATACTTGAGTATAGATTAAGACTTGAGTCTCCTTCTGTAATATGGGCATGAGACATAAATTCTTACCAATAGCTAAGGTAAGGGGGGACACGTTTCCTATATTTCTTTTATATTTTATGTTATAGAGGGAAAGAGAGATGGAATTTCTGCAAACTAATCGCCTTGGGCCTGTATTACAGAAGGAAACTCAAGTCTTGATCTATACTTAAGTCTCGATTGTCTCTTTCTCTCACTATCAAAATGACAAAGACGACTGCTACTTTAGAGTCTGAGGCCCTTATTACAGAAATACTCAAAGTATTGATTATCTCTTTCTATCACTATCAAAACGCCAAAGACGACTGCTACTTAAGTATAGAGTCCGAGGCCCGTATAACAGAAGGAGACTCAAGAGTTGATCTATTCTTAAGTATTGATTCTCTTTCTCTCACTATAAAAATGACAAAGACGACAGCTACTTGTGTACAGTCTTGAGTTGCGTTCTGTAATACGAACCTTAGACTGCTTCTGTAATGGTTACGTACTCGGTCGGCAACAATAGTTTACAATAACCAAATACTAAAACGGGTCTAAATTCGCGTATACAAAATGTTTCAAAAAAAACAAAAAAAAAGAGAACTCAAAATTAATTAAAATTTAGCTTATTTCGCAGCTCCATTACAAATATGACAAGTATATCATATTAATTATATGAAACTTTCATTTTGAAAGATGTCAAACCGTGCAACTGATTACTAGAGTTGCGACTATTTCACTTTTTAAATAAAATTTTGGAATTTATTTTTTATGGGTTTTTTTGAAACACCTTGTACATGACAGCTTGCTGGAACAACAACCGTCTGCCCGTGACCACGGCGCCTGAGACCGCGTCGAAAAAAAATTATGATATACTCGTTAAAGCGAATTTAGACCCGTTTTAGTATTTAATTACGTGTCCAAGTCGCGAAAGTTTAAACTGTTATAATAGTTTACATTGTCGGTCTACCGTGCCCAGTTACCAGAGGCGTCTCCTATAACCGCATACGCATCTTCTCAGGCTGCGAGACCAAACCATACGCGTCTAGATGCGCGTAAAGAGCTGCTAAATACTCCTTCGGGTGGTGAATGTAATGCTGGACGTGAGGAGACTTGTCCCAACACTTCCATGTACACTGGAATTAAACAGATAAGGCATTAGGATTTTAGTGTCACCGGAAAATTTTAAAAACCCTAATATTTTTTTTTTATTACTAGCTTTCCGCTCGTGGCTCCGCCTGCGTGGACTACAGGTTATATCGTGCCCAACTGTAGGATAAAATGTAGCCATACCTTTCCCAGGCTCTAATCTATCTCTGTACCAAATGTTATCAAAATCGGTTCAGTAGTTTAGGCGTGAAAGACGGACAGACAGACAGAGTTACTTTCGCATTTATAATATTAGTAAGGATAAGATGGGTTAACTCTTGACCTCAATCTTGACCATAAGGTCATAGATGAGGTCGACGATGGAGCGAGTTAACCCAGAAAATACCTATAAAGGCACTGGTACTCTCACGCACCGACGGAACACAGCAAGCCTAGTACACAAGCAAGTTTTACTAGGCGGAATTTGCCTGGTAAAACTGTAAATATACGGAACGTTAAGTGCCGCCGTCACGAAATTAGGATAAGTTAGGTTCGATTGCATTAATATTATTAAAAAGTCGGTAAATGTGAAATAAAATAGGGCAGTTTACCGAGAATTTATGAATTTTATAATCTTACTAAGTCAATTACAATATTACGGGTTTTTTACGGTGACACTGATAAGGAAAACTAGCTTGTCGCCCGCGGCTCCCTCCGCCCGCGTGGACTACAGGTTATATCGTGCCCAACTGTGGGATAAAATGTAGCCTGTCTTTTCCCAGGCTTTAATCTATTTCTGTACCAAATTTCATCAAACTCGGTTTAGTAGTTTAGGTGTGAAAGACGGACAGACAGAGTAAATTTCGCATTTATAATATTAAGTAACGATTAAATGTTATAGTACACACGGCAGCATTTCAGGCTATACATGTTGACCTTGACGTCACTTTTAGCCTTGACAGCTATTGTAATACAAACTGGTAACCTGACGTGCTGCTGTGTGCACATAGCAATTTATCACGAACGTTTCGGTGCTTCAGAGGGCACAGAAAACAGTCTTAACCAAGCCAAGCCAAGCCAGGTCCTTAAGCCAAGTGTTACCGTTAGCCCAGAAGGCTTACCATGGAAATCAAAACAGGGGAAAGTTGTTCAGTTTTATGGATAGAATCACCGCCTAAAGTTTCGCTATTTAATTTAAAGTCACCCCATATATAGGGTTTAAGGGACAGCTTAACAAAAAGTGAAACACTTAATTCAGGTCATCATTCGTAATAATTTTCCTGTTGAATTTTTCTTCGGAATTTTTTTTTAATGACGATAAAAAATACTTGTAGCTGAACGTAGTAATGGCAATAATTTACCATTTAAGTGTTTGCTAAGCTGTCCCTTACACCCTGTACTTTTGAAGATTTCTACGCTCGTGTTATAAGTGGACTCTTGTTACATACTGGAAGACGTTTAAATTAGTTAGCAAAAAATAAGGACGTGAAACAGTCCAGGAAACTGAACAACTTCGGTCGAAATAAGAAAAAAAAATTTGAATATAAAATAATATAATGGTGAGAGGTTGTCAGCTTTTCGCCCACAATATAACAAAACCCTTGCGTCCCATTTACTGACTTTTACAGTATGCCTCGGAAGAATTGGCAGCTGGTACATTCTAAGTTAATAAGTATTCCCTCACCTTAACACCCATTTCGACCCAGCTATCGTGGACGCTGCGATTGCTTCGCTCTGCGCCGACAGGATCGCTTTTAGAGAGCAAAAACAGCGCAGGCGCACGGCAGAGGTTCGTATGGAACAACTGCGAAGATCGGATGTAATGCTTCGTAGCTGCGTCGTGGAAAGTCTTCATGTGATACCTGGAAGTGATAACAGTATCAGAGCACGTGTTTTGACGTGTACATGTCAACGGAAAATTGAAAAATCGTAATGTTACAATTTCACTAATGACATTTTAGTCCTACGAAACTTTAAGGGTCGCCTGCACGAAATTAGAATAAATTAGGTTAACTGCCGTATTCAGAGACGTCAATTAAATTAAAGTACTGTTAAACTCTGATGTTGTCTCTTTCACTCTTGTTGATACAAACAAGCATAGCGTGACATTTAATAACTTCATAACTTTAATTGACGTCTCTGAGTACGGCAGTAAGCTTTTTTAGTTCCGTTAGGTTAGATTGCAAAAAAAACTTCCGGCCGCTTTGGCTGGTTTTCGCAACCGTTGTCAAAAAAGAAGAAAAAACTTGTTACGCAACTAATCGCCCTAAAAGAAAATCTATTCCTGTTTCACAACCAGTTGCCAACAAAGAATTCATCACAAAGTCAGTTGTTAAAAGAGAAGTAATAATCTTGCTACGTAACTACAAAAACTTTTTTTTAAACCGACTTCAAAAAAGCAATACTTAAAAACAAACAATAAATAAAATATTGTTGAATTGCGCTAGGTACCTACTGATCGGTTTTCCCGTCATAATATGCAAGTGTTCCTGATATTGATTTTAATATATCAATCAACACAACATCTGCCTGGTCAAACTTGAAGATTTTTAAAGTATTATTGTTAAATTACCTTACTTCTATGCTGGACTGGGAGTTAAAGAAAAACTTAGAATGTGCCAGCTACCCACTCTTCCTAGGTATACAATAAAAGTCTGTTAGTGGGATGCGAGGTTGACAACCTCTCACCATTTATATTTTATCTAATATACCTTCAGAATTTATGTCAAACGCGGCGTCTTCGAGTGGTTATGAAACCACTGCACTGATGATCTGACTACCCCAATAGGGCTTATAGGCATGAGCGTATGTATGTATGTATTATTACCATAAGATAATAATAGGTCTTTACCTATGAAATTGCCGATTTTTTCTCAAGCTTCATTTTATTCATAATTTATTTGATTGAACAGCTATTACTAAAATTGTTTTTTATTTAAAACCTTTACATATTTACTTTAGATTTATTTGCTGAAAAAGAAGCTCAAATATAGCTCGTTTCATCCGTTGCCCGTTTAATTGCTTATTTTTGCTGTACTTTTGTTACAGTTACAACTTTCAATAAAGTAAGTATGATGAAAATTAACGTAATGTTGTCCAAACCTTCCCGCAAAATTTTGCTAAATTTGGATTTCGTACTCCCGAGAAAAATCCAAAAGCGTTAGTATGGAAAATTCAGTTTTCCAAAGATATTGTATGAAAAACGGCAATTTCATAGGTAAAGACCTATTATGATATTAGCAGAACGAAACTACTGAATGCACTAGTGACATTATGTAACATATAAAGTAATTCCTCGACCTTATCGCGTGGAAACAACGAACATAGTCGAGCAAGGGTTATCGTTATCACAAGTTATTAATTCATTTAATACCAGCCAATATTTCACAGCTACTTATTAACTAATAGGGCTTAAGTATTAAGTCCGTTATTTTATTTGTGACGTAAACATAATTTGCTCCTTCACCCACGAAATTATAGTGTTTTAAAAAGGCGGCCAGTTTGGCGGGGCGGTAGTGGCGTTTTCTCTTGATCGACGGGTGCTGGGTTCGATTCCCAGACGGGGCAAATATTTGTGTAAAAAGCAGATATTTGTTCTCGGGTCACAGGTGTTCGTGTCTGTCTTAGTGTATGTTCCAAAGGACCCACGACACAAGGGAAAACCTTATTCGCTGTTCATACACAAGCGATTTGGCGCGGCGGCGCAGCGACGGAGCAAAGGTGGGTATTCGTCAGTCGCTCCGTCTTCAGGCGACGGATGTCTCTTCGTGCTTCTATTTCGGCCAAAAAGCCTTTGCTTCGGTGTAATTAAGATTCATTTTACGCTGCTTTCATAGCCGCGTCGCCGCGCTACATCGCTTGTCTATAAACATGGCCTTTGAGTGTCTGGCGTTTATTTATTTGTTTTGATAAGCACCTTTTTCAGAAGTCTGTTAAAAATTGATAGCTAAAGCCAAGAGCAGGTTACGACTAAAGGTTTAAGTGCGGTTTTAACTGTTACATGTACGAATTACAAAGAAAGTCGGAAGTGTCGTCATTTTCACAATATTCCATAAGAACTACAAGCTGACTTTTTAATAACTAGTCACATTTTCCTTACGTTATCAGTATGATTGATTAAACATTAATAAGGAAAAAAACTGAAATATTTCAAAATTTTGTTAACCGTCATAGGAGATGCATTTTTAGAAACAGAAATAGACGTCTCACGAATTGTGTGAAAGAGCACTTTTGCCAATTTTCAATCAAATTAGACGAATTTTTTTTTATTTTATTAAATACCTAATTTTAAACGTATTTTCATGTTTTGGATGATCCAGCTAGACATTTTTGTGTGAAACGTTAAAAACTAAAAATACGAGTCTGTTAAATTATTGTTATTAGTGTAGTTTGGCTTCTGGTTTAATATGGTGAATAAACTTGTTATTCCTTTATATGAACTTGATATAATAGAATTTGATTAGTGATTAAAAGTTACACTGTAGCTAATTACTACGTTCGTGTCACGTCTTGCGACAGGACTGGTCTAATCTTTTATTATTTACTTTTATCCGAAACGGCACGTGTAGTAACAAACGATAAGATAACACTGTTATTAAGTAGTCGGTTACTAGCACATTGTAATTCGAACTTGTCATCGTCAATCCACATAATCGCCACGCTGAGTTGGCGAGTTAGTGCCCTTAGTTTGTGGGATGATCTTATTGCTCCAAAATCGTCATCTTTACGTGCTAGCGGTGCCCCCTTCTGATCAACGAACGAGGCTCTGAGGTACAGAGGCCAGCTCATCAGGTTACCCCGATTCACTGAAAAACCGAGCGTGCGCACATGGGTAACTTGACGTGCGGCCCTCTGTACTACAACACGTCACTCCTAAAGACCACAGCGTTCCATCGAAAACGGAGCAACAAAAACAAGTCAGTTTAAGTTCAGAAAGTAGAGTGTCATTGCGAGAAATCTCTTCACGATCCTTTGCACTAGTGTGGAAAACCTAGAACCCGTAAAGGGTGTCTCTACTGATATTGGCGACTACTCCATTCTGTATTTTAATTTAAAAACAGAAGAGGATCTATGATTGGTCATTTACCTATAGTAACTACACGCTATGATGGCAGTTTTGACGTTTGTCCACTCATAAAGTTTCGTATTAATTACAATACATTTGAAGGAGCAAATTACTGTTATTATTATTGTCAATAAAGAACAGCAATTTGCTCCTTCAAATGTATTGTAATTAATACGAAACTTCATGAGTCGACAAACGTCATAACGGCCATCATAGTGTGCCGCTAGTGTAGAAATGATAATTTTTTCTAAGTCATTATGGAAGGAAAGGTAGGAGAAGAAGAGGGCGACCGAGAAGACGATTCAGTGACCAGTTGAAAGAAAAAATGGGAGTGTCAACTTATATGGAACTGAAAGATATGTCTCAAAACAAAACCGAATGGAATGGAAATTGCTACACCGAAAAGAGACCGGCTCATAAAATTAAAAAGAAGAATTAAAATACTCAGACATTGGCAAATTCATGATTGCGGACAACATTTTTCAATGAATTTAATAGTGTGCCCATAATGACCGTTTTGTCGTTGCCGATTATAGCAAAAGATACTTACTCCATATAAGTCTGCAGGGTCTTCTGCATGATCTTGTTTTTGGGGAAAACTGCGGCGGGCACACCCACTGCAATCTCAGTGATATCAGCAGCGGAGTCCCACACTTGGGCCCGGACGCGGTCCATTACTGGTTGGTAACTGCACATATAAATAAAATCGAATGTATAAATCGTAGGCCCGTGCTACAAAAGGAAACTCACGTCTTGATCTATCCTTAAGTATTGATTGACTCTTTCTCTCACTATCCAAAGGACAAAGACGACTGCTACTTGAGTATAGATCAGAGTCCGAGTCGCGTGGACTCAGATATGGACCTAAGATCATAGTTTTAAATCTGAATATTGAATTTTTCACTTGGACTCAAAGTCTTGAGTTCCCAAAGGTTTTTCTTATAAAAGTTACAGCATATTTACTCTGAATTAGTTAGCGAAACTTTACAGGGTGATTCTACCCACTAAATTTAACAACTTTCAACAGAGAACGTAGGTCAAAATATGAAAAAAGAAATTTCGCCTCTCTATACAAGGGGATCATTCAACAATTACGTGATCACCGGAAGGGGGGGGGGGTCGGGTGCTTGAATATACATCGGATTATTTGGGGGGGGGGAAGAAGCCATGATTACGTCATCATTTTATAACTTTAATTAACGTATAGCGAAATGAAAAACTATCTATTTTATTGATTTAACTTTATAGTTCTTACCTTTATGCATTTTGACAAATGACACACCCTCTTCCCTAAGACCCATAGAAACATAACATAGGTAAACACGGACGGATTACGTAATCAAGGCGAGGGGGGGGGGTTAAAAACCAAAGATTACGCTGTGATTACATGGGGAGGGGGGTTAAAAAAACGGCCAAAAATGATCACGTAATTGTTGAACGATCCCAAGTGAGGAGGCAAAATTTTTTTCATATTTCGTCCTATGTTCTTAGGGGAAAGTTGTTCAGTTTTATGGGTAGAATCACCCTGTAAAGTTTCGCTAAATAATTTAAAGTTAATATGCGGTAACATTAAATTAGCAAAGCCTTTGGGGGCTCAAGACGAAGTGACAAATTCATTTACAGATTTAGTTTTAAGGTTGAATATGAACTTAATGGCTATTAACATATTCAGGCGATAAGATCCAATTCGGTCAGGTTCCACTATTAGCAGGGTTACAGAGGACAGATGGCATTCACTATACGCTCTATCAGACCTGCCAAGTTACATTGTAAAACGGGACAAAACGCTAGAAATAACTCGAAGTCAAAACAGATTTATTTCATAGAACATTTAGGATGTTACTTAAAATAAGTTAAAGTAGTGATCACATATTTAAGTCTTTTAACTCTAAGTCTATTCGCAAAGGTCTCTCTTGATCGACGGGTCCTGGGTTCGATTCCCAGTCGGGGCAAATATTTGTGTAAAAAGCAGATGTTTGTTCTCTGGCCATGGGTGTTTGTGTTTGTCTTTGTATATGTTCCAAGGGACGACACAGGGAAACCTCAGTGTGAGCCTTTGAGAGGATTTTATTTCATTAAAAACTCCTCCGAGTTCTTTAGGCAAGAAACTCGGAGGGGTTTTTAATGAAATAAATAATAATAAATAAATAGGCGCTACACTCTCAAAGGCTCACACTGAGGTTTTCCCTTGTGTCGTCCCTTGGAACATACACAAAGACAGACACGAACACCCATGACCAGAGAACAAGCATTTGCTTTTTACACAAATATTTGCCCCGACTGGAAATCGAACCCAGGACCCGCCGATCAAGAGGTAGCGTCACTACCACTCGACCAAACCGGCCGTCCCAAAAAAACATTGTAAAAAAAAACATTAACTCAACACAAAAAAAACATTAAAGAACTAAAAGTTTAAGTAAAAAATAGCTTTATGTCATAGAACATTTAGGATGTTACTTAAAGTTAAAGTAGTCAATTGCATTAGTTGTTTTAACTCGACGCCTATTCGCAAAGGTGCAGTCTTTTCCCCGAGAAAAATAGGCAAGAAACTGCGAGGGATTTTGAATGAAAGAACTAGATATACTTACCGCTTCGGATCCTTCATGACGTGAACGCAGAGCTCCCCCCACATATACCCCCCCACTGAGAACCCGTGCACTGTCAGAGGATGCTCGTTCTCATTCTCAGCCATGAATTTTATCAGATCGGCTGCCACTAACTGTAATATTAAAGGTTGATAATAGATTATTATTATTTCATTCGTTTTAGGTTTCCGAAACAGTATAACGATTCTTTTATAGGTTCCCAAAAGAATCACCAGAATACCAGGAAACACAGGTCGAGATAATAAATAAAACGGGCAAGTGCGAGTCGGACTCGCGCACGAAGGGTTCCGTTCCGTACCATTACCTATGAAACTGGCCAAGTGCGAGTCGGACTCTATAAAAACCATTATCTCTATAAAAAAACAAGTTTGTTATATGGGAGCCCCCTTAAATATTTATTTTATTCTAATTTTTAGTATTTTTTGTTATAGCAGCAACCGAAATACTTCATCTGTGAAAATTTCAACTGTCTAACTATCACGGTTCGAGATACAGCCTCGGACAGACTACCTATAAAAACGAGCAAAAAAAATCAGTTTTTTGTATGGGAGCCCCCTTAAATAATTATTTTATTCTGGTTTTTAGTATGTTGTTATAGGGCACATAGAAATACATCATCTTCGAAAATTTCAACTGTCTAACTACCACGGTTCATGTGATACAGCCTGGTGACAGACGGACGGACAGAGGAGCCTTAGTAATAAATCCCGTTTTTTCCCTTTGGGTACGGAACCCTAAAAATTGCCTCTTTTTACAGCCTTAGTATAAGAATGAGAAGTCTAAATTTGGTTTCAGACTTTTATATGGGTTCCTTAGGGTAAAACTGTTCAGCTCCATGAGAATATGACCCCCTAAAGTTTCACAAACTAATCAAAGCCAAAGTCAAAAAAAGATTTATTTCACAGAACATTCAGAATGTTACTTAAAATAATTCAAAGTAGTGAATTACATAGCATTTTTAACTTTGCACCTATTCGCAACGGTGCAGTCTTCCTGAGAGAATAGACAAGAAACTCTGAGGGTTGCGCTTTTTAACTCAATCATACTTTCCTTATTTTCTAATTTTAATTGACTTAATATCTAACTTACTCAGGAGCTGAGCAATTTATTCCAATGATTGCTTGTCTAATAAATAATTTAAAGTTACCCCATCATTTGAATAGATTGCCCCCTTTTTGATACCAACCTGCGTTCCTTTAGCCGGCCAGAGGAGCTGCCAAGGGGTACATGATACGGAGAGGACGTCAAACCCTTGCTCCAGGTATAAGGTGGCATATTTCATCACGTGTTTATGTCGAGCCAGCAGCCAGTTGATCATGATGCATAGAGGCTTGTTGGGTTGCTTGTCCAGTCTGCGAAGAAATTCAAAATTTTATTTAGTACTCTAGCACCAGGTTTTTAATTTGGCCATTACCGTAATCCCTATCGAGTGTCTACCTTCTTGGTTCTAGAACCACTTAATGCCACGTTTGACATAAATTCTGAGGTTATCACGTTTCCGCTCACAATACAGCTAACCTCTCGCGTAGGAGGAGTGGGCAGCCGGTACATTCTAAGTTTTTCTTTAAATCCCAGTCCAGCGTGGAAGGATGTTTAATCTTTAATGTAATGTTAGGATAAAGAAACAGAAAGGTTAGTAAAATGCTATTACATATTCGAATTCTAATAATCTTTGTGTATATACCATGTTTATTGTAAATAAATAACTATAACCACGTCTTAGGCATGCGAGGCGAGGCGGAGGGAAGAGCAAACCGCTCCGGCTCTGACAGTTAGTCAAACTGAGATAGCAGACAGACTTTAGTCAAGTTCGCCACATATTTGACTATAGCTACAGGATAAGAAAGAAAGATTTACACTTAGGAATCCAGTACTTTGTAAGTTTGGGGGATTTCACAGGATCGGTAGGGAGGAGCGAAATGGCGTAAATGTTTGTATGACAGTTATAAATCATTAGCTTAACTAACACCTCTTTCGCGTGGAAAATTATTTAAAAAAAAAAATACTTTTCATACTAAGGCAATCAGCTGCTGATCGCTCAAATTGTATGGTCTAAAAAGACATTTTTTAAAAAACATGTTTCAACCTACATTTCTTGGGGAAAGTTTCGTGGCTTAAAATTTAAAGTTACCCAATATTTACAAGTACAAAGGCCAGCGCATCAGGTTACTCCATTTTCATTGCAAAACCGCTTTTATCACAACAGCACAGAGTGCACGCGTGTGGTAACCTGAGTTGCGGCCTTCCGTACATTAAACTGCATTATGTAATTTTACAGAGAAGTTTTTTTATTTTTTTATGAGATATCATTCACTAAGTACCTAACCCGATTTTATCTTATCACTTATCACTGACCTATTTTGTAATATTAGAACATACAGACAATTAGCACATAATAGGTCCTAATTTAGGGCCAACTAGTAAATTAGCAAGTAAAATAAGTCTTACATTGCGTACTGGCGACTGATCACCTATTGAGACTTAATTCGATTAGAATTGGAATAGGTCAATTAGCATTTTATTAACCTTTTTGTTTCTTATTACCTATTTTCTTTATTTGAATAGACCAACTAAACATTGCGTCTCAAATCTTTCCACGCTGCACTGGAATTGAAAGAACAACTTAGAATGTACCAGCTGCCTCCTCTTCCCAGGCGATTGTTTTGCTGTATGGCTCTGGCTACCCCGATAGGGATTACAGGCGTATCTATGTAAACTAAATATTTTCAAGAAACATTCTATTTCCATTCAGCAATCAGGATCTTCTGGAAATATTTATGTAATTAAATTATATGGTGTGGTAGGTAAAAAACCATTGCTGAACGTATTTTGCATACAAAAACCGTAATAATCATCGATAATAACAAACCAACATCTTTGTGCGTTTCCTTAACTCCCATTTCTAAATACAAATCAAGGCCATCAAACTGTACATACACCTATTCGTTCATATAAATAGTAAGGATGTTGTTATATGCAGTTATCTAAATTACTTAGCCGGTCACACCACAATAGTCACGTTTATAAACTGTTTGCATATTGCGTATGTGGACGATGACATTTTTGGCATCGTTTATTAAAATGCTAAGACAATGTAAGTAGTTCTTAACAGATGAGCTGTACGCGTAAATACGTACGATATTACTAATAAAACTTACACACTACGTAGTACAAAGTTATAACGACTAAAAACAAAGGAAAACTGTGTTTGCGCATGTTATACGAAGTGTATAATCTATTATTAGTACAAAATACCGTTAATGTAGATTACCTTTGACAGGTCTATACTCCGTGGAGATCATCATAAGTTCGAAATAAAATATTTCTTACGTGATATGCCTATATGAAGTATATAACATTTGTATTATGATTGTTGTCTTGACATTACAAGATTCAACTGCGTTCTACTCGTATCTTGTGCCAGCTTGACATCTATTTTTAAGTCAGACCTATCCTACTAGCAAAATAGTTGTGAAGGCTTAAATGAATGAATAAGTAAATGAAACTTTAGATGTCAGAGTGTTGGTTAAATCTAAAAGTATAATTTATAAAATATATTGTGGTAGGTCGCGTTTCGAATGCTACTTGGCAAAATTACCAGCGTTGCAGCTATGCTATAACTTTAAGCTAAGCCAAAGCCCATTTCCTGGCACAGTACACGTCTTTCTCCTTACTTTTCTGCATTACCTTACATTGTACTAGTAACTTGTGTTTCTTGTTCGTTTCTTTTTCGAAATGTATTTGTTTGTGTTGATTGTTCGTGTACTATGTTTATGTGAATAATTGTTTTATCTATCTTTCTATCTAATTTAGTTTGACATAGATTATCAAAATTAGCCAAGCTGCGTTAGATATTACCGTTGTATTACTAAATGTTAATCACATCTATTATTACGTATTAATATAATATATTTTAAAGGTGTGTTTGTTTGTTTTCCTTCCTTCACGACGAAACGGAGCAGCGGCGACGTAATTTTTTGCACTGAGATTATTGGAGGGCTGGAATGGAGAGTAAAATAGGCTTCTTTTCCACGCGAACTAAGATAGTAATCTATAACGCGTAGCTAGAATAGACCCAAAATTTTTCGAGACTAGACACAGGAAGTTTCAATCTTAAGAAGCAAGAGGAGAGCGCGTTGCTAATAGTAACAAATAGCCTTGAACCAGCTCACAAGCACTAATAGCGTGCCAATTTGGCCCTCTTATGGCGTCACATACGCTCTATAGTCTGCAGTGGTACATTGTATCTTGTTTACAGAAAGGTCCTTGCGTTGTCTCGCAAGCCATTTTAAGGCGGAAATATTTAAAAAAATATTTTTACCCCTCCATACAATTTCAGCAATCGGGAAATTTTCGGGCACGGCTTTATAAATAATAATTTTTATTTCTTCCAACAATTTTAAACGTAATAAGGTTTTAGCAATTATTAGATTTAAGTATATTTTAACATTGGTGAGAGACTGGTGGCTGTGATAGGCACTTAGATGCACTTAGCCTGTAGTACAAACCTACCATTACCTACACACCTACCGTTATATTACCTACCATTGTCATCTATGTTCCTAGTGACACTACTAGTGACAATAGGAACGTAGGGGGAAATGGTAATATTTTCCGTGCTGTTCCATTCCGTTCGAATTATTAAAAAAACCCATCAGCTGACTGCCTTAGTATAAAAGAAGAAAATTATATTTATTTTACAGTTTCACGTTAACTTGAGAAAAGTTGTTCAGTTCAATGGTGAGAGTTAGATCCTAGTTTCACTATAATTAATTTAAAGAAGTAATACCTACAAAGTAATAAAGTAAAACTCTAATGACTCAAGAGGAAAATGAAAACAGTAGAAAGTATATATCAGTAGATTTTTACCAGGGACCTCGTTCCCGTAGGAATTCGGGAAAATTATGTAGCCTATGTTATTCAGGAATAATGTAGCTTGGTGAAAGAATTTTTAAAATTGGTCCAGTAGTTTTTGAGTTTATTTATTACAAACATACAAAAATACGAATCTTTCCTCTTTATTAGTGTAGATACTCGTAGATATAATAACAATTTCAGTAACTCAACTGGACATGATGACAATACATTTTGATGTAGGTACAATAAAACAAAAACATATCAACAAAAAATCTCTAAATTGCGGTATGTTTTGCATATCATCATCATAGTATAACCTACATATGAGAATCATTTGTGACCACACAAGCCGCAATATTAAGAACAAATCTACAATAACATAACATTATAAAACGGGGTAAGTTTGTGAGTTTGTAGGAAATAATCTCAGGAACTACTAACTCTATTTTTAAAATTCTTACATCGATAGAAATCTCTCTTATCAGCAGGCTACATAATTTTCCCAAATTCTAGTTTAAAATTAAAATGAACACGGATTACAGTCTCGCTGTTAATCGAAGGCAAAATGGTGGTACTTAATTTTATATATATATTTTTTTATAAACATAATCAGTATAGTTACGCGAACACCAACCAATCATAGAATACTTTAGCAAAAACGTTTCTCATACCACATCGCCTTTAGTTTTTCTGAGAGTACCAAAGCCACATTTTTTGCTCCCATGAGTCAATGCATTACGAAAGCCGAATTTTTTCAAGACAAAAAAGTCAACCGAGGCAAAATATGTTTTTAGGACTTTACTTGGAAATCTTGTAACTCCATACTTCCTCGTAGTACTTTGTCCGGTCAGGTTATAACAGTGGAGCGACTGATATCTTCTGCCCTGGAATACGCAATGAGACTAACTCTCACGAGAGTTGATTGCCGAGGAAAACGTAACCTAAAATATACCATTAGAAGTTAGCATTTCTTTTGCATTCGATTAACGTTGAAAAAGCATGTTGAATTGTTAAATGAAAAATGCATGCGTCCTGCATGTCCAAATTCAAACGCAATACATTCTATTTTTTAATTTTGATTAAACATTGGCAAAATCATGACATTGTGGACGCCATTTTTCAAAGAATTGAATAGACCATAAGATTTGACCTAACATAAGCTTCTATAGGATCAACACTATAAGAAGTTAAATAAAGAGAAGACATGACTTACTTCATAGTCTTGGGATCAGCCGTGAGTTTGATCTTGTCATTGCTGATGTATTGCATGTTTTTCGTGATGTCTTGGCTGTGGGCGCTTCGGTCGAAGCTCACCATCGCTACCGGAGCGCATGATAGCAGCGGACGGAAGGATCTCTGGAAACAAAGACATTCTTCAATTTGAGGCATCAAAGACCAATAAACACAACACACATTAAGACCCATAGTATGGTTTCCCTTGTATCGTGTCACCCATAACTGAGAACAAACATGTTCTTTTCACACTGTTACCCTGAACGAGATCCAAACCTAGGAACCTTCGTATCAGAAGCAGCACACCCCTAACCACCGACTACAGGTCGACTCCACTAAAAAACTGCAACTGCAAGCTTGCGGCTGTCATCTACAACGTAAAATTGGTCTTTTTTAAAGCGCAGAATAAGATGGGTAAGCCATTTATTCCATACTTTACCACATTGGGAATTTTAAAAAAACAATGTCAACAATTTGCTTAATTCGACACACATAATTGTTGCGCACCAGTGCACATGCAGTTTTTTAGTGGAGTTGGCCTGCAGCTCAAAAAAAGACCTTAAAGGAGGAGAATCGGGGCCCGTGCCGCGCAAAAGGACTTACTATTCGAACTTTTCACGGTGGTCACTAATGAATTGCCACCAATGAGCTACTTATTCGGCTCTACTGGTTAATTTGTAGGAGAAACAAAAGATCATAAACGGTTACAACTCATTGTGTATGTGTGTATAGTAAACTTCCGAGATAAACAGAACACTCGCTTACATGCTTATCAGTTTGTTAGTGGGCTTTAGCGCTCATAATTAAGTAGCGTGCTTCCGTCATTCATGCACTTTATTGGTGTAGGTTAGGAAGAAAACATCTGTTTAAATAATTAAATAAATAATAAATAAATAAATAATAATGGTCAAGAATCAACCAATTATTAAAAGAAAATATATTGTAAATTTCAAGTCGCCAAACGATCTATAATGACATGGCAAAATCATCGAAGGAATTGCCACAAAAAAAGATATGGGGTAACTTTAAATTAGTTTACGAAAGTGCTGACACTCTCGTTTCTTGAGAAGAATTTCATATTGTATAGGTTCTCTAGGGGAGCTACTCTGTCACCAGGGTTAGCCTAGTTCGCCACATACTTGACTATATCTACACGATAAGAAGAAGGGGAGAATCATCATCTGCAGTTTCGCTTGCTAATTTAAAGTCTTCGTATTTCGGGAACACATCCAGGTATAATTCTCCACCAAAGCTAAAGTTATCGCCTCCTACAATTTATCAAATTTTGGTCAGATAAGATAGTATCTATTATTAGTTTGACAATCGGTTAAACACGAGACAAATTCGTCGCCACGTGCCGAGTTCAGTGCCACCGCCTCCAATTTATTAACAATCTTCCACTAACCATTTGCACGTGATTCACACGCAGATACGAAACATTATTTCGCTATACAGATATACAAATATTATGAAATACTGCATTCTTTAATTAGAAAACTGATTTCTTCACATTAATAAATTTTTTAGATTTTTGAAGTGAAAACTTCTTTAGCGGCGTTGTGAACTTATGTAAAAAAGTTATGGGTACAAAAATGTTACAGGTCTAAAATGATCTTTTTCCCCGCGGTTTCCATGGTGACGCCTTTATTTTCAATACAAGTTCTACTAGCTCCAACTATCACCCGTCGGCCACAAGATCTTTGTAGACCTATAAACTCGCATCAGGGTCACGTGTCCGTAAGGCGGAAGGGTGTTTAATAAATACATATAGGAAATTAAAACTGCAAATGTCAAGATGTCACGGAGGGGTGTTTGATAAATATAGGAAATTAAAACTGCAAAAGTCAAGATGTCATTCCGGTGTAAGCATAGAAAAAATTAAATTAAATATTAATGCACAACGTTAATGTTCAAGTTTACACTTCTGCCGGCACTCCGGAGTGCAACCCGTTGTTTTTTTTTTCAGGAAAAATGAACTAAAATGTGTGCAAAGGTCAGGTTAACATTAAGTTAAGCGTACTTAGTTTAGTTTATTCAAGCAGTGTAGCGTAGCGCAGGCAGTCTTAGTTTATTCAAAGATACTTAACCTTTGCGTTTTACTCTCAAACCAGTTAACCTACTCATACCTAAAGAGCTGGTATTCTAACACTTTATTATTGACATTCTGCATCTTTGAGCATTCTGCAAGCCCATACTTTGGATGTTGTTGTAAACAAATCCTCTTAATCGACTTTTATTGACTACTTAAAGACAATCGATCTTTAGCCTATCTACAGTATTTTATATTACCCAAGTCCAAGTCCCTACTATAGAACTGTACAACATTCAGAGATAATACATATATTGGGTAATAATTGAGGTGAATCAGTCCACTAAACTGAACAACTTTCTGTGTAGAATGCTACAAGCTACAAACACACGTATTATACATAACATACATAGTTTAACACTATTTACATAACATTGACTATCAAAGGAATGTATCGACTGATCAGTTTACATAGCAGATTTTGAAATATAAATAACAAAGACGCATTACTATTATAAAATAGTTACTTCAATTATTGTGCTTAAGTGTGCGTACGGCTTGGCTAACGGAACTTTCCACTGATCACGCGAGCGAGTCGTGCTGTTTTATATAGACTATTCACGTGAACATGTGATGGCGCATCGGATGAAAACGCGATGTAGCGCCACCGCCACCGGTAGCCACAGCAACCAATCATACTTATTATCATTACATCACGTATTATATGCTCCTAACTTTGTTGCATTTACTGGCGACTTCCGCACTTCCTACGTCAAACGCCTTTCAACATTTGTCTCAGTATGTCTCAGTGGAAAGAATAATTGAATAACTACAAAATTAAAATGTTTGTATCATCCCCGACATTCGATTGCTTATAACTTTTGAATGGCTGAACTTATTTTGATCATATATAGCTACATATATAGACACATTTCGATTAAGTCAACTTCCATCGAAAGCGGTTTACGAAACCGCATCGAAATCGGCACATTCGTTTAAGAGCTACGATGCCACAGACAGACACAGAATATAAAGATACAAACGTCAAACATACGACACCCCTCTTGCTTGCCGGGGGTTAAAAATAAATTTTAATCGGCTTGATTCAGTAGCTAGCAACACTGCTTTAAATCGTCGGTTCCTTCTTCGATTCTCTGTGAGAGTTGAGAGCAAGCATTTGTTCAAATAAAATATTTTTAACAAAAAATTGTGTTTAATAATTTTTTAAAGCTATCTTCACAAGTAAGTAGTGGTTACGGGTAAAACAGTAAATAGGTGAATTCATGACGGAATATGGTGAATAGAGAGGAAATTTTTTTTTGACGTCGGCGCCGACCAATTACTCGCATGGCATAACTATTTTAGTTTTTATACTGCCAAAAAAGCTTGTGCGAATACTTATTTCATTAAACTAGGTCCTGTTCAAACCGGCGCCGACGTCAAAAATAAAATTTCTCTCTATTTACCATATTCCGCTATGAACTCACCTATTTACTGTTTTACCCGTAACCACTGCTTACTCGTGAACATAGCTTTAAAAAATTATTTCACCCTTTTGAAGGCGGGACAATTTTTGGTTAAAAATATTTTATTTTATTCTTTTAAAAGGTTATCATTTATCATTCATATAACTCCCACGTAGATTTGTTATAAAGCACTAAATCACTCGAGATTAAAGAGCGATATAGTGATCAATTACTTTCACCCCACGTAAAGATATGAGGTGGTGATATTCATAACCAGTCGCAAGATGGCATGAAAGATACGGGGTGGTGGGTGATATTATCAACCGATCACCAGACGGCAGGAAAGATGTGTGGTGGTAATATACTCTACCGGTCACTAAACGGTAGAGCCCCAGGACATAAAGGAGCCCCAAAAAACAACTTAAAAGTCTCAGGGAACAACTTCGTTTTTGCTTCGTTTACATTGATGACCTATTATCATCCACATATATGACCGTAAATTTTGGTTTTTTTTTTCATAAACTACAGAAGTGATTTCGATAAAAAATTTATGGGACCAATCTGGAAGTAGATGCTTCCGAAATTTCCTCTAAATTCCTCTAAAGGACATCATTCACGGCCCATACAAAAAATATTTTTTTTTAAGTGGCGGCCAATAAAGGTGAAGTTATTATTTCGAAAGAACATATTATTCTAAACATTTTTTAGTTCGATAGCTAAGCTGTACGACCATTACTAAATTTGTTCTTGACACTTATAAATCTGGATTTTAAATGTTCCGGCCATAGAAAACAGTGTTTCAATAGATTGTGATACAAAACATTTTTCGTATTAGGTTAATGGTTTAAATGTATTTAAACTTGAAAATCTAGATTTTTAAGCTTAAAAAAGGAAAATTCGTAAAGATCTTACAGCTTAGCTGTCATAATAAAAAATATTAAGAAAAATGTGTCCTTTTGAAATAATAACTTTACTTTTTTTGGCCACCACTTTTAAATTTTGGTACTTTTTGAATGATGTCCTTTGCTATTTACAATGAAGGGTGAGAATCAGCCCACCAAACTGAACAATTTTCCCCAAAAGCCGAATATTTTTTATTGACTATTCACAGTCAATGAAAAAATGTTCGGCTCCCCAGTAAGAATTTTTTTTAGAATTTCGTATACATTTTCGGCGAAAGCTGTTCAGTTTCGAGAGGAGAATCAATCTCTCAAGTTTCGGAAAATAAACTAAATATCCTTCATAATAATAATCTAGATATAACAAATACATACAAGATTAGCTCGTTTAATGGTGATCCATGCTACACTATTACACACATCAACACGGTCTAAGGATATTGCACGATTTTTCATACAAAAGAGGTCTGTTTGAGAAGCTATAAAAGCATACTCGAGATACATAATTTTCAAGGGCTATAGTTTTCAAACGAGCAAGTGGTAAACATTAATTTTTAGTTCTAGCCAATAAATTTTGTTTTACTTGAAATTTGTGAATGTATGTAAGTACTTACATTTCCTCTTAACCCTTGTTTGCCGGAATTCGCCGCTAGCGAGGCCACGGTGCGGAATACAACCATTTCCCTGTTTGTTCCTGAAACAAGATAATAACGGTCATCAACAGACAGCCTATAGCGAGTGGTTACGTGCAGCAAAAAATGGACCCCCCAAAAAAATTCTTTAGTTTTAGTATGTTTTGCCGCTTTAGGGGTAAAGAAGAATGACGGCAACCTCCCCGCAAAAGATGTGAAGAATTATTGACAAAAGGATGAGTCATACTTTCTTATTATGATACACTAGGCTAACAGTCTGAGGAAATCCAAAACTATCGAAAGTCGTGGGATGCCCTAGTGACCGTTTGCCAGCATTTCGACCTGTTTATTAATTTAAATAAACAATCTTATGCTAGAAAAATCTTATGCTAGAAAAATCTTATGCTCTTACGTATTGTATTCTGGTTATATGCCTCTACGGTACAAGCCTGTTAGGAAAACCTTTTGCTTTTAGTTCTTATAATCGATCTGATCCGCAGTTTTTGGCGCGTTTTTGAATAATGACACACCCTCTCATGGCCTCAGCCGCGCGAGTTAGGTTTCCCTTAAATAAGAATCTGCGTTTCTTCCGACTTTATAAGCTATACTATATCTGTTGCTCTTTGAGCTACGTCGCAATACTTATGTCGTGGTTAATAGTTATTAGTCAAGTAACATAGTGATTACTTTATGTCTAGAAAATCGTGCTATTTTACTATAGGAGCCGATTGTCGTTGATATAATTACAGTGCTTCTATTTTCTTTTTGTCTCGGAAAAGTTTCTTTTTCCTAAATATTTTTTTTTAAATAAAATATGTTAATCTAGCTCAAACATAAACAAAGCTCTAGGTTAAGAGCTTGTATTGCAGTCTGATTATATGTAGGTATTTGTGAACAGGACAACACGATAAATAGTATAACATTATCTTCGACGGTAAAAAGTATAATTATTAGCCATGAAAATTAAACCGAAAAAACGATGAAGTACGTACTTAGTTCTGAATTCAAGTATGAATATATGCCTAGAAAACAGGCAAATATTATCACAAAAAGCTTATCAACAGGCCAATTTGAAACACAGTTGCATAGAAACTTATGCATAACTACTGCATATGACTGTTAAACGTCAGTGTGCAGTGACCTTGGTGAGTGCAATGTAATAATAACATCGTCCGATACTTAAATGTACCATGGTGCCAAGGAAAATCTTGTTTATCAAAAACACACTAAGGGTGGCGATTTCTACATGAATAGGTGTAGCATTGTTTTATCATTTTATGAAAATTTGGTGGGTTGAAAATATTTTACAAACATTGGACTTAGATTAGTTGGTTTTGGTCTCGCTAATGAGGTTACAGCAGAATACCAGTGTTTTGTCCTTTGGACAAAGCTTATACTGAGCTATGGCCATTTTGTTGCACTCTGACACACCCACAACACTCCATAATAACTTTTTAACCTTTTGTTTCTAGCTACTTGTATTTGTTGTGGTTGTTTTGTATGTGTTGTGTGCATGTTTTAAAGCAATGAATAAATCCTTTGTCTGTCTTGTTTGGCCCCTAAATTAGATAGAGTGCTACTATTTTCTTATAGTGTCTTGATAAACATCGTGTTTTTGAAATTATAATGAAACTACAATAAGGGTCAATAAAGATAATTAATTTAAAAAATAAAAAAACCCGACTGCGTCATAAAAACTGAAAAGAAAAAACAAGTAAAAACCCATTATGGGATGGTCCCGATTTTTGATAGGTCCCGATTATTAAAATCTTTGTTTTAATAATATTCAATAACAAAAGTCTCGACTACTGGACTTACTTGTTTTTTTCTTTTCAGTTTTTACGATGCAGTCGGGTTTTTTTTTTATTTTTTAAATTAATTTATTTTATTTTACACTTTTTAGATAGGGTCAGATATTTACATTTGTTTACTGATTTTCTCATTAGCTGTATACAGGGTGTAAGGGAAAAGCTTCCGAATACTGAAAGTACATGCTAAGTCAATGGTTTTGAGTAACTTCCAGGAAACGAAAAAAGTTTTGGACTTCTCCATAGGTACAAGCTGTCCGATTAAAATGACTTTTTTGTATGGGGCCGTCGTTTTTTTTTTTCGTTTCCTGGAAAAGTTTCTTTGAGAAAGTCACACAAAACCATTGACTGAGCATGTACTTTCAGTATTCGGAAGCGTTTCCCTCACACCCTGCCTATCACACTTGCATAAAAATTTAACAATTTCTGAATTATAAGCATAAATTTAAGTGAAAATCGTTACTAAACAACTTTAAATCGTTATATAAGGTTTTTTTTATTTTTTAAATTAACAACTAAACGGTAATTCTGATTGAAAAACGATTTGAGAAACCTATAATTAATTTCTAAATACCTATTCAACGATACCCCACTTGAAATAGTTCGTCGATTTTCATTTTTTTATTTTTCACATTAAGGCGTCCAAATTTTTATACTTTCTATGATACACGGCCGTCATGACAAATCCAACCACGTATCATTTATCAAAATCGGCCCACGCGTTTGGTCTAGATAGTGTCGCAAAGGTACAAACATACATACATAGGCTGTTAAACATATTACCCTCCTTTGCGTCGCGCAGTCGGATAAAAAGTAAAATATTGACGACGATTAATCTAAAAAGTGATAACAGGCTATAGGTCAATAGAATAAAACCAACGAAAAATTCTAATCGGATTTAAATCCCACAAGAGATTTTATTGTTTTAATAGCTTCATTTGTTAGCAAATAAGACAATCCTAAGTTTTCCCCCTCGGCGGAGGTGTGTATAAGTGGTGGGGGGGAAAAATATACCCAAAAAGGGATATTTTTGCGATTTTTCGCTTATATCTCGTAAAGGACTTAAAATATCGAAAACTGTCCTCCATAAAAGTTGGCGGGCATTTAATCCTGCGTAGGATAAGACCAGATTCATTTTTTAGCTCATCAAAGTTGGGTAAAGGGTCAAGCAGGCTAAGCGAACAAGAGTGGCCCCCTAACGACGGATTTGGTCATTCTTTCAGGTGGTATACTGGCAGGCCCTAATAACACTCTATGCTTAATATCAGTCCTCGATCTTCTTTCTTTTCGAGTTATTTGGGATAATGTCGAAAAATTTGGGTATCACTGAAAGTGTCATATTTTCTTAACTGTTCAAGTTAGATTAACCAACAAAATGTTGCGTTGTTTGCAACATGGCGAAAATCTCTATTTTCGAAAATCTATATAACACTTATAACTCGAGAACGGCTGGACCGATTGCCATGGTTTTTGATTTGTTGTATTTCTCTCCGTCCCGAATAGCAGAATAACTATTAAAAACATTGGAAAATTGACGGAAAAATTCCCACAGGAACGAAGTCCCGGGCGAAAAGCTAGTTAAACAATAAAATAGACTACAAAATGAATATTTTTAACTTGCATCCTATCCTTAAACTTCATTATAAAAAACTATTTCTTTTTCTTAAAAAATAATCAAGAGTATCACTTGAAGTGTCATATTTTGTAAACTGTTCAAGTTAGAATAATAAAAAAAGTAAGCATTTTGTAGTCTGTTTTATTAATATTAAACATGATTTTGTTTGATTAATCTAACTTAAACAATTTACAAAATATGACACTTTCAGTGATACCCTGATTAAATAACTCCAAAACAAAAGAAGATCGAGGACTGATATTAAGCATATAGTGATCTTAGGGCCTGCCAGTCCGTCGTTAGGGGGCCACACTTGTTCGTTTAGCCTGCTTGACGCTTTATCCAACTTTGATGATCTAAAGCATGAGAACGAGTAGTCCAAAAAATATGAATCTATTAGTCTTATCCTATGCAGGATTATATGCCCTTCAACTTTTATGAAGGACAATTTTCGATATTGTAAATCCTTTACGAAATATAACCGAAAAATTGCAAAAATATCATTTTGGGGTACATTTTTACCCCCCCCCCACCACTTACGCACACCTCCGCCGAGGGGGAAAACTTAGGATAGTCTTATTTGGCAACAAATGAAGCTATTAAAACAATAAAACCTTTTGTAGGAATTAAATCCGATTTGAATTCTAAGCCAATTGGGCTACTAGTCATATCGTACAAATAAAAACGCTGAAATAGACATAATTGCGGTAAACTTGCTCTTTTGGTATGTTATTTGGGTCCACCTAGATAGTATTAATCCAGATTTGCAGCAGTCTGAAATTCTCGCGCGCTGAATAGTTGCTGAAAAACCACAATTTTTTTTCTCTTTTCTTAGTTTTGTGCCAAAAAAACGACATTGGAAGGCTCTGACAACAAAGATCACTTCAAGGTATATATCGACGAAGTTTCGTGTCAAAATGTCCAAAAAAATTGTTCTCTCCATACAAAGTTTGAACCCCCATTTCACCCCCTTAGGGTGATTTGAAAAATCCTTCCTTAGTCCTTGCCTATGTCATAAAAGACACCTTTCTGCCAAATTTCAGCTTTCTAGGTCTAAGGGTTTGGGCTGGGCGTTGATGAGTCAGTGAATCAGGACCTCCAATTTGGGGAAAATAGTGAACATTGGAAACCCTGTATCGTGTGACCTATTAGACCTACATAATTGAATTAAGGCTCAAACTGTCAGGAATTTTGTACTCTTTAAAAAAGTAGTCGTGACTTTTATTGTCAGAGCCTTCCAATATCGTTTTTTGGCACAAAAACTAAAAAATTGTGATTTTTCAGCAACTACTCAGCGCGCGAGAATTTCAGACTGCTGCAAATCTGGATTAATACTATCTAGGTGGATCCAAACAACATACCAAAAGAGCAAGTTTACCTCAATTATGTCTGTTTCTAATGTAACATATGGCTGGCCTATAAGAAGTGAAAATTAAAACGAAAAAACAATAATATTATTTTGGCCAATAAATGTTATTTTTCAAGGATAATGCATACATTAATAAACTCGATGATTGCCGAAAACAACAAGAAAGAAGCACTGTGTAAGTGTAAGTAGGTAATTAAGTTTATCTAAGTGCAACTTTCTACTCATACATAGTATGGAAAACAGGAGTTTGATGTATAAAATTATTAACATTATAATAAAGATCAAATCCAAAATAAATCAAATCCCATAGCCAGTCCAGTAGTAATAAATTAATAGCTTATGTATCCTAATTATAGGATGTTAATCCTCTGTAACAATAGTAACAAATAACCCCCTCTGTAATGTACAGAGACCAGCACATCATCAGGTTACTCCATTTTCACAGCAAAACCGCTCTTATCAGAACAGCACAGAGTGCACACATGTGGTAACCTGAGTTGTGGCCATCCGTACATACTCGTCTGAACCATTCTTTGTTTATGCATATTGTATTTGGCAGTTATGCATATTGTATTAGGCTATTTACCAGTGCCTAATACAATATGCATGCACAAAACTTTATTTATATTACATAAAATTTATATAATTTTTTTTATCATCCCATATACGTCCCCACGGAGGGGCACAGACTTCTCTTCGAAACACGAAGGGGATTTAGGCCATAGTCCACCACGCTGGCCCAATGCGGGTTGGTGGACTTTATGTAATTATTTGATAATTTTGAAATAAATTAGATATATACCTTAAATTAATAAAAATTAAAAATATGAATCAGCTCACAAAATTGGAACATACCCCATATATGCTACTAGGTACTTCTTTATCTTACTGGAATCCTACCCTATGGTTACCTAGAAGAAATTGCTACCTAGCGATAAGGCTGCTTATTGTACACTCTGTTCTATGGATGGTCTGTTAATGTAATATATGTCTCTGTGTACAAATAAAGTATATTATGTCTCTGTGTGCAAATAAAGTATTGTATTGTAGATAGATTTAAGTGGATTCAGAATTTGATTAAGTTCTTGGAAAATTTTAAAGAAGTTTAGCTTATTATTGAACTATGTGCAATAATGTCAAAGATGAGTAACACCACTCTAATAAATGAAATTATACAAAGACTAGTGTTTGTTGTTTTATCAACATTTGACCCAAGGTCGAGCAGAACAATCTTAATCACTTTTTTAAAATGAGCTTGGACTTTAGTTTCATACCCACTACTCATACTTTATGACAAATATATTATTTTGGCTGTACAATTTTGTTCTTGAAGTACAATCTGTGACCAAGTGTTAAGAACTTTTTATTTTATCTATTCATGATGTATGTATTCTATCAGTAATTATAAGACAGGTACCTAGGTAGGTATGACCAAGATATTAGTAAAACCAATTTTTTTTTTTAAACTTACTTTTAAAGAATATTAATTTTATTAAGTTGGAAACCTTTTTAATCTAGGAATATGCCTATTGTTAAAATAAATTTGAGAAATCATTAATAAGAGAGCAATAAGTACGATTATTAAATAAAGGCACCTCCACGATTTGATAGGACAGATGAACTCGAAAATCATAGAGTAAGTGATGCTCACGCGATCCCGTAGATATAGGAAAGCAGATTTCAACCATTGAGCTATTTTTCAACCGACAATTAGCAGCCCTAACCCCTAACCCATTTTACATATTTAAAAAATCTCCATTCAATCTGATAAGGCGCATAATTTTTAAACGCGTTTAATGTTTACAAGGTACCTTCAAGACAAGAAAAACCACTGGATGTCGCCTTACCCTGTCGCGTAGAAATCCAACAGCGTTAATTAAATATTCAGAAGACAGGCGATGTTTGATCCAGTTTCACAAACACAGTAGGCAAAGTAAAATATTATTTGTAGTCAGTTAGAAAACTGAGCATAGCTAGAAATCGAATGAATTCAGTCACTCGTTTATTATAAAATTAACTACGAAAATCGCATAAAAACACACACCTGCCACGAGCGCTAAAAATGCACTGATAAAAAAAAAGTATTAACCCAGCAGTGTTGCCAGCCATAAATATTTCCCAATTAAGCCTCGTTCCAAAACAACCTATTTTTTACCCATAAAGACGTAATTTTTTTATTACTGCTGTACGGTTTGCCAAAAAAGTCGAAAAAAGAGGATTTACATATAGTACAAACAACGGGAGCGCTATTCCGTAAGTGCTTTGCTTCTGAATTAATCTGTCCAGAACATCTGGTTGCTTCAAAAGAAGCAGCATGCATGGCAGACCTAAATGGAGATGGAGAGATGTGTTAAACAAACACCAAGGATAGATAGTAAGGGCGTCGCCAACCCTGGCAAGTTAATATTATGGAGGATGAGAAAAATATGAATAGTTTTTCTCGTCCTCCATAATATTAACTTGTAATCTTAATTAAAATTAAACAGTCGTCTTGTTTCTAGATCCAAATTGCCTAGCCTAGATACCTCAACTGGCTTTGAACTTAAAACATGTATACATTTGTGTTATTGTTGTAATCAATATGAATTTTGTCATTTATGTAATTTAATATTTTTATAACCTATAATAAACAAGCTGTTCTCCCATTATTTCATAAACATAATGAATGAAACGGTTTCGGTTATATATTTTAGTAGTGTATTATTGGGCATTCTAGACCACCTCCGCTCTCACAGCCGTACAGCTCACTCCGTTCGCTTCCCGGCTTCGCTCCGGTGATCTAGTATACCCAATAATACACGGGAGTTCGTTGTCTAATTTAAACCAATGAGGTGTATCATCGTTATATATTTAAACTAGTGTAATTTAAAAAAATCTCATTTTCAAAAGACAAACGCTTCAGTACGTTAGTTATGAAATTTGTAAAACAAAAACAATTACTAACACTTGGTGAGGTGTACTCACCTAGTTCATACTATAAGGAAATGCGTCATGGAACACTTTTACCTAATACAATACGTTGTATTATTTGCGGTCCCTCTAATTGCGGAAAAACGAATTTGATGGTAGGGCTTTTGTTGCATGAAAACGGTCTTAGATTTAATAATTTATATATTTACTCTAAATCTCTCTTTCAACCAAAATATGTTTACTTAGAAAAAGTTATAAATTTGGTGCCAGAAGTTTCTTTTTTTAAATTTCACGAAAATGAGAAAGTGTTGTGTTCTAGTGAAGCTAAACCCAATTCAATTATTGTATTTGATGATGTATCATGTGAAAATCAAAACAATATTCGCGATTACTTTGCGATGGGAAGACATAAGAATATTGATTGTTTTTATTTGAATCAGACATATACCAAAATTCCGAAACAACTAATAAGAGATAATGCAAACTTGCTTATTTTGTTTAAACAAGACGATATAAACTTAAAGCATGTATATGATGAACATGTTTGTTCTGATATGACGTGGTTTCAATTTCGTAATATGTGCGCAACAGTGTGGAAGGACCAACACAGCTACATAGTAATTAACAAGGATTGTGAAAAAAACAAAGGTTGCTACAGGAGAAAATTTGATACATTTATTATTTTTGAGTCATGAAACATATAATAACCAGTATCACATCTTACCTATCATCATTAACATAATCGTAACAAAAGAGGTAAGACCGGAAACGAATTGGTAATGGAACAAAAATTAAAAAAACAGTTAATTAAATCAGCTGAAAATGTGAAAAAGAAGGTTGAACTGATGAAAAGTGTAAAAAATAATAACAACCAAGTTTTAGAAAATTTATTTAAGCCTATCACAGAGCCATTAAATCAAATGTGTAAAAATAACACTCAAAAAAGTGTTAACTTTAAAAAAGACTACTTTGACAAAAGCACTGAGTATTTTGAAGAGGAAAATAATGAAACTGGGAGTGAACCTGAACATTCTGAAGATAGCAGTAAAAACATCAATCTTACTCCGAAGTCATTTGTACCTACTGTTGTGAGCTCTCCACCGAGTTCTGATACATCAACTGCTTCTTTTAAATCTATAAGTCCGAAGAGAGAATCACGGTCATGGTCGCTTTCATCAGATGTCATAAAGGATGTACCTTTTGGTCTTCGTTCAGATCGTGGAAAGCTTATGATGGGTAATACAAGAGTATTCGATGGAGAGAATATTATTAGTATAGGTGGTAAAGTTTATAAGAAAACTCCAGGTCTGATGGATTTATTAACAAAAACTAAACCAAATATAAAAGTTCTAACACAAAATGATATATTAAATTATAAGCAGATTTTAGTTGAAACAAACGCTCATAGACGTGATTATGATAGCAAAAAACCTATAAAGAGTAATAAAGGCACAAAATACCTTCATATAATAAAACCTCTATTCAAGTTAACAAGAAGTGACATCAGTACCAGTAACGAGAGTTTGGCTGAAGGAAAAGGATTGCATGTTCTTAAAAAAGTGAAGAAAAATAGCGATTTTATTTACTGGGATGATCCTAATGAATTAGTAGAAAGATTACAATTGCTTATAGCCTCCAAAGACGCTGGCAACACAGGGTTAGACAATGAAATACTATCCATTATAGAAGAGCTACGAGAGGCAAATATAATTAAGCTTTGATGATAATAAATTCATTTGATCTCGAATTTTACTAACAGCTACATCTGATTAAAAAATGAATATTGACAAATTCGGTCATCACGTACATAAACGTTTACGTCTACCGAATCATCTCGATGTATCATCAGATATACTAATGAAATCTGAGTTAGGAGTATATGATTTAAAACAAAATAGACTGCAAGGTTTGATTTCTCCAGTATCTGAAAATGATGCAGTAAATAAAGGATATGTGGATTCAATGTTAAAATACTATTGTACAAAGAAAGAAGTGCAATCGATAATTGAAACTGCTGTAGAGACACATCTTAAACTATTTAAAGCAAAGCTTCATGAAGCTTTAACACAAAGCTATTATTCAAAGCTAGAGATCGATCGTATGCTTCTCAAATTATCACCAGTTAAAAAAAATGAGTAAATTGTCTGTGGTTAACGAACTTCATAAACCTGCAAGGAAAAATTTTCTTCGACGTCGTACTGTTATAAAAGGAATCGATGATTTGTGGCAAGCTGATTTGATCGATATGCAAAAGTATGCTAGAGAAAATAAAGGATACAAATATATACTCGTTGTGGTCGATACACTGTCTAAATATGTGTGGTCGAAACCATTAAAAACTAAAGGGAAAGAAGAAATAGTTAAAGCAATGGAATCGATTTTAAACGAATCTAATCGATATCCTCGTAACTTACAGACGGACATGGGGAAAGAATTCTACAATTCATTGTTTAAAAATTTAATGAAAAAATACACTATTAACCATTACTCGACTTACTCTACAAAAAAAGCAGCAATAGTAGAAAGATTGATTAGAACTTTAAAGTCAAAGCTTTACAAACATTTTAGCTTTCAAGGTAAATATTCGTGGTTAGGAAACCATCTGAAATCCATTGTTGATGAGTATAATAACAGTGTGCATCGCATAACCAAGTACAAGCCAAGTGATGTAAACTCTCAAAATGAATACATTGTTAAAGGAAATATTCATGAATCATACTTTAGAAACAATACGCATCGAAATAAATATAAGATTGGGGATCAAGTACGTATTAGCAAGTATAAAAGTCAATTTTCTAAAGGATATACCCCTAACTGGTCTACAGAAATATTTAAAATCATAAAGGTCAACAACACAAACCCTGTTACTTATTTTATTCAAGATAAGAGTGAAAATAAAATACTTGGAGCATTTTATGAACATGAATTACAAAAAACTAAATGTCCTGATATATACCTTATTGAAAAAGTTATCAAACGAAAAAATAATAAACTTTTTGTTAAATGGTTAGGCCTTAGCGAGAAACAAAATAGTTGGATTTCTGTAGACAAACTAATTTAATATAAATCAGATCATTATCAATGCAATATTCATTGATATAATATCAATGAAGGGAGCAGGACTTCTTAATAATATTTTAAATAATTTACCTGTAGAGCTACATTTACCCGGATATCAATATTGTGGTCCCGGTACAAAACTTCGCAAACGTTTGCTGCGAGGCGATAGAGGTATTCATCAGCTAGATACTGCTTGTATGCATCACGACATTGCATACTTAAACAAAGACATAAAAGCGCGCCATAAGGCAGATTTAGACTTAATAAACATGGCTAAAAAAAGGCTTCGGTCCAAAGATGCTAGTAAAAGAGAAAAAATAGATTCCTGGTTGGTAAAAAATATCATGAAAGCCAAACTGAAAGTTGGGGCTGGCGTTCATACATTTCGTGGTGTAGTGAACAAAATACGTTCACAGTTAAAAATGCTGAAAAATAAAGATAGCACTCACGCAATAAAGATTGCGTACGCAGCTGCTAAAAAATTCTTCAAGAATAAAAAAGGATTGCGCATACCTCGAATAATTACTATTCCAAAAACTGGTGGAATATTGCCTCTTATTCCTATATTTGCTGGGCTGTCAGCATTAGGCTCGTTAGCTGGAGGAGCAGCTGGAATTGCTAAAGCTGTTAACGACTATAAAGTAGCTAAAAAAAACCTTCAAGAGTCAGAACGACACAACAAGATTATGGAATCAATAGCCATTGGTAAAGGACTGTATATTAAACCTTACAAAAAAGGATGTGGATTGTTTGTTAATTCAAAAAACTGAAAAAAAGGCTACCCAGGCGAGCACTTACTAATATTGACATTTTGAAACATTCTCAAAATATTCCTTTTTTTAGAGGTGTCTTTATGAGAGACACTTTACCAAAAAAACCAAATAAAATGGAATGCGGCGTCATTAATCTGGATAGCGTCAATAATTCAGGCACTCATTGGGTAGCGTATGTAAAAATTTATAACTATTGTGAATATTTTGATAGTTTCGGAAATCTGAAACCTCCCCTAGAATTTTTAAAATACATGAATAATTTACCAGTTAATTATAACTACAATCAATATCAACATTTTAATACATCTAACTGTGGACATCTATGTTTAAAGTTTTTGAATGAATTTTGGGATTGTAAAAGAAATAAATGAATTTAAAATAATGTTCCAGTTGAATGTTTTTATTTCAACGATGGCTTTCACACTGTCTATAACAGATAACAAATCTATTCTCACTACTAATTATTCACCTCCTCTAGAACTAGATGGTGAATACGAATGTGCACTGTTATATTTCTCCACCTTTTACTCAATACCGAATGTTGATGCAAAAAACAACAAGTTTTACTACGGTGATAAGGAAGTTCTCGAAATACCAGAAGGCTCCTACGAACTTCATGACATCAGCGATTTTTTGCGATCGCATGTTAAAGGTTGCACTTTAAGATTGTCTTCAAATAATAATACTTTAAAGGCAAATTTGCTGTGTACCAAAGATGTTCACTTTGAAAAAGAAAACTCATGTGGTAATTTATTTGGTTTTGGGAAAGAGATCTTGAAGGCAAATATATTACACGAATCTCGTTATCCTGTCAGCATTCTACCAACAACCATTGTGCGAATAGAATGTGACATAATAAGCGGCTCTTTTGTAAATGGTAAACCTCAACATATAATATACGAATTTGCACCAAACGTACCTCCAGGCTATAGAATCATACAAACACCAAAAAATTTGATCTATTTTCCTGTGAACCAAAATTCAATTTCTGAAATTAATATAAGACTATTAGACTCCAATAATAACTTGATTAATTTGCGTGGTGAAGAAGTGCAGTTGTATTTACATCTTACAAAAAAATGATAGATTTTAATAATGAAGGTAAAGTTAATAAAACAACGAACAAAATACAAAACCATGCTAGTGTGAAAACGGCTCCTCTTAAAAGAAGACATCCCAGAAGAAAAATTAAGCTAAATAATAGTAATAAGAAGTTTTTGAAAATTATTGGTTTATTAAAATGAATATTTTGAACGTGTTGGAATCTCCAGTAGTAGACAACAGTATTGAAAGTTTAGAATTACATTCATATAAGCCATACGTTACAAGTTTCAACAAAAATGATGAAATTCGAATACCTATTAATCAGCAAGATCTTTACGTCCTTCCTTCAGCAAGTTCATTGTATTTGGAAGGAATGGTGAAAGTTTATAACAGTGAGACAAAGCAAAAAGTTGAACGTATAAATTTTGTCAACAATCCTATTTTATTTCTTTTTCAAGAAATCAGATATGAACTTAATGGAGTGGAAATAGATAAAGTTAAAAATGTTGGTGTAACAACTACTATGAAATCATACTTATCGTTGTCAGAAAATGAATCAAAACTTGCTAAAGTTTGGGGGTGGTCCTTATCAGGCACCGCAAATGTAAATGGAGGAATGTTTTCAGTATCGATACCAATGAATAAAATCTTAGGCTTTGCAGAAGATTACAAGAAAATAATTATGAACTGCAAACATGAATTGGTTTTGTTAAGAAGCAATTCAAATTTGAATGCTTTGAAACTTGGCGAAAAAGAAGTATTAGACGATATAATTATAAATAAAATAGTTTGGCGCATTCCGCATGTGAAAGTGTCGGATCGCGAGCGATTAAGTTTACTAAAAAGTTTGGAAAGAGATCGAGCGATAACATTAGCTTTTAGAAATTGGGATCTTTACGAGTATCCATTACTCCCAAAAACTCGAAAGCATACATGGTCCATAAAGACAACTTCACAAATAGAAAAACCCCGGTACGTTATCATAGGACTGCAAACTAATCGGAAACAAAATACGACAAGTTCTATGTCTGAATTCGATCACTGTAATTTGATTGATGTAAAAGTATTTTTAAATTCCACCTACTTCCCATACGAAAGTTTAAACATAAGTTTTTCCGATAACAAGTTTTCTTTATTATATGAGCAATATGCGAAATTTCAACAGTCATATTACGGACGCCGTGCAGAACCACTGCTGAGTTTGAAAGAATTTAAAGAAATAGCGCCATTGTTCGTTATCGACTGTTGTAGACAGCAAGAAACCTTAAAGGGTTCTATTGATGTAAGACTAGAAATTGAAGCCGATCAAGACATACCTGATCAAACTTCAGCGTATTGTCTCATATTAAACGATTGTATTTTTGAATATAGACCTTTAAGCAATATTGTAAGAAAAGTGTCATAATGAAAAACAACACTATTTTTGTCGATCTTCAAGGATTTAAAAATTCTAAAAATGTTTTTATTATAAAAGAATTCGCTTTATCGACAAGCGAATGGACACAAGTTTTCTTAGTGAAACCACCTTATGCATATACAACCCAAACTTCAGAAGAAAAAAGGCAAACGAAATGGATTGAAAAAAACCGTGGAATTTTTTGGAGCGAAGGGTTTATTGATTATCGCGAGTTTCAGCGAATCATTCCCATGTATTTAAAAGACCAAAACATTATTATCAAAGGTTGTGAAAAACTAAAATGGGTTAAGAATTTGTGTGACAATTGTAACTTAATAGAAATCGGAGATAAAGGTTGTCCAAACCTGAGGACTTTGCAAGAAAGGTATAAAGACTGTAATCTAAGCTGTGTTTATCATAAAAATCAATGCGCTCTTAAAAATGTTTGTTGCTTACGAAAATGGTATTATGACAACCATATGTATCAATTTAAGATTTTTGAAAATAAAATTGTACCTTAAAATTAAATCTCTGTTTATTTATTAAGTAACCCATTTTACCTGTTTATTAACAATACCAATATCAATACCACTTAACAATACCAACAAACCAACCACAATACCAATTTATAAATATTTAAGAAACTCTATAAAAAAGTTTATTTAGAAAAAGGCAATTACTAGAAATCATAATTTATTCATATTAGTAATAACATAAATTATCATTATAACAAATTAAACTAGACACTTAAAATCTAATTTTTTTTGAAGCTGTTGCAGAGTGAAGCACAGGTTTCAACAACGTTGATTCTGTCTGTAACAATAATTATCGAGGTTAACAAACATGAATTATCTAAAGTTATGTGGAAAATGTAGAATATAAACTTACTTACCTAAATATATCCACATTCAGTGCTTTTTCGTTCCTTTCTGCTACTTCTGCGCCAATCTGGTACATCAGCTGTGATGTCTTGTACAAAATATTATCATTTTCATCGTAAATTACATATTGAGACTTCAGTTTACTTTGCAATCGCACGGCGGTCTTATTATCTTGAGCTTTAATAAGTTCTATCCGAAGAATGTATTTAGGAATTTGATGATCCATTGTAGCCACGTAACTTGTTTGTGGTTGACTTAATTTTTCGTCAGACATTTTGTTATAGGAGCACACACAATTAACGAACTGAACACACCAAAATCAAGTTATGAAATGATATTTTTATTTTCAATCAAATAAAACCGCCGCACCGTATGCAAAAGACAATTGACACCCTGCTTCCCGCACCACCCGCTGCGCGTCAGGTCCCTCCGCTATCGCCTGTGACACATACGACACGTGTTCAACAAGTTCGAACCTGCATTTATGCAAAGTAATCACATACGGTACCTTACATTGAATATTGGAAATTCTTTGATGGTCATGTTACACCGCAATATGTGTAACTAATAAGTTAGCATAAGGTTTGTTGCAAAACCGTTTTTATTACAACTTAACAGAGTGCATCTGTGAGCTGGTTTCTGAATCTTGCTTCTAAAGAGATAAATGAAAGTCAAAATAATTCTATATTATTTCATTTATTATTTAAGTAGATACTAAATTTACAAATACAAATTATTCTTGACTATGAAATAAAACATAAGGTAAAAAATAATCAAATCCAATAGTAACTAACTCATTCTCGGTTAAAGTACTACAATGATCAATTAACGTGGACTTTATATTATCAATCGTTCTAAATCGATGGTATCTAACAATTTCCTTAAAGTTTTCAATACTTTTAGGTATTTCATTGCTTAACTTGAATAAATGATTAAGATATAATATTATACAGTTATCAAAAGTTAAAATTGTTTTATTAATACTATTAATAAGCTTTGAATCGCAAAATTTTACGAAATAAAGAAAGTTATATACATTTTTTGTGCAACGATTTAGTATCTGTTTATACACATATAGTAATTCATCGAATGCAATCGAAATATTAGTTCCATAGTCACTTTCTGTTATTAATATTTTTGGTTGAAATTCTATTTCTGCCCATAATCCTAATATTATTTGTACACTCTTACGTTCGTATACCCTTTTCTCAATACATATGTCAGATAAATAACCTTTGTTAGTATTCATGTTCCTAATATTGAAATGTGTCCCCAAGCCTTAGTAGACACTTTGCTCTTCAAAATCAAACGCTTGTCATCATTGGATGATAGAGCAACCTTGTCAACACTGCGAGTAAACACTTTGTGTTTAATTGATTTAAATAAAACATTCTTTTTGCGCACTATTTTGTCTTCATATAAGGTATTTTTGTAATCAGAAATTGTTAAGTCTCGCGTTACACATGTCTTTACTCCTTTAGCTCTCTTAATAACACTGTTACAAGTTTTGACACAATACAACTTTGACCGAAGGCCTACAAACTCTGTTATTTTTTGACCACCCATTTCATCTTTAAATAGTCCAGGAATTTTTTTGTTATGCAATGGTAAACTGAATTCATTGTCAAGACTATAGTTGCTTGTATCAAAATATTGCAGAAAATTTAGTTTAAGATCTTTATAGAAGTTCCGCGTTTATTTGTTACGGATGTTAACACATGCCTTTTTACTTTTTAAGGCTTTCGGTAGATCTATGAAAGTTGAACCGCGAAGAGGAACATATTTGTTAATATTGATTTCCAAATGTGAAGTATTTACAAAAGTCCACCCGCTGTCTCGCTCCTCGAATTCCTCTATTTTAGTTTTCAAAGTACTTATAATTGAGGCAAGTAATGATTTGAAATCAAAATTTAAGTATAAAGCTATATTTCGAGTGGCAAAAGATTTCATTTCCTGAGTATCATTTTTAAACATCAAGAACATGCAAAATAATTCCAAATTTACTTTTATACAAGTATGCACACGAATAACTTCAGTTATTAACGACTCTAACTTATCGCTGATCGAATTCAAAAAAGATTCGACGGTGAATTCGTCTGTTTCCGCAGCAGGTATTCTATACGACACGATGCGAGATTGGAACGCTGAAGCTATCTTTTCAACGCCAGGGCTAACAAGTATACTTTGATCATTTTTTTTATGAGTTTGACTGCGCAAGTGACCTGTCCACGATTTGCTATCAACTGTTTTACTACACGCAGTACAGAATGGCATTTTGAGAGCAATCGGTAGAATTAATATCAGAAAGTGAAACTATGGAAGTATAAAAATAAGGAAACCGATGTAAGTAGGAATGTTTAAAATGTATCTACCTAAAATAATATGGAAGTAAAATAGCAATAATAGACATTGAATTAATTAAGTAGTTTTGTTTTTGTATGTGAAAAAAACTGGTTCGCTTTTCTCAAAGAGTTTGTAGGCACGGGCTAAAAACTGCTGCAGGTTCTCCCATTCCTCCGTGTCCGCACCACACTCCAGGCGCACGCTGGTGAGGGCTTTTTTGTAGCGCTCGTCGTTAGGAAGCCCGTCAATGTCCCCGTTCTTGTAGACTTTTACCTCCACCATATATTCTCCTGAGGAGGCCACGGCACGGCGCACGTGCCCCGATGACACTCGGCTTATAAAAGTGGACGGGGGGCGTGGGGTTGCTTTTGACGAGCTGCAGGCCCGCTCTTCGCATGAAATGATGGTAAAAATGTCCTTCTTGGTCTTCTTTACCGACCTGCAAACAAAAATTAATGCATTTATTTTTTTAATAAAAACCATAGGTTAACTAATTTAAAGATGGTTAAGTATCTATCGAATTTATGACACGTATCTACATTAATTGTTAAGCCCCTATTTCTTGTACAGTAATTATAGAAACTAAAAAACAACCAATTGCGAGTCTACCTTTATCTATAAAAACGGCAAAAAAATCATGTCTATTTATATGGGAGCCCCTTAAATATTTATTTTATTCTACTTTTAGTAATTGTTGTTATAGCGCTAATAGAAATACATCATCTGTGAAAACAACTGCCTAACTATCACGGTTCATGAGGTACACCACGTTAGCAAACGGACAGACAGACGGACGGATGGACGGATAGCGGAGTCTTAGTAATAGATCCCGTTTTTTAGCCTTTGGGTACGGAACCCTAAAAACGTAGCCCATAACTTGTTGAATGTTTAAATATCGAGAGAACGATTAAAGAACATTGCTGCATTCAACTACACCTTAAGTGGCAATTACATTTTAAAGAAGCAATGTATGTATGTATTTAATTGGTCTTTGAAATCAACCCATCGAAATCAATGAAAATTACATAATAGAGCCCTTTGTTTAGATCAAAACTAAATAACTTCATGTAAAAATGTTCAATACTCACTGTTCAGCAGGATCCGCCTTCCTCTTGTTGGAGCTTCGACGCTTCTTGGTCTCCGAATACTCTGAAGCCGTGAAGTCGTTGTTGTATTCAATATCAGATTCACCCCTGTAAACAAAATAAAAAATGACAGTAAGTTAAAAATTAATCGTGTGCTAAACTGCGTTAATATAACTCATTAAATAAATAGAAAAAATACTTGTAAATTAAATGTGTAAAAATTTAAATACTTACTAACATTTTTGAAATGATTTAAGTCTTGACACTTAATGCACTTCAGGAACTTGTAGCACTGGAGGAACTTGTAGCACTGGAAAAACTTGTAGCACTGTAGAAACTTGTAGCACTGGTTATCACTGAGCACTTGTTTTTTATTTAAAAACTCGAAAATAATGAAAATTTTGACGAAAAAATGGGTTTATAAGTAAATCAATTTCACTTTGTCAGCGTTAACGTTGACATTTCAAAATACAGTAAACGATGGTTATCGTTCACGTTAATTAGAACCTAATTGTAAGGTGTTAACATTGAAAATCAATCAACATTCTTACCACCTATACTACTTTATAGTTCAATCAATATTCGTCGCCTTTGTTAATGCCGGTAAAGGCGAATGCTCATTGTTAACCGAACGCGAACATTCGCAGGGCGAATGGTAAATTTAACAAGGTAGAGAACTACATTACAAGATTTGAGAATTCATTTTGTGTTCAATTATATGACGCATTCATTGCACACTTTGAGATAGAGGGTTGGAGGAATTTGTATAAGAAATATGATGTATAAAATTAATTCAAACATGACAGCATACAATTCGGGTGATGCGAACAGTGAGCCATCACCTTTATAAAGAACCATGTTGCAGCAAAACTATAAACCAAATAAGTCATACATTTTTGTTTGAATTTTAAAATACTGATGCGTAAAACGTTAGACTTAACTGCCGATTACGTTAATACTCAATTTAGGAAACTTCGAAAATATATAGTTTCATTGTTACTAAAACTTATATGATTGTTAAAAAGGTACTTCAGCGATATAAAAATATGACTGCGTGAAGTTACTTTAAAAAAATATTAACGAAACGTTATTCGTTTATTTATTATGCATTTTATAAATTATATTAACACAGTAATATAGGTAACTTAGGAAAATATTGTTTTTAATTAACTATAACATAAAGTAAACAAAAGTATCAGGTAGTCAACTATCCGTAATGCTGATTTCACAAATTGATATAGTACAGGAGTTACCATGTTATTTTATTCGTTTTACTTTCTAGCATCGTAAAGTTAAAATAACACTTTCAATGTAAGTTTTACTTATCGTAATGATAATGAGCAGTAACAGTTTGGTGAGTAATTAATGAAAATAGAAATAATTTAAGGGAAAAAATCAACATGAATGAGATTAAACCTATGACTTTGGGTTAGCTATCCAATGGTCTAAACTAAACCAATTATCCTTGTGGTCAAGCCGTGAATTGTCTAATTCCTTAACGCACAATTTGTAGCGCGGTAGAGTATCAGAAGATTTATTTCTAGAGTCGTGAGTACAAATGTCTTTTACGGTGAATATTTTTCTTGACATTAATTTCTTTTAGAATATTTCTCAACGCGGGAAGCGTTTTAAAAATATTCAATTATAGGTACTTATTTTACTGAAATAATGTAAATTTTACTGAAATGTGTGTTATTTTACTCAAAAAATGTCTCACCATTACACATTATGTTCCAATAACCCTCATCATTTGTGTCAAACATGGCGTGTTACCACGTCGCGCGATTGTTTACGTCGCTTGCGATAGTAATCTCGTACACCAGGTGTACATTTGGCGTGCGAAGGCTAAGTGGTTTTCTAGAACTACTGATGCACTGCCTACCCCCTTAGGGATGACAGGCGTGAGCCTGTAAATTTAACTTACAAAAATGATAGCAGGCTCTTACACTAACTTGCTCGTGGGAAAAAAATGACGTCAAGCTCATTCACTACCAGGCTACGAAGGCGTTGGACGCAGTTTGGTGCATTTATAGTTCTTTATTTTTTAATGTAGATTTAAGAGTGATTTACTTAACAAAAATGTTAAAGTGATTTTAATCGGGAAAATTTGGTAAGTACCTACATGCATTTTTTAACGATTTTAATTGTATTTTTTAGTTCAAAATTGTGTAAACTCATTTAAATATTTTAATTTCAACATGGTAAAAAATTTAAAATTAATCACTGACTTTTTAAGTTCAAAAATTGTGTAAAATCATTGCAATATTTAAATTAAAGTATAACAACAATTGCGATTTGTTTGCTATTTTTGGTTCAAAATTGTGCAAGCTAAATTGAATATATTTAAATTACAGCATGATAATAATAATAAAATTAACTCACTTTCAGTTAAAAAATTGTGAAAATTCATTTAAACATTTTAATTGTGATTTTAATTGCTATTTTTCATCAAAATTGCATAAACTCATTAAAATATTTTAATTACAACATGGTAATAATTGGAACATTAATTGCTAACTTTTTCAGTTCAAAAATTGTGTAAATTCATTTAAACATGTTAATCGTGATTTTAATTGCTATTTTTTCAATAAAATTGCATAAATTCATTTAAATATTTTATTTACAACATGGTAATAATTGGAACATTTAACGCTAACTTTTTCAGTTCTAAAATTGTAAAAAACCATTTAAAATAAAACTTTCATAAAAACTGTTATTTTAATTGGAATTCATTTCAGTTCAAAAATTGCGTAAGCTCATTTTAATATTTAAATTACAGCATGTTATAATAACGAACGTAATAGCTCACTTTTTACAGTTTATAAATCGTGTAAAATTAATACAAATCGCAACATAATAATAATAATTACATATTTATGGTAAACTCGAAATTCTATGAAGGTATAATATTTTTATTATTATCTGTTTCAATTTATTTTATATCATATTATAAAGTTTAGCAAGATTTTTTGGTATACAGTCGTTGTATCACAAACGTACCTATAAAAAAATTCGTATTTTAATGAATTCAACGTAAAACTATAGAATTTCGTTCTGTAGAAGCATATTCTAGAAATATAATTATTTATATTTAACATTAGTTTATTTGTTTTAGGCTGTACTTCTTTTTCAAGACATTCAATGGTGTTGGTAAATCCAGTTAAATTGCTATTCACAGGTAAACCATTTAGTTATTTTAAATTGAGATTTTGTATTATTCATTGCATTTATTTTAGTTTTCTTTTATTTTCAGATTCGTCATATACTGCTGCCAAGAAATCGTGTTTCATCTAACTTCATTCCAGCTTTGTTTGTGTATTTAATTTAATTTTATAAAAATAAGAATAATCTTCCATGACTGTTGTAAGAAAGCAACAGTTCATTCCTTGTGTAAAACTTTATTTCCCATAATACCCCCAATCCCATCTGGTAACCAGGTAAAGGTAATGGTAATGGTAATTATGTGTTGGTATGGTAATATTGAGTAAGTATTTAGAGATAAGAGCACATTAGTTACTTAAATAGCGATTTTAGTTCTTGTAGACTCATTCTAATTTAATATAAATATGTAGGCAGGAATTAGGAATGCAACCGGTGGGTTGGATCTTACCACGGGCTCCCAGCGAGTTACCACGGGGCTCGCAGCCGGTATGCTTTAGGGTCGGTGGGTTGGATCTTACCATGGGCTCCCAGCGAGTTACTTACCATGGGGCTCGCAGCCGACGAGTTAGGAATGCGGTCGATGGGAGGTTCTTACCACGGGCTCCCAGCAGGATACTTACCACGGTTCCAGCAATCGAACGTATTAGGGTCGGTGGGTTGGATCTTACCATGGGCTCCCAGCGAGTTACTTACCATGGGGCTCGCAGCCGACGAGTTAGGAATGCGGTCGATGGGAGGTTCTTACCACGGGCTCCCAGCAGGATACTTACCACGGTTCCAGCAATCGAACGTATTAGGGTCGGTGGGTTGGATCTTACCATGGGCTCCCAGCGAGTTACTTACCATGGGGCTCGCAGCCGACGAGTTAGGAATGCGGTCGATTGTTAGACAACGAACTCCCGTGTATTATTGGGTATACTAGATCACCGGAGCGAAGCCGGGAAGCGAACGGAGTGAGCTGTACGGCTGTGAGAGCGGAGGTGGTCTAGAATGCCCAATAATACACTACTTATTTTGTAAGCTTGTGAGATTAGTTTATCTACTTAATTTTTTATTTGGCGGATTGTCCTTACGCTCACACCTAAAGTAGTAATTAATTATTGTTTTCGTCAAAAAGGGTCATAAAATAACGAAGTCATTTTTATGTTCTTTATTCTTTATTGTATACACACAAACACGTATAAATTACAAAAGTGATGTTATGTTGATTATCTCACCAGTCATTCAACAATTTTTCTCTATACTGGGTGTAATAGACTGAAACCTCCAGGGTTTCAGACAACCATTCTGAATGATTTTCCAATGAAATTTTCTCTGCAAAAATTTTCAATTTTTTGTCATGTTTTTGAATAGTTTCTGCTTTCATTTTTTATTATGTTATCATCTACACTCCATTTTGCAATAAAAAAACAATCAAAAAATCACATTAAAATTTGTTGTATGGGAGCTCGCTTAGGTATTTATTTTATTCAGTATTTTAGTATTAAGTTAAACATATAGATATGATAAACATTTATTTGTATTTATTTTGTATTTGTATAACAACGTAAAACACGAAAACCAGCATGCGATGTACATCGCATTCCGATAGAAACACGGCGTGGGGGGATCGGCTTCGGGGCGCGGTTTTGCGATACGTTGCGTAGCGCCAAAGTAGGTAAATAATGAATAATAATTACTTATAGCTGATGATAGTTATGGGTAGATTCCACCATTTAAGTATTTGCTAAGCTGTCATTTACACCTTGTATTAACTTATCTAATTATTTCATTTTCTGTACAGAATTAGTATTTCGAAGGGCTGCTGATAAATCACCTTGAAAAAATAAAAACATAATGTTAATCTTCAATGTGTTCTAATAATTTCGTCATAAATTAATGCAAACTAATAAAAATAATAAAAAGTATCAAGAGTGTATGGCAGATTTTATCGTAGCGGTTAGAATTTCATGTAAACATTGCTCCTTTTGCTTACGAACAGACTCCAACTCCTCCTTTATTTTTTGGAAATTCATTATTATCTTGTGTATAAGTTGTTAAACGCCACTTTTAATTGTTAACTCATCGTGAAATCAGAATTTAAAAAAAACCGTAACAAAATAGCCACAACAAACTGAAATGACAATTTTTTTTATTTATTTTTTTATTTGACAAAGCATTGGTAACGAGACCATCAGCTTAAAAGCAACAATAACACATGAAGTAAGTATTCTCAGGTCAGGTCAATAAAACATGAAGTAGGCTTCTCAGGTCCTTCGTAAACCGATAGTGTTTTTACGAAAAACTATGGCGGCAAGAAGCACTGCCGCGGGATCTTTGTCGGAACCAAACGGAGCAGATACACTGTATCACTTGAATTCCTTTATCACCACACTGTTTAAAGTTAGTTTACTGCACAATACACTATCACTATTACACATTAAACCACTTTTTAATGTAATAAACAAAAATTCAATCGGCACAACAACCCCTCACGCCGAGTTCCCGCTAAAAATCCTCCTGAAATGACAATTTTGACTGACGTTCAAAAAGGGTTACCACATTAAGATTTTAATGGGTTGCCAGTTAAAAACCTATGCAGAGTTAGAATCGTTAGAGTTATCTAGCGATCTAGAGCAAGTAACTACATATAATATAATTTTTCATTCGTTATTAATTATTCAACAATGTGGACGCAGCATTACACACCACGCTCAATTCAATCAATTCAATTTTAAATAGGAAGTGTCTCCGCTGCCGGTACCGGCAACGACGAAAAATTGGAACGGTTGCCGGAAGTTACTGTCAGTTTCAATTTTTGACGTTTTTGACAGCTGACATGAGTTGATTTTGTGTTCTTATCGGGGTCTGTGCTTTGGGAGGTCGGTGCTCGGAGTTTCTGGTCGACACACGTGTTGACGAATTGGAGCTCCAAATTTTTGACTTTTCGTGAGATTTCGACGTTGTTAAGATACTATTTTGATGTTTGTGTATGTCTAGGTGAAGGATTGTTAAATTAAACACCATACTAACTTGTTATTTTTATTTATTGTAAATCTTTACTAACAACAATAAAGGTTAAGTGTTAGTGTTTGTCTTGTGCTGTCCTTGGGTCACCGCGCGACAATGTCGTCGGTGACCCAGCCTCCGGAACCCCCGGATCCTCCTACTGAGTCGCAGGATCTGTTCAATACATTTGAGTCCGCGGAAAGAACTCCTTTCGGTCTACCAAAGAACCCCCGGAAAAGGACTGGTGATCCAGCCCCCGAAATTGATAGTAGCAAGAGGATAGTCCCTCCATCGGACTCAGTGGCTGGTGTATGGTCTCATCCTAGTCTAAATGAACCCAAATTATACTCGGAAAACGATGATGGCCCCTTTTTAGTTCACGTTAAAAGAAAAGAAAGCCACCCGAAGGCCGGTACAACAATCAACCCAATGTTATTCGGGCAACTTCTCATCAGCGCTAAAGTAGGCGAAATAATAAGAGACGGGATCAAAAGCCTAGGCCGTAACAAAATCTCGGTTGAATTCTACAACCATACGGATACGAATAACTTTCTTACCCATGATGTGTTGTTGCAGGGGAAATTTGAGGGTTCTATTCCTAATTTTAACATAACCCGTATGGGTTTAGTACGCGGTGTCCCAACAGAATGGTCCATGGAATTCTTTATTGAATTACTCGAAGTACCAAGGCCTCATGGTGTGGTCATAAAGGCTCGTCGCCTGAATAGGAAAGTGCACCTCCCTGATGGCTCTTCTTCATGGGCCCCGTCCCAAACTGTGGTCTTAACTTTCAGAGGTCAATCCCTGCCAGAACGCTTGTACAGATGCCACTCCTCACTTCCAGTTGAGATGTACAAATTGTACAAACTACCCATCATACAATGCTTTCATTGCTGCCGTTTTGGTCACACCAAGGATAAATGCCGCTCAAGACCTCGCTGTTATAAATGTGCGGGCCCCCATCCTGGCTCTGACTGCAATGTTAGAGAGGAGGGCATCTCCTGCATGTACTGCAAAGCAAGTCATTTTGCTACAGACAAAAATTGCCCAGAATTTTCCCGCCAGAAGGCTATTAAAGATAAAATGTCAGAGGATAACATCTCATATATGGAAGCTGCATCCCAATTTCCATTAACCAACCGCACATATGCCGCAGTGGCCCAAGCTATGTTCACACCTCACACATCTCCCCGTCAGACTTATACCCAACCATCCCCAAATTACATCTCTTCACCACATGCCTCTAATAACCGACACATCAGAAGTTACAAAAAAACCGTCATGTCTGTCCCCCGCCCTAGACCTGCACCTGGCAAGGGTTATGACAGGGCAGCCCACCACGCCCTCATATCTCAACACAACCCTCCTGAACCAGAAAATGGTGTTGTACTACATGCTCGCCAGAACTTGTCCCCATCCCATTATAGTGCCAGTGGTGGCCTGGCTGACAGCCTGATCTCAACATTAATAGATATTCTAGAGCCATTGAGTGATTGTCCCCCTCCCCCACACCTCATTCGTAAGTTGTCCCTGCTAGCTGAATTAGTTGGTAAAATTCCATCTGATACAATGGAATAGCCAGAGTCTTCGTCCGAAAAAACATGAAATCTTTCAATTAATTAATGAATTTAACCCCACCGCCTTTGCCATCTCGGAGACATGGTTGCACTCTGGGTCACATTTTCGTGTCCCAGGATTTGCCTGTCTGCGGAATGACAGAGCTGATGGGTGTGCCGGAACAGCTATTTTAATAAATCATAATGTCTCCTATTCTAGAATTCCCTTACCTCATTTCCCTAACACTATTAACGCTATAGCCTTAAAAATTCATAACTACAACCTTTCTATCCTCTCCATCTACGTCCCCCATCCCAACCAAATTTCAATTTCTGATCTCTCCCCCATTTTTTCTGCAATTACTGGCTCATGTCTAATAGTTGGTGATTTCAATTGTCACCACTTAATGTGGGGGTGTGTCGACTACGATGCATTGGCCTGCGACCTGGTGGACACCATGGATCAGCTTGACATGTGCCTTCTTAATGATGGGTCACCGACTCGCCGTACTCGGCCAGGCCAAAATCCCAGCGCGGTGGATCTCTCCTTTTCTTCTATTGACCTCTCCTCCTCTCTTTCTTGGCGGGTCCTTAGTGACACCCACGGAAGTGATCACATGCCTATCCTCATTTCCCTTCCTCATTTTGTTGTTCCTGTAAAACAAATAGTTCCTCTATTAAAATATAGAACTAATAGGGCTGACTGGAATAAATACCGCGACCTATCCCACCAGCAGTTTTACCTTCTCCCTGCTCCAGAAGAAATAAATCCTGTTACTGTTCACGGACAATTTGTAAGCTTCCTGCAAAAAGTAGCTGATGCCAGTATCCCACAAAAACACATAAGATCAAACAACACCAACAGAAATAAAAACAGATATTCTCCGCCTTGGTGGGATAATGATTGTACAAACATACATAAAAAACGTAAAGAGGCAGAATCGGCTTATTTGTTGTCAATGACCATAGAGAATTTTTTTTTTTTTTAAAAACTGTGCGCTCAGGCAAAGCGGCTTTTTAAGAAAAAGAAAAGACTCGGTTGGATCCGTTTCTGTCAAAACCTTTCACCCCGCACTCCTCCTTCCTTACTATGGGCGGAAATCCGGAGATTTAGAGGTACTTTTAATTCCGTCAACCCCTCTTCCAACAATTACTCGGTATGGATTGACGCTTTTCTTGATAAATTAGCCCCTACCTTTGTCCCTAATTTAGAATCCCTCCCCTCTCCTTATATCCCCTCCCGCTTCCCTCACAAATTTGATGAACCCTTTTCTTTCCAAGAATTAACATCTGTTTTAAAACGACTAAAAGACTCCTCTCCCGGCCTTGATGGCATTCCTTATTCTTTTATAGTCAAGGCGAGTACACCATGTCAAAGATACTTCCTCACAATAATAAATAAATCATTTTCTCATTGCTTAATCCCTCCCGAATGGAAATCCCAAATTATAATTCCTATCCTAAAACCCCGTAAATCTCCTGCTGACCCATCCTCGTATAGACCAATCGCGCTGTCTTCAACTTTAGGCAAAATAGCAGAACACCTTGTGAAAACCCGTCTTGAATGGTTCGCGGAACACAACAACCTGCTTCCAAATTCCCAGTTTGGATTTCGTAAGGACAAAAGCACTCTGGACAGCCTCGCCATTCTAACTACCGACATCAGAATAGCCCTGTCCAGGAACGAATATCTTGTGGCAGTGTTCCTAGATATTTCATCGGCGTATGATAACGTCATCCTTCCCAAGCTCAGGCAGAAACTGCACAATCTGAACATTCCGGCAAGGATAACTCATTTCATCTCCAATTTCCTAATGGACAGGACTATTCAGGTGCGGATCAACGGCTCCTTACTACCACCAAGGCAGGTATGGAAGGGACTACCTCAAGGCTCGGTACTCAGCCCACTACTCTATAATCTATATACCTATGACCTGGAAAGATCAGTAAACTCGTTCTGTGATATCCTTCAGTATGCAGATGATATAGTCTTATATTTATCAGACCCGTCTATTGATGTTGTCCTGGACAGGCTCAATAGAGCACTTTCCTATCTAGGGGATTGGCTTTCTGACCATGGTCTTTCTTTATCGGTTGGAAAGAGTTGCGCCGTCGTTTTCACAAGACGACGCTGCCTACCAAATGTTGAGTTGTTTTATGAAAACCAATTAATACCGATTAAAAAAGATTTTAAGTTTCTCGGCGTATATCTAGACTCCAGAATGTCTGGTACTCAGCATATAAATTATGTTGCACAAAGATGTGAGTCTTCCATAAATGTTCTCCGCTGTCTTTCAGGTGTTTGGTGGGGTGCCCACCCACTCACCCAGAAACTCATATACAACGCCACTGTACGCAGCCTATTAGATTATGGATCGATCATTCTAGAACCATGTAATAAAACTGCTTTAGATAAATTTGATAAAGTTCAGTTCCGTTGCCTCAGAATCATTCTGGGAGCAATGAGATCCTCCCCCACCAACGCTCTCCAAGTCGAATCGCTAGAACCTCCACTCTTTCTTCGCCGCCAGTTCCTTACTGACCGCTTCCTTTACAGAGCTCTACAAAATTCCTCACACCCATTACTATCTAAACTTGACACTCTTCTTGAAGAAACTACTACTAGCTCTTACTGGCATCACAAAATTCTAACTTGTCTTACTAAATCGTTTCGAACCTATAAAAACCTTCCGAACCCTTGCTTCCAATCTTCCAACCCTATCCTTTTTTCCACTGATTATGATGCCCTTCTGGCTGATTCAAATATTATTCTTAATTTTGGCATTTCAAAAGACTCCCCGGAAGCAAATACACTATTTAACAACATCATTAACACACAGTTTAGTGACTGGACCCAAATCTACACTGACGCATCCAAGTTGAGGAGCGATGGTGGTGTAGGCTGTGCGACCTGGATACCCAAGTATAGCGTACTACTTAACTTCTTTTTACCTTCAATTTCCTCTGTATACACAGGGGAATCAGTTGCAATACTTGAAGCGGTGAAGTTCGTGTTGGACAACAGACTTAACAAGTCTCTTGTCCTTACTGATTCGCTCAGCTGCCTACAGGCTATTCAATCTAACCAGTTCTCCTCCGGTTCAAAATTCCCCTTGATCATCAAAATTAAGGAAGCTCTCTTTAACTGTAGCAAGAACGAAATCGCAATCGCTTTGGCCTGGATTCCCAGCCATTGCGGCATTACAGGAAATGAAACTGTGGACTCGTTTGCTAAGGATGCAATTACTACCGGCTGTCATGATCATTCTTATTTGTTGAGCAACGACCTTATTTCCAAAGCTAAATTGGACCTCAATAATCACTGGCAGGAGAACTGGTCTAAATCGAAAAAAATCAAGGGTCAATATTATGGTTTTATCCAACCCGAGATCCCGAAAAAACCCTGGTTCTGGCGATTCCGTAAAGTTGAAAAGTCGGTCACTTCAACCATATGCAGACTACGATTGGGCCACGCTTGCACCCCGGTCCACTTAAACAAAATAGGCGTTCGAAGAACCCCCATGTGCGACTGTGACTTGGAAGAAGGATCTACGGACCATATATTTTTTAACTGCCCTCTCCGTCCAATCTCCCTCTATGACTGTCTCCCCTCCAACATCCCCAAACCTACTAACATGAAATCTTTACTAACGTATATGTCTGATCCCTGCTTTGTCAAAATTCTCTGTAAATATATTAGTCATTTCAATATAAAATTGTGATAATATTAGTAAGTATATTATTTTCTCTTGCTATCTTACAATATATATATATATAATATCTTAACAAGGTCTCTCTTCTACCTACTTTCTGACTCTTTTTACATATAGCTCTTTTCTGTCTTCTTGTCTCTTCCATTACTTGACACTGGCAGTAAATGGTCGTTCATTCAAGAACGAACCGCTTGCCATAACCTATCAAGAAGTGAAGTGAAGTCTGTGCTTTGATGCGTTGGTGATTATCTAAGATTGAATTTGCGAATATTCCTAAATCACTATCGGAAATGTATTACTTACATTCGACTTTTTTGTTCAATTGCAACAGAAGGAACTGCGACAAGTAGGTTAGTTAGTAGCCTAGCCTAACCAACCCGTTAAGGGTTGGTTAGGTTAGGTTAGAACTGCGACCCCCAACGCACGAGCCGAGCGAGCGAAGCGAGCGTGCCGCGGCAGCGGCCGGCGATGTGCCAGAAACGACTGTGGTTGCGTTAAGCGGTTGTCGCAGTTCCGCTCGGTTAGGTTAGGTTGTTTTGTAGGTTTCATATATTTCCGGTAACATATAACATAGCAGCACATCATTGACTACTTATCTACTATTATTATTACCTATCATTTAAGTTTTATAATGATTTATATTGTCTATCGGTACCGGCAGCTGTTCTAGGAGCCGGTACCGGCAGCGGAGGCACAGCCTAAATATTTTGGCTCTGCCTTACACGTTTCGGAACGGGCTCCGCTCGGCTCTACTGTCAAATCTGTCAATGTCAAAACCACATGTTTTTGTGTGTTGTGTGTCCAATGCGTGCTTATATTTCGGCTTGTCTAACTTGTATTTTATAATCAGTGCTTCAAAATGAACGAAAATGATGTAAAACTTTTTGCCGAACTTGGCGTGAAACAGTGGCTCATAAAACAGTTGCTTAGTCTTGGTAAGTTCTGTTGATAACCAATTTTAAAACGCCTCTGGCCTCTTTGTGCTATGTTTCTACCCCAACACATTGGATGCTTAAATAAAATAGTATACACCGCTTGCCAAAATCTATCAAAAAGTGAAGTGAAGTGAAAATAGTATACAGTCTCCCAGCGTAACTGCACCATTATCATTTTTGCAGGAATTAGAACACCATCGCCCATCCAAAAAGGTTGTATACCTCGAATCTTAGCAGGTGATGACTGTATAGGAGCAGCGAAAACTGGCTCTGGAAAGACCTTTGCCTTTGCTTTACCTATTTTGCAACACTTAGCTGAAGATCCGTATGGGATATTTGCACTTGTACTTACTCCAACACATGAGTTGGCTTATCAGGTAAAAGTATTTAGGACAAAATATATTTTGACACACTTTTTATTTTCAGTATGAGCAGGAGTAGCTCATAATACTTTTTCACATTTTACAGTGCTTGTTTAAACATATTTACTTAATAGAAATTTGATTATTATATAATTTAAATACCTATCCATAAGGAGAGTCAAAATCATGGACTGTTTAACTGACCCACTACAAGGGGGTCACATTTTACCTAATAATTTAATTAAAATGTCAAAAAGAATGCTAAGTAAATAGGGGAAAATTAAGGTAAAATGAAATGTAATTTTAAGCTTTTTTTTGTCATCTCGATTTATGATTGCAACGGAACATAAAAATGGACAAGCGCACAATGGTCTAATCTAGAGGCTAAGTGTAGAAAATGCCCGACAAACATAACAAATGGAAACATTGTTTTCACATTTTGTAATATAGTAATACTGACTTAAAGTTCACTTTTCAATTAAAATTTACATTTATTTGTAGTATACTTTTTGTAGGTATATTACATATTTTGCATGCTCTATCTGCCTTTCAGATCAACTTTCCGTGGCTCAGGTTTGCTGAAAGAAATTAACTTTTAGAGATAAGCTAATCTTTTGCGTCGTATTTCTGTTTGGAATTTTTATGTATATCTGTCATGTGATGTGTGCAAAGATCTGTAAATAAATATATAAATAAATAAAACAATCTTCTGTGCTTCTAGATAGCAGACCAGTTTAGTATACTAGGCCAGCCTCTTAAACTACGAGTATGCATTGTGACTGGAGGCTCGGATCAGTTAGAAGAGTCTCTGAAATTGGCCAAACGCCCCCACATAGTGGTAGCAATGCCAGGACGCCTTGCCGATCATATTACAGGGTGTGACACCTTCTCCTTGAAGAAAATAAAGTATTTGGTACTTGATGAGGCTGACAGGTAAAAGATACTTTAAGTAAGAAAGAGAGAGTTCAATTAGTTATTTCAGCCAACACATTTAGTTTAAAAACAATTAAGAAAAAAAATGGTCTGCATATTGGTTCTCGTGGAAAAGAATCCTGTCATTTTAAAATATAAAAAAAGAAGGCTAAATGAAAACAGTTTCACATTCATAATATTAGTACGAAAGTGAAGATTTTTAGTATATTGAACTCAAAAAATAATGATAAATCCATTAACATTTATAGCCCCATTGGCTTAAAATTCGAATCGGATTTAATTAAGGATTAGTTGTTTACTAGCTTCATTTGTTGCCAAATAAGACTATCCTAAGTTTTCCCCCTCGGTGGAGGTGTGCGTAAGTGGTGGGGGGTAAAAATGTACCCCAAAAGGGATATTTTTGCGATTTTTCGGTTATATCTCGTAAAGGACTTACAATATCGAAAACTGTCCTTCATAAAAGTTGGATGGCATTTAATCCTGCATAGGATAAGACCAGATTCATATTTTTTTTGACTACCCGTTCTCATGCTTTTAGCTCATCAAAGTTGGATAAAGGGTAAGCGAGTCCTTTACGAGATGTAACCGAAAAATCGCAAAAATACTCCTTTTGGGGTACATTTTTACCCCCCACCACTTATGCATACCTCCGCCGAGGGGGAAAACTTAGGATAGTCTGATTTGGCAACAAATGAAGCTATTAAAACAATAAAATCTCTTGTAGGATTTAAATCCGATTTGAATTTTTTGTTGGTTTTATTGTATTGACCTATTAGTATTTCTTCCATTACCTATTCCTTTTTTCTCATTTATTTACTTTTCATTCTTATTTCTGGGTATTAGTTCTGTCCTGACTATCAATATTAAGGCCACCATTCATTTTGAGCCCAAACAATCAATGAAAAAAATGTGACTGTAGAGATTTGGCGCCATAGTTGAAAATAGTAGGATGGAACTACCTAATCAGGAGGACAGATTTTTTTGCTGGCCCGCACTTTGGATTTTGGGGCCCAACGTGGCATGGGCCACAAAATGACCTCTTGAATAAATGTATTTCTCTCTCTCTCTCTCTTTCTCTCTCTCTCTCTTTCTCTCTCTCTCTCTTTTGTAGGACTGACAAAGATTTTACTAATTCATTGATAATTTTTGTCACAGATTATTTAGTGAATCTTTCCAAGATGATTTGGAAACCATATTCACTGCTTTACCCCAGAAAAGACAGAATTTGCTTTTTTCTGCTACGATTACCGCAGATGTCAGAGCATCGAAAATACTACCACTAAATACCGATGTGAGTATATTTAGAATAAATAAAGTACACCGGCTGCTCAAGCATAAGGAATGAGACTTTACTCTCATGACAGTTGATTGCCAAGGAAAACATAACCTTAATTATATGAGTAGAAGGTTGACGTTGACACATGATCTTGAACTGCAAAAAGAAGTCGGGGAAAATATTTTCGTAAAAGGCATAATCGGGTCATGAGTGTTCATGTCTGTCTTTATGTGTGTTACAAGGGACCCACACGATACAAGGGAAAACCTTAGTGAGGACCTTTGAGTGTCTAATTTATTACAGAGTCTCCAAATATGGACGGAAACAGACACGCAACTAACGGTATCAACATTAGACCAGCGCTACGTAGTCTGCCCGGCTTACGCCAGAGATGTCTACTTAGTACAGACTCTCCGGAAATATAGGGAGGCGAAACCCAGCTCACATGTGATTGTCTTCACTGATACTAAAAAGTAAGTCGCAGTATATTACCTCTATTAAATTATAAAGATGGCGGCCACTTTGACTCCTAATTTGATTTGCGCTCATTCGCCCAAAGATGGCACCCTCTATTAATAAGAAGTGCCAATCAGATTTATGGTGTTAGATTAGAAAGCAAACTTTAAGGATGTGAATTAGCCCTCTGAACTGAAAAGTTATATGTTGTTCATACAAAATTCAGAGTTTTTAGTTTAATATTTTAGCAATTGCTCCATTGAGCTATTTGTTCTCAGGTCTGGGCGTATGTGTCTGTCTTTAATTAGGTTTCATGACACATCGAAATAGTTTTTTTTTAAATATATATAAGATGGGTTAACTCTTGACCATAAGGTCAAAGATGAGGTCGACGATGGAGTGAGTTAACCCAGAAAATGCCAAAATTTTATCAAAATTGGTCTAGCTGTTTGAGCGTGAAAGAGTAACAAACATCCATACATACAAACTTTCTCGTTTATAATATTAGTAAGGGTTATAATTAATTTTCCAGAGAATGCCAAGTACTATCAATGATGATGAACGCTATAGGCATGGACAATGTTTGCTTGCACGGATTTATGCGTCAAAAGGAACGTGTGGCGGCTTTAACACAGTTCAGGAGTAACCTCAAATGCACTCTGGTTGCCACAAACGTCGCTGCTAGAGGATTGGACATACCCACAGTTGATTTGGTTGTCAATCATAAACTACCGCTTGAGCCTAAGGAGTATATTCACAGGTAAATGTGATTGTGAAAATGGAAAGGTATAGAGGCCTGCTCATCAGGTTACTCCAATTCATTGAAAAGCCGTTCTTATCGCAACAGCACAGAGTGCACGCATGGGCTACTTGATGAGCGGCTTCTGTACAACTTTGGGGATTTTTATTATTTTATTATAGGATGGATAGTCGTTAAGTGTTATAGTCGTTAAGTCGTTATAAGGTGGTTTGGATAGTCGTTAAGGTTCATAATCATTGTGGTGAGCTATTGTAAATCGCCCTTATTGACTACCCCAAAAGTTGTACCTTTTACTAAACACAGTTACAAATATCTATCACCTTCTTTACAGTTTTATTTATTTATTTATTAAGCCTAAATACAGAGTTGAGAAATTTACTTACATTACTAAAACTGATTAATTTCTTTACTGAGTACTCTGTGTGTACTGGACACATAGGCCTCCTCCAGATTCTTCCAATCATTTCTGTCCTGGGCGAGTCTGGTCCACAAGGGTCCTGCACACTCAAGAATGTCGTCCAACCATCTTCTTCTTGGACGGCCTCTCTTTCTTCTTGCATCTTGATCTCGTGGCCACCAGTCTATCATATCTCTGTACCATTTGCCTTTCTTACATCTTACAGTGTGTCCTGCCCATGACCATTTTAGTTTTTTGACTAAAATGGTCATGGGCAGGACACACCTTCACACCTTCTTTACAGTAGTAATCATAAACTACTCGTTTTCTGCGCAAACGATTATTGGGAGTTATCAATAAACCTTTTATTTTTTAGAGTGGGACGCACCGCGCGCGCGGGTAGAAGCGGGATGGCGATATCTCTCATCACTCCGTACGACATCCTGCGGCTTGGCGAGATCGAAGACCAGATTAAGACGAAACTCACCGAATATAAAATTGACGGTATGTAGATATAATAACTCGAAAATTAAAAAAACTTTTTTTAAAACAAGCTTTTCTGCCATATAGGAGCAAAGTTCTTGTCAATACGAAACGAACGAGCACAAACTCGATGCAGTTGTGTCGTTTTATTGCGGAGTTCCCATGGCTACCTTCCAGCTCCAGCATCAGATCAGCTCCTTGTCATCATAATATTGTATTTTCACGCATTATACATATGCATGCAAAATTTCAGCTCAATCGGGAACTTGCAAGATTTGTCCCACACTTAGAGTATACATTAAGCAAGCTATAGAGTGCCTGTATCGCTCTGGTCTGTTGTGCCCAGCGTAAGCAAAAGCTCTATAGATACTTAGTTATGGTATAGTGCTTTCATAGTGTTGTCCTATTTACGACTTTTCTGCAAAAATATCGATAGTTGGTACCTATTATAGAAGTTTGCGGGTGCACTTTTACCGAGGATCCTGGCCATGTTTGTAGTACCAATTGTAAAGAACAAAACTGGTGATATCTCGGAAATATCGAATTATAGATCCATATCGTTGGCAAGTATTATAGCAAAGGTACTGGATAGTCTGCTATTAATATATTGTAATGGAATGCATTTTTAGTTCAGTTTGTAATAGATATGAATTTTAGGTTGGAAAATACAAATAATTAGGATAAAGCAGGGGTTCCCAACCTTTTTTTGTCTACTGCCCACTTTAAGAATAAATTATTTTTTAACGCCCCCCTTTTTAAACATACTTAAAAACCGCTAAGTACTTATAACTGATTATTGAAACGCAACTTTATAGTATTCGGACAGAGTATCTTTTATTGAAAATAAAACAAACATAATCAATTCTTATATAAAAACTAATGTGAAGGTTGAATCTGATGCTGTTCAATAAGTTTGTTGATATCAGGTTCCAATTTACTCAAAAACAGCCGCAAGTCGCCACGTTCGGTAACACGCAAACGATTTCTCTTTTTAGTAAGCAGCGTTGCCACAGCACTAAAACCACGTTCACACAAATATGACGATGGGAATGCTATCAAGAATCGTTGAACAATTGACCACAATCCAGGGTACAATTGCAGGATCGGTTTTTGAAGCCAAAATTCTTGATATCCATTTTTGAACTTGATTTTTATTTCTTCGTTTGTTGTCAATTCTATAAGTTCTTCTTCCAGCTGAGGTGACATTGCTATGTTGACATTTGAAAACGGATCCAACACCCAGTCTGGTATTTCCAAGTTTAAAATGTCCTGGTATCGTTCGGTGAAGTCAATGTGGAGGTTTTCCAAATGTTGGCAGTAGGCAAACAAGTCGTCGTTACTGCAGGATACTGATAAATCCGGAAAATTGTGAAACTCACGTCTGCCCATATTCTTTTTGTGCAGAAGCAGTTTGGCTGCGAAAGCAGCAACGACATTTTTTGTTTTAATTAAATTTAGTTCATCGCCTTGCAGTTGGAGGTTCATGTCGTTGAACAATTTATACAGGTCTGTCATGTAAGCTATATCATTCTTTGATTTTATGAGCTTGTTGCGCAGTTCTGTATCTTTAGTTTCCAAGAACTCTATCACAGAGTCAAACAGGTTGTAAAATCGAATCAGACAATTGCCTCTTGACAGCCAACGAACTTCAGTATGAAGCAATAAACGGTTGAAATCTTCGTCATTAGTAACACAAAGCTGATGAAATAATCTATCATTCAAAGAGCTGCTACGGATTTTATTGACTGCTTTGATGACATATTGCAGTGATTGAAATAGTCGTTCACTTAAGTTTCTAGCAACCAAATGTTATCTATGAATAACGCAATGTATAGCAAGGACATCTGGAATTTTATTTTTTAAGTACGCTATGAAGCCTTTATGGCGCCCTGTCATAGCCGGAGCGCCATCCGTAGCAACTGATATAATATTTTTCAAAGGAATCTCTTTCTCTTCACAAAACTTTTCCAATGTATTGAATATGGTTTCGCCTTTTGTATCTGTCTCCAAATTTCTGGCAAACAATAGTTCTTCACGTATTTTCTCATCTTTAATAAACCTCACGTAAGATAGCAACAACGCTTCATTAGTTGGTAAAGTGGACTCATCGAGCTGAATTGAGAATTGACTAGTCCTCAGATGATTGCACAATGATTCTTCAATGAGCCATTTCATCAATTCGTCTTTGCACAGAATTATTACTCAAAGGAATTTTTCGGATAATATCTGCGGCCGGTTTATGAAGCACAGTAGTTATTACTTCCTTTATTGCTGGCAAAATTAACTCTTCTCCGATGTTGTGTGGTTTGCCTTTTTGAGCAATTAACAAAGAGATATTGTACGAAGCTCGAAGTCCGTAGTCATCTTGCTTAGCAGCCGCCGAAAATAGTTTTGATACACTTGGCTGAATATTATGCTTCTTCTCTAGGTCTTGAAAATATGCTACATTCTTGTCTTTCTTATCTGGATGCATTTTATTCAAATGATCTTGCAGTCTTGAAGGCTTCATTGCTTCGTTCGATAATGTTTTTAGACATAGAAGACACAAAGGCGACGACGGGTTTGTGGGATTTTCAATAAATCCAAATTTAATATATTCCGCAGAGTATTGCCGTCTCTTCTTTTTTACTTCCGACATTGTTTTGTTTTGAGAAATACGTAAGTGTTATAATGAAGTACTGCTTATCTATTATGCGCGAAACCGCAAATGAAAATAAAATAAATTTACGTCGTTTATATAGAATTGCATAAGCAGCACGCACCAACAGGAATAAGACAAACGTGCATAAACTCGTTTATCTAATTCGACGCCCAATCGTACTCGACAAGCAAGAACAAGTATTATAGAACCAGCCGATTGATACAGGAATGTACAAATCGGATTATTTAACAAAAACTTGTTAAAACATGATTGCCCGCGGTCTATTATATCGAACCGAGTTTGAGCTATATCTTAATTAATATTAGTTGATGTTCACAAGATGTAGTCGAGAGTCGAGAGCTCAGTCGGTGTCTAAGAGTCTTCCTAGCTAGGTAGATGAAATTATAAATCGACCCCAAAGCCCTACACAACGCCCCCTTTTTTTTCTGGGTCTCTTACCGCCCCCCTTTAGGCCTGCAGCGCCCACAAGGGGGCGTTATCGCCCACGTTGGGAAAGACTGGGATAAAGGCTTATTTATTATTATTTTTATTAAATATCAGAATTACTATAAGTTTTTCGAATAGAAGTATTTAGAATATTATTTAAGTTTTTTTTACTTATGTTTATATCGGAGAAAATTTAAATAAATTTTTAGGTATAAATAAAAAAACTATTTTATTTTTAATTTACTTTTTAATTTCATATTTCTAGTGTTAGAGAAAGAAAACGACACCTCCTATTGTCCCTTAGAAAGCGTTAATTGATTTAGTACTTGTTTTGTTTTATTAATATTACATTTGCGTATTAGATATTTTATTCTGATTTCCACATATTTTTGCACCACTGCACGCAACAAATTAACTAAATTACTGGAGGGGCATACAATAAAAGATTAATGCACATTATTTAGTCATCAGATTATTTGAATGAAAATATTCAATGTTCATATAAAATAAAATAAGTTAACATAAAATATTCAATATATAAAATTACGCTATGACTAAAGAATCGTAATGCGTATCGACACTGGTACAGCATATAGTTTTGTTTTGCTACTGATTGACCATGTCACGGACGGATAGTTCTGTTCATATGAAGTAAAGCGCGCTCTATAGCTTGCTTAATGTATACTCTAAGGTCCCACACATACTAACTAACAGGAGAAGTCAAATGAAAGCTTGTAACTTATACTAGGTGACTTTAATTATTTTGCGAAAATTAAATCAGCCTACTAAATCAAAAGAACATAGATCGAAATATTAACAGCCGTGATATCCCAGCGGTGATAGCCCAGTTGGTAATGAGCCAGACTTGTAATCGGAAGGTCGCGGGTTCAAATCCTGGTGCGGGCCTGTACCACTAAATTCGTCTTTTCGGATTTATGTACGGATTTCTAATTATTACTTGCTTAACGGTGAAGGAAAACATTGTGATGAAACCTGTCCGTCCAAGAAAATTTATTTTCGAAAGGCGACTATGGCCTAAATCCCCTTCGTGTTTCGAAGGAAGGCCCTTGCCCTTCAGTGGGGACGTATATGGGCTGGTAAAAAAAAACTAATTATCGAATTTCAGACGACGAAGCTGTGAAAGTATTTACGACGGTGAGCGTGACTCGACGCGAACAAGAAGCCCAGCTCGACAACGAAGAATTTGAACAACGGAAAAAGAACTACCGCGTCAAGAGATGGATACAAGCCGGCGTCGATCCTGAAGCCATGGAAGCGGGGTAAGGCTGATCTTTACATCTATACTAATATTACTAGCTGTCTTCTCGGGACTTCGTTCCCGTGGGAATCAGGGAAAATTATGTAGCCTATGTTACTCAGGATTAATGTAGTACTCTAATGGTGAAAGTATTTCTGAAATCGGTCCAATAGTGTAGGTGTAGATAAAGAGAAAAGATTTGATTGTTTGCATTGAATAAGCTCCGAAACTACTGGACCGATTTGAAAAATTCTTTCACCATTAGAATGCTACATTATCCCTGAGTAACATAGGCTACATCATTTTCCCGAATTGCCACGGGAACGAAGTCCCGAGCGGAATTCTAGTATTAAATAATTTTCCGCGCGACTGTGCGTTCGCGTGGAATGTAAATAATGAAAATTAGACCGACTTCAAAAATGCATTAATGTGCTACGTAGTACCTACCTACTGATCCGTTTGAAGTCGGTGCGAAGGCGAATGTACGGATAACATATCAAACTTATTTGGCTTAGGACGACATTTAGCACATTAAATGCTAAGTTTTTATTTTTCGCTTTTTAAAGTTGGGTTAATTTTTATTTATTAAATGTTATTTTCTTTCTCGTATTGCCAAATTGCCTCTTACCATGACCTAATAGCATCGGACTGACAATGGCAACCCTAAACTTTTAGGTCCTACCTTCTTTATGATCATGAAGGAATAATGAAGTACGTGACGAATTTGACTAACCCTGGTATAAACATTTTCAAACCGCCAAACGAATTTTAGTATTACAGAAGACTATCCTTGTTTATATCAACAACAGTGAAAGAGACAACATTAGAGTTTAATAGTACTTAACTTTAATTGACGTCTCTGAGTACGGCAGGACTCTGATCTAAATAATACTTACATAGGTACCAGTCATCTTTGTCATTTTGATAGTGTGAGAAAGGCAATCAATACTTAAGTATGGGGCCCTGCCTTTTGTACCCTGACATAACTATTTTGTATTAAAATGTAACTGTAACTTATTTGTGTTGGAGTGCAATAAAGTAATGTATTGTATTGTAAAGATCAAGACTTGAGTCTCCTGTAATACGGGCCCCAATATTCTGTTCATAGAAAACTCAAATGAGGCTCGCAAATTATAAGTTCGGCCAAATACAGGGCTTTAGGTATCTCTCTTTCAACCTCTTCAAGCTGAACAACTTTCCCAAGGAAAATAGGTCAAAATGCGAAAAAAAAATTTGAGTTCCACACAAACTTCATCAGCATATAGCACATTTTGTATGGGAGATCGATTTTTTTTTCGATTTTTGACCTATGCTCCTTGGGGAAGTTGTTCAGTCTCATGGACTGATTAACCACCCGAGAGGTTGAAAGAGAGATACCTAAAGCCCTGTATATTCAGTGCTGCTGGGCTGTTTGAAGAAACATGATAAATAGTCGCAGGAAACTTTAACCTGCTATGCTAGCATACGCATTTGACATGATTTTGTCATAAGAATCCCGATCCGACCTTTATTTTTAGCGCATAGCGTCAGTACGGAACAGTTAGAATGACCTCGACATGACAAAAATTTTAAAACGCGTGTATGCTTGACCCACTTACTACTAAGAAATCTATTTAAAGTACTATTGCATTGTAATTATTTAATATACTTTTCCTTACAGGCTAGAGGAAATGCGCAGAAAACGAATCAAAGCAGCAAAGAAAGCGAAACTTGCAAAAATCAAACAACTCCAAGCTCAAATGAGATCGCAGGAGGGAACAGGACAGCAAGATGAAAGTCGAGTGCAACAAAACGAGACAGATATAGACTCGACAATCAAAGACGGCTTGAAAAAAGTCAATAAGAGTCTTATGAAGAAGGACGATAGATTTAAGAATGTTATCGGGAAAATTAGTAAGATTAAAAGGAAAGCAGATAATGCTAAGCAGAAGCAAGAGAAAGAGAAGGAACTAACAGAAGTTAAAAAGTTTAAGGCAAAGAAGAAAAAAGTTGTAAATAGTTGATAAGTTAGTGTAAGGATAATATATGGATTTCAGTTTTAGTAACGGATTTTATTTTATTTAAATACGTCTTAAAAATTTGCTTCCATAGTGGGACACAACTAAGAAAACTGCTTAGCTAGCACGTCCCACGATAAACTCGCGCGTTACGCCACTCCCGACGACGGTAAAACTTCACTAGTTTTAAACATATTAATGGGTTCGTTCTATGATTTTGTCTTTAAATGAGTATCCAATATTTCGCCGCTCTTGCACACCATGATCACCGATGAACTCATTTAAAAACAAAAATCGTGGTAAGAACCCGATATTCATGTTAATAACTTGTAAAACTTCACTTTGATTTCGCGAGGGCACCGCCCAAATGCTTGTAATTTTTTACCCTTTTTTCACTTGAGCTGCTAATGATTATGACAACAAAATCTTGGGATACTTTTTAAACGATACGATCACACACGATAGCTCGGAAGATCTAATCCTGGGATCGTGGGTTCAATCAAGTCCCTTTCGTGCCGAATATTCTTTGTGGATAGTTATTTACACCACTTAAAAGTTAAAGAATTCTTAACCTTTTCACCGCCAAAGTCTGATATATCAGACGTTTAAGTTTCGTGCCCCCGCCGCCTAAGTCTGATATATCAGAGATTTTTCTTACTTTAATGTCGTTCACCAAGCGTTCGCTATACGCCACATTTTTTTTTTGATGTCCTGGCGTGTGGTGAGCGGGCGTTTTTGACGAAAACTTTTGGCCCTAAAAGGGTTAAGGACTGACGCCTCGCGGGTATTCACGTAAAAATACGGCTCTGTCTGACAGCCACACTCCTCTATTTTTTTTGTAGTGTAAAGGGTTCCATTATATACAGTCGCGGATTTATTATAAGGCCAGACCCTGGCCTAGGGCGGCCTTTTAGAGGCTTAATAAGGAAATTTCTTAATCATCGACAGTTTGGGACAAAAACTTACAATTATAATGAAAATATAGCATTTACCATTTTTAGTTATGGTTTTCAACAACCTACAATCAGACTATACATGTTGACCTTGACGTCGCCCTTATCTCGCTCGTAATAGCACCGGCTTTCGTAGTACACATCATGTGTAAACTGACGTGCTGTTGTCTGTACATTTTTATCAACCCTACCCCCGCTTATTTGACGGCAGCGGAGAAAGGAGCGGCTGGTACTACCTGCCTAGGGCAGCCACCATTCTTGTTCTTATCGTATAGTTATCGAACTTGGGCCAGCCCTAGTGTCAGAGATTTCAGACCGCACAATGGCCTCAGACTTGGTTTAACGCCTGCAGCCTTCGACAACAGCCGCCGGGACCGACAGCTTAACGTGCCCTCCGAAGCACGGAAACGCTCGTGATAAATTGCCACTTTTAGTCACCCATCAGGTTCCCTGCCTCTGTGTACGTTGCTTAACCTGACTGATACGTTGAGATCAGTGAGCACCACTGGGCTATGAGCGCCAACATTGCAAATCCGCCACTAATTACATGTCTTCTGAAAAGAAACTAGATTGTTTATGTAATATAATAGTTTATTTACTATTTATACAATTTAAACATCCAGAGGCTAACACGCCAAGTTACCACATCGTGCACTCTCTGCTGTTGCAATAAGAACGGTTTTGCAATGAAAATGGGGTAACCTGATGCGCTGGCCTCGTAACAATTACAAATAAATACATTTTGATTTGATTAAGCAATGAATTGATGGCAAATAATTTGGCACAAAAATTAGCTCTAAGCCATCTTAAAAATAAAATAATACGTGATATTTATTTCTAAATATCTATAATCGTATGGGGTTTTGGATAAAACGCAGGAACACCACAATTTTAAAAGTTTAGCTTCCCCCGCAACAATCGACTTTTTGAACGTACAGTCCCACTAATTAGGTATTCAAATTTGTTTAAATTTAAACCTTATAACGAATAGACAAGATACTTTATTCAGTGTAGAGATTTTATATAATTTGAATCTTGTTCTGTACGCGGAAAGTACATATCAGCTTGCGCTCAGTCATAGCAGTAGTATTAGGTTTTTAATAAAGTCAACCTCTGTAACTACTAATTAGTTAAGCATAGAGTTTTATGTGAAAATGCTAGTAGCTCAATGTTTTATTTTATAGATTTACCTTACATATAGTAACATTAAAGAAACTAATAAGTAGTACCCTCATGTAATAAAATAAAAAAAAACATTTTCGCTTATGCTCGAAGTAGGAAAATTTATCGAAACTCCCCAAAAGTGTTTTGAGTGTCTTTTAAAATACGTCTAAAAATTGCAAGAATGTTAAATTACGTCTAAAAATCACAAATTTTGTGTCAATTAAAATATAGGAATAAATACATTTGATAAATATTATACCTTTATAACAATTTTTATTACAGTTTATCAGGAGAGTCAAACTGCAAAAGTATTGAGGATTTTGAATAAATATTACAATTCTAAAATAAAAATTAATTACTTTAAGATTTGATTACAATTACAATAAGTGTTTAATAAAAATAGTTGTCTTGGATTTAAAAAAAAGATTATTTCTCACTAAAACACCTATACATACATATATGCTACTCTTTAAACTGATCAACTTACTTTTCTTTCAAAGCGAATGGATTCACTCTTGACTACAATCTAGCTCAGGGGCGAAAATGTGGTCAAGGATGTAGCAAGCTCACCCAGAAAATGCCCAAGTATTCGACTTAAAACTTTAAAGAGACAAAAGATGAAGAGAAGCGCTATGAAACTGCTGATTTTTTTAGTTTGATCAGTCCGATAGTAGTTGTTCAGTTTTAAGAGTACGATCATTCCAAAGCTATCACCATGTGTTTGAATAAAAATTATGAATATTTTTTAATCAACTATTCTGAATACGTTTATTCTTATACACCTAATAAATATATTTTTTAATGTAAGTGTTGATTTTGATTAATTAAAAATTGAATGCACATAAATACAGATGCGTGTATAGTCTTTAAGCAGTTTTGAGACGGGCTTTAATAATAATTATTATATTGGGTGACTTCAAATTAGCTGGCGAAAGTTAAATAAATACTAAATTAATATGAAAGAAAAATTCGCCCCTCCGTACAACTTATGCGATCAACTGATTATCTAAGTATTATTGGATTTTTTAATAAAATAATACTTAGATAATCATTAATCACACATTTACTTGTTACACATTATTCTTCTTAGCGAGTCGATGGCAAGTAACTATAAAGTTGTGGCCCAGAACGTAGCCACTTGAACGGCGGATTGAGTAGCGTCCATTAGGTCTCGTTGCGTGCAGGTGGTAGGGCACGCACTGCATGTTGCTAGGTGGGCCATGGTTTGTACCTCTCCGCACACACAACCCAGGTCTGTGTTTTTGGAAAATCCCCACCGGGCCATGTTGTCTTTGCTACGGCCAGTCTGTGTCCGGAGTCTATTTAAAGATTTCCAGACCGGCCAAGACAACTTGTGTCCAGGCGGGAGACTTTCGGTAGGTGAAACAAAAGGACTTGGGAGGGAAACTCGTTCACGCCAAAGGCGATCCCTAGCCTCTGGCGGCTCGGTGGTAAGTGGTTTGACACACTTTATAAAGCTTTTTCGGCTCTTTAGCCTTTGAGGCACCAGTTTATGGCCATTCAGCGGGTGTCGCACGTCATTGTCCACTTTTAGCCTTTCGAGGGAGCTAGCAACAGCTCTACGGACACCTGGGGGCGCTATACCAGCCAGTGGGAACAGCAAGTTAACCGGTGTCGGCTTCAAACAGCCCGTGATAATCCGGCAAGTTTCATTAAGTTTCATAAATGTTACACATTTACTCGAGTAAACACATTTTACTCGTTGTACAGGACAGGCCTTCTAATTCGATATTTAATAATTACAATACAAAAACCCATATCTCCGATCTACGCGCGAAAACGATCTGTCAAAAGGGGCCGCCTAGTACCGTTCCACACCGCGTGGACTGATAGTGTTGTACCACTTGTGTCATCGGTCGATTTTCTCTTAACATTATGAAAAGATTTTTTTTTTTTTTGAGAATTTTATATAGATTCCTTGTTCAGTTCAGTTTCATGGGGAAAATGGCCCCAAGAAAATGAGCTATATTGCGATCAAGAAAAAGACCATAATTAATTAACCAAAGTTTCGCTAACTAATAAAAAGTCATCCCATAACATCAAGGTTTTAACATGGAAATGTGAAATTACTCTGACATTTGGAGTAAGGAGTTGATTGTTGCATCTTTGTTGCCGCGATTTGCTTCCAAAACTGATTTGATTACCTCTTTGTCGATGCTCGGGAACATTTCTTCGATCTGAAATGTCAAAACTAGTTATATCTACTTGTCTGTATGTCATATGCATCTCACTAATATTATAAAGGCAGAAGTTTGTGATAGTATGTTTATTACTTCTTTACGCTCAAACGGCTGGACTAATTTTGATAAAATTTGATATCAAAATTAGTCCACCCTGGATTAACACAAGTTCCCTCGGGAACTAAGTCCCGGGCGGAAAGCTAGTTCCGTCCGGGACTATACAATTTCGTTTTAGGTATTTTTACATATACATTTGCATGTGGTAAGTACGTCATTGGCGATTAGGCTGCCCTTGCTCACTTTTGGTTGTAAGTTTCTATTGTATGTTTAAGTATGCAATAAAGTACTTATCGATTTATCTATCTATATTTAAAATAATAAATAAACGCTACACACTCAAAAGGCCTCCCTAGTGTCGTGGGTCCCTTGGAACACACGTAAAGACAGTCACAAACACTCTGACCCGAGAACAAACATCTGCCTTTCACACAAATATCTGCCCCGACTGGGAATCAAACCCAGGACCCGCCGATCCAGAGGCGGCGTCACTACCACTCGACCAAACCGGCCGTCTTTTTTTTTGAATGCTCTGAATGCCCGCGGCACGGGGCATTCAAATTTTTCTTTTGGACGTCGCCCGCTGGGCCACCCTGTATGCTACCCGTTAATCTTAATGTTTATAATATGCTAAACTTCTTAATTGGCTGTATACATTTTAAATATAAGCGCTATGTGACGTAATATTTAAAAGCTGTGAAGTTAGCAATAAAAAAAGAAGAGATCCTAGTGGAATAAGGGCTCTTTTATTGTCATGCGTGTTTGCGCCCGCATGCGTGCCTCCCGATACCTGTAATTTTATACATGTTTTTATTGTAAGGCGGGCCACACGCACGCGGGAAAAGAAAAACATGTATGAAACAATAGGTTCTGGGTGTCACGCATGCGGGCCTAGCCCGCAAGCGGGCGCAAACACGCACGACAATAAAAGAGCCCTAAGTCCGCCTTTGTATCTTAAATTTACTTTTAATATAAGTAGAAGTACCAAATTTTGTTCCTGTGAGAATATTTATTATAACAATAAAGAAGCGCTCGTAGCCCAGTGGCTCTCGCTGATCTCAACCGATCAGTGAGGTTAAGCAACGTACACAGAGGCAGGGAGCCTGATGGGTGACCAAAGTGGCACTTTATCACGAGCGTTTCCGTGTTTCGGAGGGCACGTTAAGCTGTCGGTCCCGGCTGTTGTCGATTGACTACAGTCGTTAAACCAAGTCAGAGGCCATTGTGCGGTTTGAAAACTCTGACACCAGGGTTAGTCAAGCTCGCCACAAACTTGACTATACCTACACGATAAGAAGAAGAAGAAGATAACAATAAAGGATTCACATACATGAATAAAATAAATATCAGTCCGTTTGTACTGACCTGTTGCAGTTGGTCCGGGGTGCAGGGCACGGGCGCGGGGGGGCGCGGCGCGGCGGGCGCGGGCGCGGGGTACACCGGCATGGCGGCGTAGCCCGCGCCCGTGCTGGGGACCAGCACCACCGGCGGGAACGTGGCCACTGCCGCCGGGCCCACCTGACGCACATTACATTACGTTAGCTTAGGACTCGCTATTTAGATACAAAAAGATTTATACATCTTTTTGTTTTAATGTTTATTATTAATAAATTATTTGAATTTATTTGAATATTACAGAACGAGACTCAGGCCCATGTTTTTGCTCCTGTATTGTGTCGCCTGAAAGAGATCGCTGCTTAGCAATAAGGCCGTCCTTGCACCCTTATGCTTATAAGTTTTCTTCGTATTTGTTTTCCTTTACGTAGATTACAAAAAAGGATTAGACTACATTTCAAATAAATTATCAGAAACTTAGGCTTGTACCAAAGAAGGAGACGTAAGTATTGATCTATACTTAAGTATTGATTCTCTTTCTCTCACTATCAAAATGACAAAGACGACTGCTACTTAGGATAGATTAGAGTCTAAGTCGCATTCTGTAATATAACCCTTACAATGCTGATTCATAAAAAAACTTTAATTCAGCTTGCTACATCATCAACTGTATCTCCGCCCCTGAGCTAAATTGTGGTCAAGAGCTAACCCATTCCCATAAAAAAATATAAACAAATTGATAAACGATGACGTTCAACAACGAAACACGGTCGTCTCCTCATAATAAGTATAAAGTCAAAAAATTCACTTACAGAGTAGCTCATAACGAGGTTGATCATGCCTTCAACACCGTCGCCTTGCTTTCCGTTCAGTGGGTACCAATCTTCATGAGTTTCGCCCTGTGTAAAATAATAATCGAATAATAATACCAATCGCTTCGGGGATAGAAACTAAAATAGTTTTTTTAGCCGGGGAAATTAACGTGGTTTTATCAATGAGGGGCAGAGTTTTAGGAGTATATAAGAGGATCCTTGTTTTTACTACAAAGATTTATTAATGTCAAAATTAAATCAAAAAAACAATTAACAATAAATATGTCAAAATTTACAAATGTCAAATTAAATCAGTCAAATAAGGCGTTAGACGCCCCTTGTTATCTTTAGTGAAAAGGCGTTTACAGGCCCTGCAAATCTACGAGTATATCAGACTATTGAGAAAGAAGCGTGTACAAGAAATGAGTACTAACGTTCAGAACAGCCGGTGGAATGGAGATGTGGGCCCAAGCGATGAGCTCGTCCATGGTGAACGAGCATTCGTCAAAGATCTCCAAGTAGACTGAGTTCACACCAGGGGGGAGAAGGCTAAAAAAACAATACAATTCACAAGATATTTAATGTGCTAGTGCTAGGTAACTGATATACTATGAAAAAATAAAAATGTATTTATTCAGAAAAAACAAGTAAATAAATTAAACATTGCTTCATGGTACCCACACTATGATTCCCTGTGTCGTGGGTTACCAGGCTCATTTCCTCAGTTCAACAACTTACACACTTATTTTTTTGTAAATACCAGATTCTTCTCCAATACTTGAAAATACGATTTTCAACATTTGTGTTGGTCGGAAATCGAACCCGCAACCTTCAGATCAGTCAGCAAGGTCATTACCGACTGATCTATCGGGTCAATATTATATGACTGGTATCGGTATCTTGGGAAACAGTCTTCCGACCGTGGACTTTATAAACATGGCAAATTAATAAAGGCAAATGACACTTGCATCTTTTGCATTACTTGTTGTTTTACTAAATTAATTTAATACATACTAGTTAGACCACCAGTAGGTCAGTTTTTTATTAGTTGCACACTAACCAAAGCTTTTACAGTAAAGAAAACCAGCACATAAATCATACGGAAACCAGCAAATTCGAGCAAATGATGCCAGGTGAGCGTCAGGTTCACCTGTCGCTCTTTTATTTTTCTATCTGTCAAATCTAATTAATGGTCAAACGTACCCCGCGTTTTCTAAGCGATCTTTAAAATGTTAAAGCTTACCAATGAATAACTTTGTTCCAACGAGGAGTTTTCCCACCGCTGGGATCAGTGTGTGTCTCGTAGATGCAGTGACCAACTCGCACGCGCACATACGGGTCCATACGCGTTAGGCCTGGCCAATCAAATAATTGGTATGTCATTAATAATGGAATAAATGAACTTCCACTCCAGGATGAAGCGAAGAAAACCTAAGAATGTGACAGGTTTTCATTACCAAACATATTTAAGAGTTAGGATAAGTTAGGTTTTGATGTGGACTAAAAGCCTGTAAACCAAGAATGTTATAATTTTGTAGAATCCTCACAAAATCTTGCGTGGATTTTATTATTAAAAAAATGGCTTAAAGATAACGCGTATAAGGCGGCGTATACGGACTATATGTACGTACACACGCAGGCACGCACGTAAGTACGCATTGTTAATCTTGTTGATCTTCTTGTTCTTTTCTATAAAAGTTGTGCCAATATAGCGATTAGGTAATCGTGGTGGGATCTGTCACATCATCTTTAAGGAATTAAGAGGATTTATTCCCTAAACTTGATTTATTCCCTAAGTTTAGGGCCTAAACTTATAAGTTAATTCAATTTCGATTGAACAATGTCGATTGTTCGTTACCGTTACTGCGTTTGGTTTGCATCATCTGATAATTAGATTCATTTTGTGTTTAAGCAATGAACAATCAGTCCAGATATTTAGTTGAAATCGTCATAATTTATTACATAGCGAATAGAGACCCAGGTTTATAAATCAAAAACTGGTGAAATACCCCACGTCTTATTTTAAAATAAAACAAGAATGTTGCCGAAAATTCCAAACATAGAAAAATATGCTTTTAAATGCAATTTGTTATACATGCAACCATAATTATTCTGTTAAGTAGGCAAAACACCACTGTGATATTGCATGCAATATTGAATTTTTTAGGCAACCTCAATCATGTGTATTTGATAATAAGTATAGAAGCAAAAGTGGCCGAGGTTTTAAAAGCTTCAATTAGCTACAAAGTAAGAAATTAGCTTTCTAGATGTAACTTTAAGTGTAAAAAGTGTCTCTTCAATGATGTCACGGTTTGGAAACTAATTGACAGTTCTCGTTACAAATAGGACAACGCATGCGTTTGAGATAGAGAGAGAGTGACGAAACATCTCATTACCGATAGTCATCTTCCTGAAGATGGAGGTAGCTCGAAATATTTTTATTACTATAATTCTGTAATTTGAAACAGACGCCCAAACGATCTCGTTTTAAATAGAGATCATAAATCATATATGAAAACATAGAAGTGTGCTACGTTCAGCATTGCATTGCTGATCAGGTTAAGTAATTATGTGAAACCGACATCTTCAACAGGACTTACCGTTTTATTCTTTAATCTTAAATTTTACCGAGGCTTCTGCCACGCTAGATGTGCCACCCTCAAGGTATCACTCTGTACATATATTAATATAAAACACAATTATATACAAACTAATTGTGTTATATACAATTATATACAAACTAATATTTGTTTTAAAAACCTGTTTTTAAACAAACAAATAGTCATAAGCCTGTATAGCTGCACTGCACTGTCAGACAAAGGATCCGCTAGCGTACAAAGGACTTACCGTAATTTTTAACGAGTTTCGCTTGAGCGATTGTGATGCTCAATCGAGCTGTAAGCGGAGGCCCAGCAGCTGGGACCTGAAATTAATAATTTATATAAGAGTACTGTCGAGGCACATAGACATACTCTCAAATGTGTAGTGCCTATACACCCTTTAACCATGTAGTTGACACCCTTAGTCCATCAACAACATGGACAAAGGGTACCGATGCTTCGGATGGTCATAGTCCAATGGTAAAATCAAGGGACAAAGTGCGGAAAACGCCCGACAAAACATAACTAACATACTTACAGTGGCTCCGCAAAGTTGTTGTTGTAGTGCAAGAGCTGCTTGGTAGTCAGCATCTAGGGCGTCGTTGGCGCCATCAGCTCGCAGGAACCCTGCTGGTAAAGGACCCAGCAAGACCTGTATAATAAAATTTTGTATGGCTTTAGGTAAATCTTTTTCAACCTCTCGGGTCGTAAATCAGTCCATGAAACTGATCAACTTTCCCAAGGTACAAAGGTCGAAGTATGAAAAAAAATTTTTACATCCCATACAAAATGCGCTATCAGCTGATGCAGTTTGTATGGGAACTAAAAATTTTTTTTTCATATTTCGACCTATGTTCCTAGGGGAAAGTTTTTCAGTTTCATGGACTGATTTACCACCCGAGAGGTTGAAAGAGATTTACCTAAAGCCCTGTATATGACCATGCCAACTTTTAGCTTGTAGGTACCAAATATCCATGACAAAAAACCGCGGACAGAATGCCGCCTCAATTGGGCATAGTTCTACTTACAAAATAGGTGGTAAAAATGTATGCAAATCTGCAACACGGTGAAGACGAAGTTATTGGGAATATCGTAATAGCATTTAGGCAAGGGGCAGAAGGGTGATTTCTTATTATAGGGAAACCTATGTGTTAGCATATATCAGAATTTGATAAATAAATCTGTATTTCTGTTGATTTATTCAATAAAATACAATCCACAATGAAGTAATCTTATAAGGATCTTATTCCAAACTTTTAAGATACGAAAGCCTAAAATAATCGGACACAGGTTTTTTAGATATCCTTGGTAGGCTACGAAAGTAAAGCCATGAGAGCTCTCGAGCCAAAGGTTAAGCCAAATGCTATTATTTAGCATAGATATTATATTATGATATAGACAAGATTTTTTTTTAAAATTCCCATGGGCTTGCTCAAGCTAGACCATAACTTGTTACATACATACGCTGACGCCTGTAATCCCTAACGGGGTAGGCAGAGCATCAGTGGTAACATAACTTGTTGTTTTGAAGTAAAACAACTTTTAAAAAAATTCGGTTGCTGGGTCTTGTTAGGGTCAAACGGGACATGAACCATTTTTGACCCTAAGGCCAAGACCTTCACGATCCAGGTATAAAAAGTTCGAAAACTCGAAAAAAAAAGAAAAAATTTTTCGAAATTTTTCTAAGTCTTTTTTCTTCATAGTGCCCATAAGACTACACACCAACCATTCTTTGATTCATATTTTCCTAAGTGAGCCAAGACTTTTCCAATGCATACCAGTATACCATCCCAATTGAATTTAATTGCTATGTAATGTAGATTGTGCATGTCTAAAAAAGAACGAATGGTTATACAACAATATTGTGATTTCATTGTGAAACACTTTAAATTAATTTCTTTATTAATAAAAAAATATTTTATTTACAAGTCTTAAGAAGACGTTCTGCATTCCTTGACAGTTTCAGCCGTGTATATCAAGAATGCAAAAAGTTAAATATTCTAAATTCCAACATCAAATTACTCTTAAAGAAACAACTTTTGGTTACTTTGAACTAAAGAAAAAAGTAAAGTTCACTGACCCGTCGGCTGTATCAAAGCGATTCATTAAAATTTTTCCGTCTACTCTACTCCTAGGAAAACTCTGGAAATTACGCCATCATATAAATGTAAGATTCGTCACAATTCTTGTAGCCGATACTGGTTTTGGGCCTAAAACCGGTTAAACATGGCACTTACTTACGTCTTCAACGTATTACTTAGCTATTTAATGAGATAAACACATTAATTTTATGAATCATGATATCCTGTAATGGTCGATCAGAACAACAACATAAGTTTTCAAGTATATAATCAAAATTAGTACTCACTCTACGACGACGCTCCTCATTTCTTTCCGTAGGCACCGCTGAAGTCATCTTCTGCAGTAAATACACGGCTTTATCCAGACTTGCAATTTAATTTCGCGATAGGTATTTGCGCACAAAACGTCCTGAAAACGTCGATCAACAAAAGCCTGTGTCAAAAGGTGATGATAACAGAATAACAGTGTCAGGTCAGTGTTGCCAATTGTCATGGTTTCTACCCATCTGATCATATTCGAAATTATCGACATACTTCGAAACAAATTCGCTTCGTTCAGTCGCTTAGGCGCAAAGTGAGGTTTAAATTGAAATATAAGTACTTATATTACAACAATGTAGGCGTAGAAGCGGAGAAATGAAAAATAGTTTATTGACACTATTAACTAAGTTATTGCTTACAAAAAAGTAAACTGGTAGCAGCAGAATATCCGGTTATTTTACTCTATCCAGTAGTAAATGGCTGGATACCGGATTAATTTTCTTACAAAGAGCATCCAACCTAATTGTTAAATCTAAACTTCAAGATAATCACCCAAAGGAGCCCCATTATAGAGACATTAATGTTGGCGGCTACTGATGAAACTATACATATATTTCAAAACGAAAGTGTTAGATTGATAAAATGTCGAAAGTGGTATACTTTCATAGATTTTGAAAATGAAAAAAAAGTTTACTCACAAAAATATTATTTTAAGTCGTTACCTTCCTTACAGCATTAGATAACTCTATCGTACTTGTTTAGGCATGGAAAATACTTTTTTTACTTTTATTATCATGTTTAGGTAGGTACTACAGTCAAGAGCACGCTAAGCTTGACACGTGGAATATTATTATATATAAGATACTAGCTTTTTAATGCACAACAATTACCCACCGAATCATACAAAGAATGGTCAGCGAGAGTTCGTCGATTGGCTGAACATTGCAACTTCAAGAACCTTGATGAAATGCTGCGTGACCGTTTCCTTATAGGTATGAACATGGGACCAGCCCGAGACAAGTTGTACATGGAGGACGCGACTTCCCTGACATTCGCACGGGCACTCGATGTCGCCGAAAGTGTTCAGTGTGCCAGAAATGCATCTCGAAACAATGCCGTGGGAGAAACCTCTAGCATAAAGAAGACTGCTGTCTCAGGATTCGGAGTTAACAAGAAAAAAAAAAGTGACGTCTGTGGATATACCAATCACTTGGCAAAAGACTGTAGATTCGCTGGTTACACCTGTAAAAAATGTGGTGTTAGAGGCCACCTTCTAAAAATGTGCTCGCAAAATAGCAAAATCAAAACACATAATTACTTGACTGACGGTGATAATGTTGATGACGACGACGGTAAGTTACAAACAGAATTTATTTGCAATATTAGGTCAAAAAATGGTGAGGCCATAATGCAGAGTGTTTGTGTAAATGGTGTAGACATTGATTTCGAAATTGACAGTGAGTCATCAGTAACAACCATATCTGATAACTTATATAATCAATTTTTCAAAAATATCTCCTTATCGAAGAATAACTTGGTTCTTAAAGTTTACACAGGGGCACAAATTCTACCGATGGGTTTCATTAATGTACCAGTGACCTACGAAACAGAGACAAAATATCTTGATATTTATGTCATTGTCAATGGCGGGCTTACTAGGTCGAAATTTTTTAATTGCATTTAATCTGCAACTTTGCAAAATGCTAAATTGCAACTTGATTGAAACGCATAATATTGAACAAGAGCTAATACAAAAATACCCTAAAGTATTTTCCAAATCGTTAGGATGTTTTAATAAATTGAAATTAGCTTAAACATCAAACCTGGCTCAAAACCTATTTTTTGCAAAGCTAGAACGGTTCCCTTTGCCCTGCGTGATAAAGTAGAAAAAGAACTGAGAAGGTTAGTAGAAGAAAAAATCTTGATCATTCAAATTATGCGAGTCCAATCGTTCCTGTTCTAAAGCCAAATAAAATAGATGTTCGAATCTGTGGGGATTTTTCCGTTTCAATTAATAAGCAACTAATTAATGAAAATATCCACTTCCAAAAATCGAGGAGCTCTTTTCAAGGCTTTACGGTGGTGAGCAATTTACAAAGCTCGATTTATCAAATGCATACATGCAGCTACCTTTAGCTAGTGAGGCACAACCTTACACATGCATAAATACGCACAAAGGTCTCTTCATGTATACTCGATTAATATATGGTCTAAGTACGACGAGCGCAATCTTCCAAAATACTATAGAAAATACGCTAGCGGGCATCGAAGGCATTTTAGTATTTCAAGATGATGTTTTGATTACAGGGTGTTCCAAAAAACAACATCTAGACAGGTTAAATCAAGTATTGCAACGATTTAATAATGTAGGTCTTGTACTGCAAAAAGAAAAATGTCATTTTTTTAAGGACTTAGTCTCATATTTAGGGTTCATCATTGACAAAAATGGGTTACATAAGTCGCCAGAGAAAGTAAAGGCAATTGTAAGTGCTAAACAATCAGAAAATGTTAACCAGCTGTAATCGTTTTTAGGATTAATAAACTACTATAAAAACTTTGTTCCCAACGCGTCGTCTATTCTAAATTTATATAAGTTACTATTAAAAAATGCAAAATGGGAATGGTCGCCTATACAAGAAAAAGCATTCGTACAAATTAAAAATGAATTAGCATCAGACTGTATATTGGCGCATTACAACATTTATAACCCGAATGCGACGCTCATTTTAACGGTGGACGCCTCGCCGAGCGGTCTCAGGGCAATCCTTGCACAAATCGAAAACGGATCAGAAAGGCCAATTTCCTATGAAAGTACCCTTGAACTGTCAAAAGCTGAAAAGTCACGACCCCAGACGACCGCACCAACGCGCAACCTCGAGAGGAGCAGCAGCAGTGATCGGTTCCGCTAGACCTTCACCCGCGCGGAGGCCCAAGCCCGCGCGTCCTAACATGCAGCCATCTTTTGGTACACGTGCGGCGGCCCCAGCCCGTGCGGCGGCCCCGCGTGCGGCGGCGGCCCTCCCCTGCAGCCATTACGCGTGCCGTGCTGGTACTCGCACCTCGCACGCACGCACCGGCAGAAACAACGCACGCGGAGGCCCATGCCCGCGCGCCTTGTCTACTCATCGAAGAGCCAACGGGAACGTCAGTGGTTTCCGTCAAACGAAGTTTAGCCCACTGGCGATCAGGAGGCGTATTTTTGAAACAATAGAATTCCAATTCGCATACGAATTGACAAGATCAATGTACATTTTTCAGACACAATGTAGGTATATTGTTAAATGAAATAAATGAAATGAAATGATTTGTATGCGATTCTCATGCGAATCTTGTCAATTCGTATGCGAATTGGAATTCTATCCTTTCAAAAATACGTTTCCAGCTCATGTGCGAAAGGCCCATTCCCGCACATGCACCAGTGCAGTTTGTGCATTTTTTCTTAACCTAAAAGTGCATTCATAGTGTGTTTCCCACGTGGTATGTACCTATTTCAATTTTTCCTTGCATTGCCTGAAGCGCCATCTGCCGCGGCAAAATTTTTTTGGAACTAACACTTTTCGTGCTTCTCCTTCTTGAACATTGGGGAACGAACGAACTTAACGTTCAATACTCAATCAATACTCCATTTCTGAACGCAAACGTCAAAGTGACATTAACTGTGTTTTCGTTTGTTTTGCATAACTTTTGCATAACTTTAACAGGGTTCTGTTACTTTAACCAAATGTTATTATTAATTTGTGACCAAATTGCAATTGGTGTGTGTTTGTCGGGCTTGACACCTTATTTTTGGTTTGTTTACCTTTGTTTCTATAAAATCAAACAAGACGAAATTGTGATTAAAATTTTTTTTGGTGTTTTATTTTGTACTGCTACTGTTGTTCACTGACCCGTTCGTTTTAATAACATATAACTATAGTTTTAACAATTGTTAATCTCCCATTTTATTAACACAATGGCCGAAGGGAAATCTAACACACCCCCTAACAATGATGGTGATGGTGAGGGTTTTTATGATGCGTCTGGTGGGGATCGTATGGTGTGTAGGGTCTCCATACGGACGCCGCTATTTTACAAGGACAGGCCGGCGTTGCGGTTCCCCAGTCTTGAGGCACAATTTTCCATTAACAAGATCACAGGAATCCACTAAATTCAGTTATGCGGTGGCACACCTCGACACTTCATGTACACGGGAGGTCGAGGACATCATTACAAACCGGCTGCTAGAGAAATAAATGATCGGGGACAGGAAACTGTCGTCTTTCCTGCGCCACCTGAGGTCCCTGGCTGGCGCAACATTTTCAGATGACGTCATGAGGCAGATTTGGTCTAGCCACCTGCCTCGTCACATTCAGCTAGTCTTGGCAGCTCAACGGCTCCAGGACCTCGGCGAGCTAGCAGAACTGGCAGACACGCTGATGGATATACAGGGCCTGCCAGCTGAGGTATGTTCTTCACGTTCATCTAGTTATTTCAGAATTAGTTAAAATTAGAAAATAAGAAAATTTGTAATGCGATTAAAAAGAGCACCCTCAGAGTTTCTTGCCTGTTCTTCTCTGGGGAAGACAGAGAAGAACAGGCAAGAAACTCTGAGGGTGCTACGCCTATTTGCGAATAGGCGTAGAGTCAGTAGGGTCAATAGAACGAATGCGCATGTATGTATTTAAATCCTTTAATGTATGTTTGTATGTATTTCATGTAATCTTGACTAATTTTCTCGATGACTGCCAAACCAAAAATCATATTTAGTCCAGGGAGCCGTGACGGACACTATGTGACCGACATTGAGTCTGGTCCAGTCGGCCGCGTCAGACACGATGTGTCCGCATGAACTCGATCAATTCAAAAAGCCCTAGGCGGCCGACGGACACCGTTTCAACTGTTTTTACTAAAGCAAATGACCCGCGCGGCCTTGTAGTACAACCTAACCACTTGGCACAAAAAAAACTAAGATGTTCTAACATTTTTTATAGGTTACATAAATTATGTGTTTTGAATGATTTAATTGACTAATATTTTATTCAGGTACGTGTTATTTTTCGCCTTTTTAATAACTTTAGGCTTTTTAAGGGATAAAAAAGTCGTTACGAACGAAATTTCGTCAAGTATGTCCATCAAATATGCGATATTCCTAATAAAACCTACAAAGACTGAGTGGGCTTCTTCGAGTGATCGAGTATAGGCTTTATACAAATATGTTCGATGCTGTTTAACATGAGAATCGGGTACAATATAATAAACATCAAACAAATCATGTTTAATTGTTCCTTTTACTAATTCAATCAAACAAAAACTGAAACAATCATCATAGCTTATTATTTGAAGTAAATTAACGGCAATTATTGCAAAACGAATACGAAATTGCACTGGGGACTTGCTTCGGTGATTGTCGCTTAAGTTGGTAAACTATTTCGACAGAACATTGACGTAAATTACTGCATTTGATTACTTTCGGTTAAAATCACATTGTGCAGTGTGCACAAGCAATGTTCTTACTTATTAAATTGAAATCAATGTCAACTTGAAGAATTCGGCATCAAGGTCCATGGTAGCCCCTTCCTACTAAGATAGGTACATAGGGGCTACTCATACCGAGGACGTGGAACTACAATGCGCAATGTGCAAGCCTGAAACAGACAGAACACAAAAACTTGGATAAATTAGCTACATGCTAGTACAAAACTCACATAATGCCAGCAGAATATTCTGTGGCCGGACTTTCTAACATCAACAGATATATAAAAAGTGGCATTTTCTGAATATCGTCAACTCAATAATTATAATTTTATACTTAATTATAACATAATTTTAAATAAATATCAACCCACTGACTGATCTTTTTTCTATTTTTTTTGTGTGTACAAAAATTAATTTATTTTTACGCCGCGCCGAGTAGTTCTATGTTCTCTTTAGTACTCTTACTAGGTTGACTGGAAGAAATCCCTTCGTGGGATAAGTCCGCCTTTGTAAACTTCCTATTACTGTAAACTTGTTATTCTCTGTATTATCATAGTATAATAAAAAATACATACCTACATACAAATGAAAACAACTTTGTACTACATGTGTCATAATTTGTACCGATTTGCTGAAATTGTGAAATTTCGGCAAGTCTGGTAACACTACAAAGTCGGCTGACAGATCAAGTATTTAAAAATATAAAGAATTTTTGGTCTGAATTCTAGAGCTTAGACTACTATACACCAGAAAAAAGTTCCTCCAATCTCACAGTTATCTTAAGTTTAAATTCTAAACAGGGAAGTAATTTTAAAATTAAAATAATACACCACTCCCGAAATTTGATTGTTTATAACTTTTGAAGGGCTATACCAATTTTAATTAAAAGTTAAGAACCATCTCGATCGATTACGTCAGCTTTCAAACAAATAAACCGCATCGCAATCGGTCCATTCGTTTAGAAGTTATGATATCACAAAACAGGAACATAATAACCCTCTTTTTTGTCTGGGGTTATAAAGTGTAGTCTTTGTCGTCAAAGCCAAAAATAAATTTAAAACGTTTCTCGCTTGTTGACGTCTGTCAAATCAAAACGTCAAGTTTGCTTTGTCTGTGTGTGTGTGTGCTTTTGCCTTGCCTGATCGTGGCTAGATCGCTGAATTAAACTAATTTTCTGTGAACTGAGCAAAAAGTGATTGATTTCTTGGTATTATAGCATTTGATCACGCTTTGTACGGCTTAAACTAGGTTCAAAAACTGACTGTAGTGTGGACATTTGTGTAAACGACAACATATGTTGACGTAAATCGTTGTCGTTATATTATCGATTTTCGCACGTTTTTACGATGGATATCATCAAAACTCCTAAGGTAAGTAACAATTTTCCAGTCTACTAATTATTAAGCCATGACTTATCAGAGAGTAAACAATAGATAAGGATGTATATTTTTGCATTAGTTAGGGCGTCAGTTGATGGGTGATTATCAGTTCGTTGAACTATATTTATGATTTCCATGAAGAAATCTTTGTACAACAATACTGTTGTTATCACCTTGTAACAATAGATTGATTGGTATTCGACGTTATACCTGCACATTGAATCTGAACCTATGAATTCAGCTTTGTTTTAAAAAAAATGATGTAAATTCTGCTGCTCCCAAATTAAAACTTAAGTAGGTTAGGGGGCATTCCATATTGACTAGTGGGACATTTATCTCCGAAATTTGAATAATTATGAGCTATAATTCTGCGATCGAATCTTACTTAATTGTCTAATGTATCGTATAACATAGAGAAATAATTAATTTACAAGAGTTTCTTGTAATTATTACTTAAATGAGTGTGACTGGTGGGACAAAAAAAATCCTCTTCACTTACCGCCAAGTACTTAACAACGAATTTTAGTTTAATCACTAAACTTTCAAGAAAGATTTTCTTCCTAATATAAAATAAATCTTATATTCTTTCATTTGTATCAATAATTAAACTGACTACCTTACGTAGGAAAAAAAAATTTGTTGTGACTGGTGGGACAAACAACTGAAACAGTATTTATTTCTCGATACAATTTAGTTGGATTTACAAGTTCCAAGCGAGAAAAATCAATTATTTATTGATGTGAAATAATTTTCTTTGCAAGTTGATGAAAACGCAGACTTTTAATTATGAGTTAGTACTTAATTATAAATAATTAAAGAAATTGGAAATTTGACATATTTTCCCTTTTCGCATGGAATGCCCCTTATAGGTAGGTTAGAGTGTCGCAAAAGGAGCAGCCATACAAAATAAAATTACATTTTTTCTGATATGCCGAAAATTATGTATTATTCACAAATAATTAAAGAAATTGGAAATTTGACATATTTTCCCTTTTCGCATGGAATGCCCCTTATAGGTAGGTTAGAGTGTCGCAAAAGGAGCAGCCATACAAAATAAAATTACCTTTTTTCTGATATGCCGAAAATTATGTATTATTCACCGGTCAGAGGGTCATGTCACCTTACCTTTCTTTTCTGGAAGGCCAAGGACAAGAAGCATAAGAAGAGATGCTCTCAACTACATAAATAAAATATTTGTGTACTGGTGATGAGAAATGGCATTGGTTCTAATTTTAATCTATGTTTGTATTTGGAGCAAGTGAATCTTTAAAATATACTTTAGATTATGGACCCACGAGAGTTGGGGGTTTCTGATTTTTTGGAGAAAGGTCTAGGCCTAGGTAGACCCTATATAAAATATCAGCTTCAGGAGATGCCTAGTTTTTGAGAAAAAAAATTGGGTTTTCCCCTACCCCTACAGTGATTTTAGGAGATGCAATATTGTTGTGTGTGAGCGTTCTTCTGTCATTATGTGTTTGCTATGTGTTGCGTTTGTTCATGACATCGAAGGGAATATTTTTGTTTGTTTTTTCGCCCTTATTTTCTGTTATTTGTTGTTGTTAGCATGGCCGCATGTTACCGGGGGAGATGGATAGCTTGTTTTTCTTTTCTTCTTCTGTTTTCTATTGTGTGTTACCATTTGTTTATTTTTGTCATTGGCTCCATGCTTGAAGAATGGTTTGGAAGATGTAGATTCCGGGTTGCCCTTTACGAAGAGTTTATCGTACTGAAAATAGGCTAGTTTGCCTTTGTTTCTTTCTTTTAGTTTCTATGGAGCGGACGCCGGTCAGGCACAGACAGGTTCTTTTAGTTGACTTTTCAGTTCTTTTCGTGTATTCAAAACTTCTTTTGAGAATACTTCAGTAGTATGGATATTGTTAGGAAGTTTCTTATTATTTTTCAAAATAGTCATTTTGCGCCAAAGCAGGGTGAGTGTGAGCAATATGGGTCTCTTTTTATTGTTCTTATTTTCGCCCAGCCGTTGCACTCTGCTGATTTCCCACCTGTCCCAGTTTTCAATTTCTGCACTCTCACTAAGGTCGTGCAGTAGGCTCACTACTATCTTCATCGGCTCCCAGTTATTTTCTTCTGCTTCTTTGACACCATGTAGGATAATATTGTTTTTCCTTACTTCATGCTCCAAAAATTTCACTTTAGATTTTAGTTCCGATATTTCTTTTTTGAGTTCAATGTTTTCCATCACAAGTAGTTTTAATTTATCTTCAATTAAAACCTCTTGAGATTTACATTATCTGTTATCGTTATTGCTTGATGAAGCAGTTCTTCTTTCATTTTTTCCGTTAATTTGGTCATTAGTCCACATCCAGTAGTGACATTGTTTCTTTTTTTTTAGTAGTCAAGTAGAATCTTTTTTTAATGCCCTGGCTGTGGCAAAGGTCCAAATAGCCCAAGCTGCGAAGGTGAGTGAAGACCCAAGGCAGGTTGGGTTGGGACATAGGGGAAGGGGGGTAGGATATGCGTAGGCCCCCTTCAACTAAGTCCCAACCTGCCTTGGGTCTTAATCTCAAAATTAAAAAAAAAATATTAAAAAAGGGTGACATCTCCTGACCTTTCCCCTCAGGAATGGGTTCTCCCTATTTTTAATAGAATAAAAAGGATTTTAATTTTTTTGTGATTACACTGCACTTATTGTTTTAATTAAAGAATTACCTAAGTGTTAGTTGTGTTAACATTAAATTTAAACATAGTGTTAGTTTAATGTTAATAACATGTAAAAAGTAAACCTTTAATAAGGCGTTTACACATACTTACCTACCAGGTTATATGAATTTTTATAAGTTTTAATTTTTATCTGTAAGTTAAACATCAATTTATGCAGATAACTTTAAGAGTTGTTCTCAGCCTGTAAAGTAAATATATTTTTAAGTTTAATTATATAATTGTGCCAGAACCAATTGTGTACTGATATTATGAGGAAAAAAGTGTTAGTTAAAAGTTTAAGTGGACCCTGTTTGGGTATAGGCCTCCTCTAGCTTCCCCCACCTTTCCCTATCCGTGGCCAGGCGCATCCAAGTTTTTCCTACAGTTTTCTCTATGTCTTCCGCTCAACATTTTATGAGGTCTACCTATGTTTCTTTTGCCTCTAGGTCCCCTCTATTGAGTGGTTTGTTTGGTCCATCTATTGTCGTTATATCTCAAGATGTGTCCAGCCCAGCGCCATTTTAGTGTAAGAGCGTGTGTTATTTTGGTCTTTTGTCAGATTTTGTCGCTTGTTCTATCTATCTATCTATGGAGGGGACGCCCGTCAGGCATAGGCGGGTGATCAGTCCACTTATTTGGGACCATTTCACCCAATTCCCCATAACAGCGCATGAGTTTTACCTCTGCACTGACAGTTCCACCTCTTTGAACCTCCCTGAACCTTTAGCAAACCCAATTATATCTTTTATGCTCAACTCTTGTATTTGTTCTTCTTTTACCTCATCCATGCCTATTGTCTCCCATCTTACCAGCGCGTACATTGGACACTCAATCAGGAAATGTAGACTTGTTTCCTCCTTGTCGCATTCTGGGCATGTGGGATCACTTTTTAAGCCCATTATTGTTAGGTGTCGGTTCAGAGGACAGTGTCCCGTGAGCAGACCCACTTCAATCCTGATGTCCTTTCTATTTAGCTTTAGAAGTTGCTTCGACTTTCTTTTTTCGTATGTCTAGGAAGATTCTTACCTGGCGGCACTGTTTGTTGTGCTTCCATCTTAAGTTGGCTTCTTCTGTTACGATCTTACTTATTGTTCCTTCACTGATTTTACTTGATATAGGTAGCCTGGGTTCCGGGCCGATAAATGTCTCACTTGTCGCTTCTTACTTTATGTTTTCTCCTGATATTTAGTATGCTTCTTTCCATTGCTCTTTGGGTTAATTTGACTTTTTGCTTGATTTTCTTTGTACCCAGGTTTGGCTGCCATAAAGTAGGCTTGGCATGAGAAATGGATCTAGTAAAATTTTTTTTCAATTTAATAGTGTAAGTAATTTATTTTCAAAGGGGTTTGAATTTGAACCTCTTTGTTTAGTGGAGCCTGGCATAGCGGTGACCATGATTTTTCGATACTGTTTAAAAAAGGCGACGCATCATGAAACCAGTGTATATCGATAGAGGATATATAGACGAACAGAAAATGTTATATAGTCCTAAAGCGTACAGGTTTCGAGGCAATTATGGAATATCTCTAAAATTGTAAATGGAATATCTCGAAATCTGTCCTAAACATTTTTTGTTCGTCTATAGATTTCATGATGCGTCGCCTTTTTTAAACAGTCTCGAAAAATCATGGTCACCACTATGCCAGGCTCCACTAAACAAAGAGGTTCAAATTCAAACCCCTTTAAAAAAGAAATTACATAAACTATTAAATACTTACACTGGTTTCATGATGCGTCGCGTTTTTTTGGAAAATTCCAATACTTTTGGTTACCATTATGCCATAATGTTCAAACCCCTTTTCCTTTCATAACCAAAATTTTTCCCAGGTTATATTTGCTCTTCTTGTTACCTCTTATTCATGGTTATTTTTGCTAAATGATACCTCTTTTAAGTAAATATACTTAACTTTTACGGACATTAAATTCGCAAAAAAATAAAGATTTTCAGTCCAACGTAGCATGAGTTTTAATATTGATAAACCATCGAGCCTTTCCTGCAGCATCGTTATTCTGTTATCACTTATTAGTTCATTACATCATATTTCTCTAGGCTGGCAATATGTAGCCGCGGTCGCTACAGCCCAATCGGGATAAAACATGTGAATTGAAACGCGGCTGCTTCAAAACTTTTGATCTTCTTCTTCTTCTGGTGTCTCTCCAACTAGTGAAGGTTGGCAGTCAGTTTCGCATATCTCTCTCGATCTTTAGCTAGATAAATAAATAAATAAATAATAAATAAACGCTACACACTCAAAGGCCCACACTAAGGTTTTCCCATGTGTCGTGGGTCCCTTGGAACACACAAAGACAGACACATACACCCATGACCCGAGAACAAACATTTGCTTTTTACACAAATGTTTGCCCCGACTGGGAATCGAACCCAGGACCCGCCGATCAAGCGACAGCGTCACTACCACTCGACCAAACCGGCCGTCATAAAAGCTCTGAGGCACTTGCGATCCCAAGTCCATTCACGGATATTACGCAACCAGGATTTCTTCCTACGGCTCTTTTGCCCGCCACTTTGCCCATCATAATTATTTGTAAGAGATCCTATCTATTGTGCCTGAGCACGTGACCTAGATAAGCAACCTTTCTTCTGTTGATGGTCTGCATTAGTTAGCGTTGTTACTTTTGATAAAATCGGCAAATCGCGTTCTTATCAAAAGCAAAAACATTTTTGTGAAAAAGTTGTAAAGAAGCTGCGGTTCAATTGCGTTTCAATCTATATTTTTAGCACGATTGCTTTATTGCTAGTGGAGTGCATGAGTTGATGGTAGAGTCTATCGGTAGACATTGGTGGTTCGACGGCAGTGCCTCTTAACCGAGGTGTAGATTCCGGGTCAGGAGTAACATTAATCCAAAAAACAGGCTTTTTTGTTAATCCCTTAAAAGACTCACGAGCGAGGAATCGAAGCCTTAGTATGGTATATTAAGCGTGTAGCATTTCAAAATCGTTTGTAGGATATTAAAAAGTTCATCTTAATGGACAGATATATGTATGATTTTACAATTAATCTCCAAAGTGACGTCAATTGATGAAAAAGAAATGAAAACTGGGGGATCATGGAATTTTAGAGATTTATGTTCAAATGATTTTCGGATAAAATGAAAGTTAGCTTCAAGTTTACGACATCATTTATTTATTGCACGTGCGACCCAACTTCTCCAGTCCCGAATAGAAGAGGAAATTGGAAATTCTCTCCATCCCTTTTTGATTTATAGGGACCCTCTCGTTCTTTTCGCGCATGCTCCATTTGGGTCGATCTTTGTTTCTTGATACTTCAAAAGCTATCTTAATTGAAGCCAGCAGAGTGTAAATTCGATTGTCTATTGTTAAGAAGCGAGGAATTAAGCTTGAACGATGTTGCCCAACCATGTTCGCCGTTTAGCCTTCGCCAGTCTCCTCTGAAACTCCTTAGGAGGAGGACGTTTTCCGGAACTAATGCGGCAGCAATCTTTGTTAAAAATTAGATTTTATTTAGGGACGCTTAATTGAAAAAGTTAACGTTGTGTTATCTGAGAAGTTGTAATTTTATGTTAAGATAGTTGAATCTGAAGTTAAGTGACTTTTACTGTTAATTTTTGAAATTGTTGCAAAAGTTTTCGTTAAAATACAACTAAAGCCTAATTTCATCTAAACAAAGGCAGTATTATTGTATGACAATGGATCTAAGTGCATTAACTCCTTCGAGCATGCTCGGCGAACTTGGTCGGCTTGCAAGCTGGTTCAAAGGAGATTGCGTAGCTCCTGAAGAATATGCCGGCCTAGCGGTCACTGAGAAGGTAATGGAAATGGTAAATAAAATCTTTACATCATTAAATTCTTATTTCTATCATTCTTGAACTCCACTTTCGCATATTAAATCGCTTATTTCACAATCGGTTATAATAATTTAGTAGAAATATCAGAATATAAAACGCTTAATGTGATTAAATTTAATTCTTTTTCTTTCACAAGTGTGGTCTAAAGTAAACTATAGGTATTTCACTACGAAGATGATTAATTTAAATAAAACAATCAAGAATAGTTACTGATTCCCACCACAATCAAAACAACATTTTGCCATATTTCAGAAAATAATGTGTTTATTTAAATATTTTTTGCTTTGCATTGTCATTTCTTGATAGAATTCCATTTCGATGATTGCCAGACGATAGTGTTTAAAATTGGGCGCATTTAAAAGGCTTTTTCCTGTATATCGTTTAAAAATGCTTTTTTATAGGCATCAAGGACATATTCGTAATTAATAACTCTAAAAAAATCGAAGAAAGAATTGCTAATTCGTTATAACAAAGTTTTCAATAGAGTGGAAGCACTCAATTTTATCACAGTCCGAAGTAAAGAAAGACATGGACGTAGAACGTAGTGTACAACTAGGCAGCCTTACTATTTGAGAACTATGAAACTAATTCAGGCTCAATGCTAAAAACATTAGAGAGCTATTCCCGATTTCGGCCTAAACTACTTTCTCCTAAAATCGGGTTAGGTCGGTAACATCTAAACTTTTCCCATGAAAGTTACTGGTGACTATTTTTTTGGTTTCAGTCTTAGCGAACGTCAAGGATAGTAGCGTAATAATGTATTAAATCAAAAACATATATGCGGATGATTGTAATAAAAACATAAAATGGAATAAAAACCTTTAAAAACTTAATTACCCTTCAATATTAAATATTCTGTTTATGGGTAACTTTCAGTACCTTAAAATATATTTTTTTAGTAAGGAAGGATGAAATCCATCCATCAAAGAAATTTCATTTTTGAAAGACGAGCGGTCCACCAACCCGCATTGGGCCAGCGCGGCGTGGTGGACTGTGGCCTAAATCCCCTTCGTGTTTCGAAGGGAGGCCCGTGCCCCTCGGTGAAAACCTATACAGGCTAATAAAAAAAGTACCTTACATATTTATCTTTTACATATTTACCTTTATATTTACTTTATATTCGAGAACAAATACTTAATCTAGATTACTTACTGACCTATTTATATCACTTAAAATAAAGGAGTAATAAATTGTCGAAATACGCGGCTTGCGTATTTTTAGGTATCGCATCCCAATTACCTAAATCAAACAGACCAGATCAAGGTTAAATGGTTGATACATATTAAATCAGTTACTTGCTATTTATGGCCAACATTTAGGTCGAATCTAATATTGAGAACCGTCTGAAATTTGATAACTGTCCGATTGTAAGGAAGCTCGTTGAATAGCTCTTCAGAATTAATACCCTGACCTGACCTCGTTTATTGCTCGCGCTTCTGTTGAAGTGCATTCAGTTTTTGAGGGTCATGATAGAGATGCTACGAAAATTCCGTTACTATTAAGTATCCGGCCTAATATAACGTCCTATTTCAATTGAACTTATTTACTCTATTTATCAATAAAAGTCTCACCAAAACAGAAATATGTTATCTACGTAACGTGCTCAGGCACTTGTAAATAACCATTGTTAATTGTTGTAAAAAATAAAAGGTGGGTTCAATATAATGACTGCAGACTAATTTGTCTAGCATTATTGGCTGGAAGGAATCATTTTTGCGCTTGTTTTACAGAATAGACTGTTCCCTATGTGCTATACAATATTCTCACGCGCGGTATCAAAACAACACTGGCCAAATACTGAACTGTCAATTCGGCCGATAGCGTGGCCGAATATTCGGTATGCGGCCAAATCCATTATTCGAGACATCACTAGTCGTCAAAGTTGGGGTTGAAGGTCGTCTTTCTTTAGCTTTTGTTTGAAAATCATTTTCTAGAAGTTTTGTTCTATTTTTCTAAACTTACAAACCGAACATAAGATGATCATGTAATCCTTTATCCCTTATCACGGAGCTTGTAGTGTAGACATGCTTTTCACTTTTCTTAATCTTGTGTATACTTGACTTTCCAACATTTATTTATTAATTTGAACAAGAAAACTAAGCACAAGTCATAAGAAACGATCTTCTGAAATGCCGTCATGCAATCAGCGTAACCCGTCCCATTATTTATTCCTGTGTACACTAATTTCATTATTTATTGAACATCTAGGGCTGTCATACATTTTCGAAAGCTTGCTGCGATGTCGACTTCCTAATATTTTGACCCGGATAGTCAGCTAAATCTTTATTCAGCAAACTCATCCATGGATATTCTAACGGCTAATTCTATTAAGTTCTATTAAAAACATGTAAAAAGACATAATTTCCTCACCTTGTTTCTAAACTTCAAAATATTTGAATTTCTTATTTATTTTTAACCCAAAAAATATTTACTTGATACACAAATGGGGTACATAACCATCAAAATAAATATTATGAGTGTTAAACATTATTGTAAGAAATAAAATTAATTTAATTAGGATCGAGTGAGAAGAATGACTGTCGAATGTCGATATCCAATTTATCTTGGAATCCAGGGAATGAGCTCTCCTGTTCCCTTATTAATCACTCGACTCGACCTAAGCTGTAATGCAATGTAACATGAACCCGAGATTCCACAGCTTTCCCGCTGGACCCTTCTATTTATAGCTTATTAGCCGGTTCATTTGACCCCGAACACAAAATTCATCGATGTAGGCCACCGTTATATGAATGAATAAAGAAAAATAAGAAAAGGAAAGAAAAAAAAAACGTTTTTTTCTTTAGTACGTGAGGCGCTTCTCTCTTAATTTTTTATACCGCGCACTGCTAAGGAGTGGCTACTCAGCTTGCGTCTGCCTTTCCCAGCTTCATAGATTATGCTCGATGCCCAGCTTCGAGCGATTCTCTTTGAGTGAGTATGCCTCTTCTGGTAAGCTTGCTACATTATCGTCTCGACCACGTCTTTGCCCCTGAGCTGGACTGCGGTCAGAGGCGAACCCATTCAATAAAACATAGGTTTTTATAAACGTTATATAGTTTTACTTGGATCGTATACTATAAAGGATATTAAGTGTGGCATTTGGAATTATGTCCGTTCTTATTTCGTCACTAATAAAGTAGAAAATCGCACTTTTATTATCCAGTGCGGCGGCAGCGTGAACTGAGAAAAACGAAAAATATTAAATTTAATCTTCGTGACGGTTTCTGGACATAGAATTAAAGGCAGAGGTAAATAAACTCTACCTTTAATTCTATGTCAAAAAGGCTTTGTTGAGACTGCCTTAGGACAGTCTCAACAAAGCCTTTTTGACAACATTGTAAAGAGAACTAATTACAAGGATGTTTTGGTAAATAAACCGTTACCAGAGGGCTTTTCTTGTATTCTGCTTTTCCAATGTTTAATTATACACTCAATGGTTTTGTAGTGAAGTAGTATAAAGTAGCCTTGATTGTATTTTTTCTTAAGATTTTCTCTAAAAGATTTGCTAATATATTTTTTTATTGAATCGCTATTTCTGAAATTGGTGCTTTATTTCTAAAGTAGAGCATTTTACTCAGATTCTAGATTAAATAATTCATTTTTAATTCGATTTTATATACCAACGTTAAGGCACCTCGGTTGATCTGTCGCCCGTTCCAATGCTTAAATACTAATAAATGCTGTTTTCAGTAGATGAAGTCTGGTTATAATATCATTCTGTTGTCCAAACTGTGGTTACGTAAACGCCACACACTCAAAGGCTCACTCTAATGTTTTCTCTTGTCCCTTGGAACACATACAGACATACATGAACACCCAGGCCCGAGGACAAACATCTGCTTTCTACAATCATCTGTTATGCACGCAATGTAACGCTTTTTTAAAATTAATATTTTCTTTAACTTTATCGTAATCTAAAAAGTGGCCAATGCCAATTTCGCTATTTACGAGCTTCATTGATTTTTTTTTGTCACTTTATGTGGAAAACAGAAAAACGTCATTCCATATTTAATGAGCTATTGTGCATCCACAGACGTGATGTCCGTGCCCATGTCTTATTTATTACATTTTATATTTTTGGGATTGCGAACAGTAGCTAATACTGCTAGACTGTAATACGAAACAACTAGGCCGTAAAAATAAACAACAAGGGCACCTACGTTAAATATTAACAAGCGCTGAACTTAAAATGTATTCTACTCACTCTGTCTGACGAATAAGGGATATTTCTAAATAAACTTTGCTTGGTCTAGGGCTGGCTTTGTTAAATTTTTGGAAAGTTTTCACTTGTAGACTTGTTCGAACAGGCCCACGTTTATACAGCAACAATGTTGTTAAATAACTTATGTCGAAAACAAGACCATCTATTTGAGCAGCGTCTGGATTCACATTTTAATTATGAATGGTCGGGTTAGTTCAGAACCGAACCAAACAATTTTTCGCAATTAAAAATATAGGTCGAAAAAAGAGAAATGAAAAAAAATGCAACTTGTGCGATCAGCTGATTGCCTTTATCATGGGAATTCGATTTTTACAAATTTCGTCTGAGTTCCTTTAATTTAAGGAAAATTAATCATTTTCACGAGAAGACTCACGTAGTAAAGTTCGCTTACTGAACATAACATAATGTACTCCGAAGAACCCAATGTTAATTAAAAGAAAAACAGAAGTACAAGCTTTTAGTCAAATGGTGTTATTTTGATTTAATTTTTAAACTGTACTAAAAACGCACCGTTTCAAATGAAATAAGGTTGACTTTTATCAGATTTTAATGTGTTTGTTTTTCACTGGGCAGCCCTGGCTTCTGATGTCAAAATAAAAGGAATATTTAAAAGGTCCCTTTGATATTTCTCGTTTCATAGAATTTCTTTATTAAGCTTATTTTTATTTAAGTCTTTGTTCTCAAATTGTGTTTTTCTTCGGGTGTTGTATTATATTCGTTTAGTGATTTATATCTAGGTGACAAAAACCTATATAATATAATGATGTTACAATTTTGGGTTGAAAATTAGCCATGCATGACAATATTTATTAAGTTCGTAGTAAAAGGGAAATTCGTAGCTTACGTAGCACTGCGTGTAATGCTTATCTCGTAGCAACTGTGCTACGTGCTACGAAAACTGATTATAGCCGTCAAACGTTATTTTTAACCCTCGACAAAATGGGGTGTTTTTTTTTGACGTGTGTATCTGTATGTCTTTGTGTACAGACAGTGTCTATGACATCGTAGCTCCTAAACATTGTCTAAATTTTAGTTTTATTTTTTGTGCTAAGGCCTTAAAAGTCGGGGGTTCGGTTAAACAAAAAATTCAATTTTAGAGTTTTCATTTGCAGAGATTACATCAGCCGGGAGCTCGTAACCGTGACACTTCTTCTTCATTATCTTTAACTGATTTCTTACAAAAATAATGCTATTTACAGTTTTTACAGCCTTTTTGTTTCTTAATTTGTTTTTTACGATATTCATAGCACGCAGTACCCTTTTCACTTCAGAATTTGAATGAGGAAGTGACATTGATAATATAGCGAGATCAGATAACTCTCGAAAGGTATTAATTCCAGCAGCGTTCTTATATTTTCGAATTTTAGCCAAGAATTCCATTTAACGTACATGTATCAGCTCGTTCATTAATAAACTGAAGTTGAAGAATGGTAAAATAAAAAACAAAATAAAATCCTACCACGTGCAAAGGCTCACACTAAGGTTTTCCCTTGTGTCGTGGGTTCCTCGAAACATACATAAAGACGGACACAAACACCCATGACCCGTAAACAAACATCTGCTTTTTACACAAATATTTGCCCCGACTGGGATTCGAACCCAGAGCCCGCCGATCAAGAGGCAGCGCCCCTACCACTCGACCAAATCGGCCGTTTCCACTTGTTGGAAAGATTTCAATATTCCTGTATGTGTTCGTTTGTGTTCAACCAACAAAGGCGTAGCTTGGAGTTGTTATGTAAACAGAAAGGAATAGTGGACTATAAATATTGGTTTAGTCCGTGTTTTTCACCCACGCGGACTTATTTTATCAAGATGAAAGGTAACTACCTATATCCGTAAATCTGTAAGGTAAACACTTCGCTCAGAATCTTCGGATCACGCAAGATTTTTGATATTAAAACGTGACCTTTTTATGTCGTATGAAAAATATAGATAGGTAAATACTCATGCATACTTAAAATTAAAAGATAAAACAAAATTAAAACCAAACCTTACAACCAATAGTGTGCAAGGGCGGCCTTTCAACAGAATTTTATAGATACAGATATAAAATCTATAAATCTGTATTGAAATGTTCATAATTAACTACGGATATTGATTGACCAATGCAGGTACCAAGTACCAGAAGTATAAGTTTGTCCTAAATAACAAAAAATTCAGTGACAAACGCCTTATAACATTTAAAATGTTGTTTCGAAGATTACCATCTCAGCCATGAAATGTTTACTCGGCTCAATGAGCTGAAAATTATATTATCAAGGCCTTGTCACACCTGTCTGAATCGAGACGACGACGTCTGAGCATGCATATAATTATATGGTCTTCAAATAAACGAATTTAGTGCTAAGAATGTATTTTTTATATTCTATGTGGGTTATGTGTGAGGGACACATAGAATAAAAAATATATATTTAAAAGGTATAATACAAGCGAGCCTTACAAAAACAATGCAATAACTAAACATTTTTACCTAAAAAAGGTCGTCAGGTCAGCATAATACTGTGAAAAAAAAACAGTCACAGCGCTGATTTTCAGTTGGGTGGTCCCAGTATTGGCAATAGCAGAAAAAAAAAAAAAAAAACAAGAAAATGATTTAAAAAACGAAAAACCCAACTGCAAAAAAATTGACAGATAAGCAACGAACTAAAAAGACCGAAACAGGATTGAGAAAACTAACTACATTAACCTAATAAACTCTACTTTGGTTTAACAGACTAAATTATAAGCTGGAAGCCTAAGTTACCTAAATAGTGTAGTTGTGCCCTGTAATTTATAGACGGTCATTGTACAGCTTAAAATTAGTGTTCGATCTTTCCTTTACCACGCAAAGCATCAAATTCAGTAGTAGAAAGCTCGATACGTACACCAGCATCAGGTCGGTTGCCAGTTATACTAGAGTCGTCAAACTCTAGAAATACAGCTTGAGGCAGTTCTCCCACTTCCAGCTCGTCTTTGCGTAAAGCGGGCTATTCTGTGTTGCGGATAACTCCTATAACACCATTTAAAAGCCCATGATTAATGTTTATATTTCGCCTTAACAGCGCTCGTGACCCAATGCCAAGTTTTATCATTTATCATGTTTGGTATACCACCTGTTTTTTTGGGACGGTTCGATATATTATATAAATTTTTGGAGTTTGGTCGTATGTTTTCGGGTCCAGCGAGATCAACTGCATTAGTTTAAAATATTGTAGTGCGTTTTTAGCGATCTAAAGCTAGTTTGTTATTGTCTTTATGTAGTGTATCGTGTTTTACTATTTAATCTTGCCTGTTATATGTTTTGTGATGCCCGATATAATAAATTTGCTTTCAATATTTTTCTAAGTCTTGGTATATGGTGGAGAGTTTTCCGCCAGCTTGGTAGTAGGAAAAATTCTCATGGCTTCGTCGAACCGGTACTCTGCGGCTATCTATTACGGATAACCGCTGCATTATCAATAATTCTCCAACGCGAAGACTGTTTAATATGTCTACAAACGTGGTATCCAATCCACCAGCTCATATATTGAGGCAATTCACAGAAATTAAAAATGTGCCATAACTTAATTTCGGCAGACAATATCCGTCGCTGACTGAAGCAATAAGATCCTCCAGCAACTTTCGACACCGGATGTAATCACATCAAATCTCCAAAAATTAAAATTATTGATTGACATGTTAACTCCACCGAAAACCTGGTTATTTTTTTGTATTGTTGTAGTCGCCAGTGAACATTTCGAAGGGTTAAATACGGCACCTTCGATATCTAATCGATAATCACCCAATTTATATGACTCTTCTTTTGACGTTCTCTTTGAAGTCTCACTTCAGCCATCGGTCGCAAAGCTGCTGTTCTACCTTTTTCTATAGGTACCTAATTCAAAGGTCGATTGTAAGGTGCTACCTCCAATAAGTCTAGCTGCTACACCAGTGGGTGCTGCGAGGACTACACTTTTCCGTTATTGTCGTAATTTCTTCATGATGGGTATATTGTATTGTGCATTGAGTATTTGTACATGCGTAATACGAGATCCGACACATGGCCGATTTTTAAAGCTATAAAAAGTATGATAATAAATAAAGAACCATTTGAAATTGCAATTTATTGTTCCTGGTAGATAAACGTTGAAAAGAAATTCGTTCACAAGGAGTTCCAAATTGAAAAGAAAAATACAAACAGTTGAACAGGTGGAATGTGTTCCGTTTCTAGTCTCCAATTTAAATCTAAGCTTGGGAAATACAAATCCATTTACTCGCTGCAATGCAAATATCTACAGCGGCAGTGCCTAGTATCAGTCTAGCGTGCCAGACTCAGTGTACGGATAGATGTACAAACCTGGTGGAAGGCGCACTAATTGGATCCTGTTCCAATTCCTAGTTTAAATCTCTCAGTCAGTTTATCTTGTTGCTGTGCTCGGTGTTCGTAACTGATCCCCATCTATTTCCTGCGTTTTTATCTGGTCTATATGGACAGAGTTTAATCAGAATGAAATGGTCTGGCCATTTTATTTGTAAAGTGGTCAAGTATCCATTTTATATTACAGGAACAGAGGGATTGTATAGGTAGCCGTAAGCCCATTTTCGTTTGTAAAACTATTTTTATTAAAAAAACACAGAGTCCACGTATTTTTTACACTGGGCGTCAAAAATAAGTAGTACACTTTTCAAATTGCAATTACTCCTAAACTATAGTAGTTACACTTATGAAATAAAAAGCAGTTTATAGTAAACTTAACGAAGTTTATTAAAGTTATATTTTATTTGGCATGAATAAAGTTTCAAACTTAAAATTAAGATAAATACTAAAAAGTATCAATTTTTAACGATATGTCAACCACTTAATTTTCACGTTTTGGAACTTTTTCACAATTTAATAACTTGTGTTGCCGCCTCGGGCTCTAATTACAGCTTGGATCCGGTTTGGCATGCTGAACACTAAGTTTCGGAGGCGGTGTTGGGGAATATTTTCCCATTCTTCTATCAGCGCATGTTTTAGAGCCCTGAGTGTGGCAGGAGGTGGACTGCGCCTTCTGACTAGCCTCCCAAGCTCATCCCAGGCGTGTTCAATCGGGTTGAGATCTGGGCTTCTCGATGGCCAAGCCATCAAGTTGATGCCAACCTCCTGAATGTACTCTTGTACGTGGTGAGCAGTGTGTGGCCGGGCGTTATCATGCATTAGGATGGCTCCATCACCCATATTTATTAAATATGGCCCTGCATACTCGTTGAGGATCTCCGAGGCATATCTTTCACCAGTCAAAGTCCCATTTTCTATTACCACAAGCTCTGTGCGACTCTCTGAAGAGATACCAGCCCATACGTGTACAGAGCCCCCGCCATATTGGACTCTTTCCGAGATACAAGCTTGAATGTATCGCTCACCGGGTCGTCTGTAGACTCTCCGCCGTCCATCTGAAGTGTATAAAGAGAATCGAGACTCATCTGTGAATAAAACTCTAGCCCATTCTTCTTCGCCCCATTGTACGTGTTGACGGGCGTAGCGTAGTCTTGCTACGCGATGCTCTGTCTCAAGTTTGGGGCCATTTGCTGGTCTTAGAGGCTTCAGGTTAGCTTCAGCAAGTCTTCTTCTCACTGTACTCTCACTGATGTAGTCTGTTCGGGTCCGAAGAAGCTGTTGCTGAACCTCAACTGCATTAAGGTGTCGATTTCTTAACACAGTGGAAACAATAAAGCGATCTTCTCGGGTACTTGTGCACCTGGGTCTGCCATTACCTCGTCTCCTTAGATGGTTTCCAGTCTCTTCGTACCTTTGCTTTACTCGCTGAACCGTTCTTAAAGTTACACCCACCCTCCTTGCAGTACGACGCATACTGATGCCCACTTCGAGAAAAGCTAAGATTCTTGCACATTCTTCTGGTGAAAGAGGCATGATTAGTCAAATTTACTCTCTGAAGATACCTATGCTTTTCAATTACAATTGCTTTATCAGCAGCGAATGTGTCAAACACAAAAATCCTAAGTAAGACAACACCTTTCAACAGTTTAAAAAAAGTGTTTTTATTTATTCGTTTTTTTTAAAGTCAAGCATTATAAGTTCTTATAATGCATGAAGTTTTTATTGAATAAGATTAAATTTTCTTTTTAACCTTTTTTGTTTCAAAGGTCTAAGTTTTATAGTTTGGGAGAAATCGCAATTTTAAAACTGTACTACTTATTTTTGACGCCCAGTGTACATTCTTCTTTATTAATTTTATGACTTGAGTGATTGTTGAAAAAATACATTCAATTTTATCTCATTTAATGCAGCTGTTATGTTTCCTGTTATGCATTGGAGCAACTGCTTTACGTTACGTCTATAATGAAGTTTACTATTTAAACAATCAAGTTTTTTACATCTCATTTAACTTATTGAGTATTATGTGTTATAAATCGTATTGTTTGAAGTCACTGTTCTCGTCCACTTGCAGGAATGCGTGTAAATCTTCACAGACCTCTTGGAAAACTCTTTTAACTTAGCTCTAGATCTGTCATAGAGAAAATTAAGACTCTGAAAACATTTAACCACGTAAATCTTTATCTGTATTGCTCATAGAATCAATCATGGTGTTGAAAAAACCTGTTTTGTACCGGGTTTTAGGGGTTTGTTTAGGGTGATTTCTGCCTTCATAATCAAATATCCTTTCTTTATGGCTTCCCTTTTTTAAAGTTTTTTGTCGTGCCTACGTTAACAACTTTTTTGTCCTTCTTATTATCATAAATTATTTTACAATATTTTCATCGTCTCGCGTCATCAAGTGTATGAATGATTTCTTACGGCCTTCGACGATCTTAACAAGATGGGTCAATGGCCACTGTGCGGTTTGAAAACTCTGACACCAGGGTTAGCCAAGTTCGCCACATACTTGACTATTCCTACACGATAAGAAGAAGAACAAGATAAGAGATTTTATAACTTTATCAAGCCTCGTCATTCCCGCTCACCAGACTAAAAATTTCAAGCTTCTTGTCATGTGGGTATAGTCAAGTGTGTGGCGAACTTGGCTAATCCTTGTGTCAGAGTTTTCGTACCGCCAAATGGCCTCTGACTTGGTTTAATTTCAAGCTTATTGTACTGTTAATTTAAAACATCAGTAAATCTATCTCTGAATTCATCTCGAACTTAAGCTTAGAATTTTCTTTTATCCTGATCTTACTTCATCAAAATTTATTTTACGTAAAAGAGCTTATATTTTTCTTTTTGTTTCTTTGTCGCCGCATATTTTTAAATGTTTTAATAAATATCAAAGTTTCAGTTTACAACCGAAACCTGTTTTAGTCAACAACGGATTCGATTTTTGAAATTAAATTCAATTCATTTAGGCAAATTGATATTGTGTGACGCAATAAACCGGCATGTCGTGCAATTGGGTGGTTCCTCGTTCTCTAGCGTTTTGATCTGTATAAGACGAAATCTACTACGAATATTACTTCAAATTCGCCATACATTTATTTTGTACAAAAGCAATGTACGACGGATTTGAGATCAATCGTAGTCGACGTTGCCTTATTGAATAGACCTACTGTTTCTCATACAAAGTACCTTTAGCCAAGTGGACATAGAATTGCCCAGTCCCCGGTTTGACTTTTACACAAAGGAATAAGTTTCATAAGATTTCAAATTAGATATTTCATGTGGGATAAAGGTTCTCGAGTTTATTTTGTTTTAAACTTCCTAAGTTATTAATAGCGGTGATAGCCCAGTTGGTAACGAGCGAGACTTGTCATCGGAAGGTTTTTGGTTAAAATCCTGTGCGGGCCTTTACAACTACATTCATTTGTGGATTTTTAAAAATTAATTATCGGTCGATCAGCGATGAAGAAAAATATCGTTATGAAACCCGCATGTCGTTTGAGAAAATTCGTTTTCGAAAGGTGCACATTCCACCAACCCGCATTGGGCCAGCGTGTTGCACTGTAGCCTGAATCCCTAATTTTTTAAATATATTTTTACTTACGAACTTATTTACAAGATAAAGTGGACATCCGCTATTGCTTCAGTAATGATAAGATCCCGAGAGAACATTTGTTTCTTTATTAATATATTACTTGAAACAATATTATAGAATTCGTCACGAGATAGTTTAATACGTAGTAGCTGTATTTATTGCTCGCTCATGCACACGGAACTCGGTAAATCAATACATTGCGATTTGGGAACCGTATGCGGTGAAGTGAATTATTGCATTGAGCTAGATGTAAGGCTAAACCTTTTAGGCCGTGTGGTGGTCGGTTGAGAATAACACCTCTTTTATACATATCTTTCCGTGGGTGTCGTAAGAGGCGACTACTAAGGAAACACAAATGAGACCGGCCTCCTAGTAATCCATCCCAGGCAACGACACTTCATTTTTTTCTGAATCTGAAGTGTCGTCCTATGGTCTCATGCGGTGTGGTAGGCTCTGTGAAGGGCCGTCTGGTTCGCGACCACCCTACTACCGAAGTCCGACGCCAAACAGCTTGCTGTGTTCCGTCGGTGCGTGGGAGTACCGTGCCTTTATAGGCATTTTCTGGGTTAACTCGCTCTATCGTCGACCTCATCTTTGACTTTATGGTCAAGATTGAGGTCAAGAGTTAACCCATCTAATAATAAAAAAAAAAACCAAATTTTTCAATATTTTAAAAATTAAAACTGAAATTGAAGTCTTTTTCCTCAATCTTACTTTCTACTTATATTGTAAGTGCAAAAGTTCTTAGAAATGGATAGATGAAGGGATATATGTTATTCTTTCACTCAAAAACTGCTGGACAGATCTTGATGACACTCTGCCGTTATATAGCTTTGACATCAAATTAACATATAAGCTACATCATTTTCCCTGAATCTCACGGGCTAGTTGACCAATATTCGTACTGTTCAATAGCATTTTCGGAGGCGTTTGTGTGTTATATATATGATTATATGTAATATTTAAAATAAAATAAAATATTACTAGACACGTGCATTAGTATTGCATTGGAAGTACATATAAAGTTTTATCTATACAAACTGCCGAGGTTTCACGCAGAGTCGGGAAGTGGTTTATTAGCTTTCTAGTTGGCCGCATTTTTCATTCAATGCTGGCTTTGTGTTGAACTAGTACCTATTGTATTCCTGAGCGACTCATAAACTTATAACTAATGCGTGCCATAAAATACCATGAAGCGTAGGTAGTGTATGCTTGTATGGGGAGGGGGAATCATTATTTTATCTAGGAAATCTATATTGGGTGACTAGCGAAAATTAAGGATCAATATCTGCCCAAAAAACTGAACAACTTTCCCAAGAAATATATTTCGAAAGGTGAAATATAAATAAATAGCAAAATACATTTTTATAATCTAATCTCCTTACAAAGTTCAAAGTTTCAAGCTTTATATTACGACGTAAAATTATTTCGCGAAACATTATAGGGTGTTTTTTCCCATAAAACTAAACAACTTTCCCCAAGAAACCTATATGAAATTCATAAAGAGAAACACCCCTAAAGTTTCGCTAATTAATTTAAAGTCACCCCATATATTAATTAACTGCACAATAATTTAACTTGAGATTAGTAGAATTTCGTAAGACACCCATTTACGTCACAGCGCTGTTTTATGACATAGAATAACAACAACTCGAGTTAATTTCTTGGAAAAAAATCCAAGATCGTCATGTAATCCGGCCCAGTGTGGGCGTCAATTTTGTTTCTAAAACAATTACTTTGACGCTGAGGAAAAACCAATTAAAAGTTCTAAACTCCACTAAATAATACCAGCCAATTCCCTCATTCCACGTGCAAAGGCACTTTCTTATTAACTAAGCAGAATAATGATTCTAACAGTAAGTCTTGGTTTTATACGCTTTTTATCAAATAAAAGTCTTAACAATTTAAGTGTAAATGGTCACTCAGTGTAGGTAGCCGACATGTTCACCAGACATGTGTAGATAATAAAAAAAAGACTTTTTAAGACAATAAATGCAGCATTTTACTAGAATAAACACATATTTACACAAAGGAAAATGGTAGAATGAGTCGTAAAATAGATGACTAAAAACAAGTGACAATCGAGCTCCTCGTCCCATAGAAGTTTTAAGAGATATTTATTAAATGCGATCTCCTTTGGTTCTGTCTCGAACATTCAGGCACGTCGTCGCTAAAACCATATTGTATATCAGAGAGAGAAATATAACATGTGTCAACATGTGTAACACGTGTCGTGTCATTTATTCATGACACGGTATACGTAACATACAACACAATACAAAAATAACAATAACGTGACGTTTCCGGGGGAAAAAAACTTATAGCTGATCATAGCCGTTCCGTCCCTTATCAGCAACTGTGTAACTTACAGTAGGGCGGCGGCGAAATCTCACGGCAGTACATTGGTGACCAACTGCGTAGGTATGTGACGACTTGTGTTTTGACTATTATCTCGAACATTCAGCTGATAAGCCTCCAATGAAACTCCCGTTGTCTTTTGGTATTTCGCCGCAAAGTCAAATTAAGAGATATAGGCTAATCTTTATGTGTAATATAGTCCCTCATACTTAGTATCCAAGTTCGGTTTAATTTGAACCCTATAATAAACTTGTAGACAAGAAACATCGATGATTGTTATCCCTCTGTTTACACCTTTTACGCTGCAGTAAGCCACTTCTTCTTAAGTTACTTAGTGTGAAGTATTGCAACGCGATATCAATTAAATTACTTGTATCCTGAAATTCCGGGAGCACGAGATTACGTTTGAAATAACAGCCCGATGGATATTGGAATTTAAATTAATTAACACGGTATTCAAAATTAAGTGTTATCGTTCATCATTTGTGACTGTGGAAATGTACAATTTTGGGGATAGTCGTTAAGGTTCAGAATTATTGTGATAAGCTTTGTAAATCGCTCTTATTGACTACCCCGGAAGTTGTACCTTTTACTAAACACAGACACATTTGATTTGATTGAAATTCAATTAATTACCTACAGCTCTAGTAATTTTGTTCAATAGTTATTTGTCTGAAAGTGTATAGCTTAATTTGTTAGAATGTTTGTAATTTCTCTCAATTAACAACTTGCGATTCTTTTTTATTGGTGATGGCTATTCTAAGGCGGTTTAAAAATGTACTACCAAAGAGTAGGACAGAGCTATGCATGGTGGAAGGCGGAAAGGGGTAGGTAGTTATAATTACCCGTCAACCGTTAGATGTCTGGTCTTGCGACCGAAATCTGACTGATCATGTTGAACAAGAATCATTCAAACAATAGCTTATTTTTGTATCTTTATCCTTACTAATATTATAAATCCGAATGTAACTCTGTCTGTCTGTCCCCGTCTTTCACGCCTAAATAAACTACAGAACCGATTTTGATGAAATTTGGTACAGAGATAGATTAGAGTCTGGGAAAGAACATAGGCTACATTTTATCCCACAGTTAAGTACGATATAACATGTAGTCTACGCGGGCGGAGCCGCGGGCGGAAAGCTAGTTAAAATATATATATATCCTCATTAATTAACTTGATGATATTTATACGAAACGAAGACTAAAAAGTTACTTGTAATTGCTTTGCTTTTCTGATTAACTTGTAACTCTGCCTTAGATAAAATACTCAAGTTACTGTCGGTATTAAAATCTATTTTTAGCAACGTGAGCAACATAATAAAATATCCACTTTATTAAATTCTTCACTTCATTATGTGGATATAAATGAATGTAAGAGGAGAATCTCGAGATCCCCGAGGCTCTTTCATAATCCAAATTACATTGGAGTCGAGCTATAGGTAGACATATTTAGTACCACAATTGCGGTATTGGTATTGTGTTATGTATTTACATAATTAAACGAACTTACCTGAAGTGAAGTTCTATTGTAATTATACTCAAGCTTATTCCGAAATCTTCTAATTGACTTTGTAGTTCCACAATCTTGCAATGTGCGTGCCGCGATTATTCAGAGAATCCGAAAAAACGAAAACAGGCTACTGACAACACTATATCTGTCAATCATTCTTTTTAGAGCATTAGTTATTAAAGGATTATGATTTCCAACTTCATTTCTAGGGACATCGTAATTTATGAGAACGATAAGGGCGGGTGGGAGACTGATATCTCGGACTAAGCATCTCGTATAATTACAATAGAACTTCACTTCAGGTATGTTCGTTTAATTATGTAATTATACTCAAGCTTAGTCCGAGATCGTCTAATTGACTTTGTAGATGTTAGAGAATTGTTGGAAATCATAACTTAGTTCAACAGTGGTGAATAATAATAATAAGATACAGATTTTTTTTTAAACATAAGAATTTTTTTAATGTGACTTAATTAACGATCATTTTTGGCATGCTTTTACAAATAATTAACAGAATTATAGCAAATATGATGAAACATATTAATTGATACTTATTAGCATTACAAATGGCATTTGCAAATGTATAATTGCTATCTATATTTAAGGGTCTATTATAATGATTAGCAAAAACTTTAGATCATGTAGACCATCCAGCTGATTTAAAAATTTAATCTAATGTTACGCCTTCTCTACACGCCATAGACGTAGACGCTTAGTGCGTGGAGTGAGGGGTAATTTTTTTAACATCAATACCACATTCAGTCATAAATTGCCTTGTATGCATTTAGAAATCAATGAAAATGGAGGAATTTATTATTTATTTATTATAAGATGGGTTAACTCTTGACCTCAATCTTGACCATAAGGTCAAAGATGAGGTCGACGATGGAGCGAGTTAACCCAGAAAATGCCTATAGAGGCACTGGTACTCCCACGCACCGACGGAACACAGCAAGCTGTTTGGCGTCGGACTTCGGTAGGAGGGTGGTCGCGAACCAGACGGCCCTTTACAGAGCCTACCACACCGCATGAGACCATAGGACGACACCTCAGATTCAGAAAAAAATGAAGTGTCGTTGCCTGGGATGGATTACTAGGAGGCAGGTCTCATTTGTGTTTCCTTAGTCGCCTCTTACGACACCCACAGAAAGAGATGGGGTGGTGTTATTCTCAACCGATCACCACACGGTTAAAACGCATAAAATAAGTTAAATGTTGACCAGTCAATTGTAAAAGCGTCAATATTTTCAGCATATGGATCTCTATGCCAAGATATATATCTTTGTCATTTTTTGTTTGCTCTGGTTGCAAACAGGTCTATATCAGGTTCTCCTAGGGACTTCGTGATGTTTAGAAAAACTGTGTCACACAATTCCCATTCAGAATCTATATGTTTTACTCTAGATTCTCGATCAGCTTCTTTATTGTCTTTTGACTTAATATGTGAGGCAAATAACCATATTTTACGATCCTCTCACCACTGCCATATAGTTCTTGTCAGAGAATTAAGCTTAGCAAATTGAATTCCCCCCATTCTATTTATAGATGCTATGGCAGTGGTGTTGTCAATTCTTAACAAAATCTGACAAGAATGCTTGTTTTTAGCAAAACATTGCAACCCCAGGAATGCAGCTAGAAGCTCTAAATAATTTATGTGATTTTTCCTTATCTTATCTGAATATATTTCCAAGTCAAATCTGAACTGTCTAATTCTACGAGTATTATTACAGTTTTTAAATCAACTTTACAACTGTCATTAATATTCATAATAGAATCGAAATTATTGTTTGCTCGAGATAATGCTTGATATTTTTGCTGCTCAAATGTTTTAGTATATAAAAACCCATAAGACACAACTGTTGAGCATGCTACAAGGCTACCGATAAGTTGTGCAAATTCTCTTATTGCACATTGCTCCATTCGCAAATACTTCTGAATTAACTTAGAAATATTTTCCTTTTTCTTAGAAGTCACTGATAATGACATGTCTTTTGTGTTTACTATAAATCCAAAAAATTCAGCATTATTGGATGAAACAATTTTACTTTTTTCTTTATTTATAATTTATAATTTATAATAAAGCCTAAACATTCTCGTAACCACAAGTTCACCTGGCAGTTCTCTAGACACTCCTGGTAAGTTCTACCAATACAGTTAATATCATCAAGATATGACACTGATTTATAACTTTTGCTACGAAGAAAATTCATAACCGGTTTAAGTAATTTTGTAAATGTGAATGGAGCGATACTAAGACCAAATGGCATACAGGTAAACTCATACATTACATTCTAAAACCAAAACCTAAGATTTTTTTTTATTTTCACCTACAGGGATCAAGAAATAAGATTCTTTCAAGTCAATTGTACACATGAAATCGTTTTTTGAAATCAGTTTACAAAGTGTTCTCACAATTTTAAAATGTTCTGGTAAGATACATTTATTTAGGGATTTTAAATTTAAAATAAATCTGGGTTCGCACATTTGGTTTTGGTGCTGTAAATATTTTTGAAAGGTATTGTCCTTTAACTGGCATACATTCAGTAAAAGTTCAGTAATTACTCCAAGTTGTAACAATCTATTAATTTCTTTTGACAATATTAACTTCTCTGTGTCAGAAAAACTTGTATTTTTCGGAATAAAATCTTGGCTTTAAAAATAGAAATACCTAAGTCTACCAGCAAAAGTATTTCCTACCTCTATGTTTGTCGAACAGACGGTTTGGCCGGAGGACGTTGTGGGGGTTTCCGTTTCTGGGTGTAGTGCTGTTGTTGATATCTGCCCCCCCCTTGCTTGACTGGGTCATGCTCGTACGAGGAGGGCCTTTGAAGTTTCCCTGTTTCTTGGGATAATTTTGAGAATAGTTCTGTCGATTAGTTGGAACATGTTTCCGGTTGGGTGTGTTTTGAGTTTGTTTCAATATTGTGCCAGCGGATTTCTTAATTGCTGTGGCCGTCTTAACATTCTCATTGAATTTTTTCCCAAGGGTACTCATCCCTTTTTTGATTTTCCACTGTTTGACCAAAATTTTTATCTAAATTTGGGATAATTAACTTATTTCTGGTGACAGTGTCTTGATAATGGAGGCCCATCAGCAACCGTGTAACATCACTGATTGTTGATATTGATTGAATTTTATCAACACCATCTTTTATAAGGCCATCTGTAGTAGACCACAAAGCTGCTATTGCCACACCCATATTTTGTTGACGTTCTTCCACTGTCTTGTCTCGGGCCTTTGAGGTGTCATTTAATAGACCCTCCAACTCTATTAATTTTTCCTTCAAGTCCTTATTAAGGCCTTGGGTAATAATACCTTCCACCCTTTTCACCAGCTCGGTGTGAATGTCTGGCCCATATTCATTTTCTGATGAAGTGGTTTGACCAAGAGCCTTGATAATTGAATCATCCAGTATTTCTTTTGTGTTATCAACACATTCAGCACCTATAACAAGACCAGACAAACATGTTTGCGATATCTATATGTATGACACCTATACCTTCAGCTACCAGCTGTTTTGTCATAACTTTACGGCTACCAGCCGTATGTAAATTTGTACTCCAAAGAGTATAATTACAAGTTGCACATGATGTGGCTGTTTTAGCTAAGAAAACCTTTCTTTGCTACATTAGTATATGACGAGATGCAAAAGTATAATATTAACTCTTACAGCACTTCGAGTGCGTGAAAATAGAACAACGCTATATTATAAACTCGGCGGGACTTCCCCGCGATGACCTCACTCTACCGGAGTGCCTGTAATGATACGTACGACGTATCATAGAAACACAGGAACGATCAAAAGTTAGTTATTTTTATGGATAAACTTGCCTGTAATCTCTGCATCCAAAATCAGTGTGTCTGTGATCGTAATCCAAGTCTATGATCGTGAGCAAACCGGCGATGAAACCGACTGCGACTTCCTTTTAATTTCCTTTTCAGACGCTTTATTTTTCTTAAATATCTTTCTTCTCTACTTTTCCGTTTCCTTTTCGGCATTTTAACACTTTTAAAACTCGCAAAACACTTGAAAAATATTAAACCACAATAAGAGAAAAAATATTCGACATATGAAAAAATAAATAATAAAAATAAATAAATGAAAAAATAAAATATGAAACAATAAGAGAAAAATGCACAGCGCGAAAAAAGTGAATGATTGACAGATATAGTGTTGCCAGTAGCCTGTTTTCGTTTTTTCGGATTCTCTGAATAATCGCGGCACGCACAATGCAAGATTGTGGAACTACGAAGTCAATTAGAAGATCTCGGACTAAGCTTGAGTATAATTGTCTTTCGGTGATTCTTGTCAACAAAATAACGTAGAAAACATCGAATAACCTGGCACTCCTGATCAGTTAGGACCATAGGATCTTTTGGGTAGTTAGCGATAATTCAGGATATGAATCAGCCCACTGAACTGAACAACTTTCGTTTACGTCAAAATACGAAAAAAATCTTGCCTCTCCATACAACTCAAGCGATCAGCTAAGATTGCCTTAGTATGAAAAATCTTATTCTTGTGTTGAGATTTTTTAAATATTATTTGTATGTATGTATTTAGTTTCGTAATTGTTCGGTTTCAGGAGGAGAATCACATCCTAACGTTTCTTTAAATAATTTAAAACCCCATACAGTTTTTTGCAAATGTAGATTTAATTTTAACTATTCTGTTAATCCATTCAACTTAAAGATAGAGAAAGTTAGTACGTCTGCAAAGAGCTTAACCCAGTTTACTGCTGCTTGTCAACCTAATCTTACTTGACCTTTGCAATGAAGGCTTAACGTGCGGGCTTACCGCAGGCCGTTCCTCTATGGACCTCTCACAATGAGTGAATCAAAAGGGAGAGATATGAAATGGGTGTGGCCCATTTAAACAATGTATGCTAAAACAGTTTCTGTCGCTAGTAAAAAATATTGTTTCAATTCAATGCTTAGAAAAATGGCGTCCTCAATCGTAATTTAACAACGTTAGAGTATTAAAAAAAATAAAGAATGGTTATATCACCAATATCAAGTAAAAAAACCCTTAAAGGGTTGTAGTACATTAAAGCCTCGTCTGATCAGCAGAGTGCACCGCTAGTAGGTGAAGATGACGATATTATGACCCCACACACCCGTAATTTTTTAATGTACACTCAGGAGCTTATAAAGTTTTACTCTTTGGACGCATTGCACTGTTCTTATTCCGAACGCTGAAAAGAAAACTACAATTTCGTCTTGTTTTCATAAACTTCAAGTTAAATATAATCAGATTATAAATATCACAATATAGGTAGGAATTGCTCATACTGATAATTATATCTCACTGGTGTCTCAAGTATTTTTATAGCTTCTCAAAAACCGTACAAAAATCGTTCATGTTATCTATTCTTGCAATGATGCTTAATTGAAATCCACAACTACTCACGTTAACTTCTTAATTATTATCTAAGTTCTTCTTTTTCTTTATATTCCTCTCTTCTGGAAGTTGGCAGTCAGCTATTCATATGTTTGCCTATATCTCGCCAAACGAAACTAAACAATAACGTAACCTAAATAGGTAACCATATAGGTTACAGGTACATTTAGCATACAGAAACTTCATCTCCCTTTAGATATTTTAGGGATACCCGAGGACTAAACTAGAACTAAGTTTATTAACTTCTCTATGCTTGAACTTTGCGTGTTCGCCATTTACATTGAAAATTACCTTTGTGCGTGTTTCTACTACCCACAAATTCTCAAATTGCTGTCTATACTCCTTAGAGACGCAATTATGCCGACGATACATTTATTTTAAATGGAAATAATATCGTAGTAAAGTTGTTTGTTTGGAGAGAACAAAAAGAGCTTTAATGAAATTCGACCTGTTTGTTGCTTGTCTCGAAGCGATTCTCTTTAAGTTTATTTTATGTGTTTATTACAAGCAGAAAAATGATCATCAGTTATTATTTATTATACAATACAAAAGCATTTTTGCTTTTCTCTGTTTGCGCTTTCCGAATCTTGCTAGTTTATTATTTATTATTATAAGTTATAGAATAAATAAGATAACAAGTTTTTGGCTTGGTCCATCCGATCATCCCTCTTTGTCAGTATAAATTAAGTTAGTGGTGAACTCCAGTAACTTTAGTGTCAGAGTTTTCAAACCACTAAATGGCCTCTGACATGGTTATCAATCGACAGCATCCGGAACCGACGGTTTTACCATATCCTCGGTAACGCTCGTGTTAAATGGTTATTATGATGAAATCAATCAAAATCCACCACCTCATCTATGCTGCTTAACCTCACTGATCGAATCCAAAGAGTTAGCGTCACTAAGTTGACTTGAAACAGAGCAAGCCTTTCTGTACAACACTTAAGCTGGAAAAATCAAAGTAAACTTCGACTATCCCGTTGATTCTTCTATCTGATTTTTCAAACTTTGCAATCAATCTGAACTTGTAAAGAAACTATGCTCAAAACTTCGTTTCAAAGCACAAATTTACCGTCGAAAAGTTATAAGTTTTACCAAGTTTTATGAGGACGAAACGTGACTTACGGAAGAATTTTGTAGTTATGTTTTTAACTAAGGACTTTCTCATTTAATTTCTCTTTTTTTAGTTTTATACTTTTACTGCCTTTTAAAGGATCTCATAAGGATACTTTTGTTTTACCACTTATTACAAAATAAGAAAATAAAAAATAGATAACATTAAGAATTGTTAAAATTATATTCTAAAGAGCGATGTGAACATCTAGTCATGTGTATTAGTCAAAACCTACTTGTAAGAGACTTATTGTTAATGTTGTATACATATACTATGTGTATACATATGGTGTAGATGTTCCTGTATAAATAAAATAAAAAAATTCATAAAGAATCCTAATCCTTTTCATCTAAGCAAGAAGAATGTGGATACCCTCATTGGTATTCAATGAGGGAGCATTTACAAGAGCCTTCATTCTCGCTAATACGGGATACGTACGGCACGGGACGAGCGATTCAAGCTTACGTAATGTTTGCCCAGAATTCGACTGTGAGCACATTGGTGTTTAACATTTAATTTTATACCGTAGACAAAAGATTTTCAACTTTCTTTACTAAAGCAGGCGGCTGATCGCAAACTTATATAAAGAGGAGATTTTTTTTACAGTAATTTTGTGCCTATGTTCCTTGGGGAAAGTTGTTAAACTTGATAAGGCTGATTCCCTTTTTTTATTTTAGCTATGAACCTATCACTCGCTAACTAATCTAAAGACTTATGATCAGAAATTTTTCCGACTTCATCTACACTTTAACCTTTATTCGTTCATTGAAATATCTTCTCAGCTTACAGCCCTCACATTTCTTGTAATCTCGGCGTAAGGGTGCCATAAATCTGGCACTCTGGTGTGCGATAAAGTCTCTTTGGGCATCTCGGTTTATTACGAAACGTGTCCCGCACAGACACGTTTGGTGTAATGTGTAGTGTAGTGGTAGGTAGAGTTAAGCTAGAGTCGTGCTGGGTTTTTGTAACGCTCGACAAAAAATGCGTATTATTTCACTTTCCAGCTATTAAAACAAAACAATTTGCATTGCTGGTCGTGGCAGTCGGTCAGCTGTTTTGATTTCTTACTCTTTGGATTTTTTTGTGTCCGAAGTTTTTGTCATTTTTTGTTTATGGCCTTTACAACGTTTAGAATTTGCAAGGTCTCAATTTTTCTCCAAAATTTATGTAACTTGCCCCCTAAAGTAAGTGTTGCAGTCTATAACAGATCAAGTAATTAAACTCGGTCTGCTATCCTTATCTTATTTACCCTTTACCCTAAATAAACACTGGAATTAAACTAAAATGATTATTTAAGAGGATTTTTCGGACTATTCCACGTTTATACTCTATCGAGGATAGCGGCTGTACTGATTTATTTTTCATCTTCGTTTTCTTTGAAGAATAAAGTTTCAAGCGCAGTATTTCCAAGATGCAAAAAGACAAAGCTTAACAAGTATGTAAACATTTATCTATAGCTATGAGTTGTTTCGTGCATTCTCGACAGATTTCTCGTCTCTTCTAAGTTTAAAATGTAAAAGGCGATTATAAAATAAGAATTATTAACCTAAACAGAAAAAGGACTATAAAATCCTATAAAAAATAAACGACCTAATTGTAGAAAAAATAAACAAATTAATTAACGAGAAACGGAACCAGACAAGTCGAGTCTATGTATCAAAGCCAGCGCATGAGGATAGGTAACTCATTTTCATTGAAGAACCTTTCGGGAGTACATACATGTGGTAACTTGATGTGTAGCTATCTGTACGTTGAGTTTCGTAGATTAATGGTATTTGGGTGAATCTGCAACAATACATCGCAAATCAGTCGGAATTCCTGAGGCGGTCGTATTTTGCCAGTCACTGTCGAATACGGTGTACTATATTCTCGTATGTCCGTTAATCGCAGCTTTCAGTCTAGTATAGAGCACTTAGGTAAAGCCGCTTTTAAGTGCGGCTCGGAAAAACGGTGTACCTACATTTTGTTCTTTTGATATTGGGCTGGGCGTCCTTGTAAGTGAGGCCTTTGGTTAATTGCCGTGCATTAAAATGTATTTTACCCAGAAACCAAACATTTTGTCTGTGTTAGTGAAAGAAAAAGTAAAGCTTCTTTTTCCCTTTTTTTCACATCAAACGATGTTTTTTAACTTTAATTGCAGCGCGAGAGTAATTTATTTGAAGTATTCACTCTTTGTTTAATTTTATTTAAAAGAGTAAAATACACGAGTTTGACCATAAGGAAATGAAATTTCTCGTATCAAAACTGGTTTGGTGAAAAAGTTTGGCCACCAAGAAAATCCCGATAGATGGAGGGCTGGAAAGATTCCAAGGCTACAAACAAAGTACCTACGCATGTAAAAAAACTTAGTTATAATCGTAGGAGATACCTAGTGAGTTATGACATAGTCGATTTTTCTAAACCTAACTGCTAGCGAGCTTAAAACAGCGCGCGGTTGTGAGTTCAAGTCTCGAATTAATAAACGCGCGCTGTTGTAAACTCTATAGGTTTCGAAAAATTGTCTATGCTCACTAGGTCTCCTCTCCCGCGAAACTCAAACTCAAAAGTGTTTATTTCATTAAACATATAAAATGATACTTGAACACGTCAATATAATGAATTACATTAGCACTTTTGACTTTGCGCTTATTCGCAAAGGTGCAGTCTTCCTCAGGAGAAGAAAAGGTAAGAAACTCCGAGGGTCGCTCTTTTTAAAGTGAATCATACATTGTCTTACTTTTAATTTTAATTGACTTAATATCTGAATAATTCCGGAGCTGAGCAATTTATTCCCATGGTTGCTTGTCTAACAGATAATCCGAAATTCTATAATAGCCCTTTTTACAAAGTTTTTGTTTAATTATTGTCTTAAATTTTTCTAAAGGTATTTTTTGAATACACATGGAAATCTTATTGTAGAAGCGTAAACATTGACCCATAAAAGAGTTTGTTACTTTGTAGAGACGACTGTCTAGTATATCCAAGTTATGTTTGCTTCTAGTGTTGACATTGTGCCTATCATAATTTTTCTTGAACAATTGTTCATTTTTATTTACATATAAAAGATTATTAAATATATACTGGGACGCAAATGTCAAAATATCTCTTTCCTTAAATCTTTTTCTAAGAGACATTCTAGGTCTCAGTTGATAAATCGCGCGATCGTTCTGAAACCCACTATGATTGAGTAGTCTTATATCAGCTGAGGGATACAAAAACAATGTGCATTAGCTTGATTGTTCTGCCAAACTACAATAATCAGTTTCAAAAACTCGTGATATAAATTGGAAATTCTGATAATACATTATCATTAATAAAGAGTGTCACAAACGAGGTCAATATTTCAAAATTACGTTGTCAATTATGTTTTGCCGTTGTTATTTCCTGTTTGTTTCCCTTGGTGTGCAACGAAGTATGTTTTGTCTTGTCTAATGCTGTTAATCGCGTGGAAGACTTAAATTTCGTTATCATTATACTCTTCAGTAATTAATGAATACGATAAACAGCAAAAATCACCTTCCCTTGTCAATTCAAAATGCATCACTTTCCTCTGCTATCGTCTTAAACCTGTAAATGGACCCATTCTTTCCCCAATCCACCTGGTTGGTTCGAGCAATTATTTTACGCATCGCTGCGACGACGTTAAGAATTTACAATGTAGTGCTGTAGCCCAAAATCACATGTGACGTAAGTAATTTTAAGAAATAACTTTTACATAACACACTATTATCGTTAATAACTACATCTTGTGTCGAGAATATCGTGCCTTAAAAACCATTTCTAAAGCAAGTAAAATGACACTACCAAGATCTATGAAAGCAATTTGTCTAATGCCTGCGCTTTCACCTTTCCACCAGTATTTCAGTCATTTGAAACCGTCGTGATTGCTTTGTGTTTGTTAAAGATATATTATAATGTAGTAGCGTAGTAGCGTACAAAATTGGCTTTATTGTTCAAAAGAGAAAATAAAAGGACAGAAACGTAATCAAATATAAATCCTGGAATAGCTTTCATATAGGTATTCAAAGTTTATGACTGACGCCATATTTGGGTGAAAGGTTCCCGTTATTTGATTTGCCAGTGAAAGCTATCCACGGGAACTATGTTGAGAATCGCTGTATTCATGAAGAATAAATAGTTACATAGTAATAGAGATTTGAATGTAGTAAGGCCTCATTAATAGTCTCATTATTTATCAAACCGATGTTTAATAATTTTTTTTAGGACACAACGAGATACCTAAGGAATAAAATAGATTCTCTAATTTGGAATTAACTTTAAAAAATCCAAGTATAATTTTTTTATGTTTAATTGTAATCGATTATTTCGAGTCTCATTCAGGAACAAGGTTTTACAAATATAGTAAGGCTAGCTTTTGTGGTATATCTAGCAAGATGTTTATTAACTTACCTATTCTGTCGCTTTTTCTCCTTGTCCTATTATCCCTTCGACACCCACGTCCCACGCTGCCAGACACTATTATCCTTAAATCTTGTATCATATGTTTCCGTGACGATATTCTCAAGTACTTACAGGATATTGTGTAGACTTAGACATGTACCGAGCTCGCATAAGAAAAAGTGATTTGTACATATATATTTCCCTCCGTTATACTACAAAACCGAATCTCTGAAGAATACTAAATCGAGTAGTTTAGAATAAAATTAATCTTCTTGTTTCGTGTCAACAGCAGTAGCAAACAAGTTTGGCCCAGTACTTTGCCAAAATCACAATTTTGTTCTCAGCGGCCATGAGCTTTTCCCTGGCGTTCGAATAAAAAAATTGTTAAAGGTGTTAAAGCATGAGGAGCATGAGATCAAGTGGGCCATGTTCTGCACTAGCTCGTTACACTCACACTCGAGGTTGGAGTCGTTGGTAAAGCCCCACCTGAACCGATTATCTTCGCTTCGATCGACTTGTGTTATTAGTCGGTTCAAGGATCATGTCCAGATGAAAGACTCCGAGGCATAAAAAACCTTGTGGGCTGTGGTCTTTCTTGGCTCCATAGGTCGAGTCGAGTTGTAGCGGTGTTGCCGTGGACAGCAATCGTGCATTTGAAAAAACTTTTGCGGCTTTTGTGTCTTCGTTGCACAGGGGTGTAGGAGTGCATCGAATATTGAGTCGAGCATCTGTCTCTAGCTTAGCCCGCTCAACGGTGCTCGCCACGCTCCTGCGAACATCTAGTGGCGCAATCCCAGCCAGTGAATACAGCATACCGGGGTCGGCTTTAGTCAGCCAGTGATAACCCAAGTCTAAAATTATTATACAACTTGTGTAATCTCTAAAATAGAAATAGATGGCTCAAAATAGATGCCCATAAAATTTAATTTCATAACCTAAACTTATTACCTAATTTAAATTCGCCCCATATATCTTGTATCCGACTTGATTATTTGTGAATAACTTTTTTAATTGCGAAAAAAACGAAAGTTGAGTGTAAAGATCTATAGATATTGATCGATTGTTAATTAACTAGTTAAAGATATAATGATATGAACCGGTAAGTTTTTCATTGTCTTCACTATCAGTGTCCATTGTCCCGTGTGATAGAATGTCCCTTATCAAATGTCCCTGCGGCACTGGACTTTTTGTCCGAGTTGTTACGGCTGAGCAAATACTTTTTGTTGTGGAAGTTAATAATTCACTTACTGATATACTCGTAGAGGTCCATTTAGGCAAAGAAGAGTATACAATCGAACGCGAGTTTTCGGTAATGTCTAAATTTAGAATAATGTAATATGGAACAGTGCCGCATCAATGGCTGTCTTTTTGGTGCTTTGTAAGCAACCGAGGCCTTGCCTTTGGTGTGTGGTTTTGTTATAAGTTACAGCGGAAACAAAATAAAATATGGTAATTGTGGAAAGGAACTCTAAAAACTGATCAGTAACGTCTTTCTTTCTAAGCTTGATGAATAGGGAGTGGGAACTCAAGTGTTTTGAAGGATGCCAGAAGTGAGATCACCCTTCTTCTTATCGTGTAGGTATAGTCAAGTATGTGGCGAACTTGGCTAACCCTGGTGACAGAGATTTCAAACCGCCGCATGGCCTCTGACTTGTTTTTAACGCTTGTAATCAATCGACAACAACCGGGACCGACAGCTTAACGTGCCCTCCGAAGCACGGAGATCATGAAATCGAAATAATAAAGAAAAAAATAAAGGAAATTATGAGCCTTTAAAATGAGCCACAATAAGCTCTCGTGCAAAAAACTCATTTGTCTTTGTCAAAGACAACGCAAAACCATCCAGCGACTTAACTCTACATGTAGCTTTATTACCGCCTTTAGAGGCTTATTAGCCTTTTTATGCAGAGATTATTTTCTTCAAAATGAAAAGAAGAAAGTTTGCTTACTTCATATTGTTCTATAATAAAACCTGCTATGTTTTTATTATGTTGATCATTGGTTGTATGTCTTGGAGGATGTATGTATTATTTCAAATATTAATAGTTTGCATTGTTAAAAAAAAAGAAAGGTGCACCGGAAAATTTTAATATTACGGTGTTACAATTTTCCTGTGAAATGGACAGTTCAGTAGGCTGATTCACAGCCTTAATTTTTGCCACCAAATATATTCACCTCATGAATATTGTAGAATTTATGCATGCTAACGTAGGGGTATAAAATTAGACAGACTTGCCTTCCATAGAGCATTTTCGTCTTATATAACTACAACCGTTCTAGCGATATCGAAAGTGGTAAATTAAGGCGATTTCTAGGTTTGTAATTGCTCAATTATAAATTTAATTGAAACTCGTGAAATATTAACTTCGAGTGAATATTTTATGGTTCTTATGTATTTTGAAGCAGTGTGTATGTATGTAAACTCTTTATTACAAACTCTTACAGACTAATACAAAAGAAACATAGACGTGCAAAGGCGGACTTATACCTGAAGGGATCTCTTCCAGTCTACTTTAGAGATGATAAGAGAGAAACAGATGTAGTCTTTTGAATCACCATGTCTTCGTTACCACCATTAAAACATACCAAAAGCTAGGTCGGTTTTATACCTTTTCCATCCGTAGTATATGTATGTTCTCCAGGCCGTGTTCGGCTATCGCGCCTTCAAACATGGTTAATACGGTGCTAAGTTGTTTCTTTGGCAGGCATATCTCGAAAACCAATTTTGGTTTTAAAATCAGATTACACGGTGCAAAGTAAAGATGGCCTGAAGAATGATCCGTAATACACAAACACTCTCTCACTCATACTCAAACACTCTCAAACTGCACCTTTGCGAACAGGCTTTGAGTGAATAAATCTAAAATTTAAAAAAAAAATTCACATTTGATTGCTTAAAACTTTTGATCAAATATATAGCAAAGAACCATTTAGATTATGTCAGCTTTCAAACAAAAAAAAACCGCATCGACATCTTTGCATCGGCCCATTCGTTTAAGAGCTACGATGCCACATATAGATACACAGATACGCACATCATACTTATAACACCCCTCTTTTTGTCGGGGATTAAAAATTCACATGTATTTGATGTATTTTAAGTGACTTTAAGTCCCAAGAAATAAATTACCTCATTCTTCTGCCAAATTCTTCAACTAAAATAGCAATTATACAATTATACTTTCGCCTATATTGTACCTTTTTGTAAATTTTATTTGTAAGCCTTTTATCTTTGTTTTTCTGTCTAAAATTGTGCAATAAAGTATATTGTATTGTATTGTAATTATTTTCCTCTTCCTTTCTTTAATTTTTTTGTTTCTTTGTTGCAGCTGGAAAACGTGCAGATGTTGGACAAATATAACCTGCGGAATCCTTCGAAAGGAACGCTATACTTCGCTACAACACATCTTATATTCGTGGACCATGAGATGAGAAAGGAGACCTGGGTAAGAGCTTTACAAAACTTCTTAAATATTCTTTCTAGTGATTTTTTTTATAAGCAATGGGCAACCGCCAAAAACATTTATTTTGAATTACTTACTTTAAAAAAAATATTTTTATTCCATAATTTTCTCGGCGTGATAAATATGTATGACCGTACCAAATTTTAGCAGTGTGGTTCCAAAGATCACTGAGAAAAACCGGGGACAGACGGATATGGCGAAGTTTTCTATGGAACCCTAATAATACTGTAATTCGTTATGAGTAGTAGTATGTAAGTCTGAGGTCATTGTGCGGTTTGAAAACTCTGACACCAGGGCTAACCAAGTTTGCCACACACTTGACTATATCTACACGATAAGAAGAAGAAGTAATCAGAATTAGCTACCATCTGATCGTCTTCTAATGAGGCTGACATAGCGCTTAGAGTAATCTAAAGCATCGAACTAACTCTAGATATAATTTTTTTTGTGTTTTTGCTCATGTCTTGTGTTGCCTGAAAGAAATCGCTGCTTAGCAATAAGGTCGTCCTTGCACACTTATAGTTATATGTTTTCTTCGTATGTGATTTCCTCTATACGTAGTTTGCAAAATAGGATTAGGCTACATTTTAAATATTTTTTCTGACACTCAGTGATGGATAATGCCCTTTTGAAATTGTTATGTAAAAAAATGAGTTTTCAAATACAGGGCTTTAGGTAAACCTCTTTCGACCTCTCGGGTGGTTAATCAGTCCATGAAACTGAAGAACTTCCCCAAGGAACATAGGTCAAAATACGAAAAAAAAATTTTAAGTTCCAATAAACTTCATCAGCATATAGCGCATTTTGTATGGGAGATCAAAACTTTTTTCAGATTTTGACCTATGTTCCGTGGGGGAAGTTGTTCAGTTTTATGGACTGATTAACCACCCGCAAGGTTGAAAGAGATTTACCCAAAGCGCTGTATAACGGATAACTGAAGCTTTTGTAAGGACTTTAGTAAGTATTCAACGAAATAACTTTTAATAGACCACAGGCAAAGTTAGTGAAACTTCCAAAACTTTGTGGTAATGTTTTACATATTCTCCATGTCGGTACATGTGCGTGAAGTGAAAATACGTACGTGAGTACATCCCATTATTTTAATATTTAATCACAATTAAGGCGCAGACCCACCGCTGCGCACGCTGTGCACGGACGCGCGGCGCATTTTGGCTGCGTTGATTAGATAAAAATCTAATTTGTGCCTTAATGTCATACTCCTGAGTAGATTATCACCTGGCATCATGGGTCGTATTCATGCGTAGCGTGTTCGTGGGTTGCAGTGGACACAATCACATACATTTTCTTGCAAAGCGAAACTTAAGACTCTTCGTGCCCCGCTGTGGGTTTGCGGCTTTACGGTTGTGCGGTTTGAAAACTCTGACACCAGGATTAGCCAAAGTAACATACTTGACACGATAAGATGGTTTTGCAGTTCTGTATCTTATTAGTTATTACTTAAGAATATTTAAATACGTCAGCAAAGATAGAAAGTTGTATAACGACAATTATAAAACATGAACCGCTATTTGGATTACTGAAACGAATTAAAATGAAATGGTTTGCTAAAACATAAAAAATTAAAACAACAGTCAAATGTGAAAATATATACTAATATTATAAAGAGGAATGATTTGATTGTTAGCATTAAATAGGCTCCGAAACAACTGGACCGATTTAAAAATGATGAACATAGACTACTTAATTTTCCCGAATTTCTACGAGAACGGGTGGAATGCTAGTGTTATATGTTGTTAAATTGCGTAATTTAAGAAATGGTTTTGTTATAATTCATGAAATAGTAATGTTACACAGTAATCTTAATTTTAACTATACCGAATTGCTTATTGCGCATACTTATTACGATGGTAAAATTAATAATTCGAATAATATGCGCAATAACAAAGTAGACGAAGAAAAATTTGTTACTGTTCCCTAAAATTTAGGACGACCTTGGAAAAAGGTCTCATAGCCCCGAATGAAATGAAAAGGGTTGCATACATTTGTTTTAGAATTATCCTTTGCCCGTCCTGCGTCATGTTTTGAGCCAGTTTTGGAATATTTTCTCAGGTTAAATTCGTTGAATATTTTAGCACAGATGTGAAAGAGATTTTGTGGTTGTTTCGGGCCTTGATGAAAAGCTAAGGCTGTTTACAAAAGCGAGATGGTCCAAAAATGTTTATTAAATTTAAATTAAATGAAGATTAGGTTTTGTCGTAATATGAAACGAGTATAATCTTAAATAAAAGCTTAAATATAATCTTACGCAGGTAGTGGAAACCATAAAACCATATCTTTAAGTTCGAGTAAATAGGCACCTTCTGGATGAGCTTGCAAACCCTTTGTCTACATAAAGATTTATAATTTTGTGCTTTTTGTTTTACGCTTATTACATTTAAGTAACTTCAGTAACTTTAAAATTAAGATGTATCCACAAATGACGTAATAGCTTCTATTTCTACTTTGTCCCGGTTATAGTTATTACATTGTTTTAGACTTGGAAGAAGAGAAAGTTGCAGGTAGCGGAAGTTTTAGAATTGAACCGTTTCTGAGGAAATGGTTATATAAGTGATGCTCGGCTTACGTAGTGTAGGCGAATTTGAATTGTAGCTACGTTGTTTAAACGACAATTTATTTAGATAGATAGATAGATAGATAAAATCTTTATTTATACACAGTTAAATGGACAAACTAATAACAAAAAAGAACAAAACTAAATACAACTTATAACTAATAATTAAGACAAAACAAAGGAACACTGTATATAAAAGGGTGCTGACTCAGCGTGTGCTGCCACTGGACAGCGCTGTTCTTCCGTCAGCACCCGTGAGCGACCGCGTCCGAGCGGTACCAGACATTTAGGGAAACAAATTATATGAAAAATCACTACTATCCCTACTTCCCTACTAATATTATAAATGCGAAAGTAACTCTGTCTGTCTGTCTGTCTGTCTGTTACCTTTTCACGCCTAAACCGCTGAACCGATTTTGATGAATTTTGGTACAGAGATAGATTAGAGCCTGGGAAAGGACATAGGCTACATTTTATCCCACAGTTGGGCACGATATAACCTGTAGTCCACGCGGGCGGAGCCGCAGGCGGAAAGCTAGTAACAAATAATTGTGAGTTTGTGTGTGTGTGTGTGTGTGTGTGTGAGTATGGGTAAGTGTGTCTATGTGCATACTTTCTTATGTGAAAATCAATATTGGAAATGAATGGCAATTGAATGTATAATTGATTAGTAGAAAATTAAATGTAATTATTAATTAGATATTATTAAATTGATTTGTTATACATACTAAGTTGTAAACCGTAGCAGCCCCAGACATCAGCCTATCTTGACTCTGGAATAGATATGAGCGTACTTAGCTATTTGTGCATCTATGAGATGTTTTTTATATATTTTTTATGAACAAAACAAGAAAATTCAGGGGGTGATTGTCTCGATTTCCTCAAGAAATCTATAATAAATTGGAATTCGCAATTTATTTAAACAACCCATACATGAGATGAGGCAATCAAATAGCTCATGTTGTAGAGGCTGTTGTTTTTTTTTCATGTATCGACCTATTTTCCTTGGGAAAGGTTGTTCACTTGGGAAGGTTGTTTACCACATTAATTTAAAGCCATCCAATTAAAAAAAAAAACTACGTGGTTAATAACAAAATTAGTATCACATCAGCACACGTATTTTTATTCAATTTCAGATCCTTCTTATGCACATATCCACAGTAGAACGTCTTCCGATCACAACCACTGGGTCGCCCCTGCTTGTGCGGACGAAGACCTTCCAATCGGTGTTCTTCGTGATACCAAGAGAAAGAGACTGCCATGAGATGCATCAGACTTTGTTGCGCCTAAGTCAGCCAGGTTAGTAACCCCTCATGTAGCGTCATAAGTCAAGTCAAAATAGCTTTATTTCATAGAACATTAAGAGAATACCTACTTAGAATAAGTCAAACTAATGTAGGTAATTAAGTCCTTTTAACTCTACGCCAGTTCGCAAAGGTCCAGTGGTGCCCTTTTAAATTAAATTACTAATTTATTTATTTTTTAATTTTTACTGTCTTAAATCTGACATCTTTCTAGAGCTGAGCAGTTCATTCCCATGGTTGCTTGTCTGGTATATAATAAGAAATTCTGTGGTAGCCCTTTTTGCAAAACTTTTGTTTTTTATTGTTTTAAAATTTTCCGAAGATAATTTGGCTTGCCCAACGGGATTGACGACAACTGACGACAGATATAAAAATTATACAAGGCATAGAGAAATAAAAACTTACAAAACAAAATTAACAGTGAATCTCTTTTTTGTGAAAATCAAATATGGAATTCATTAATCTTTTTTCTATGTGCATTGAGACGGTTTTGTATCAGTATTGTGCATAAACGTTTTGACTTTTTTAACGTCGAAAAACAACGCTCACTTTCTACTGAGGTCACAGGAATAATGCATACAATAATAATAAGTTGTTTCTGTCCCACACATTATGTGACTGGCCTTATTGTATTTTTCGATAATACAATTTTTATAATTTATTTGAGCGCGCTCTGTGCGTGTCTTTTTTCTTTTCTTTCTTTTGAAACGAATTTGTGAATGTATATCATCCACCTTCTTTGCAAATTTTGTGCTTTAAAAATAGTTTTTCCTTGAGATATAATCCACAAGCTTTGTATGGATTTACAAGATAGTGACATGTTATGAATCGAGCTGCCCATGTCTAATGCAAACTGTGTACATTTTAGGTGTTGCAATGCTCTTTTACAACTTGCTCGTAATCTTCCCAGGTATGATAATGAGGGGCAAGAAAGTTATGACTACTTATCCTAATTTACAAGGGTGATAGACTATCTTAAATAGTAATGAGTGTTAATAATGATTACTTCCATGATATATATAAATTTGGAAAATCTAGTGTCTATTTCTGTTTGAATTCTAATTCAGATCGCACTTTTATAGGGGAGGACTCTTTGTTTTTGTGACTTCACTAAGATAAAGATCATGCCGTGAACGTTATAATACCACCGCATATAATATGTCGATAGTTGCAAAATTGTATGCACCATTGGTATTTATGATATTTATCGTTATTTGTGACTTCTCCCGTAAATGACTAATACTGATGTCCACTTTTTTCTGGATGTCCTTGATCTGATTTAATATGCTTTTTCATATTTACTCGTGCGGTCTCGACTTATGAGACATTTTGAACAGATATGATTACTATTGTCTATAATTGTGAAATTGTCGGCAATACTACTTGAGTACTCAGGCTTAGTTTACTCGTTTCTTGCCTATGGGCGTAAATAAAGAACTCAGCTGATTTGATAGTACAGCCTTCATTTAATTTAAAGAATCCAGACTGGGTCATATGTACTGGTGTAATTTGTTCGTAACATACATATTATTGATGGGCTACAAGGTTGTTTACATAACAAGGTTGTCTTTCTTTGAAGCCTAGGAAACAATATTTCCCTGGTAACTCATTTCTGAATAGTATTTCAATATTGTTTGCGTCCATTGGCCTACCTACTCAGCAATTCCTTTCGTGTTAACCTGAATCCTTTATTTTCAATCATATAAAGATTATTTGCTAGTTCAACATTTTTTGAATGTGCTGTAGGTCTTCTCGGTGTACCTCGCAACCTTCTCGGTTGTTAACATCGTTTACTGTAGTTTCTATTTTTTGAGGTGGCATATGGAGTGATTTTACAATTTTAACGGTTTTAACCTTATCTAATAATTGTTGTTTTATCGTTTCCAATAAATTAAAATTGTCGAAATGAAAATTCACTGAAACCACCACCCATTTTCAATATGTTCAAGGTTTCCAAATGTGTGGGGCCTTGGTCGCATACTGTCGCAACGACGTTGAATCCGCATTTCCACTTCCCAGATGATGTCATTAAACTGATAATTTTTCAGAGGAAATGGTTTCCTTTACGAAGTAAAAGGCAATGGGTTGTTAAATTTTTGTAAAAGCTTTGTAGTAAAAACACTAAGATATGGTTCGCTAGAGTGTCGCTTCTTCCTTTCACGTCCCCAAGGCCTTGGTAACTTTCAACTTGTCTGTGGCAACGTCGTACACTAATCTTGACAAAATGATTTTGAGGTCATGCAATAAATGATTTATGAAGGCAATTCTATATTCTTTATTTTAAATTTTAAAAAAAAAACAGCACGAAATAGTATTATTTTTTGGATAATATGAATATTTGTATGAATCGGTAGGGCCTACCTACTCAAGCAATTCCTATTTGTGATGGAGAATGTTTTTTGGTTGGCAAATCAGCCTAAATAAATTTTATCATCTTGGTTTAACTGCCTTAGGTTCATGTATCTAAACTCTAAATCGTAAACGTGGTGCCAGAAATCTTGCAATGAACTCAGAGTTAAACAATATCCTTTTATGCATTTAATATTTTAATGGCCTGCCCATTTTTAAAAAATCCACGTTGGAAAGTTTTCTTACAAAATCCGCCCACATCTATAAATTATTTGTTTTCTCGGAAACATTTTGACGGAATTCCTGTTTTATTTTTTTAGGATAAGAACCATTTGAGCTGTCGAACAGTCAGTCCAGGTCCTGAACAACTGACGCTGTGTTCATCATTTCACTTGCTTGTTGCATATCAGTTTCTGCTTTTGCTAGCAATTTTAGCACAGCTGAAACTGTTTTACTCAGTTTTAGGGCAGCATACTTCACTTTCATTTACCCTTTTAAGTTCACGTGATTTTGTGAAATTTTACAAAGGTATGGCCATTGTTTGTTTTCCTCTTATATTTGTAATAGGTGGGACCATTTCGTTCATTTCCCATCATATGACATTTTTCGATAATTAAAAAAAAATATTTCTAATTGATTTAAATAAGTGAGGCACATAAAAAATTATCTGATTTTTTTGTGGGGCCCATAAAAAAATATGTTTTTTTTCCATCCTTATCAAATGAATTTTGAACTCTCTGATCACTGGTGCCACCGCCCATTTTCAATATGTTAAAGGCTCCCAAATTTGTTGGACCTTGGTCGTATATTGTAGGAACGGCATTGAATCCGCATGATTCCACTTCCCTGATGATGTATTTTATTAAAACTGATAATTTTTCAGAGGAAATGGTTCCCTTTACGCAGTAAAAGGCAATGGATTGTTAATTTTTTTGTAAACCTTGAAGTAAGAACACTAAGACATGGTTTGCTAGGGCTTGCATCTTCAGTTCACGTCCCCAAGATCCTGGTAACCTTCAACTTTGTCCGTGGCAACGTCTTACACTAATGTTTGTTTTAGAGTCAAAGTCATTTTATGATCATGCAATATTTGATTTATAAAGTCGAATGACATTTTCTTTATTTTATTATTTAAAAAAAAACAGCACGAAATAGTATTATTTTTTGGATAATTTGAATATTTGTATGAATGGATATGGAAAATCTGTCTGGTTTGTAACGAGATTTAATATTCATTAATTACTTTACTTATCTGCTCGTAGAGAATTAAAAATTATGTCGTTATCGTAAAAAGGTGATGTTTTTGAAATAAAACATAAATAAAATCTATAATTCAAAAAAAATATTTTAATGGATTTAAGTAGGTAACGCACATCAAAAATGATCAGATTTTTTTTTCTATCCATATAAAATGAGTTTTAAACCCTCTGATCACTGGTGCCACCACCCATTTTCAATATGTTCAAGGTTCTCAAATTTGTGGGACGTTGGTCGCATACTGTCGCAAAGACATTGAATCCGCATGATTTCAGTACCCTGATGATGTCTTTGATTAAAACTGATATTTTTTCAGAGGAAATGGTTTCCATTACAAAGTAAAAGGCAATGTGTTGTTTAAATTTTTTGTAAACGCCTTGTAGTAAAAACACTAAGACATGGTTTGCTAGGGCGTCGCTTCTTCCGTTCACGTCCTGGTTTCCTTAAACTTTGTCTGTGGCAACGTCGTACACTAATCTTTGTTTTAGAGACAAAATAATACATGATTTATGAAGGCGAATTTCATATTATTTGTTTTAACATAAAATAAAACTATACAAAATAGTATAATTTTTTTGACAATTTGAATATTTGTATGATTGGGTATGAGAAACCCGTCTGGTTTGGAACGAAATTAAATGAAATTAAAAATATTGACAATTGTGTCACTTTTTTATTCGGTTTTGTAAGATTCGTTACTCGTGAGATCAAAATTTTATGTATTATAATAAAAGTTGCATATATCAGTCTTTTAGTCTTTTTATTTAAATCACAAATATAGAGCTATGATTATCGAGAAGCAACAGAACTGGTTCTTCCTTCGCGGGTTTCGCATGTTTAATAAAATAATCCAAAAAAACGATAAATTCTTTTTCTCTCATCCACCGTGAAGAATTTCCAGCCCCAATGCAATCTGGAGGCGAATTAACATTTCGGAAAATTTAAGTCTAGGAAAGCGAGAGTCACAAGGGTTCCTCTCTCAGCCGATGTTACGGCGCCTTTTTGATTTTGACCAAGAGCAGCTACCTTCTATTTTTTTAGGTTTTTGTATTGTCGTGACTCCCGTTTCATCAGTATTCCATATTAGAGAAGCGTTAAATTCGTGTTTTGGAGAAGTCTGATATTTTTCAAAGAAAACCTTAACGTTACTCTTGTTGACAGATGTCGCTTGACTTAAACACTAAGCTAAGCTGACCATTTCCTCTGATTAAACAATTGAGCATCTACGCAAAAAAATTTTGAACCAATCGGGACCAGACATATTATTTTGATGCCAAGGGGGAATTTTCTAACTTTCATGAGTGCCGTTGTCTTTGATGCTTCCCTTCTAAAATGTTTTGGTTTGATGGTGATCATTTGTGAAGACATGGGTTGTTTTTTTTGCAAAGAAATTAAATGTATTTAATTTGATGATAAATACCGTCACAATTTTAAACAGTTCACAGTTGTAGTCTGAACCGGGAGAATCTTAAACAATATAATTATTGTCCCTAAATAACTTTTCCTCATAATGGCTGCTTTTATAATGTGCCGTGTGGCACATTATTAAAGCAGTCAATCACCTCATTTCAGTCCACATCGAGGAGCTGTACTGCTTCCACTACAAGTCTTCACCAGACGATCTGCCCAAGTCAGCGGGTTGGAATTTCTTCGACATTCAGACTGAATTCCAACGAATGAACGTGCCCAATGACCAGTGGGTTCTTTGTACAGCTAATAAAGATTATGAGGTAAGTAGATGACATTACCAATACCAAAGTGTACCGTACCGATAGTCTTTCAGATGATTTGCCAAGAGTCGCGTGTATCCAAAGCCTGAAGTCAACATAGGGGAGGTAAATACCATGGGCTTGATTGTACTAGTAGCAAAACAATCAGAAGACCTCCCCTATGCCATTAAGTTGTGGGAAGACTTACGACCAAACATCACACGCTCGCTTTAAAAAAAAATATTCAGACTATCTTTTCGCCCGGAACCTCATTCCCGTAGGAATTCCAGTGCGTAATTCTGAGGTCTAAGCCATACTACTACAAAATTTCATTAAAATCCGTTCTGTAGTTTTTTTCCGTGAAGAGGTAACAAACATTTATCCTGATTCCCGAGTCACAACATATGTAGTTGAGGACCCTACCACACACAGCGATCTAAAGGTGGTTTGTTTTGTTTTTATGTTTCTCTCTAGTGTATTATTTTTTTTACTGTTATATCTTGCCCGTTTTATGTGTTGTAGTGTCCGAAATAATACATCTGTCTTTCTTTATTTCATCCAACGCTCGTAGCTCAGTGGTACTTGCTGATCTGAACCGATCAGTGAGGTTAAACAACGTACACAGGGGCAGGAATGGGTGACCTAAAGTAGCAATTCCTCACGAGCGTTTCCGTGCTCCGGAGTTCACGTTAAGCCGTCGGTCCCGGCAGTTGTCGATTGACTACAGTCGCTATTAAACCAAGTCAGAGGAAATTGGGCGGTTTGAAAACTCTTTATTTTATTTTTTTATTATGAGATGGGTTAACTTTTGACCCCAATCTTGGCCAAGGTCATAGATAAGGTCGACGATGGAACGAGTTAACCCAGAAAATGCCAATAGGTTGACACTAGGGTTAGGTTGACTCTGACACTAAGTTTAGTCAAGTTCGCCACACATTTGATTATACACGATAAGGATAGATCCATCTGCACAAACTTAAGCATTTATAATGTTTAGAAGGAAATAGAATACGATTCGGTGATAAACTTTTTAAAATTAATTTTTCAGCTTTGTGACACCTACCCTAGTGAGATATACGTACCAGCGCGTGCGACGACCGCCATATTGCTAGGCAGCGCGAGTTTCCGATCGAGAGGCCGTTTGCCCGCACTTGCGTACTTGCATCACAACAAAGCTGCTATAGCAAGGTGCAGCCAACCCCTAAGTGGATTTTCTGCTAGGTATGTGCATTTTGTTTGGTACATCTGACATTTCGTTGGCTTGAAAAAGATACGGTGAAGTTAATTTAGTTTTAAAAGGTGAAGTTGCGCCGGCTGGCGGCGGGAGCCGGAGACTCGGCGCACGATGAATGAAGAAAACAAATAAGCAGGATCACATTTATTTGATTATATCAACACTTAAGCTTTATATGTTAATTTATTACAAAAACATAAAAACAGTATACTATGTGCCGGCGTGCGCCTGCGACGGAAATTCAATTGGGTCTCTTATATCCCAACGAATGACAGTTAGAAGCGTTCAATTTCGATTTTGGATTAGGAATGCCAAAACTGAAAAGTAAAAAGGTCGCAAAAAGAGAATGAAGAAGGAGGATAAAGACGAGGCGCATGCCGCCTCGTTACAAAGTATTTCTGTATTCTAGCTATTTTCTTGTTACTTAAAAAATTATGGTTAACTTAAAAAAAAGTTTTTGAAGACTAGTATTTTTTCTTTTATTATTAATTTCTTTTTTATGTTATCTTACTGTAGACAGAAACTTGTTAATGGCATAATTATTTATCATGTAAATGTCGTAATATTATTATCAAACATGCTATTAGAAAATAAACAAATTGTAATAATTCAAATTTGAAGGGACGCTCGTGCCCCTCGGTGGGGACGTATATGGGCTGTTAAAAAAAGGATGATTTTAAAAAGATTCAATGCTAATTTATTTATTTTCAGATGTATGGAAGACGAACAAATGCTGGATCTCATCAGACGAGCGAATCCGAATTGCGGTTATATGTATGTCGTCGATACACGGCCAAGGGTAACTTTTACATTTATCTGTGTTATTTCTAAAATATTAATCATGACCAGTGGATCTACCTCGTCAATATACTTTAAAGGCCCACAAAAGGTTACTCTTATATTTTGGGCCTCGTACAACACAGACAAAGAACTACATAGGCATCCAGACGCGAGAAAATAACATCTGCTTTACACAGTGGACACGATAAAGATGATATTTCTTAGTCTATTGTCCCACTGCGGGGATCATGATCCTATTTGCAAAGGTCACGGAGGTCAGATGATGGTTCAGGTACTGTTATAACCTGATCTGCCAGATTATTACTAAGCTATCCCGATTTTTAGAATGGAACAAAACGCTAGGGAGAAGTAAAGTGAAGTTCCTAACTCGGCTGGCGTCTAACCCTATTTTTGTCTTTAGATCAACGCAATGGTAAATCGTGCTGCTGGTAAAGGATACGAGAACGAAGCCTTCTATGAAAACATTAAGTTTCAATTCATGGGAATTGGAAACATCCACGTCATGAGAAAGAGTTTGCAGAAACTAGTTGAGAGTAAGTTTGGGAAATTTTACTAGCAAAAGTGAATTCACCTTATATCTAGTTACTACTAGTTACATACTAGTTACATAGTTACCACTAGATATAGGGTGAATTCACGTATATTGCTTACCAGTTCGGTAAGCAATCTACGGTAAGCAATCGCCAGCGTCTATCGGCGCTGGCGATCAATAGATATAGAAAGCTGTAGTAGTAGTTTTCTTTTATCTACCATAATAGGCAAAGGACGGAGCCATACTGCCAAATCTTTCGTAGATAATTTCTTCCAATAAGAGTCTACATTATAATGCAGGAAAAAGAAAGCCAAATCTTGAGTTTTCTATCAATGTAGGCAATGTGCCAAATCTACGAAGAATATAGAAAGCTGTTTTAAGCGTTCGGTAATATTTTACTTTCCAAAAAGGCAAAGGAATCTATGACCATACAGCCATGACTAGAGTATTTTTTCTTTATTTGTTCCTAATGTTCTCTGTTACTATAAAGTGTTTTGTTTAGGAAGAACTAGTGCGGTGAAAAGCACTGTCATGACGATCTACAACGAAATTAAACTGAGCATATACACAAAATCACCTGAATTATTTTATCACTGCAATGTTTAACGTTAGTTAAACTGTTAAATTAAATCGTTTATAGCAACACCACGTTGGGTTGTCAGTGTTCGGCTCCAAAATGTAGCAATATTTACAACTGACACATGTCTTTTAGCCCTGAGGGAAAGGTAAAGTTTAATTAACCATTATTCTTTTTGTATTTTTCAGCATGTGAACAAAACACACCTTCAATGTCAGCATTTTTAAATGGATTAGAATCATCAGGATGGCTAAAACATATCAAGTAAGTATTTCAACTATTTTATCTACAGCTTTTTATTCTATAAATAGACGCTAAACACTCAAAGGCCCATACTAACGTTTTCCCTTGTGTCGTGGGACCCACAAACACCCAAATGTCTAGATAAGTAATTCTTTCATATCATCTCTTAATATTATTAAGCAAGATATCTTTTAGAACCACTTGATGCCACATTCGACATAAATTCCTAGGGTTATTAGAACATAATGTATTATATTGAGAGGTCGTAAAAATACCGTATATTATTCTTATTTAAGTGACATTCTTGTCTTTTTTTGAAAATAAATGCTCTATAAAAACGTATGCCACACATACGTTTTCAATTTCGCAGTTTATGATTTAGAGTTTTATTTTTCCAGATCAATCCTAGACACGTCTGTGTGGATAGCTAATGCCATCGAGAGCGGTGTGAGTGTGTGCGTGCACTGTAGTGACGGGTGGGACCGGACCGCGCAGGTATGCTCATTAGCCGCCCTCTGTCTCGAGCCGCACTATCGCACTATCAATGGATATCAGGTACATAAATCATCGTAGAATTACCTCTCAATTTCAAAGTTCTTTTACCTATCTATGGCGACGTTTATACACAAGCGACGTGGCGCGGCGATTAAAACAACGTAAAATGAATCTTAATAGCTATGGAGCAAAGGTTTTTTTGCTGAAAATAGAAGCACGAAGAGATATCCGCCGCCTGAAGTCGGAGCGACTGACGAAAAAATCTTTGCTTCGTATCTATTAAGATTCATTTTACGTTGCTTCGACCGCCCCATGTCGTTAGTGTATAAACTGCGCCTAAACTAGACGTTTTAGTTAGTGGATAGCTAATGTCATCAAAAGCCGTGTAAGTGTGTACTTGCGTTGTTGTGACGTAGCTAGAATAATAGGGCTCTGGTGGTACTGTGGAGGTTTGCCTTTTCCTGGTCTCCATAAGGCGTGTGATGATCGGTTGAGAATAACACCACCCCATCTCTTTCCGTGACTGTCGTAAGAGGCGACTAAGGAATCAAAATTAGACCTGCCTCCTAACAATCCACACCTAATTTTTTTCTAAATCTGAGGTGTAGTTCTTTGGTCACATGCGGTGTGGTAGGCTCTATAAAAGGGCCGTCTGATTCGCGACCACCCTCCTACCGAAATCCGACGCCAAACACTGGACCTTAATAGGCATTTTCTGGGTTAACTCGCTCCATCTTTGACCTCATCTATGACCTTGGTCAAGATTGTGGTCAAGAGTTGTTAACCCATATCATAATAAAAAATAAAAATAATAAAAAGGTCGACCCCCGGTAGCTCCCTCTGAGCTACGCTACAGTACCCCTTTGTTCGTAGCTCAATAAATTGGTTTTAGGAGACAGCCACACAGTTTTAGTTTATCTCATTGAAGTTTAAACTTTTCTTTATTTTCCAGTCACTAATAGAAAAGGACTGGCTATCGTTCGGTCACAAGTTCGCAGCCCGTTGCGGGCACATCGCGTGCGACGGCCGCGAGCGGTCGCCTGTATTCACACAGCTTTTGGACTGCACTTGGCAACTGCTAAAGCAGAACCCGTCAGGTAAGATTTTTTTCATACTGGTGTAAGGGACAGATTAGCAAAAACTGAAACTCCGGACTCGGGTCATCATCATTCTGAATGATTTCCAGTGGAATTTACCTCACGACAATTTTTAAGTTTTTATATATGTCGCCGGAAATTAATAAGAATCGTAAGTTGATCAATTTTCGAGGTAGTTTATCAACTTTCGGCAAATCATACACGGCAGTTGAAATGTATTATTTAACGCATTAAATTTTAGCTAATTGACCAACTTACGATGCCTGGCGGTAAGTTTATCAACTCACGATTTAGCCACACGTCAAATCATACACGAATGGACCAATCGCTATATATTTAAAAAAATATATATGTTTTAAAATAAAGCTATTACTACACTCCATTTTCTAATAAAAAAACAAAGATAACAGCGTCAAACACGAAAACCCGCAATGTACATCGCATTTTCAGTGCGCGGTTTCACGGTACATTGCGTAGCGTCAAAGGTTGAAGTGAGACGCGTACCTTTAAGTTACAGATTCTTATTTGTTTTTTTTTTGTAGCATTTCAGTTCAACGAGCGGTTTCTGCTGACGCTACACGACCACGCGCACGCCTGTCAGTACGGAACGTTTATCGGGAACTGCGAAAAGGATCGGCGAGATCTCAGGTAAAAAAATATTGATAAAAATATATGTTACATTTATAAAAACAGGTTAACATTGAAGAATAGCTGCATTAACCCTTTTAGCGCCAAAAGTTTTCGTCAAAAACGCCCACCACACGCCACGACATCGAAAAATATATATTTTTTTAATGTCGTGGCGTATGGCGAACGCTTTGTGAACGATATTAAAGTTAAAAAAAATATTTTTTGTCTGATATATCAGACTTTGGCGGCGAGGACACGAAACTTAAACGTCTGATATATCAGACTTTGGCAGTGAAAAGGTTAAGAAAAATATAATAAGACCTTGCAAATAGGGGAATCTGACTACACACTCAAAGGCCCACATTAAGGTTTTCCTTGTGTTGTGGATCCCTTGGAACATACACAAAGTCAGACGCGAACACTCATGACCCTAGTACAAACATCTGCTTTTTACACAAATATTTACCCCGACCTGGAATCGAACCCAGGACTCGTTGATCACCAGGCAGCGTCACTGCCACTCGACCAAACCGTCTGTCAAGATTTCCCATGCCGTCTTCCTATCGATATTTTCCTTCACTGTGATAGCACCGGTTAGAACTTAACTCAGAAAGCATCATTCAACTCAGCACATGACACGGCAGCTGAAGCCAGAAGAATGTATTGGGAATAGATCCAGTACACGATAAACGTATTATTAATATGTTTGTCTTATGACACATAATCTCGGACAATTTAGTGCCGGAATTTTGGAAGACACTAATTAAACAAAAACTTTGTATAAAGGGCTATTATAACATTTCTGATTATCTGCAAGCAACCATGGGAATAAATTGCTCAGCTCCACAGTTATTCAGATATTAAGTCAATTAAAATTTGAAATAAGGAAATTTGTATGATTGAGTTAAAAAGAACGACCCTCGGAGTTTATTGCCTATACTACATTGATTGAGGAAGACTGTGCACCTTTGCGAATAGGCGCAAAGTTAAAAATGCTGATGTAATTAACTATTCCGACATATTTAAAAAAAAATTGTGTATGTTCTATGAATCAAAGCTTTTTTTACTTTTACATGCGTATTATTATTACCTCTCAGTAACGAGAGAGGCACTTTTTTGCAGTAATTTTCGTAATTGCCTTACTAATTATGGTAATATTTTCGCAAATGTATTAGTTTTAATTTTAAAAATATTGTTCCAGATTATCAGAGCGCACCTTTTCTCTATGGGGCTACATGGCGAACCATTTGAATGAATACAAGAACCCTCTCTACAACCCTAAAGCTCACCCTGACGTCATCAAACCTGATCTCAGCGCGCAGAGTATAAGGTATTATTTCATTAATCCTTACTTAATATTATAAATGCGAAAGTAACTCTGTCTTTCGCATTTATATTTGTATACTGCTAAGCTTGTGCTGTGAGAGACCGATAAAAATATATAAAGCAAAGTAAAGAAAACGAGTTGGTAGAGATTGTACGTACAGGGCTTTAGGTAAATCTCTTTCAACCTCTCGAGTGGTTAATCAGTCCATGAAACTGAATTACTTTCCCCCAATAATAAGTCAAAATACGAAAAAAAAAATTTTGAGTTCCCATACAAACTTCATCAGCATATAGCGCATTTTGTATGGGGGATCAAATTTTTTTTTCCGAATTTTGACCTATGTTCCTTAGGGAAAGTTGTTCAGTTTCATGGACTAAATCAGTCCCGAGAGGTTGAAAGAGATTTACTTAAAGCTCTGTATATGTATGTAAGGAAGCATAGATACATAATCTCTACCAACTGAATTTTTCTGAAGTAACCTGCAACCGATTGAGCTGAACTTTTGCGTGCACGTTTAGTTGGAATGACAATGCATGGTTAGCTGCAATGATGCCATTCTGAATCTTTTTTCCGCTATCTTATTTTGCACTCCGACGATATGGGTGTGAAAGAAAAAGAGTTAGCTGAGAAGGATACGGTAAAAAAAAAACACTTAAATAAATGCTTGTTATTTTAAGAAATGTTTTTTAAAATTAACATGTTTTGATTTATTTATTTATTTACGTAAAACTTAAGTCTAAATACAGTAAAATGTAAAATAAACAGTATGTGTACTAGGTATTTAAAAGTAAGACAAATTATGCTAACACTAAACAAAAATTTACGGATTACAAAATGGTTAGTAGGTCAATATGCTATTGTGATACCTAAACTAAGTATATGTACCTATACTTGTATCTTAGGTATCGTGAGTTAGTAATACATTTTTGCCTATTTGTAAAATATTTCCATAACAACAATAAATAATAGAACGGGACCCAAGGAGAATGAGTTCATTTCCGTGGGACTTACCTCCGCCATACGAACTACTGGTATGTACTTATTCGGCATATGTTCCTGAACACAAAAAGTGCGGTAGTCACTTTCTAAGGGTATGGAGGGGGTAGCTACGACGTAACAAAGATGGCGGCCGGGCCTATTTTATTTACGCTATATTTAGATAACTACTGGGCAGATTTACTTAAATAGGATCTCAAATGAAAGATAATTTAATATACATTGTTTTATTCTAAAGATGCATTAGTGTAAAGCTAGTAACAAAATAAATATTTTCAAAAAACGACATTTTGCAAAATTAAACTTTTTTTACTGTGTGAAAAGAACAGAAACCGTTAGGATTACGGTAATTTAGCTTATTATAAAAAATAGCTACACTTATCAGCATTCTAATGAACCTAAAAACGTTTAAATCGAGCTATAAACAACGGAACTGCAGTCGTCTAAGTGAGCGTGGGTAGCGCCGAACTGACTACGGTACTTAGATTTTGGTACGAATAATCTTGAAAATAACGTGACAAAACGGGTAGAATCACAGCAAAATGAAAAATTATTATGAACAAGCATCATTTTTTTTAACAGGCATAATTTTTTTTTTGTCAAAAAATTTTTCATAATTTTTTTACGAACTATTTTTAAAAATTCTCGTAACAAAAATAACGCTACGTATCATATCGAAATAAAACTCTTCATACTTGCACGTACTTGCGTTATATTTCAAAACAAAGGACTCAATGGTACTGGTCTGTACTGATGGACATGAGAGTGTAAACGTACGCACTCGAGACAAAAGCAGGTCGCTGACGTGTGAGAGTGTACAGTCGCCGTTATATTTTTTACATCGGCAACACTGAGATTCATTCCGAGGAATCCCTGCACCGTGCTGCGCCGTGAACTTTGGCACTTGTGGCTTCATTCATTTGAAATCATTTGGTCAGGCCTATGACACTGTTAGTACCAATAACTGCGAAATGGCGCTGCTATCGCCTTTTAAAACTAAAAAAATAGTTGATGTTTGATATGGGTTCCTTTAAAAAAAGTTCTTTAGCTTCATGAGGAGCTCTAAATTTTGCTAGTTTAAAAGCATTAATAAAGCTTTTTTTATTTGAATATTTGGCCCATTTTAATAAATCATACATGAGTTGAAACAGACTCTTGAGTAGCTGTTGCCTCTATGTTGTTGCTACGTAACAGCTACTAGGTTGATGCCCTCTAAGTTTAATTTTTTGTCTGTTCTTGGAGGATGATTGCACTTTAAAAAGACATAGATAAAAATTCAAATGCAATCTAAATAAAAATGCAAAGCACCTCCTTTTCAGATAACTAGATTATGTAATATGACGTGCTATGGTTAAAGTTACATTACACGAATCAAACGTTTTTGACCCTGATTGATTTTTTAGATACATAGTTTCATTAAATAATAAATATACGTATCAGCCCTTCCAATCACCAAAGTCATTTCTGGGTTATCATCCTCGATACCTCTCGAAAATAATTGTAAATAAAAACGCTACACACTCAAAGGCCCACACTAAGGTTTTCCCTTGTGTCGTGGGTCCCTTGAAACACACTTAAAAAAAATACAAATACCCATGACCCGAGAACAAACAAATAAATCTTTGACATGCTGCTGGGTAGTAATAACTAACATTACTTAAATACTTAAAAGCAGTAGGTACAGTTTTAAAGTACAGTGGGTAATAAATATGCCTATTGGTTTTCTTCATGGGACAGACTGTCAGCCGACTCACCCTGCACTAGGAATAAATCTGTATTGCAGTGGTAAGACATCTAGTCAGTTCACGAGAGGCAAGGTTATGGTACTTATAGTTGAGTTGTTGTACAACTGAATAGGTACTTCGCTAAAGGCTTAACCAATTTCCAGAACTAGTAAATAAAAGTGAATAGATAGATTCTCAAATATAGACCCATATGTGTTGCCACAATTCCGTCAATATCATGTAGCGCAGAACACTTCACTTTAATAACCACAGGAATTTTTCACTCGTTTAACTTAGTATGAAAACTTTTACAACAAAAATAATTGTATCGTACCTCTTCACATATCAATTAAGACACAAATGAATCGACTGAATATGCGTGTATTTTTTTTCTTTTTTTATTAATATTTGATTATTGTTTTTATTGGGTTGACTGCAAGAAATCCCCTTGTGAGATAATCCGAATCCGCCTTTGTGCTGTTTTTCTTATACTGTGACTTGTATATCTTATGCTCATGTAAAATAAAGAATAAAAAAATAACTTACATCGCTAAATAATCGTTAAAAAATGTCTACTATGAAAAGTAATTATAAGTTTTTTTTTTCGAAAGTTAAAAGTAGCTAACTGACACGAGTACTTTAAACGGCCACCATTTTGGCGCGATTAGCGTGACAGTTCACGACTATTTTGTAGAATTTAAATATTTTGACTGAAGTTTCGACTAATTCATCATGGAATAACATTCTCCAACCAATATACAAGTATTCATTCATTTGAGTAATTTTGTTGTCAAGAACTTTGACGTCATATTGACTCTTACCAATAGCAATGCGTTTCGGATAATTAAATTTTCAACAGTTTTGGAAAATTCATTTCAGACTCAAAAACAAATTATGTATAATCAAAAATATTCAAATAGACCTTATTGTGATGTGAAGTTATTTAAAAAAAAATGACTCATATCTGAATTACATGTATACTGTTCGATTGTTCTGTTTCAATACCTACAGGATTCACACAACACAAAATAGAAACTCAAACTATATTCAGCTGTAAAATAAAGACAGAAAACAACATTATTTTTAAAAAAAAACTCCATAGAAAAGTCACGTATTCCATAGGAAAAATCTTAAAATACTTATTAATGGGGCTTTACTGTCTAATAAATAATCAGAGCATCGTCTGAGCCCATTTTACAAACTTTTAGTTCTTAATAAAAAAAAAACATCCAACGCGGGATCCCGCACGACTAATCCCGCATTTTCGATCCCGCAAAAAAGGTGCGGGATTGGATTCCCTACTATCAACGTCTGACCTTTTTGGCGGGAGCTGTCAGGCAACTTGAAAGACTACTATAATTATTGAATTGTTATCTTTTTTGGTGACCCCAGTGTCATTACACGGTTACACATTACTCTCTCTGCTCTTTGTAGCTGACCCAGGTGATGGAAAGTTTTGAATTTGAAAATCAAAATAATAGGTATAGTGTGTCCAATTAAGAATAATACGTAACAGATTTTATGGACTTACCTACTTTACTCAGTGGTTCACCCAGAGCAATTCCGTTTTCAGTGAAGATACATGTGTAAGAAAAGCGAATTCTCTTGCCTTCTTCATCTAATTGGGTTTTGTCAAAATGTTTTTGACTAACGCGTTGTTTCATCAATTGCTCTTCAGAGAGTTCAAGGAGTATAGGATTTGTTGGCGCGAGAAAAGACATATCCACAAACTTCTTAGATAACTGTTTCTCGGGAAACAAAAAAACCGTAGCGTTCACCTGTTGCAGTGCAACCACCAACACAACACTTAAGCGTTGTGTGTTAAAGCAGGTTGCAAAAATAACCTAAGATGAAAAAATCGTCGACGGAGGAGGATTTGTGACAAGGATCTCAACTTCAAACTCAACATAAAATACACGAGCACTCAACTCGAGCTCGCAAGGGTTCATAGAATTACTCTTGAACGATATAATTGTATATAAAAATCACTGTTCGCCGACCATCGGCTGAAAGAAAAAATCTTCAGCCGATACCTTGTTGTGCCGACAGCTCAATTCGCCGAAAGGACGTTCTAAATAAATGTTTTTTGCCGATGGCACGATTTGCAGATAAGCCGGTTCACTGAAAGCTCGACTGAACGAATTAGCTATTTATCTATAGAAAGAATTGTAGAAAGCACTGTTCATATTTTCATTTACTAATACTTACTACGCCATTTGTTGAAACATAAGGTTTAGTTTTTTTAGACTAAAAAGTAGCTTATTTATTAATCTAGAGCAGCACATTCCATCAAAATCAGTCCGTTAGTTTTAGGCATAGAACAAATAAGGTGTAATTCACATTTGTTTGTTTAGATTTATTATAAAGTAGTCATAAAAAAAACTAATATAATTTGCAAAACAAATGTATTTATTTTAGATATAAAATTGTTACCAAATGTTGTTGATAGTTTTGATACTCGAAAATATTTTTTTTCACGTACCTACAAAATAAATAACAAAATTTTATATGGAGTCAAAGCTAAATGGTAATAATACGGGTTACACATGGCAAAAGATGCTTATGACAATCATAAAATAAAATAAATATATATGCATTTTAGTTATTTCCGCGACGAAAACTGATAATAAGTACTGCATTTATTTAGCAATGCACTTCAGTAAACGCCTGTGCGAACCATGAGAGCAATCATACATAATACCGTACTTGTACTTGCTCAGTGACAAGACGCCATCATGACAGTTTGAGGTTATCTTGACATACAGCATGACGTCACAAGATGGTGAATTAAAGGCGATAGCAGCGCCATTTCGCAGCTATTAGTACCAACAGTGTCATAGGCCTGACCAAATGATTTCAAATGAATGAAGCGACAAGTGCGAAAGTTCACGGCGCAGCACGGTGCAGGGATTCCTCGGAATGAATCTCAGTGTTGCCGATGTAAAAAATATAACGGCGGCTGTACACTCTCGCACGTCAGCGACCAGGGGGGCTACCACCTAAGCGAAGTTGATGCTGATTGAACGAATGGAATGATGTACATTGCTGTGTTTGGTTCATATCATTAATCAAGGTTTCCTTATAAAGAAGCAATCGTCAACATTCCATTCGTTCACCCAGCGTCAGCTTCGCTTAGATGGTAGCCCCCCTGCCTCTGCCTCGAGTGCGTACGTTTACACTCTCATGTCCATCAGTACAGACCAGTACCATTGAGTCCTTTGTTTTGAAATATAACGCAAGTACGTGCAAGTATGAAGAGTTTTATTTCGATATGACACGAAGCGTTATTTTTGTTACGAGAATTTTTGAAAATAGTTCGTAAAAATAATGAAGAAAATTTTTTGACAAAAAAAATGATACCTGTTAAAAAAAAATTATGCCTGTTCATAATACTTTTTAATTTTGCTGTGATTCTTCTCGTTTTATCACGTTATTTTCAAGATTATTCGTACCAAAATCTAAGTACCGTAGTTCGGTTCGGCGCTACCCACGCTCACTTAGACGACTGCAGTTCCGTTGTTTACAGCTCGATTTAAACGTTTTTAGATTCATTAGAATGCTGATAAGTGTAGCTATTTTTTATAATAAGCTTAATTACCGTAACCATAATGGTTTCTGTTTTTTTCACACAGTAAAAAAAGTTTAATATTACAAAATGTAGTTTTTTGAAAATATTTATTTTGTTACTAGCTTTACACTAATGCATCTTTAGAATAAAACAATGTTTATTAAATTATCTTTCATTTGAGACCCTATTTAAGTAAATCTGCCCAGTAGTTATCTAAATATAGCGTAAATCAAATAGGACCGGCCGCCATCTTTGATACGTCATAGCTACCCCCTCCATACCCTTAGAAAGTGACTACCGCACTTTTTGTGTTCAGGAAAACATGCCAAATAAGTACATACCAGTACTTCGTATGGCGGAGGTGAGTCCCACGAAAATCGTTATTTGAAGACTTTTTTACGAATGGGTCCCGCTCTATAAGAACAACTTAACATTTTATAACTAAGCAGGGCCAATTAGGCCATCAAAATAACAATTAACATTACGTATAATTTGTACTACAATATTATAATTACATTTGCTTTTCGTAAGTGAGTTAAGGATTGGTATGTGTTGCTGAAGTGGGTAGTATGGCGTTCTAGGGGCCTTCATAATCGATATAACTCATGAACCAATTTTCTGCACTCTTTTTTGCTGGACATTGCTCGTCTCCCGTTTTATGTGTACTTGGCTTGTTATATCGCTTACATGTCGCACATTTGGCTGTTTTGGCTGTTAGGTTCTGGCGCGGCATGTACTGCCGACATGAGAACGGCGTGCACCCGCGCGAGGCGCTCGCAGACCTGCTGCCGGCCGCCGTCGAGCACTGCACGGCGCTCGACCACCACATCAACTACCTAACCAAGGTAGAGATACGTTATACATACGTTATATTTGAATACATTATAAGAAGGAATAGAAATTTTGGGTGACTTAGGATTTAAAAAAAAATGTGGGTTCAATTAATGTTGGTTTCATTTTGTTATATTTTAGTTCTTTAATTTTTTTTAAATTACAAAAATGTTATTTTTTATATTTAAATATATAAATGAAAATGAATAATAGCATGTTAATATTATTTATATCAAAATTTGACATTATGACTCAAAACATCTATTTAATGTAGATTGAATGTTATTATCTATACTAATATTATAAGAGGAATGATTTGTATTTTTGTATGTAGCGAATAGGCTCCGAAACTACTGGACCGATTTGAAACATTCTTTCACCATTAGGATGCTACATTGTCCCTGAGTAACATAGGCTACATAATTTTCCCGAATTCCCACGGGATCGAAGTCCCGAGCGGGATGCTAGTTATACATATTATTGGAATTTTTACGATTACATTATACTATGTCATTTGGCAAATTGTATAGTTTCATGGCTAGATTTATACAGGGCTTTAGGTAAATTTCTTTCAACTTCTCTGGTGCTAAAAAAAATTTTGAGTGAGCATATAGCGCATTTTGTATGGGAGATCAAATTTTTTTTTCGTATTTTGACCTATGTTCCTTAAGAAAGTTGTTCAGTTTCATGAACTGATTAACCACCCGAGAGGTTGAAAGAGATTTACCTAAAGCCCTGTATTTTAAAAGGTTCGCTATAAATTTTAACTGTCTTACTAATAAACAATTTTTACACAGTTGTTTAACATCGTTATACGTATTCATTGAATAAGGGTTGAATAGCTGTTTATTCACGACTTGACTAATAAAGGGTGAGTAAGCATTGTATAACTATTTATTTGTTAAAATATTGACAACTGGCAACATTGTTGCAAACGTTCTGAAACCTGAAAAAATTTACAAAAATCTCGTAAATAATTTAATAATTTTACACAATATTACAAATTTATACTTATTTATTCATGCACTTAGAACGCAACTCTCAAAGTCAAATTCACGTCAAATTCAATTTTTCCGAATTAAGTATTTCGCCAATTTTATTTTACGCAAACTAAAATGGAAAAAGAAAATAATTCTGGAGCTGGTACTGCTGTACAAAAGAAGAGAAAGCGTTCCGCAAATTGGGATTCTTCAGAAAAGGTACATTTGTTTTATATTTGTTGTGAAAATGTAAATAAAATGATTTATTCCTGTGATGTGTAAATTGATCATTTTCGTTATTTTCTTTGCAGATATTATTACGTAATTGTATCAATGACTTTGTCAGCATTATTGAAAATAAAAACACCGATACCAATACTAACAAAGCAAAAAAAGGCGCTTGGCAAAAAATCACAGAACGATTTAATGAACTAAACCATGGGCCAAGAACAATGGCAGAAATAAAACAGCAGTGGCGGACTACAAAAATAGAGGCCAAAAAAAATTTTTTTGACTACAAGAAGGCACGGAACGAGACTGGTGGTGGACCGAAGCCGCCTAGCCCAGATCCTGAAACATCTACCATCATAGAAATGATACCAAAGGAGTTTGAAGTCGACTTCAACCAGTTTGATAGTGACACCATTAATTTAGAGTTAGAGGACATGAAAACGAATACGGAAATGTCTGTGGATACTGGGGTTTCAACTGCAGACAGTGTTGATGTGGTTCAGGAGACAATGAAAAGCTCCATGCATAATAAAGAAAATGACCAGGTATTTATTACACCTACACAGTCAACATCAAGATTTCAAAGAAACTCATCCTCACAAGGCAAATATTCAAGGAGAAAGTTGTCGGTTGATGTTAGCGAGTTTGCTAGAGAAAGAAATCATTTATTACAAAAATGTGTTGAAGAAGAACACAAATTAAAAATTACACAGATGAAAGAGTCTCATGAATGGGCCAAAGAAGAGCACTTTCTGCGAATGAAAGAAGCTGAAATGCGAATTAAAGAAGGACAACTAAGAATAAAAAATTTGGAAATAGAAAATGAAATGTTAAATGCAAATTTAAATTAAAAAAGAGAAGATTAATTATACGTATTTTACTTTAATTCTTAAATTACTCGTAATTAAAAATATAAATTGATGAATAATTCCCTTGCTGCCTCGCCAGTTGCATTGTCTCGAACCCCTGCAGCTCGAGGTTCACGAATCTCATTTTCATCGACCCTTGTCTCAATCATATCCATATTTTCTCCCATTTTTATTGCAATGTTATGAAGGATTGCTAATGCAATTATGTATAGTTTCACATTTTCTAAAGAAACACTAAATCCATGAAGTAAACACCGAAACCTCTGCTTCCACACTCCGAAACATCTTTCCACAGTGTTTCTTGTATGTATATGATCCTTATTGTAAGCTTCTTCCTTTGGATTAGCAGGATTTGAGATTGGTGTGAACAAATAATTTGTTAAGGGATACCCACTATCACCTAATAAACGGCCATGGAATTCTTCATTTTGAAATCTTTCTTTTAAACGGCTCTCTCTCCAAATGCGGGCATCGTGTGTACTGCCCCTCCAATGTGCAACAATATCCCGTATCAACAGTTTTGAATCGCACACTACTTGCACGTTCATGGAATAGTAGCCCTTCCTATTAATATAATATTGTGCAGAGTCGCCACCAACCTTTTTAATTTTTATATGAGTGCAATCGATTGCACCTACAACATTTCTGAAGCCGCATATCTGTCGGAATCCTCCTATGACTTCTTCCTCCTCTTCCAGCGTTCGTGGCATATAAATGAATTGCGCTGCTCTCCTCGCTAGAGCAACAGCCACTCTGCGACATATATTTGTGATGGACTGCTGACTCATACCGTGTATATCTGCAGCAGCATCCTGAACTTCTTGTCGCGCCCAGGTCCGTAATGCCGTGCAGACCTGAATCTCTGCAGAGAAGCCACCACCCCTGGTATAATGTTCGATGTCTTGTCGAATAAGGTTCACTATTTCCCTCGCATAAGCTTTAGAAAAGCGGTATTTAGTCTTGAAATCCTGTTCATCCAAGGTAAAGGGATCAAACCGAGGTTTATACGTTTTTCGTCTCCTTGGTGCCTCTTCATTATCCAACTGATCAAAAATATCAAAATAATGTAAATAATCCATACTAAAATTCAAATTTTAGTAGGTTATACACGGGATAAACAAGGTCCGCCGACTTAATAAGGGTTGCATAAAATGGCATACGAATTACACACCCGTTATAACGGCTGTATAGCACGAAAGTGTCAAAAAGTGTTTATTAGTCATGTTTTTGTTATAACCTTGTTATACAGGGTGTGTAAATGTTTATTAGTAAGACAGTAAGACAATGCCATATATTAAATAGTTTTTTCATAATTATTCATAATTATTTTGTGTCAAATAAATGTCTTGAATCTTATCTTGAATTCAAGGTCTTTTTAATAATTACAAAAAAGCTTTCCATTCAGCTTAAAGTCGGATCATCAACGCTGGCTTTTGTTAGTGGGGATTTATGGGAGAGATTTTGGGTGACCTTAAATTAGGTAGCGAAACTTTAGAGGGTGAGCCTCCCAAGAAACTATACAACATATGAAATTATCCAAAATTCGGGTTATACTAAGGCAATCAACTGATCGCTCAAGCTGTATTTTTATTTATATTATGGAGAAACAACATTTTGTCTTATCCTTAATTTCGTAACTATTCAAAGTCACTTAATTAAAGCAAGTGTAAATACTCAACTGCCGTTTGCTGTTTCAGAGAATAACGACATTCAAGAACTTATTATCCGGTAAAAAGTCAGACAAAAGCCAGGAGTCGACAGTAGTGAATTACCAGAACGGGAACCTAGATACCGTTGAAATAGAAACCCAAACGGATGCACTACAGATAGATAACAAGTAAGTCGTTTTGTATTTAATCCTATCCTACTAATATTACAAAATAAAATGCGAAAGTTTGTGAGAAGTACGTCTTATAGTTCGCTATTTTTTGTCTTACACAAATTTAATATAAAACTTAAAGACACAAATTTAAATTAAACTTAATGTATTTGACAGTGAAGTGTGAAGTGCCTGATAATAAATAATTTATTATTATTATTTCTTCTCTTCACTTCATCAGCCCATATACGTCCCCACTGCTGGGGCACGGGCCTCCCACAATAACATGAGGGGTAAGTGCCATACACCACGCTTGGCAGACGGGTTGGCGTGGGTTTTGATATAATTGCAGAGTTTTCCTTCTCTGTGTGCAGATGAACTTGCTTGCATATTTACTTTAATCGCCTTGTACGACACCTCGGTAAGAAAGAGGGTGGTCCTATTCTACTCTGCCGGGGACTCACACGGCTTATTAATATTTATAACAGGTTAATGTACGAGTCAGGCAGTGCGTTATCGGAGCTCGAATGCGCTAATCACGATCACCCGCTAAAGGACCACGCCACTAAACCTACCAGTATACCACTGATCACTGAGGTAAGCTTCAATCACTTCTTAGGGGCAATCCATAAATCACGTCACATTGTGTGACAAGGAATAAAATAGAATAGAATTCTATTCTATTATTTTATTAAGTGGCATCCTGAATGTCTTATTTTATAGGACATTCAGGATGCCACTTAAAACAAGTCAAGATTGCATACAAACATACATTAAACGATTTAAATACATACATACGCATTCGTTCTTTTGACCCTACTGACTCTACGCCTATTCGTAAAGGTGCAGTCTTCCTCAGAGAAGAACAGGCAAGAAACTCTGAGGTTGCTCTTTTAAATTGCATTACAAATTTTCTTATTTACTAATTTTAGCTAAATCTGAAATAACTCTAGAACTGAGCAGTTCATTCCCATGGCTGCCTGTCTGATAGATAATCAGAAATTTTGTAATAGCCCTTTTTGCAAAGTTTTTGTTTAAATAATGTCTTAAATTTGTCCAAAGGTAAATTTTGAATACACATGGGAATCTTATAGAAACGTATAACCCGTTTTACCAAACAGTATCACATTAGATACAGGATTTTTATCGCACGGCGCGTAAACGAGTGCGCGACAGAGCTCGTGACCTTGTGGAGACGACTGTCTAGTACATCCAGTTTATGCTTGGTCCTAGTATTTACATTGTGCCTATCGCGATTTTTCTTAAACAAATGTTCATTTTTCTTCACATATAAAAGATTATCACATATATATTAGGATGCAAAAGTCAGAATATCTATTTCTTTGTCTAAGAGACATTCTAGGTCTCATTTGATAAATCGCGCGAACAGGCCTTTTCTGCAGAACAAAGATCTTATTGATATCCGCAGCATCAACCCACAGTAAAATGCCATGCGAAGAGGTGGGAGGCAAAGTTTCGTGACGTCACATTTCAAGATCTGTATTTAAGTATCAAAACGCGTTAACTATTAAGTAAAATCTTAACTTCCTCAGCCCTAGGCAATCAATGAATGATGATGATGATGATGATGATACTTACTGTCAAAATTTGTGACAGTCACACCAGGGAGGGAGAAATCTCACAAATGTGACCAGTTGTGACAAATAGGAGGGAGGGGGCAAAAAATCATCATATTCGTTTCGTGTGACGTAATTTATGAGTAGCGCCTCATCAATAGGAAATGTCTACTTACTTTCCTTCAGCCTATATACGTCCCGCCCAAGGGACACGGGCCTCCCTTCGAAACAGTGAAGGGGTTAAGGCCGAAGTGCACCAAAACTTTTTTTTTAAACAGATTACAGTAATGGTACAAACTCTAGTATGAAACTGAAACCTTACCGAGTTTAATATGTATCGGCGTCGTGTTGGAAGTTTTACATGTTATTTTGTAAATCGAATTCTATTGTAATCTTGGGCCCCTAGCAGACGGCGTATTTCTACGGCGCTGAAAACGCGCGTTCCTGAAACGCGTGTTTTCAGCGCCGTAGATGCCGATTTTTTCGTTTCCGTAGATTTAAACGCGCGTGTGAAGCGCGTTCGCAACTCGTTTCTATCGCTGTATCTGCGCGTATACGCGCTGTAAACGCGCCGTAAATGCGTTGTAAACGCGCGTTTTACGATTGCTCCGTGTGCTGAGGTTACAAGGTTGCGTTCCAATCGCGTTCAAAGCGCGTTTATTTTCAGCGCCGTAGAAATATGCCGTTTGCTGGGGGTCTTAGTCTTGTGTCTTGTTTAAGTGTGTTTTATTTGTACTACTTATACACTGGGCGTCAAAAATAAGTAGTACAGTTTTAAAATTGCGATTTCTCCCAAACTATAAAACTTAGACCTTTGAAACAAAAAAGGTTAAAAAGAAAATTTAATCTTATTCAATAAAAACTTCATGCATTATAAGAACTTATAATGCTTGACTTTAAAAAAAACGAATAAATAAAAACACTTTTTTTAAACTGTTGAAAGGTGTTGTCTTACTTAGGATTTTTGTGTTTGACACATTCGCTGCTGATAAAGCAATTGTAATTGAAAAGCATAGGTATCTTCAGAGAGTAAATTTGACTAATCATGCCTCTTTCACCAGAAGAATGTGCAAGAATCTTAGCTTTTCTCGAAGTGGGCATCAGTATGCGTCGTACTGCAAGGAGGGTGGGTGTAACTTTAAGAACGGTTCAGCGAGTAAAGCAAAGGTACGAAGAGACTGGAAACCATCTAAGGAGACGAGGTAATGGCAGACCCAGGTGCACAAGTACCCGAGAAGATCGCTTTATTGTTTCCACTGTGTTAAGAAATCGACACCTTAATGCAGTTGAGGTTCAGCAACAGCTTCTTCGGACCCGAACAGACTACATCAGTGAGAGTACAGTGAGAAGAAGACTTGCTGAAGCTAACCTGAAGCCTCTAAGACCAGCAAATGGCCCCAAACTTGAGACAGAGCATCGCGTAGCAAGACTACGCTACGCCCGTCAACACGTACAATGGGGCGAAGAAGAATGGGCTAGAGTTTTATTCACAGATGAGTCTCGATTCTCTTTATACACTTCAGATGGACGGCGGAGAGTCTACAGACGACCCGGTGAGCGATACATTCAAGCTTGTATCTCGGAAAGAGTCCAATATGGCGGGGGCTCTGTACACGTATGGGCTGGTATCTCTTCAGAGAGTCGCACAGAGCTTGTGGTAATAGAAAATGGGACTTTGACTGGTGAAAGATATGCCTCGGAGATCCTCAACGAGTATGCAGGGCCATATTTAATAAATATGGGTGATGGAGCCATCCTAATGCATGATAACGCCCGGCCACACACTGCTCACCACGTACAAGAGTACATTCAGGAGGTTGGCATCAACTTGATGGCTTGGCCATCGAGAAGCCCAGATCTCAACCCGATTGAACACGCCTGGGATGAGCTTGGGAGGCTAGTCAGAAGGCGCAGTCCACCTCCTGCCACACTCAGGGCTCTAAAACATGCGCTGATAGAAGAATGGGAAAATATTCCCCAACACCGCCTCCGAAACTTAGTGTTCAGCATGCCAAACCGGATCCAAGCTGTAATTAGAGCCCGAGGCGGCAACACAAGTTATTAAATTGTGAAAAAGTTCCAAAACGTGAAAATTAAGTGGTTGACATATCGTTAAAAATTGATACTTTTTAGTATTTATCTTAATTTTAAGTTTGAAACTTTATTCATGCCAAATAAAATATAACTTTAATAAACTTCGTTAAGTTTACTATAAACTGCTTTTTATTTCATAAGTGTAACTACTATAGTTTAGGAGTAATTGCAATTTGAAAAGTGTACTACTTATTTTTGACGCCCAGTGTATATATGCACCAGCTACTACTTATAACCTTACTAATGTTACCTACCCTGGCAACTAGGATTGTCACAACTGCCTTAACCTTTAAACCTCCGCGCGATTCTTGCACACCCATGTGTGCAGGATTTGTATCGCACGCGCCGTAAAGCGCGCGACGGGTGTCTCTAGAATTTTCACTTCATTTGTTGATATATTTATTTTTAACATATACATATATTTATGTTTTCAGAAAGTAGACGACTTAATACCAGCGACGTTATCGCAGTTAGAAGACGAAGTAAACACTGTAGCGTTAGATTGGAAAAGTCTGAAGAATGTCACCGAATGCAGCTGTTCGACACCGCTCGACCATTTCAGCCGGAAGGTATGTGTTTTTAGTATTTATCGATACTACAAAAAAAAAATACTAATTCGATAAAAAAATGGCCAACATGACGCCCATGAACCATTCCAATCGTTATTATATGTTACTAGCTTTTCGCCCGGGACTCCGTTTCTGTGGGAATTTAGAAATAATGTGTTACTCAGGGATAATATGGCATTTTAATAGTGAAATAATTTTTTAAATCGGTCCATTAGTTTTGAAGTTAATTCTTTAGAAAAATACGAATCTTTATCCTTTATAAAACTAGCATAGATTACTAGTCTTCCTTCCGGGAATTGGTTTCTTTGGGAATTCTGGGAATTAATTATACATAAAAACCACATATTAATTAGAGATACTGACGTATCAGACAGCAATCTTGCCAAGTGAAAAAATGTCCGTTTTAATGCTGCATGACTATTTTTTATTTTTATTTGGGCGACTTTCTTATTTAGTAGGTTTCTTTTTGAGGCAAAGGAACTAGGTATTCAGCCTAGTCGGTTTCGATTTTAGAGTTTATTTATTGATAGCGGAAAAAAATACAAATATGTACTACAATTAAAAATTATTTATTAAAAGATTTATTTTTTAACTTCTTTTAGTATTTTTCCAAAGCTTTTTTTTGCATCCCAGGCAAGTTACTTTTTCCAATCTAATTATATCTGTTCCTTTAAGAATTTTATTTAAAATTGAACACCAATTGATGATTACGAATCTGATTGTGAAACACAAAAACATTTCCTTAATTGTTGTCTTGTGTTCGGTACTGTTGATGAAATCAAATGAATACTTGGACAAAATATTGCCTCTGACATTTGCGAGTATCTTACCTTTATGGGCATTCTGTTCTAAGTATTCATTTGTTTCCCTTACGACTGTACCGAAATATCTGACTGCTTCTTCGGATGGGTAGTTCAAACTATTTTAAGCTTTTTTGTATTCTCTTTGAGAAATCCAAATATGGATGTGTCTTTCTTTAGTCGTCAGACTTTTGGTGCAATTTAAGCAAGAGCTTTTTGTCTTATCAAAATTTTTTTTCACAACCCATCCAGCGGTATAAGCACGAGAGTGAACGTTAATACGTTCACGTCGGGCCTGTTCCACAATTGATTCATGCACATTTAAATGACCCGGCTCTACATAACCTAACTCATCATGAAATAGACTTGGTAAGTTAATGATTTGTTCAGCCGGGTCATTTTCACAGTTGAAACTTTCATTATGAAACTGTATAACTCTTGTTAACAGTAAGGATTTAAAAGTGTTCCTGAAGCTGTGGCAGTCAGGGTCATTATGCCTGTAATTATAGGTTCGGACCTACCAAAAAAAAATTTCGATTGGGTCTGAGTTGAAATATCTTGGCCGCATTATTTTCACCTGGTAGGTTTGAAGCACCTGCCACAGCCTCATGTAACTTTTTAATGTGGTTATAAAGTTTTTAATAGTGGGTAATGTTCTCGATTCGCTATTGGCATCAATAAATTTGATATTTTGAAGTTTATTGACTGCTTCCCTCCAAAATGTATGATGCGGGGAATTCTTTGTGACTATTGTCCTCAATTCCTTTCCTTTATTCCTTTTTGAAAATTTGGCTGCTCCGTTTACACTATCAAATAGTTTATCAATAAATAAAAAAACGGGGTGAGCTAAATAAAACCGTTTAAAAAAGAGTATGACTTCTGCAGTGTTTTTCATTATGCCACTGACAGGAGTACCATCCACAAGGTGAGCTGAAAAAGGCATTTAGAAGTGTAAACCTTTGTTAAAAAATAATTATAATAATACAGATAGACTTTTGATTATTTGAAATAATGAAAATGTAGACTTTAATTATTAATAATTAACAAATGAATAATTAATTATTATTATTGTTTATACTAATTATTATTATTGCTAATACTTACAAAATTGTGAAGTATATAATAAAGCTGCAGAAACGGTGGCGCTGAATACTTTCACACAATTTTTCACCTGAAAAAAAAGTGTAATCTGTTTTCATTCAATTTCAAGATTTCTTCAGTATTACACAAATTTTACTAGTTTTCAACATATTACAACGGGTTCATGCAGGTTTGGGTACTTAGGTAAGAACATTAAACAATTACTTTAGTTACTTACCAAGTATGACATAAGTTTTTATAAAATTAGCTTATATACTACGTAATATATTAATTGTATAATAAAGAATTTACATACATACAACTGGAATGAAAAATTAAAACCCTACTGGGGTATCTAGTCAAAATTAACTTACGTAAACATACCTTCGTCTTTTTTATTTTTTCAGGAATCACGTATTGATCGCTCAGTTTGTGAAGTAGTCCTGTTTCAGTGTGTTTGCAGTCTGTCATTTAAACATCCACAATGTCTTTCCATCTAGCAATTTTTCCGTCTATTAAAATATTTTTGTTTAGGAAGTTATTCCTTAGCCCCTTTATTAAATGCGATGGATCATATACAATATTTAAGTTCACGCCATTTATGGTGAAAATAATTAAAAAATTTAGATATTCAAAATATTAGTGTCTCAGAAGAAATTTATGGTCAAGGCATACTCTTAAACATTTTTTTTTAAATTAAAAATGGGTTCGCTCTTGACCACACTCTAGCTTAGGGCAAAGATGTGGTCGAGGATGTAGCGAGCTCACGCAGAAGAAGCCTATTCACTCGCACTTTAAAGATATTTGGGTTGTATGAACTCGGAAATACAGACGCCGGCAGGGAACATACCTGGTTCCTGATTGGAGAGTATCTGATCTCTCTTAGTCTCTTCTCTAAGGCTATTCAAAGCAGACTAAAATGCTGCGCCTTGGTCACACGCCAAAACAATAGGCTTCAGTCCGCATGCCACTACCGCTGCCACAATTTCTTTGAGGCTTGCTTTTAATGTCACTCCGGGGGAAGCGCCTTGACAGTAATAAAAGGCCGATGGCTGTTACCATTTAAACACTGCTCCTCTAAGCATGAATACGAGGACGTGGTCCGCAAACTTTTTGTTTTTCTTTTAATTCCACGAATACTGTGATACAGTCTCCGTATTTACTGTAGGTCAACGCTGTTTCCAAAGACATCTCATCAAAGATGATCGAACAAAGCTTCTTTTTGCCATCCCATGTCTCAACCTAGAAAACAAAAACACAGTTTTAATTTTAGACATGTCTTAAACTAAAAAATTGTCTTTGTTGCTGAAAGAATGGATTTTCAAATAATAAAGTAATAAGTACAGGTACATGGTTAATTCTTAATTCAATTTCTTGTCTATGGCTCTCCTTAGTTGATTAGGCCAATAGTTCATAGTTATTTATTTGCAATAAACATGGTATAAAGATGTTACAATTTATTTAAAATGAGGCCAACATGCTTGGCCAATAAAAAAACAAAACAAAATATTGTTGCGTGCTAGGGTTCTGATTCGGAGTGAAACACCAGTGACTATAATTTAGGTGTTTATTCAGCCAGCTAAATAAATCCTAGGTCCACACAGAAGCCGTCAGCCCAGTCGCAGAGTCAGAATCGTTGTCCTTAGTCACGCCGTGGTCGTAGGTTCCTTCCGTAGATCAGAGTCCGAATCGTAAGCTAAACGTAGTCCTAGGTCGCGCTGTGGTCGTAGGTTTCCTTTTCTTCGCTCCGATGTATCACTTGTATCGCTTGAGATCAACTGCATCCGCTAGGCGCGGCTCGCCCGTATTTATATTCGGCCGGAAGGGGCTCTGGAATAATCCCGATAGTCGCTCTCGTAAAAATCATGCGCAGTTAGACGTCCACGAAGTAAACAACTCGTTGCTAAGGCCGGTGTTCTCACGGTGTGTGCACGGGATTATGTCCTTTACGTCCTACGTGCAAGGGTCAATCTTGCGTGTACTCTGTGATGACGCAGCTTTGTGTTGTTGCTACGCAACCCCTTTGTTTTGGTTGTTTACGTCGCCGATCTATTTTTTTGTATGTGAGCTTTCTCGAACTGGACTTGTTTATTGTTCCTCCTATTTTCTCTCGAATACTCGGGCCCGGCCGCAACACTGCCCCCTTCTTAGACGTGCTCGTCCCGAGCATGTCCAAGCCTCAGACGAATACGACTTCCTCCTCCAGGGTCTGGCGTGTCTCGTCCTCCAGAATCTGGCCGTGGTCTCATCGCACTGAACATCTCTCTCGGGTCAGATGTATCTCGTCTTCCCAAATGCGGTGATGGCTTCTTAGTGTTGGATTCTCTTCCTTTTTCTAGGCCCCTCATGTGTGTTGAAGAGAGAGCGCATTTCTTCATCGGCTTTACCCTTCCAGCAGTTGTGCTGCATGTCTTTCTTGCGGTAGCCGAGGTGCTTGCAGACATCTTCTTGCGTCTACCATCCCTCATAGCCTGTTTACGGAGACCTCTTCGTGAACCCCGAACTCGTTGTCGAAGACGAGCCCCCTTCAAGTGTTCTCGACTGCCCTCATCTCGGAAGTCGTTGTCATCGTTGGGAAAAAACAGGGTTCCCTTCTTCGTAGGCAGGATCTCCATTGGCACAGGAACTTCGTCGCCTCTGTATGCCTGCTCACCTCCACTGCGACACTTGTCTTCTTCCATTTCCATCCGTTGCTCCTGGTCTTTCTGCTTATCTTCCTTTGTTGGTTCCTGCCTCTCAGTTTCTTCTGCTGTCACGATGCCATCCTGAGGATACTCCCTAAACCCTTCCTCTACAGCCGGCTCCGTAGCACAACCCTCATTCTGTTGCACTCTCCTTGAAGACGACTGCTCCTCGGGTTCAAGCTCTACCATGAGCTCATCCTCTTCTCTTGCACCTGACAGCTGAAACTCTTCCTCTGCTACGGCACTGTCACGTAGCTCCTCTTTCCAATCAGCGCTAACCCGTTCCTCTTGAGCCGACTCCATTGCATACTCCTCATTGTGTTGCACCGTCCTTGGAGACGACTCATCACTGGGTTCCGCCTTCACCTCCTCACTCACATCCGACAGCAGCGACTCTTTCTCACTCGGTCGACTCTGCACCACCGGTTCCTCATCCGCGATAGGATAACGTTGCTCCGCCTCCTCCTGTTCCACTATCTCCTCTGCCGTGTCTTTGTCACTTGCCTTCTCAACCCGATCCTCGTCACAGGACTCTTCCTGTTCAGCCACCGTGGATGGTCCTCGATCCTGCTGCAACACTTTCCTCTGAGCCAGCTCCTCATTGGGTTCCAATTCGACTACATGCAACCTTCTCCTATCAATATCCGATAGCAGTAACCCTCCCTCATTAGGATTATCCTGCACCATCGGCTGCTCCTCTTCGATAAGAGACTTTAGTTTCGCCTTTACGTCTTCAACTTCTTTTTCCCAATCTAACATCTGCGTTATAAAGCCAGCTATCTTTTTTACCGGCTTGTCAAATTTCTCAACTTCCTGAGGGCTCTTGAAGGTTTTGGGCCATGACTTTCTCGGGCGTCGAAGCAAATGGTTGCCGTAGCTTGCTGCAAGTTCCTCGCACAGTACTTTCATCAGGTCTTCTATTGTAGAAGGTGAAGTGGGCCGGGAGAACACTCTATAATGGCATTTTATAGCCTCTCCACGTAGAGCACCGACGAGATAATGGTAGCGCTCCTCACAGTCCCATACCATTAAGTAACCATAAGCTTGCAGGAACGAATGGTAAGCTTCCCACGTTCCTCTTCCGTCAAAGATTACGGTGTTGCCATATAGCGCCGGCTGCAGTAACTCTTCCATCATTTGCAGCGAAGCAAGCAGGTCCTCCCGTTTATCCTCTAAGAATTCTCGCAGCGTTTGTCTCTGATGAACAGTGAGCATGTCCTGGTGAGCGGTAGGCGGGTCTTCTTTCGCAGGGCTAGTAGGCAGGGCTTTCTTGGTGGGCGAATCCATATGGGCAGTGGGCGAAGCATGGTGGGCGGGGCTGATAGGCGTGTCTCGATGGCCAGTGGAAATGGCCTGGCGAGCTGTACCCGTTGCCTCCGCAGCCAGCCGCACCCTTCCCCCGACGCTGGTGATGACCTTCCTCTGAGTCACTGGCATGGCTTCTCCAAATCCACTTCCGACACCAATTGTTGCGTGCTAGGTTCTGATTCGGAGTGAAACACCAGTGACTATAATTTAGGTGTTTATTCAGCCAGCTAAATAAATCCTAGGTCCACACAGAAGCCGTCAGCCCAGTCGCAGAGTCAGAATCGTTGTCCTTAGTCACGCCGTGGTCGTAGGTTCCTTCCGTAGATCAGAGTCCGAATCGTAAGCTAAACGTAGTCCTAGGTCGCGCTGTGGTCGTAGGTTTCCTTTTCTTCGCTCCGATGTATCACTTGTATCGCTTGAGATCAACTGCATCCGCTAGGCGCGGCTCGCCCGTATTTATATTCGGCCGGAAGGGGCTCTGGAATAATCCCGATAGTCGCTCTCGTAAAAATCATGCGCAGTTAGACGTCCACGAAGTAAACAACTCGTTGCTAAGGCCGGTGTTCTCACGGTGTGTGCACGGGATTATGTCCTTTACGTCCTACGTGCAAGGGTCAATCTTGCGTGTACTCTGTGATGACGCAGCTTTGTGTTGTTGCTACGCAACCCCTTTGTTTTGGTTGTTTACGTCGCCGATCTATTTTTTTTGTATGTGAGCTTTCTCGAACTGGACTTGTTTATTGTTCCTCCTATTTTCTCTCGAATACTCGGGCCCGGCCGCAACAATATAAATAAATGCAAATAAAAAACATTACAAAATATAAATAAATATTATATGCAAATATTACAAAATATAAATAAATTAAAACATATTAACTAAAGCACAATTGAACACTAAAATTAGTCAAAGCAAAATAAGTCAAATACAGGATATCAAAACAATTTACGCATGTCAAAAATTAATTACATGTCATGTTTTTAATTTTAAATGTCAAAATCCAAATGAATAAAAGTACAATGTCAAAAATTACCCCTTGTATTCTAGAAATTCTTTGACAGAATAAAAACGGTGTTCTAGAAGCCATTTGTGCATCGATGTCTTGAACCTAGATAGGGGCAATTCCTTCACTTCTTCCGGAATATGATTACTTATAAATAGTTTTTGTTAAGCATGAAACACTTTTAAGGAACCGAGCGCTCCTGGGATTAGCATCGTAAACAAGTCTATCTTGAAACAATTGCTTTATCACGTGCGGTTTGGTGTAGATCCGGGTTTTGTTTGACAAATTTGGCGATTTCTAAAATATACAATTTGGCAGCGGTAGGGTTTTTATTGCTAAAAATAGTGGTTTGCAGGACGAATCAGGGCGAACTCCATATATAGCTCTAATGCATTTCTTCTGCGCTCTAAATGCTTTCTGGATGTCAGTACTGTTGCCCCAGATTATTAGACCATATCTGAGCACAGACTCTACATAGGCAAAATAAGCCGTTATTGCTGTTCGTCTTTTTACTGTTCTTGACAATTTATACAACGCAAACGCAATGTCAAGTTAGTCTGAGAACCTCCATGAAGTACGACGTTCAATAGAAGACAACAACTTTCCCACAGTGCCATCAACTGATTTTTAAAACCTTAACTTATTTTTCTATGTTCATGTCAAAACCTTTATGAAGGAAAATATACAGGGCTTTAGGTAAATCTCTTTCAACCTCTCGGGTGGATTATCAGTCCATTAAATTGAACAACTTTCCCCAAGTAACATAGGTCAAAATACGAAAACAAAATTTTGAGTACCCATACAAACTTCATCAGCATATAGCGCATTTTGTATGGGAGATCAAAATTTTTTTATGTTCCTTGGGGAAAGTTGTTCAGTTTCATGGACTGATTTAGCACCCGAGAGGTTGAAATAGATTTACCTAAAGCCCTGTATGTAGTGGTATTTAACTATTTTTTTCTGTCTATGAAAATATCTAATAATATGAATAAAATTATCGTGTCGCTGTGTTTGTTTCCAAACTCCTCCGAAACGGCTGTACCGATTTCAGTAAAATTTTGTGTGCATATCGAGTAGGTCTGAGAATCGGCCAACATCTATTTTTTCATTTTAAAAAAAAATTAATCCACCGGGACAATTCCCACGGGAACGAAGTCGCGGGCGGACAGCTAGTATTTTTTTTTTCACCTATGTAAACAATTTTTTATTTAAACAAGGGAAAGTTGTTAATTTTATTCAACTGATAAATCTGATACACATACTTACCTACCTCTTTTTTGATGACATCAAAAACTTGGCAGCATATTCCCTGCACATCCAATTTCTCCACCATTTATTTAAGGTGGTCTTTGAAGGTAAAATAAAATTTTTACTTAAGAATCGATAACATTTGAGGAGTGTCTTTCCAAAAGAGGATATTTACATTTGTATTCGTTTTTTAACTGAGTATGCAGTCTTGTTTTTAGTGCTAAAATACACAATTTTGTCACTCGGATCTTAATCAAAACAATATAGTCTCCGAGTAAAGTAGTTTCAAAAGTGGGAGTCCATTTCAAAACGGGATATTTTACCTATAAAATAAGTAGTTTGAAAATTTATCCATTTAAATTTCCCATTTTGTGAAAAATATGAAACAATATATATGTCCCCTTTTGAAAAGACACTCCTCATTTGGGGCTTTGCTTCAATATTGATAAAGAGATCAATTTCTCTTCAGAAGTAAATCGGCGGCCCTTCTTGCTCCTTGTGCAAAGATTAATTTGCATTTTTATTAATCTTTTTGCATATGAACTCAAGTTTTTGATTAACTTTTCAAGTGTTTTCTCTTTGCTAAATTTCATAGCATTCTTGGCCCTTCGATAAAAATCAACATTTTTTTTTGCCTTCTTATATTCCTTGTATATCAACTTGGTTGCCGGGGACAAATCTTTTACTTTTCTGATAAGCCGCTTTTTGGAGGGTTGGTTCTTGAAACCTAAAAGTATAAATATAATATGCAATTCATAAGTTATAAATTATAACTTTACAATTATTATCCATCTTAATAAAATTGCAAGTCCTGACTCATTCTCATTAACGCCCAGCCTAGCTTCTAGTTTCTTGAAGCTAGAAACCTAATTTGTCCCAAAGGTTCCTTTTATAACGTAGGCAAGGAATAAGGAAGGATTTTACGAAGTTCCCACGAGAACGAAGTCCTGGGCATTCTCTAGTATTATTATAGGCTTCTTCCCAAAGGTCCACGGCTCTATTGTTCTCAAAAAATGTAAGTTCATACTTTGATTCCCAACGGGTCCACGACATTAAAAATAAACAAGCATTTTCTTTCCCAGCGGGTCCATGAGAATATTTGGTACAGTCGACAAAAAAGGTGGGTATAAGGAAAAAAAAAATATTTATTATGAAATAAACGAAAGTGACTAGATGAACAAGTAGTCTTTATTGTATCAGACTGTCTTTGTACAAGGCTTAACTTAAGCATTAAAAAATCACAATTCTGGTATAATAATTTTGTAAATAATCTCGTCTTACACTAAAATTGTCTTATGCATTAAAAAAACTTTCAGAATAGATCGTAAATTGATTTTAATGATTTTAAAGAGTGGTATTAGTCCGAAATATAAATTTAAAAAATATTAAAACTAATACCATTTGGTATTCCATTTTGGTATTAGATCGGAATAGATCCCAATCGTTAGCTGATGCCTTTTATGGCCGAAATCACAGGTAATATAATCCGAAATGATGTATACGTACGCACGCACCCATCCACCATCATTAAACATTGGCTTTACATTATCGTAATGTGTGATTTTGTACCTAGATACGTAAATTTTGTTATATTTAGGTACATAATTGAAGATTTAAATTTTTAATACAAAAGCAAGAAATTCTAGTTCCTTGTATTATAAAAACTAGAGAATTTAAGAGGCAGAGAAAACTTTAAAAGGTTTAAATTGTAACAACACATATAAAACTGTTGATTTTATAAGTAAACTAGCTGTCCCCCGCGATTTCGTTCCCGTGGGAACTGTCCCGGTGGATTTTCATTTTAAAATAGATGTTGGCCGATTCCCCGACCTACCCGATATGCACACAAAATTTTACAAAAATCGGTCCAGCAGTTTCGGAGGAGTTTGGCAATAAACACCGCGACACGAGAATTTTATATCTTTACTAATATTATAAATGCGAAAGTAACTCTGTCTGTCTGTCTGTCCATGCACTTCACTTTGCACCGTTTGTTATGCCCACTTCAAGAGAGCATGGTCAACTGATAATAATAAGTGCGCGTTACCCATCCCTGGCATGGGGTTGCCAGGGATGGGTAGGCTATCTCACTCAGTTTCTACACGCAACGTAAATAAGCACTAATTAATAGACTCTCGCCTTTTTTTGTGGTGTTGCACAGCCTAGCGAGTAGCGACCTCTGTTACACCACAGATGAACTATTTGAAGCAGGTATCAATTATAGTCGCATCTCCACAATTGATAAGCTTACATTAAACCGGCCCTTTCTACTACAATAACGAAACGAGTCATTAATAAGTTGTTCTGCCGATACTAATGGCACGAACACTTTTGTATCGTTTTTGCTGATTGTACTTCGGATAAATCTCGTGGACCCAGTGGGAATTCATGTATGAAAATTTTAAACGCTATTTAAAGATTTAATGGACCCGTTGGGAAATGAAGAACAATAGAGCCATGGACCTTTGGGAAGAAGCCTTATTATAAAATCCAACGTAACACTTAAACTCGATACAGAAATTATATTGTAACTAGCTTTCCGCCAGCGGCTCCGCCCGCGTGGACTAGTACAGGTTATACCGTGCTCCACTGTGGGATAAAATGTAGCCTATGACCTTTCCCAAGCTCTAATCTATCTCTGTACCAAATTTCATCAAAATCGGTTTAGTAGTTTAGACAGACACACAGTTACTTTCGCATTTATAATATTAGTAAGGATTATTAATTACTCACCAGTATTCCTACTGCAAGCAGCCATCAACTGGAACTGTTCCGAGATTACCTAACCAATAGGACCCAATGTGTCAAAATTGATAACTGCATAAGTAATAGTTTGCAAATTCGTTATGGGGTTCCGCAGGGTAGTGTTTTGGGGCCAACCCTATTCTTGTGTTACATAAACGAGCTTTGTAATATGAGGATTAACAACTGTAAAGTCCTAACATATGCTGATGACACATCTCTTACGTTTTATGGTGATTCGTGGGAGGAAGTGTTTTCCTATGCTCAGAAGGGATTTGATCAGGTATGCAGTTGGCTTGCCTCAAACTCATTAACCCTGAACACCTCTAAGACCAAATACGTTGCATTTGCTCTTAAAAACCCTCCATATCCGCCCAGCTCCACTTTCAACATTATAGCTCATACCTGCAGCAATAGAACGAGTCTCGACTACAGCTGCCATTGCCCAAAACTGGAAAATACCATTAAAATGAAGTACCTTGGGTTGATAATAGACAATAAATTGAGCTTTGAAGAACATATTACTGCTACAGCTCAAAAAGTTCGCAAGCTGACATATGTCTTTAAACAATTGCGACATGTGGCAGATGCGAATCTTATCAAGTCTGTCTATGTCTCCCTGTGCCAGTCTGTAATCGGTTACTGTATATCGTCTTGGGGTGGTGCTGCGAAATCCCATCTTATACAACTAGAAAGGGCTCAAAGATTAATTCTTAAAGTTGCTACCTTCAAACCTCGACTCTACCCCACAAATATACTTTATAAAGAAACTGAGGTCTTAACAGTCAGGCAGTTGTTCATTTTTCAGACTCTTCTCAGGAAGCACACTGAAATAGGGTACACCGATAAGCATGTCAACTTGCATAGTAGACGCAAATATGTAGTCTGTCAAAATTACCCCGTATCAACATCATTGGGACAAAGATCCTACAGCTTCTTAAGTGGTCGCCTTTATAACCAGGCTAACAAGCTGCTTAACATATATCCGACGACAAAAAAGGAGTGCAAAAAAACTGTTACGAAGTGGTTATTGTCTCTGGACTACTCAGAAACCGAACTTTTGATTACCGTTGTGAAGTAAATGACCTTTCCCATCACCCATTTTCTTTCATACTAAACGTAACATAATGAAAACGCTGCCATCTCTTGACCCACTTACACACACACATGCATACACACACATACACACGATTACACTCACATTCATGCTCTCTCACACACACATACACAAACATCTTAACTACTTATTTAATTTATTTTAATTTAATTTAATTCTCCAAAAATTTCTACTTGTTAAATAGCTAATGTAAATTTCTATTTTCAAAATTGTTATCTGAGGGTGGGATCCAGGAGACCTATGACACAGGTATACCTTTAGGCTCCTGTCTCCCAATTAAATGTATGATAAAAAAGGAATGTATACATAGCTTAAGTTTGGGAGAAAATAAAAACAATTTTATTTTTATTTTTATTTTTTTATTTTTTTATAATTTGTAATCTACTTGTCGTACTTTGAGCGACACTGGAGGCAGAAGCAGTGAGTTCTGAAATAAATATCAAAAATAAGTTTAAAATTTCATTTGTACAGAACTAAAATTTTTAAGGCAGTATTTTAAGTTGATTTGAATTTTTTTAAAACATCATACCTTCCAGAGGTCTTCGGCTGTAAGGGTGGTCAAAGTGTCTTTTTCGTGAGTAGTTATCCTCAGTATGAGGATTTATGTTCTCTGTAAGAATTTAAAAAAATGAGAATTACATCCGTACAGGCGTACATTGATCCAAAAACATGAATTTAGTGGCACAGGACCGAGCGAGGCTTTGAACCTGCAACCTTCCGGTTGCGGTTAATTATGACTTACTCAGCAGTGAAGGTAAACATTGTTATGAAACCCGCATGTCTTCCTACTGCAAGTAGGAATTGGGCTAGCCTGGTGGACTAATGGCCTAAACCCCCTTCAGTATTTCAAAGGGATGCCCGTGCGTGCCCCTTCGGAATTTTTGCATTTCCAAAATCATTTGCCGAAAAGGAATTAATAAGAGAGGATAAAAAAAACTTATCCCCAATTTCGTTATTAGGTATCCCACTGGATATCTCATCTTCAGTAAACAAGGTAGGATACGCACTACCAACGAGATGAGATTTGGAAGTAATAAACTTTATTTCAAAGTGTTTTTGACAAACGAAAAGCTTACACTCACGGTTTATGAACTTTAACCACTTTTTGTGTCTTTCCACTGTTATAGGAAAATGATGCAATATAGCGTCCTGACGCGTACTTTTGCAAACACAGCACTCGTAGTACATTTTGCTTAAAATCAAAATAGCAATTGAAAGCCCGGTATTACAGGTAAAGAGAAGAGGATAAATTCAACTCGATCAACACTTTAAACTGTAATAAGAAAAAAATTTACACTCACGCGCATATGACATCTGTCAGCTGAGCTAGCCAATCACAGTCAAGGCTAAATGTCATAAATCATTAAAACAAAATGGCGCTATCTCCTACTTTTCGTTCTACGAAGATTAACAGCCGTGATAAAAACCATCTTCTTGAATAGCTTTTTGGGTATGAATTACACATAAACCTTTCTCATGAATCACTCAGTCCATTGGTGAAAACCGTATGAAATTTTTGAGTATAATTCTTTTCCAAAATCCCCACGGAAACGAATTATTATAACTGAAATAATATAAGCCAGTAAATAAATAAAATACAATGTGTCCTTAGCACCACTGCTGGGGCTGCGGGCTAGTGGTGTGCACGCGCTGCGTGTGTCGCGCGCCGCTGCCCGCGCTGAGCACCGCGCGCGCCGCGCCGCTGTGTGCCGCCTGCGCGCGGCCCGAGCCCGACACCCCCCCGCACCCCCTCACACGCCCGCACACCAGCCACTGAGCTATGTACGTATAGACAATACACGGACCGACCCGAGCCCGACACCCCCCGCACCCCCTCACACGCCCGCACACCAGCCACTGAGCTATGTACGTATAGACAATACACGGACCGACCCGAGCCCGACACCCCCCGCACCCCCTCACACGCCCGCACACCAGCCACTGAGCCATGTACGTATAGACAATACACGGACCGACCCGAGCCCGACACCCCCCCGCACCCCCTCACACGCCCGCACACCAGCCACTGAGCTATGTACGTATAGACAATACACGGACCGACCCGAGCCCGACACCCCCCGCACCCCCTCACACGCCCGCACACCAGCCACTGAGCTATGTACGTATAGACAATACACGGACCGACCCGAGCCCGACACCCCCCGCACCCCCTCACACGCCCGCACACCAGCCACTGAGCTATGTACGTATAGACAATACACGGACCGACCCGAGCCCGACACCCCCCGCACCCCCTCACACGCCCGCACACCAGCCACTGAGCTATGTACGTATAGACAATACACGGACCGACCTGAGCCCGACACCCCCCCGCACCCCCTCACACGCCCGCACACCAGCCACTGAGCTATGTACGTATAGACAATACACGGACCGACCCGAGCCCGACACCCCCCCGCACCCCCTCACACGCCCGCACACCAGCCACTGAGCTATGTACGTATAGACAATACACGGACCGACCCGAGCCCGACACCCCCCCGCACCCCCTCACACGCCCGCACACCAGCCACTGAGCTATGTACGTATAGACAATACACGGACCGACCCGAGCCCGACACCCCCCCGCACCCCCTCACACGCCCGCACACCAGCCACTGAGCTATGTACGTATAGACAATACACGGACCGACCCGACCCCGACACCCCCCGCACCCCCACACGCCCGCACACCAGCCACTGAGCTAAGTACCAAAAGGGCTAAGTACTACGTCATTAAGAATACTGCAGATCTGATGTACACAAGATTTATTACAGTTAACGCGACACTGTGATACGCTTCCTAACTCAGTTACACATCTGAACGTTTTTTGCGCACAACTTAGACACTTAGGCGTCTCTCATCGAAAGACCCCTGGCCCTGGGTTGCTACCACCGTCTTTTACTTTTGTTCCAGAACATTTAAATTCAATTTGAAATTTAAATCGATACTCGATGACAGCACTCTGACCAGCCAGTAACGTCTGTGAAACGTAGTCTCATCTCGGTGAAGACTACATATCACAGTACGTATAGACTATACACGGACCACCACCGACACCCTCATAAAGAACTAAACAATGTATAGTCGACCAAAAATGTGGTCTAAAAATGGAAAATTCAAGGTTAATTTTCCCTTGAAATAATGAACTGACAGATATGTCAGTTCATTATTGGCTAAATCTAGAAACACTCCAAACGCTGTGTTGGAGTGTTTCTAGATTTAGCCAAAGCCTTCGACACTGTTTCCCGTCCAATACTTTTGAAAAAACTAGAATTAATGGGCATTCGGGGTGTTGCCCTGTCTTGGTTCTCATCCTATTTAACAAATAGGAAACAAAAAGTTCGCATAAATAATAATTACAGTGATCCGCAAATTATCAAATACGGAGTACCTCAGGGCAGCGTCCTTGGCCCCTCACTATTTCTAATATATATTAATGACCTGTGTAAGCTTACCCTAACAAACGCAAAAATATTTACGTATGCTGATGACACTGCCATAATATTTGACGCAGATAGCTGGTCAGAAGCAAAAGCCATAACTGAAAAAGGACTCCGAAATGTTGGCTACTGGCTGCAAAGAAACTTGTTAACTCTAAATGAATCTAAGACTAATTATATAACCTTTAAAATTTCTAATCACTCAGCTCCACATGACCCGTTGCAAATTAAAATTCATAAGTGTACAACTTTTAGAAATTGCTCGTGTTCCATAATAAATGAAGTTGATTTTATTAAATATCTTGGTGTAACGATAGACGCGAAACTAAATTGGGAAAAACAAATAGATACAGTGAAAAAACGTCTCAGAAAACTATTGCATATTATTTTTAAATTAAGAAGAGTGTCTGATCCTAACCTCATCAGGCTTGTATACACTTCTCTGTGTGAATCAATAATTAATTACTGCATTAGTACCTGGGGCGTAGCAGCAAAATCTTACCTCATTATAGCAGAGCGTGTACAGAGAGCGGTGCTGAAGGTTGCGTACAGGAAGCCTTTTAGATACCCTACTGATCGGCTCTATAAGGACTGTGAAATACTTACAGTGAGAAAACTATTTATACTTGCTTCTATACTTAGATACCATAAAACCGCTCTCAACTGTATATATATTACTAAGAAACCTACACGAAATCTGAAATGGAGGTCTAAGCGCACAAACACCGCTTTTGCAAATAAATCATCGAACTTTATAGGTCCTTACTTATACAATAAAATTAACCTGCTATTAAATATCTCGCACGTAACTAAATTTGTTTGTAGAAAACGAGTTAAAGAGTGGCTTCTTACCTTGGACTATCTTGGAACTGAAAAGCAGCTTGAAATTCTTCAGTGAACTCTAAAGAAAGAATCTCACACACACGCACACAAACACTCACTCACACACACAAGCACACACACACTCACATACACACACACACACAAACAAACACACGCATACTGATGGTGAAACAATTTTTTTTATTCTATTTTTTTTTTTTTAATTATTATTATTATTATTATTTTTTAATACATGTTCTAAATTTTTCTTTAATGATGTTGAACTGAGGGAATGAGCCTGGTAACCCACAACACAGGGAATCCTAGTGTGGGTACCATGAAGCACTGTTTAATTTACTGTCTCTTTTTTTTCTGAATAAATACATTTTTATTTTTTTATTATATGTCGTCTCATAACTGCATCATAAAACGTCATCACTATATCTCTTTCTTTGTTACATTGTGATACAAAGAAGCAGATAGAATGATGACGTTTTTAACTTCTAATTTATTTGAGTCCATAAACAACAACGAAATACAGACAATGTTTTATGACCAATTTAAAATTTGTTCCAGGTATAAGCCGGTGATAGCCGTTTTGAAATAAAATATTTCCGTCTCTTCCTAAGTAGAAAAGTTAAAAATAATCGACAGTACTGTAAATAATATTTTTATTGCATTTATTTTATTCGTGTAAAGCCTTGCCCGATTGTTGCACACCCGTGTGTGCAGGATTTGTATCGCACGCGCCGTAAACAAGCGCGCGACGGATAAAACTGAATGTGCTTCGGTTTCAAAACTTATAATTTGTTTTTATTTTGTTTGTAAAATATAACGGACGTCCGATAGAAGAAAGGGGCAGGTGGAATGAGATTATGAAGCTCCTGAGCACACCGAAGTTCCGTTCCGTTGTTCAGTTTAGGGGCTGATTCATAACCTTATTTTTGCCAACTAATTTTAAATCTCCTAATATTTGTTTAAAATGGCGGGCTTATCATTAGAATGAGGTAACCTATGCACAGTAAGAGCAACAGGCAGTTGAAAGAAGTATTAACTTAATAATCTATCTTATAATGACTTTAGGAAATGGTAGCACGCTCTCTGAAAACTATCGTGAAGTTAGGTCAATTTTATTTAGTAATTACTAAACTCACGTACCGGCAGATTGTTTTAACATGCAATTAGATCCTTCATTGCTTTACTGTTATGTTTTTAAATCGGTAATGTATTTTACAGGGTTTATTGTATAAAGTATTAATTTTTATTAGTTATTATTACTTAAAAGGGTCACAAGATGGCATCGTGTTGACAATCTTTATTGATTCATTTTGGTTATCTATCTATGTATACTTCTATACTAATATTATAAAGAGGAAAGATTTGATTGTTTGTAAATTCCGACGGGAACGAAGTCCCGGGAGGAAAGCTAGTTTTGAATAAATTGGTTTTCTGTTCCCGACATCATTCGCGTAGAATAGTGCACTACTATTCATTCTCCAGTCCTCTAACAGTCAACACAGACAAACACACACTTGCACGTTTATAGTTAGTAAGGATATGTAGGTAAAGTATCTGTGTTTAATTTGTGATATATTTAGTGAATTTTAATGTAAATTAATTAAAGGCATTTTAAAAAGGGATAATTTCCTGAATTTATCTGTATATTTGCAATATTTTATATTTATTACGTAGGTAAGTGGTGTCCTAAGCAATCCCGGGTGTAAGGGACACCTTAGTAAATATTTTAATAGTGGAATCTACCTTTAACTAAGATCAGCTACAAGTAACTTTTTTGCCTGGAAACCTCAATTTGAGAAGTTTTGTTGTTTACCTTATTTGGCGCTAAGCTATGGACACAAAAACAAGCGATGTATCGCATTTTGATACAGCCATTTAATGCAATATCAAAATGCGATACATCGCTTTTTTTGGATTTACGCTGTTATTATTGTTTTTATGACATAAATTGATTTTTTTATTTATTGCATTCGAAACAGAAAAACAAAAACTTAAATGGCACGGACCAATAAATCTAAGTTAAATAGACAATTTTACTCAGGAAAATTTCACAAGAAAATCATTCAGAATGATGGTCTAAACCCAGGGTTTTGTTTTTACTAAGCTTTCCCTTTTACTCTTTATATGAGGTGACTTCAAGTTAGCTAATGAAACTTTATAAGGAGATCTCATCAAACTGAACAAATTTTCCCTAACGTTCTCAAAATGAAATTTTCATAAGTCTAAAGTTAAAAAAAATATATCATTTAATTACTTATTACTTTTTAACGGCTCAATTTTGATCCAATACAGCTCTAAGAAACATCTCGATTACATCATCTTTCAAACAATGAAAACCGCATCGAAATTGGTCCATTCGTAAAGGAGCTACGATGACACATACAGACCCACAGATAGATACACAGACACATTATACTTATACGCCCCTCTTTTTTTTGGCGGGGGTTGAAAATCATAATTTTTTACGGGCCTCTACGTGTTGGCTGCGGCCCATAGCATGCCTTCCTAAAGTCCGGGACTTAATTGCCCGAGATAATGGGTCATTAGACAAACAATCATAATACGGTCTGTTTTGTCGAGTGATAGTGGCGCTCCTTTTTGATCAACGGGTCCTGGGTTCGATTCTCAGTCGGGGCAAATATTTGTGTAAAAAGCAGATGTTTGTTTTCGGGTCATGGGTCTTTCTGTCTGTTTTTCTGTATGTTCCGAAGGATCTACGACACAAGGGAAAACCTTAGTGTGGGGCTTTGGGTGTGTAGCGTTTTAAAATACATGTATTTATGTTCGATTTTCATTACCAAAGCTGTTTGTGAATTTTACATGAATTTTTTGGGACAAATTGTTCAATTTCGTGGTAAGGTTAATAAAATCTTAAAGTTTTTTTTGCCAAGTTTTTAGTTAAGTATACTACTTGTATTATATAGAATTTTATGAAAGTGACATTAATAAAACAATAAGGTTTAGTATTCAATTCATATAAAAAATAATGCACAATTATATTTTAATAAAGTCGTGTTTGTCAAACTGGGGAAATTAAATTTGTTTTTATAATTATTTGGTTAACTAAAACCTAAATTTTTCGTTAGCATCTCGATATAGGTCTGTGGTTAGCATATATTTTTAATTTTATTTTTAAATCGAAATTTCTTTGCAGTTTTATGACAAAAAGTAATTGAATGGTTTAAATATAATAAGTATTACAATGATCCATTCGATTTCAGAAATAGCATGTAGGCATATATGATCTCACGATTTTTATGAAAGCAAAATTTGAAATGGTTTAATTAGACTTTTTGCAGAAATTGCATTCCCAAATTAATATGAGAGCCTGTAACGCATATAGGATTAATAATATTATGAAATGTGATTAGTGCAAATATTTAGATATAAGAATCTTTTATTGTAAATATCTATTGGAATAATTAATTTAATGTAAGCGTAATAAGTAAACAAATAAATAATTTATGAATATAAGAACTTACTAGTTTTTTTTCAAAACGTAATTTTTCTAATTATGTATTAATTACTGACTCGAGATAACTCTGTGGTATGATATACTACAATATTTATTTCTGGAGAAATGATTACAGACAGACTAAGAAATGGACTAATAGACATTACAGGCACCAAGCACCATTAGAGATGCAATCTATCAGTTTCTCACAACACATCAGTGATTTTGCATCTACAAAGGGCGGCACGTCTGGTTACCACATGCTTGCACTCTGTACTGTAATGACAAGAACGGTCTCGCCGCTAGTTCCATCTCTCTCTCTCTCTTGCAAGCAATATAGGACCCATGCCCGCCTCTTTATGAGTTACGTGTTCGTTGGTTATAAGTCACAAGTTTTTATTTAATGATTTTCGAAACACCCTGTTGAAGTAACTGTTAATAAGCACTTTCACTACGCGCGTAACAATGTACCCAATTATAAGCTTAACAAGCTATAAAACGATTAAAAATAATATTTAAAAAACTTTCTGATAAACAAAACTACCTATTAGCTTCCTCACAGTCACGATGTTCAGTCGTCCTTTTTTAATTCTTTCAGTTTTAAGCTTAGTTGCTTGCGAAATAACTAAAAAAGGCAATGTTGGTAATGAGATACCTGAAAAGGAGAAATTGGTTGGCGTTGACACGATTCACGATTTAAAAATTGACAAAGACACCATCTTTGGGCATAATCAATTACTCCAGAAGAAGAATCGGGAGAAAACTCGTAAGTTCTACCCAAAAATATTTTAGTTACTTTTACTCAATATTTAATCATTTATATGCATTCCATGGTGTTTTATAAAGGTGATAGACCACGGGCGTAGCCAGAAATTGATTCGGGGGAGGTTTAAGAAAATAAATTTGGAGGTAACACAACAAACAGTTATTGCCGATACTACTTTACGGTGTTTCGTAGAGCGATAAGGGCAGGAAGACAATCATGATTTTGAAAATTTCTAGGGGGGGTTTGAACCTCTAAAACCCCCTACCCCTGGCTACGCCCATGTGATAGACAATAACATTTATGAGAACTCATGGACCCAGGCTGGGCACGCAGTTTTATGAGAGGACTTTAAAACGCAGTTTTATAAGGTCAAACATTTGTCACTATGAAGGTCTCTCACTGTTAGCCTTATCTGGCCCACTGCTGGACAAAGGCCTCCCCTCGTTTTGACCACCGATTTCGGTCCAATGCTATGACAGTAAAAATTCAAAAAAATAACCCCCCCTTTTCTAATGCAATAGCAATAGCATTAGAAAAGGGAAATTAAATATTAGTAGTAGTCAGATTATGTGTTTTCACCCTGCTTCGTAACTGGTCATAAAAAAAACTTCTCCGTTTAGTAACTCGTCACTGAATTACGTAACGAGCTAACAAACGATTTTTAATAAATTAAAACATCTTTACAAATTATTATTTTCTTTTAATTTTGTAAATATTTCTGTAGTTTTTTTATCAGAATTTTGCAACGTTTTAATATTAATAAGGAGTTAGCAACTGCGTAGGTAATATCCTCTTTTGTATCGACAACTTTTTATCCGTGACCACAGAAAGAAATAATTACGTGGCTGAAAATCTGTTTTTAGGATTCCGTAGTTAATCACAAAACCTTACAATTTCGCCATGTCTGTCTATCGGTTTTCTTAAAGACACTTGGTACTGTACAGCTGAAGTAATGACACACATATTAAACACGCCTAGTTGCAAAAAAAAGTTATATTACTATACCTATAAATAATATCATTATTCATAATTTTCTCGTGTAGCACACCCGTCAAAGAGACAAAAATCTAGGAAGAAGTTTAAATATCATAAAAATCTTGAACTTCATTTCATTGACCATCCGATGGAAGTGGGTATTGACAATGTTGGACACGATGACCAAATGTCAGAAATGAGATTGGAATATTTAAATGACATTTATTAAGCAACGTATTTAATCAACTACCGAACCCTACATTACGCGTGGCGACACGCTCTTAGCCGGGTTTTTTATGAGTTAATTACTATACCTATAAATAATATCAGTATTTATAATTTTCTCGTGTAGCACACCCGTCAAAGAGACTAAAATCTAGGAAGAAGTTTATGCACCATAAAAATTATGAACTTCATTTTATTGATCATCCGATGGAAATGGGTATTGACGATATTCCATACGTCGACCATATATCGGAAATGGAATTGGAATCGGAATATTATATTCCTCCTAGTCATCATGAGCATGACGAGCTGTAGTTACACCTACTTACTATAAATGAGTAAAACAGATTAATACCAGATCTTCATATTACTGACTAAATTCATTAGGGATATCCTGACCGGGTTGGAGCGGTTTTGTGTCTGGATCTAATCTGTACAGATCTTTACATTGCATGTAATTAAATGAGAACTTTTCGACTGAGTCGTTTCAGTACATAATGTGTACTGAATAGTATGAAAACTCACCGAAAAATGGCATCTCCCCATTCATGAAAATGACAGCTTCGTTAAAGTCATTTCAGTACATAATCTGTACCTACAGGTTCGGTACCTACAGAAACGAAAACGCACCATGCCGCCAGGAAATCTTACTTCAATAAAAAAAATTGATATACTAAAGTACAGACAGCAGCACGTCAGGTTACCCATTTGCACTATCAAGGTCAACATATATAGCCTGATGTGTTGCCGTGTGTACTTTTTCTTACCAGAAAAATAATATCAATGGAACTTTTTGTTTTTTTAACGTTATAAAAATTAGATTTGAATTGTCTCCATGCGTTTTAATCAGTCATACACAAAATAAACTTTATTTGAGTTGCTAATGTATTCATATATTTTATAAGACATAATAATATTTTCTGTTAATAAGTCAATAAATTACTTACTCAAAAACAGTGTTTCATTTGTGTATTTGATTAAATCGCCTACGTCCCTCTATTCTATGTGCCAAACTGATTTAAAATTCGTCATACATTGCTCCTGTACAAAATAATTTTCACTGAAGATCAGTGGAGATGTTAGTAAACCACAGCAATTTATGAACAAAGTAACCTCAAGTGATTTGAGATCAATCGAATAAACGCTACACACTCAAAGGCCGACACTAAGGTTTTCCCTTGTGTCGTGGGTCCTAAAAAAATCAGGGATGCTGTGGTGAAATGGTTTCTGGGACCTCGTTCCCGTGGGGATTCGGGAAAACTTTGTGGCCAATGTGTTTTATTTATTTATTTATTTATTAAGGTACATCAACAATAAATACATAACACTATTATGGGTCTTATATCTAGGTATACATCTAATGCACTTATCAATTACAGATGTACACAGCATTTACAATAATCGATCACTAGGTGAAAATAGATAATTTATTCTATTGAAGAAACCTATAACGAAAGAAAAAAAAAATTTGGTTTACGATGAAGCTAAGTATTTCAAAATTTTATTTTTGAATTGCGCAAGAGAACCAAAGAATGTGTTAATCCAGGGTGTCAGCTACCTCCATACCAAAAGTTATCAAAATTGGTCCAGCCGTTTGAGCGTGAAAGAGTAACAAACATCCATACATACAAACTTTTCGCGTTTATAAGGATAGCAGTCCGCTCGGGACTGAGATCCATAAAAACGCGGGGAAAATGATGTAGCCTTTGTTACAGTGATAATGTAGCATTCTAATGGTGAAATAATTTTTCAAATCGGTCCAGTAGGTTCGGAGGCTATTCAATGCAAACAAAAAAACAAACAATCAAATCTTTCTTTTTATAGTATTATACATAATAGACTTAACCCACATACTCTAATATCTTGAGTAAATACAATACTTAATAATTAATACATATACAAACATGCACATACATGCACATACGGATAACTAAGAGATAAGCACATATGTACGAGTACATATGCTCCTTTACACACTGCCGACTCGTAGTAACACCAGATTATCACGGTTCCATATTCTCGCATAAAATTGAAAACCCTAATTTTTTTCGCATAACGATATTTTGTCGTAATCAGTTCGTCATTATGACAAAATATCGTTATGCGAAATAAGTTTTATGCGTAAAAAGTTATGCGAAAAAAAAATTAGGGCTTTCAATTTTATGGGAGTAAGTAAATATATATTATGGAACCGATTATCACACCAGTATGGCAAACACTACTCTTTTCTTAAAAACTGGGAAATTTGTACAGAAGTATTAAAGTGTATAACGAATTTGAGATCACTCGTAATCGACTTCACCCTGGAATATCTTTTTGAATCTTACTTGATTATTCAAAAAAGGTATTGAATAATCAAGTAAGATTCAGTCTTGACAAATCTAGTGCGTTATCAAGACTTCATCTTACTTGGCATCTGATTACATAGTCGTTGATACCTTATCCTAAGCGCGTCATCAGTCATCTTCTACATTCCTACTTTCTCCCAAAGAACAGCACCACAAGAAAGACGAAGAACGCGAACCAGACTGGTCATACAGCAGTTTCCCTAATGAAGTCAGTGCCCACGTTGCCCAATTTAAAAGGAACATGTCAGATTGCTTGAAGGAGGTGCAAGATAAGCGACCAGTGAGGCGACTGTCTCCGAAACCGCCAAACGAATCACCTGTCCACGGGGAGTGCTTAATCGCTTGCGTGTTGAAACGAAATGGGGTTATTGAAAACGGGAAAATCCATAAAGGTAAACTGTCTTCTTGGGGTGACTTTGCCAAATTTTAGTCCCTATAAAACTGAACAAGTTTCCCCACAGAACAACTTGTGATGCTGTTGTAATGTAAATCAGCTAGTCGCTTAAGCTGTATGGGGGCGAATTTTTGGTGACATACTTTGACTTGTTTGTATGTTTGCATGTAAATCCTTTATTGTAAGGACGACCGCAACTCAAGTTACCACACGTGTGCACTCTGTGCTGTTGTGATAAGAGCGGTTTTGCAACGAAAATGGAGTAATCTGATGCGCTGGCCGCTGTACAATAAATATTCTTACAGAGGAGCAAAACTTGACTTATTTTCTTGGAGAAAGTTGTTCAGTTGAATAGACTAGTTCATATCCCTTTTTTGTCAGCCTATTCACATCCTTAATTTTTGCTTATTAAAAGTCACACATTAGTGCCGTTCGATAAAAAAGGATTTTCTAGCTTGACGCTATATGAACGCTCGGGCCTTTGAAACTAGCGTTGCAACAGCCGTTTATGCAAATGCTCAGTCACATTTAATTAGACAGAAAAGATTCAGTAAGTAAGTATACAATTCACAAAATGAATTGAAAGTCGACGAATCGTTTAGTTGTAAAATGAGTTAGTATGAAAACATAAGTTGAGGGCGCTACTTATATTTGTTTACAGCAATCCTAAGAGTTTTGAATGGTATAATTTAGTTCCACATTTGTCCGCATCATGGCGAGATTTTATTTTCTTGTCAGAAATTCTGAAGCCTTTATAACTTTCAGAGAACCTCATCGTTTTGGTGGGCAAGTTTTACGCTAAGGATACAAAACTAATGAAAAAATTGGAGAAGAACGTCGACAGATGTATAGAAATGAGCGTATCAATTCGGGATGAATGTGCCTTGGCGGCCCGACTGAATGAATGTACTAACGACCTTATGGCAAGTAACAAACATAAACTTGTCGTAAATTACTGAAGCTTGTAATAAAATATACAGATTTGTATTTTTGTTTGTACTATCACAGATTTTTCTGACGGCACATGTATCTTTCAGTAGGTAATTTTTAATTAGTTCTAATGGAACACTTTCTCAAGAATCATGTTTCTGTTCTGTAGGTAACTCGATGTCGATTTGAGAAAGTCAAACATAACAAAATACAATTTCGCTCACTAATAACGCTAAGGCCCGTCCGTGTTCACCAAAAATATAACCAACGGTTAAACTGCGGTTAGAAGCTAATCAGACAAAATGTCAAAAAAAATGTATTAAAATGACATTGTCAAATCTCTGGTTAGCTGCTAATCGTTGGTTAAATTTTTGGTGAACACGGGCCGTGTAATAAAGACTTGTTTTAGATAGCTTAAGACATATTTTTAGAACGTTTACCTGCGTCGAGGGATATTCACAAAATTGTTTATAGGGAAGAAAAATATTTGGCGCGATTGAGACTTTTCCCACGACCCTAGGTCACTAGGTCATCTGGTGCTCACCAACTGAGCTATTGCACTTTTTAAGTCAAGCGGCGAAATTTCTCATTCTAGAAGAGGTCTAATCCTGGGGTCGTGGGTTCTAGTCCTATTCGCGCCAAGCATTTTATTTGATGAAAATTAACTTAATGTTGTCCAAACCTTCCCACAAAATTTTGCTAAATTTGGATTTCGCATTCCCGTGAAAAATCCAAAAACGTTAGTATGGAAAATTCAGTTTTCCAAAAATATTGTATGAAAAACGACAATTTCATAGGTAAAGACTATCATAAAAATATTATAAAGAGAAAATATTTGATTATTTGTTTGTTTGTTTGCATTGAATAGGCTCCGAAACTATTGGATCGATTTAAAAAAATTCTTTCACCATTAGAAAGCTATATTATCCCCGATGGACATAGGATACATAATTTTCCCGAATTCCCACGGGAACGAAGTCCCGGGCGGAATGCCAGTGAGAAATATAAAAAAAATAGTTCTCATACTAGAACCAGCTAACCTCTCAAGGTGTATGGATAGGCATAGAAAGCTAATCAATTTAGTGGGATGATTATCTACATTCTTAACTAACGCTAATAAGTCACCCAATATCCTCTGTGGCCCGGATTGTGGAATCGATTGTGATCGCACACACAAAGAAAAAGGTTTAAGTAAGTATTTAAAAAAATATTTTAATAACTAGCTTTCTGCCCGCGTGGACTACAGGTTATATCGTGCCAAACTGTGGGATAAAATGTAGCCTATGTCCTTTCCCAGGCTCTAATCTATCTCTGTACTAAATTTCATCAAAATCGGTTCAGTAGTTTAAGCGTGAAAGACGGACAGACAGACAGAGTTACTTTCGCATTTATAATATTAGTAAGGATAGTAAGGATTATGGCACAAAATTACATAAGTAACAACTTATATTATACCACAAAAATAACTTATGCATTTCTTAGTTTCGCTAAAGTAAGTTCTGCCAATTCCCTTTTAGCGCGGTTGCATAAGAGAATCTCTTCTGAAGCTTCTCTGTCTAAACAGGCCTTCTGATGCAACTGCTCTGCTGTCTTGGCCGCCCATTCTGCCTCGATTTTTGCCTTTTCATACTGCTGTTTAGCTGTTTTTACCAACCACTCTGTCTTAGCTACTTCTAGCCTGTGCAATTCATTTTCTTCAGGCACAGCTTCTGGTTCCAACGAGTCTATATGACCAGGTTCTTCAGGTAATTCAAACTGATTCAGTGGGTCATCATCGCACTCCTTTTCTAGAAAGAAAATGTAATCAGAACACTGTAAGTGTTTTAAGCAATGTATAAGGTACGGGTGGTGCATTTTGATGGGTGACCAATGAACACAGTGGATAGCAATTTAGTATGAACATTTCCGTGCTTCGGAGGCCATGTTAAACCGCCAATCTCGGCTGTAGTCGGTTTAGGTGCATTGCTGCCCCAAGTCAGAAGCCATTTGGCGGTTTGAAAACTCTAACACCAGCGGCCCTATCATAATCAATGCGACTTATATCTCATGATGACTGCCAAATCAACACAATATTTATATTCAAGAGAAGTTTTAATTTATCTTGCGTTTGAATTCTGACATACCAACGTGTTTTTAGCAATTAATTTGCTATATCATTTGTCAACGTCTATCGAATGCAAAAGCAATGCAAACTTCTGTTTTATTCCCGTCGCGTCGCGCGCTTGTTTACGGCGCGTGCGATACAAAACCTGCACACATGGGTGTGCAAGAATCGCGCGAAGGTTTAAGTTTAAGGTTATATTTTCCCTGTATCAACTCTCATAAGAGTGAAGTCTCATCGTGTATGCTGAGGTAAGTTACTTTAAAAGGTACGTAAGAAGTAATACAAATTCAATATTTTGTATGTGTTTAGTTTTAAAATAATTTGTTTTACAGTTTTATTAATAAATATTTTTATTATTATTATTATGTTCGTCTAGATCCTTGAATCACGGGCAATTACGTCCCGGACCTTTGGAAGGCGTGTTCCATTCCAAAGGTCCGGGACCTTTAGACAATTTAATTAAATTGTCTCAAGGCGTTAGACAATTTAATTTAGTAATGTGACACCTACCAGCAGTTATCTCTGTATGCACTATAGAAATGCACCCAAAGATAACCCCCGGTTAGTGCAGGACTATTGAAAGGAATGAAAAGTAAGGAAACTGGGCTATTGGGTTGAGAGGCTAATGGTCTGGGTAACTGGACTATGGGTAGGACTATGGCACCTGCCCTATCAATGTTGAAAAACACGACCAAATGGGCAGGTGGTGACTCGTCAACTCACTAAAGATGGGCCCCCAAAAAAGGCCGCACGCACAGTGCGACAAGGGAGCAACAACGCGTGAGAGGCTCAGGGTGTCGAGAGGTGTGCACCGCTTTCTGCTCGGTGGCCGACCAGCTCACCTCACCAACTCGCGACTTATGCATCTTTCACTTCCACCCTGCGAGCATATAGCTCTGACACCCCACTCTGGCCGGCCAGTGAAGGCAAGCCAGAGGCGAGAGTCCTGCGGCCCCTCCTGGGATCCACTCCAACCGGCCAATAAAGGCAAGCGGAGAGAGAGGCCTGACCGACTCTCGGGGGTATGGGACCCAAGGGACGTCACTTCCCATTCAGCTCGTCACAAAGCTGCCCTGGGGCTTATTATTATTATTATTAATATTATTTAATTGACTCACCGTCACTGTCATCAAAACATTCCTGCTTGATGCTGCTCGCAAACGCTTCGTTTGTGTCTTCCTTTACCGTGCTTGAATTCGCTTCATCAGTGCATTTTGTTCTTAAAGTTTTGAAACAAATAAGTTTTGTTAGTTCAGAAAGATGTCATTATAATCATGTTGATTTGTGATAAGTGGAGAGCTTAAGGTCCTTTGATCTATACGTAAGTAGCAGTCATCTTGGTCATTTTGATAGTGAGAGAAAGAGATATTCAATCTATACATATAATAAAACTGTAGAGGTCGAATTTCTGTACATAGAAAAAAAATGCTAAAAACCGAGTCAGGGGGATGTAAGAAGAGAAATAAAACAAATCCCGATTTTTTTAGATTTTTTTGTTTCTCTGTTTGTCTGTTTGTCTGTTTGTCTGTTTGCACGGGCTAATCTCCGTAACTGTTGGACCGATTTAAATGAAATTTTGCATAGGGGTACCTTATATCCCCGGTCAACATTTAGGCTACATAAAATCTCGAAATTTAGCCGGTAAATATAAAACCAACAACAAAAACCCCTGAAAAAATTCAAAGCTAGGTGTTTTTCAGAACATTTTACTCATACCATAGAGATCAACGTATTTTTGACATATACATGGGCTAAAAGCAAGGACATGTTGTTTTTTAAATTTATCTCTTTTGAGAAAGGCAAAGGAATCTGCATCCATACAGCCAGGTCTTCAATATATGTATTTCTTAGCTATGTCTTCAATTTATATTTCTTTACTTCTCTTATTCTCCGTAAGCCGATAGTGTTTTGTTTACGAAGAAGTATGGCGGCGAGAAGCACTGCCGCTGGATCGGAGCAGATACACTGTATCACTTGAATTACTTTTTAACCGACTTCCAAAAAGGAGGAGGTTTTATGTTCGACTGTATACAGGGTGGAATTTTATAATGCCACCTGAAGGGAAAGTACTCTTAATACTGTAGATAGAAAATTGTACTCAAAGAAAACATTCCTTTATTTTTGAAAAGAAAGAAAACTGCATTCAAGAATTTTCGAAAATTCGCTTGCCCCAAACGGGAATCGAACCGACTAAAATCTGTAAGAATACCCTGTATTTTTATTGCGTCGATCGTTAGGGTTAATTACACTGGGCGTCAAAAATAAGTAGTACAGTTTTAAAATTGCGATTTCTCCCAAACTATAAAACTTAGACCTTTGAAACAAAAAAGGTTAAAAAGAAAATTTAATCTTATTCAATAAAAACTTCATGCATTATAAGAACTTATAATGCTTGACTTTAAAAAAAACGAATAAATAAAAACACTTTTTTTAAACTGTTGAAAGGTGTTGTCTTACTTAGGATTTTTGTGTTTGACACATTCGCTGCTGATAAAGCAATTGTAATTGAAAAGCATAGGTATCTTCAGAGAGTAAATTTGACTAATCATGCCTCTTTCACCAGAAGAATGTGCAAGAATCTTAGCTTTTCTCGAAGTGGGCATCAGTATGCGTCGTACTGCAAGGAGGGTGGGTGTAACTTTAAGAACGGTTCAGCGAGTAAAGCAAAGGTGCGAAGAGACTGGAAACCATCTAAGGAGACGAGGTAATGGCAGACCCAGGTGCACAAGTACCCGAGAAGATCGCTTTATTGTTTCCACTGTGTTAAGAAATCGACACCTTAATGCAGTTGAGGTTCAGCAACAGCTTCTTCGGACCCGAACAGACTACATCAGTGAGAGTACAGTGAGAAGAAGACTTGCTGAAGCTAACCTGAAGCCTCTAAGACCAGCAAATGGCCCCAAACTTGAGACAGAGCATCGCGTAGCAAGACTACGCTACGCCCGTCAACACGTACAATGGGGCGAAGAAGAATGGGCTAGAGTTTTATTCACAGATGAGTCTCGATTCTCTTTATACACTTCAGATGGACGGCGGAGAGTCTACAGACGACCCGGTGAGCGATACATTCAAGCTTGTATCTCGGAAAGAGTCCAATATGGCGGGGGCTCTGTACACGTATGGGCTGGTATCTCTTCAGAGAGTCGCACAGAGCTTGTGGTAATAGAAAATGGGACTTTGACTGGTGAAAGATATGCCTCGGAGATCCTCAACGAGTATGCAGGGCCATATTTAATAAATATGGGTGATGGAGCCATCCTAATGCATGATAACGCCCGGCCACACACTGCTCACCACGTACAAGAGTACATTCAGGAGGTTGGCATCAACTTGATGGCTTGGCCATCGAGAAGCCCAGATCTCAACCCGATTGAACACGCCTGGGATGAGCTTGGGAGGCTAGTCAGAAGGCGCAGTCCACCTCCTGCCACACTCAGGGCTCTAAAACATGCGCTGATAGAAGAATGGGAAAATATTCCCCAACACCGCCTCCGAAACTTAGTGTTCAGCATGCCAAACCGGATCCAAGCTGTAATTAGAGCCCGAGGCGGCAACACAAGTTATTAAATTGTGAAAAAGTTCCAAAACGTGAAAATTAAGTGGTTGACATATCGTTAAAAATTGATACTTTTTAGTATTTATCTTAATTTTAAGTTTGAAACTTTATTCATGCCAAATAAAATATAACTTTAATAAACTTCGTTAAGTTTACTATAAACTGCTTTTTATTTCATAAGTGTAACTACTATAGTTTAGGAGTAATTGCAATTTGAAAAGTGTACTACTTATTTTTGACGCCCAGTGTATAAGGATGAAATCTTTCTAACAAACTTGGTAAATTAAATGAAAGGAAGACTACGAAATCTTAAACCATTGTATATTTTTATTTTATGTATGTTCACCGATTTCTCCGCCATTTGGACCGATTTTCAAAATTCTTTTTTTTTTGTTCGAAAGAGTATACTCCAGAAGTGGTCTTATTGTCACCAAGTCAGGATCTGATGGAATCCCATCAAAATCAAGGGCAACCCTTGAATGGAATAGGCACTTACAATGTTTCTCAAGTTCTTTCTATTATTTACGCGAAACATAGAAAAATATACACATCAACACTGTCTATAGGGATATTGCATGATTTTTCATACAAAAGAGGTCTGTTTGAGAAGCTATAATACCATACTCGAGATACACGGAGTGATATAATTTTCAGATGAGCAAGTGCTAACATGAATTTTCAATTTTTATCAATGAATTTAATTTTTCTTGAAATTTGTGAAAACGTGACTAAAATGAAAAATAAAATTGCGCTAATTCCACCATTTTCATACAAAAAGCAGAAAAAAGTGCATTTTTGTTTTCGTTCACGTTACGTTTAAAAAAAAACAATTTAAACAAAATTCATTAACGAGAATTGAAAATTTAGGTTTAACACTTGCTCATCTTAAAATTATATCCCTCCATGTGTCTCGAGTATGCTTTTATAGCTTCTCAAACACACCTTTTTGTATGAAAAATTAAGCAATATCCCTAGACAGTGTTGATATTTAACTTATTTTTTCTATGTCTATGAGTACGTAGCATTTGATAAAAGCACCGGATTGAGATTTATGAGATATTTTGTATAAAAGATCCTTTCTTAATTTTTTGTCAGAAGTTTGGTTGAGTAGTAGAGTTACACAGCCTGTGAATCGACGGTTTCTGGGTTCGATTTCTGGTTTGGGCAAACAAACCATACGAGGGAAACTTTAGTGCAGAAAGTTATAGTGTGAAGTGCTAATTAATTGATTTTATGATAGATAGATAGATAGATTGACACTTTATTCAATTGACATAAAACAGCACAACACAGTAATAGACAAATAACAAACATACAAGTAAACATGAATCAGCAAGCAAACAATGAAGTAAACAGAGTAAGAAACAGAAACAAATAATTTTATAAAACTATTTTACACCGTGTTATCTGTACCATGCCAATCAAATTGGCGCTGACTCAGCATATTGCTGCAGTACCAGACTGCAGCGCTGGTATTCTGCCATGATGCTACTTATTGAGTTTTCTTTGTAGGTAATAATAACCTTTTTCTAATTTCATACATTCACCTTTAAAAAAGTACTTTATAAAGAAAATCTGAGGGTGCTGCTCTATAATTAGATAGATGTTATTTTTAAGAGCTATCGTCGAATATAAGTGAGTCGGAAGAAATTAAAATTATTGTAACTGACCCACAAATATCCAAAAATAAAACAAAAACTTCTGTGCTGAACTGGCACTGAACAAAAAATTTGGAATGTGCCAGCTGCCAACCAAATACATTGCATTGTTGGTACAGAGGATTATAGGCGTATAATATCTAAAATATCGAAACTTTTTTCAGCTTCCCCGTTAATAGTTCGGCTATTCTGCACTTTTTTAACGAACCAAAACTAAATACTTAATACAGTGTTAATAAGAACGAAGTTGATTAAGTATTTAGTCTTCAAATATTAATTCGGCCCTAACTAAATGACATTATTCAATCTTCAGGATATCACTTTTTGAAAACAATAAAACGGCTTATTTTTATTTTTAAGCAAAGGAATCTATGGCCGTACAGCCGGTGTTTTCAATGCATTTCTTATTTTTAAAGGCGGAAAACTCAATAGAAACTGACAATTGACATTTGTTTTATTAAAACCACTATGAATATGGTCTATATAAGTTTGGCTTTGATGTTCTGACATGAAATAAGGGCTATTTATTGATTTTTTGATTTTAGTTTACATCAAGCGTAGCATTGCGTATATAAGCCATGGATAAATATTATAATATTACTATTCTAATAAGTTTCTTAGTTTGGATCAAGCACTGACACCTTTGCTTATTTCTACAAATGTCCATTGAAGGGAAACGCTTAGTCATTTCTATCTTAAATTTAATTTTTTATTGAATCATTTTTACACAATTATCGCAAAGCACAATAAAAGCAGCGTGCTAGCTGAAATCTCAAATGCACGGGGGTTGTCTTAGATACTGACATAGGTGACCTGTTTCAGAAACTTCTATTCCACTGAAAATCAAAAATAAGTCCGTAATTAGCACTAAGGAATTCGTGTGACATTTATTGTACTTACCTAAGTAATAGGTCTTTCAACGTACAATTTTCGTAAAGTTTTTACTCCACATATTTTTATTTTATCAAAATTGATTTTTTATAAGTACAAAATCCTTACGTTTTTCACAGAAACGCGAAATACAATATTAATTAACCACTTTTTTAAGTGTTGATTGTCTATCTCTCTCAGTATCAAAAAAGTCAAAAACGACTGCTACTTAAGTATAGATCAGAGTCTGAGTCGCGTTCTATAATACGGACCTTAATCTATCAAAAGCAGTAACAATGGTATAGAAAATATAAGCGATAGAGGAAACAACTATGTTTGACCTTTGTTTTCAGATCCAAAGTAATGTATTAAGTATCAACCTTATATGACATAGTTAGCCAAGTTTTCAAATAAAAAATATTTTTAGAAATTGCTTTTCCTTATATATGAACGAAATAGTTACTATTCGTTCATATAACGAAAATATGAACGAAATACATAGTTGCTTCAATAAAAAACGGCAATTCATGTATCTGTAGTTGTGTCAAAGTACAAACTCGGTCTATAAAAATACATACAACACGCAGACGAAGTTGCGGGCATCAGCTAGTATGTAAATAAAGATTAAGAGTTGAGTCTCCTGTAATACGGGCCTAAGAGTTATTTAGGCTACTTTTCTACGTTAACTAATTCGTGAAAAGAAACTTAGTCACTTATAATTATATTATAATTAATAAAAATATGCAAGTGGGTATACAGTGGAAGTTGCTTCAGAGGGAGTCTTATCGTAAGAGAAGAGATACTTTGACCAGCAGATGGATGACATAGGCTAGGATAAGTATGCGGTAGTTCGATGGGACCAATACGAGGTGTTGACACACTGATGGGACAGAGTAGTGGGACCACGGTTCATTCATATAGGGGTGACCTTAAATTAGTTAGCGAAAAGGGTGATTCTTTGCGTAAATCCAATCAATTTTCTCAAAAGAAACAATATGAGAAAAAAAAACGACTTCTCATACTAAGGCAATCTGATCGCTCAATTTGATTCAACATTTAGTTTTCGCTAATTTGAAGTCACCCAATATAAAAGATTAGCACGTTTAATAGTATAGGATTAAAAATGTTAACAAATTTGTGACACACATACAATAGACCACGTTCCTTGTTAGATTTAATTGGCTTTTTTGACCTTCCTGTTACATAGGAGATAATAGTTGACCGAGGGATGTTATATAATTTTGAAGCACTATAACTTGACATTCTTTTAGTTTTAACATCTTCGACCGCTCTGAACAGGGCTTCTTTGGTCCAAAAAGGACCCACCGTTTTCCTTTTATAATTGCGAACCATATTTATTTTACGTATCTGAAATAAGAAAAAAGAAATCCTACTTTAATATACCTCCACATCCTTACCTACTATCCATACTAATATTATAAACGCGAAGTTTGTATGGATGTTTATTACTCTTTCGCGCTGAAACGGCTCGATCAATTTCAATAAAATTTGGTATGGAGGTAGCTGACACCCTGGATTATCAGATAGGCTACATAACTTTCCCTAATTCCCACGGGAACGAAGTACCGGGCGTAAAGCTATAATATTATAAATGCGACTTTGTTATTACGTTTGGTTGTTTGTTACTCAATCATCCAAAATCTGCCGGACGAATTTAGATGAAACTTGGCATTTATTAGACATCAGAATAAAACATAGACTACATAACTTTCCCCAATTCCCACAAGAACGAAGTCCCTAGCGGAAAGCTAGTAAGTAAATAACGTGTGTGGCGATCTCAATAGTCAAACAGGTAGAGGTGACGTTCACGTTCAGTAAGCTCTCAAGAGATGGCGCTAAACTTTTTTTTAAATGGATAAGTGGGTAATGACGCCATAAAAAAACATAAAAAAAAAAAAAAAAGTGGGTAATGACAATGACGTTGACTTTGACTTCACGTCGGACCTCCAAGTCTTCTATGAGACGACTTCTTCTCTCAAATTCTTCAATATGTACAAAGTGATTTTTACTGTAGGTTACTTTGTAGAAAGCAATGAATGTATTATCAATTAAAAAATGGCGTCCATACTGTTGTGATTTTGCCCGAGTAGGTATTTTAAGTCGCCAATATCAAATAGAGAAACCCTTTACGGGTTGTAGTACGTCAGGAGACATACCTATTTTTGAAACGATAGAATTCCAATTCGCATACGAATTGACAAGATTCGCATGAGAATCTCATACAAATCTTGTCAATTCGTTCGTGTGTGTTAAATTGTTTCAAAAATCAGGCCCCAGAGCCTTGTCCTGCTTGCAACTGTTAGTCACTTTACAAATTAGCGAAAAAATTAATTTAGTTTTTAAATTAATAAGAGAAATTAATGTTTCTCTTATTAATTTAAAAACTAAATTAATTTTTCCATGATCTTATGCGGTCAGTGATTGTATAAAAGGGTTCTTGTCCACTGATCAGCGTGATGCAGCGCTAGCATGTGAGAAATTGAGAATGCCGATTTCGGAGCACTAAGATGGTATGACCCCACCTACCCTGCAATGTATGATGATTTTTTAATCAATCGTAATTTACTTATACCTACTTAATAAATCGTAAAAAAATAGCCCCCTGACCCTAGAGCCCCGAGTTGGAAAAAAACTTAACCTTTCATAGTAGTTCTTGGGTGTATGTACACACATCAAAAAAAGTTTACGATCAGTAGCAAAATCAGGTGTATTCTTTAAAATATAAATTATTTAAAGAAACTGTTTACGTTTTATGATTTTATAATGAAAATGCACTAAGTAAATAAAATAATCATTATTAATTATTTACTTTTTATTAACAAAAGCTAGGAAATGCAATTTTGGCTTAAATGTAATGTAATGAAAAATTTGAATTAATGAAAAAACAAACAAAATTTATTACGAAAAAATTAATAGTTAGTATAAAATGACTCCTCCCCTGGCTCGCACACATGCGGAAACCCTTCTGGGCATGCTAAGAATTAAGTTATCTAGCATTTCTTGTGGTAACCTGTCCCACTCTTCAATAGCAGCTGCCCTGATTTCTGACACTGTTCGCGGAGGTGGCTGACGGTTCCAAACAGCTCGCTTAAGAGCATCCCACGCATGCTCGATCGGGTTTAAGTCAGGCGAGCCGGCAGGCCAGTCTAACCTGGTGATGTCGTATTGCTGGAGAGCAGCATCAACACGTCCGTTTCGATGTGCGGGCGCATTATCATCTACCATTATGAATTGGCGCCCGTGGTTGATGCGGAATGGTCTGACGTATCCATCGACTGCAATCGTTTTGTACATGGCTCCGGTCATGGTGCCTTGATACGGGATTAAGGGCGTCCTAGCCCCAATCATTATCCCGGCCCAAAAGGACACTGATTTCCCGCCCTGCTGAACGGTTCCAGTGGCAGTTCTCTGCCTTTCAGAGTCGCCAGGTCTTCTCCAGACACGGACACGTCGGTTATCTGGATGTGTACTGATCCGCGTTTCGTCAACGAAGAAGCAGTTCTGCCAGATGCTTTCGTCCTCAATTTCTTCATTTTGACGGAGCCTAGCCCATTGCAATCTGCGCCGCTTCCGTTGCTGTGAGTTCAGAGGTGCTCGCCAGGATCTCCTTGCTCGTAATCCAGCTTGGTGCAAGCAATTTCTAATCGTTTGGGTGCTAACTTCGCGGCCGGTGGCAGCTCGCAGCTCTGCTTTCATTTTAGTAGCGTTCATTGTTGGGTCACGGGCAGCCAGTAATCTGATATATCGCTTCTGAATTGCAGTAAGAACAGTTGGGCGACCACTGCGAGGTCGATCAGCTAAATCTTCCATGCCCTGATACCTCTCCAACGTGGTCACCACGCAGGATTGGGATACATGAACTCTGCGTGATATTTCCCTCGTGGAATAGCCTTCTCCACTTAAAGTTAGAATTCTGGCTCGTAAAACTGCAGTTAATCCTCTCGGCATCGTTACCAACTTAATTTTTTTTGAATAAATTGAAAATATTGATAAGTTGCGACTATGTCAGATTTCTGAATGAAAGCAAGCAAGGGTTGATTGTCTTTTTAAATGAAAAAACATTTGAATTACGAAATTATTTTTTATTTAAATTTCATATTTTTAAATAAGGAATCAAAAGATAAAAAGTGATTAAGTTTTATTCTTCTACGATAAAAAATATTAGCACTTTTCCAAGTGATCGCAAACTTTTTTTGATGTGTGTATGTATCTGTCTTTATACTTATGCGTTCCAAATGACCCCTGTGTCGTATTTTTTATTCACACAGTTCCACAACTCAAAGGGGCATCAAACTCAAAACCATATCTAGCCGCGCAGTTTAGCAAGAGCAGGACTATCATTTTGTTATCTACTTAGGTATTTACCTCTCGCGTACTCGCTCGATAACTTAATCGGACGTAACCATGCCATTTTTACTAATAACATAACTAACATACTTAGTCAATGTCACACTTTCCTATTTAAGGTTATACGTACCTAGTCGCAATTTCCCTTTGATTTCTATTTATAGCCTGGCTACAATGAAATGTGCCTTTAATGATAATGAGTTTTAAAATGTTCGTAATCTTACTCGAAAATAATTATTTTTTATCACCGTTTTATCTAAATGTTTGCAAAATCGACTACCAAATCACTTCCTTCCACAGATAGGTTAAGTACGTAAACAACACAAGACGCGATTTGACGCGAATGCCCCAAAAGTGTTGCCAGAAAAATAAAAATCTTACTTTAAAAAAATTATCCAACTACGACCAATCTACATAGTTTAATTTCTTCCGCCTTGGTCACTCACCTCACCACGATTGTGGCCGGGGCTGGAAGAAAGTCTGGCTAAGAAGCGAATAGGTAGTTCTGTGTAAACAAAACACTATCGGTAAATGAGGAACATGAGAAGCGAATAGAGAAGTAACATACTGAAGACATGGCTGTATAAACATGGATTCCTACGCCTATATGAAAGTAGAAGTTGGAGCAGGGTTGGCAATCGTTGTATAATTATACTAATTATTCTAGAATTTAATTAAATGTAGTATGTAGTATTGTAATGCCAGTATACTACGCGAAAATACCAGAATTTTTATCGACCAGTGGAAGGGTAGTTGTTAATGTAATTTTTTACTATTTCCTGACTTTTTGACAGAATAGGACTTTTTATGTATTTTATCTATGAGTTTGAGTGAGATGACGATTACTTACATGCACTTTCTTGCTTACAATTTTCTTGAATAATATGCTAAAATAAGGTAAAACAAATAGTTTTTTCTTACCGCCGTTTCTATCTTACTTTAACTCAATGAAATAGGCTAGAAATTGAAACAAAAGATATTCTTGTGATTATTTTTTAATATTTCAATTGTTTTTTATGCAATAAAACAAAATTAAGTTTAAAGTTGTTGAAAATCGAAATATAGTATTATTTTTTGTCAAGTAGTGTAACTTTGATATCCAAGTAGTATAATTTTCTGACGGTCTGATTCCAACGGTCTATTCTGTACCAGTGTTGTTGCAAAGCAATAGTTTCGCTATCGATAGTTGACCTTGAAAATCAGTCGATAGTGCGAATAGTCCTATCGAAAATATCGAAATGTTCCAATACTATTGACAGTATCGATAGCTAAAATTAGGCAATACTATTGAAGTTGGTCGATACTATCGATAGAATAGCGTCAAAATAGTCAATAGGATCGATACTATCGACACGTTTCGATAGTCTCGTAAAAGGTTCGACTATCGATAGGACAAAACTATCGAAACTATCGATAGTATCGAGATTATCGATAGTATTTGTACTGATACTCTCGATAGTATCGATACTATCGGTAATCGTCAAATCGATGGTTAATCGTCAATCGTCAAGGGAAGTGCGGCGGTAGAGCGAAATTGCTCCAATGAAAATAGAAATCTTCTATGTACAGGGACCACGGCACATCATGCTATCCAAAACTGTCAAAGAACCCCGCACAAAATGTTTGGGAAAAGCCGTTCGGTCGATTTGGCTGAAATTTTGGGATAATATAGCCTTTAAATTGGTGATCAATTGTTTTTTAAATATAATTTTTTTAATACTTAAACTAGAAACATCATTTTCATGTTAAGTCAATAAAGGTGATATCTTTTTGACATTTTTTTTAGTAAGTACCACAAATTGCTCTATAGAAATTAGGCCGCCGCATTGGGTAGGTATCATTACTTAGTGTTTGTATATCCCGAGTAACAATTTATTACCTATTCTATAGTGTCAGCCAGCTTTCATCGCGCCGTTACATCGCATATAAAGAAACATACATAGAAAATAATATAATATCAATGAGTGTGACAATGACAACTCATTCATTAACTGACTTTTAAAAAGGAGGAGGTGCTATGTTCGACTGTATGTATCTTTTTTCTAATGTATGTTCACAAAGTTCTCCGCCATTTGTGAACCGATTTTCAAAATATTTTTTTGTTCTATACAGTATACTCCAGAAGGCATCCCATTGTCACCAAGTCAGGATCTGATGACGGAAACCATGGAAATCGAGGACAACCCTTGAACTTACAATGTTTCTCATGTTTCTTTCTATTATTTACACTAAAATTGGAAAAATAAATAAACTTTTTAAGAAAAATAATAAACCGAAAAATAAAGACAAAATACTAATCTGTTTGAAGTCGGTGCAAATGCAAATTAGCTTGATAGGCCGCCTTCACCGACTTCAAATAGATCAGGTACTACGTAGGACATTAAATGATTTTGTAAGTATTTATTTTTCGGTTTTTTAAGTAGTTTTTTTTTCAATGTCAAGTTTATAAAAGACTGCTCTGCAAAGCTGCTCTGCAAATAAATTGTCAATACAATACGTTACTTTTTATTGTTTTATTACCAAAAAACGTAATTATATTATTATAATTTAATAAGCACACCACTTATCTGATAGTTTACAAAGCGGCGGCCTTATCGCTATAGAGTCATGTGTGGTACACTCAAGAGCACGTCAAGCTTGACACTTTGGACCGGCCCTGCATTGTATGGCTCGCAGTATAAATCAGAGCTCAGCTTAAACTGGTAGTGTAAAGCGTGACCTGCTGTAGGTACCTACTAAAAAAATGTTAAAAAGATACACCTATTATGACTTAAAATGAAAATGATGTTTATAATTTCAACATTTAAAAAAATATATTTTAAAACTGTTCATTATATAACTTTGTAACTTTGCACAATTGATCACTGATATAAACGCTATATTTTCCCAAAATTTGAAGCCAAATTGACCGAACGGCTTTTCCCGAACATTTTGTGCGGGGTTCTTTCTTCAATCGATTTTCATTTTTTTCTCCAAGCATAGAGTTTAATGTCCATTGGGGAAATTTGACAGTTTGTGGTAACCTGATATGCTGTTCACTGTACCTACCTCGATGACAACAGACCCGCTACATACCTACTAAACAACTTTTAGGGAAATCACCCTATTTCGATTGGCCCGTATTACATAAGGAGACTCAAATCTTGATCTATAGGTACTTAATTATTAAATGTCTCTTTCTCTCACTATCAAAATGACACAGACAACTGCTAAGTTCTTATGTATAAGATGAGAGTCTGAGTCGCTTTCTGTAATACGGAACTGAAACTTGACTTAAAAATGTAAGGCTGATATGATGAATTAAGGTATTTAAAGGGAAAGTAACTGAGTTGTTTAATTAATATATGGAATTCACACTGATTTTCAATCAAAATAGGAAATATTTATATGGAATTTCAATCAAAATAGAAATCGTATTCATACCTTAGACCAGAGTGTATGGTCTAAGATTCATACGGATTTTTAAAATGAAAAATAGTCACAACCACTTTATGTGGCAACACTGCCATAAACTCCAAAAAAAACTGTTAACTAAACGCGGACCATCATCTACCTATTTTTTTATAGTCTGTGATGCGGACCCCTATCCAGGGTTGGAAATCGTAGTATAATTATACTATTTGTACCAGAATTTCATTAAGTGTAGTATGTAGTATTGTAATGCCAGTATACTACGTGAAAATACGAATTTTTATCGACCAGTGGAAGGGTGGTTTTAATGTATTTTTTTACTATTTCCTGTCTTTTTGACAGAATAGGAGTTGTTATGTATTTTATCTATGAGTGTGAATGAGATGACGATTACTTAAATGCACTTTCTTTTGTATGCTCTTACAATTTTCTTGAATAATATGCTAAAATAAGGTAAAAGAAACAATTTTTTTATATCGCCGTTTCTATCTTACTTTAACTCAATAAAATAGGCTAGAAATTGAAACAAAGGATATTTTTGTGTATATTTTTTTATTATTTTAATTGTTTTTATATGCAAAAAAACATAATTTACTTTAAAGTCGTTGAAAATCGAAATATAGTATTATTTTTTGTCAAGTAGTATAATATTGATCTCCAAGTAGTATAATTTTCTGATGGTCTGATTCCAATTCTGCCCCTATCCCTATCCTATGGATGAAAAAAATTACTACTAGAAACGGAAAGAACGCTATTACTACTCGTACATTCTCCACATTTAAAAGTTACTCTATGTCGTACATTTACCTAATCTGTGGCTATTACGCTAGTGATTTGACTGGGTCAAGATTTGATTTTTCTTTAGTTAATTTGTGGTTAATTTATGATAAGTTGCCGGTTTCCAACTACCTTCCCTCTGCGCCAGTGATTACAAACTTTTTTTCTACCTTTTGTCGGCATAATATGTTGAAAAATTATATTCCTAGAACGTAGTCTATTCTACAATCAATCAAAACATGTGTGAATATTCCATGAATATTCTCATGCGCTATGATTTCTTGAAAACCTTCGAAAAAAGAGATTGGTTAACATCTATGCATATTTCCACGAGTGCTTTGGGGTTATAGTACCCGTGGTTTCCTTTCGAGAATTTGTAAGGTTCTTTTCATTGACTTCATAAGTAAGGTTATTTTTCGTTGAGCGTTCCCTTTGTTGTGTCGTAAAAAGATATTTAATAAAAATTGTAATGATTGATTAAACTTTGGTCCCTGGGGCTTTTTCGTAAGTACCTATTTGTTACTTGTGTGTCTGTAAGAACTCGTAATGTTTTGCCATATAGAAGTTATGTGAAAATCTGAGGGTTCTTGTCACCCATAAATGACAAAAGTAATAATTATACAGGAAATAGAAAAAAACAGCACAGGCGGGGGTTAGAGTGTCGCAAAAGGGGCAGCCATAAGTCCCGTGGGCTGCCCCTTTTCCGACACGCCGACCCAAATTAATTTCTTACACTGGTGATAATTATCCGATAGTTATCAAGATGCGTAATTATCTTGATAATTGCGAACCCTGATGGTCTCCCATCTTGCCAGCATGTTTATTGGGTACTCGGGAAGTGTGGATGTGTTTCTTCATTGTCGCTATCTGTTCTAATATTCATAATTGTTAGGTATCGGTTCAGAAGACTGTCTTTTGAGTAGACCCACCCCAATTCTGATGTCTTGTGTCTTGAGTGTTTTGACTTATATGCTGTAAAGCTCTGCCATCAATTTTGTAAATGTTGCGCATTGGAATTATATAATGTTTTAGTTTGAATGCATGGAAAAATTATAGTATTTTGTGCAAACCACATAAAAAAAGTGAATCAGAAAGAAATTAAGACATTCTTTTTTCTTCAAATCATTATGTGTAAATGTATCTCAAAAAAAGAAAATGATTTAAATTACTTCAATTAAATTCTAATACAATTTCGTTCGTCTTCAAGTCAGTCACAATGATTTTCATAGTCTGTGAACACACAGCATTGTCCAGGTGCACTCCAGTCTCTTTCCTGCACTTCTCTGAAATATTTTAGTTCTTCCATCTGTTGCCAATCTTCCCTGAATTGTTTTACTAGTGTAGCTCATACTTCTCTTGTTTTTTTCAGAAATTTGGTTTACTAATGGAATCATAGTAATTTCTTTTGGAAACTGTTTTTATCTTTTCAAAATGACAGCGTGACCATTTATTTTTGTTGTCAGAGCGGGACGCCAGTGGAATTTAGCACAAAAAATAAAAACTTTTCATTAGAAAAAAAAAGAAATCACAACATAAGTAGTAATAATGGGGTAAACTAATCAACATTTGATTCCAAAGTAGATTCGTGTGTGGACTCCTTTGCGGAAGGAGCAAATTATTTTCTAAATGTCGTGTCGAGTTTTCAAGTAGTAAGAAAGCTTTTCACATGATTAATGATGTTAATCTTGGTAATCAAAATGGCTTTAAAAACAGCGACTCTTAACTGTGTTTTATCACTAGTCCATATTTTGTTCATTAGTGAAAAAATGCTTTGAGAGGTTCATTACTTCTAAGCAGACATAAAATGTATTCAATAATTGTTCGAATATTCGAACATTTAATATTCTTTTCACAGAAAGTGTCTCACAAATCCACTCAACGGTCTTCAGTGGGGACATTATCAGCGTTCCAGCTTGATATTTTTTCTGCTGTGATGTAGTATCATACTGTCTGACAAATATTTTTAATTGAAACCTGAGATTCTCAAATGTTTTTACAAGACACTGACTTGTTTTGTGATTGTTTGAAATAAATCCTTTTTTAAGATTTGAATTTCTCTCATTGGAAGAAGATGATCACTCATTTAATATCAAAAAGACACAAGTCATCTCCTAACAATTTGAAATTTCCATGTCTTTTGTAAATCTCATAATACTTTTCCCTGTTTGGTATAAAAGGACACTTTCTCAAATCCTTCTCAACACAGGACCTAAATGAGGAAAGTTAATTTTATTTTGTTAAGGTTGTGGGGGTTAAAAACTTAACCCCCACAACCTTAACTTGTAATAACAGTGTAAAAGGCTGAATAAATAAATAAATAAAATAAAGTTGTGGGGGAGTTATGTAAAAGCTAAAACATCAACAAAAAAACGTAACCATCATACATTATTGTAGGTTTATACAATAGTGCACCTATCTAGGGCAGCTCCTAAAAACATCTCATATTTGGCGCAGTCTACGTTTAAAATTTTTACAGTATTTTTCAGTACCTAACATAAAACAATTTAAAACAAAAAAAAATAATGTACGTAATTTTAAGTCATTTTAATAGTAATGTGAGGAGTTTAAATTTCTTCATAGTTGAGCAGTAAGATTGAGCTGCTGAAGTTGAATCGAAAAAATAAAATAAAATATAATTTAAAATTTCAGGTTTTTATAGACAGAGTTAGCTTCTGTGGACAGCGCCATCTACGGGAAGCTGTTCTTGTAAATCCCTCATTATCATCCCTACTAATATTATAAATGCCAAAGTAACTGTGTCTGTCTGTCTGTTACGCTTTCACGACTAAACAACTGAACCAATTTTGATGAAATTTGGTACAGAGATAGTTTAAACCTTGGGAAAGGCTACATTTTATCACACAGCTGACCACGATATGAGATTTTATACATATATACATACATACGCTCACGCCTGTAATCCCTATTTATATTAGATAATCTTAATGCGAATCAATTTTACCGTCTTAAATTTTTCATTCTTGTCTTAGATTTTAATAAACATATTTAAATTAGATGCCGTCTTTAGTAAACTCTTAATAAAATATAACAATTTTAATCGTTTTAACGAAAATCAGACATTTAAGAAATAAAAAAAATACTGAGATCTGCAGAACGATCTTGGTGAAAGATAGGTAACTTCGTTAGTCAAAATATTCTGAGTCTTTATCTCTAAACAAGACAAATTCGTTTTTTTCTTTAATGTTTCCTTTTTTTGTGTTTCTAAATTTTCATATAGTTTATCCAGTAAAATACTTAATTCTCTATTTTCCATTGTGTGGTCTTTGTTTATATTTTCATTAGTGTCTGCTTTCATCAGTTTACCTTTTCTTTTTTTATCTTTGGTTCTTTATTTTGGGCATAATTATGTCTTTGTTTTCTAAGTCGGTGGCAGAGACCGACTTTCCAGGCTCGACGTGTATTTTTTTTATTTCTAACATTCTTCTTAGGATTTAGAGCCCTTGATTGTTTTAGATACTCCAACAAACATTCGTCAATTTGGTAATGTGTTTGATCAGAAAATTCAAATACTGGTATTCATTTTAAAACTTGTCTTGGATTTAAATTTAAAGGATAAATCCCTGCCGCTTTAAATCTATAGCAGGATGCTATATTATGCAGTGATAAAGAACAAATACGGAAATTAAAGATACTTTATAGAATCAACAAAAACAACAACTTGAAACTTGACAACCAACAAAACGGTAACTAACGGCGAGCATACCAAAAACTTCGATGTCTGCGTAAAAGGAGATTATACATAATCACAATAAAATCCACTTCGTAAATTATTACTGTTTCGCATCTCACTTGTTTCCATTAAGGTTTTAGCAGGGTTGGAAAGTGTTTCTTGTTCATCGTTTTCTGGCTCGGGTTTTCAGTTTTGTACTTTAATCTGAAAATTCTATTCTACTCTATTCGATTCTATTTTGAATTGCGGGTGTATGCTGAAAATTATCGTTGTGGCTATGAAATATATACTAAACGAATGTACCTCCAACGTACCTCATGTTAATCTGAATCAAATGCGACGAGTAATTTAAGTCCACTCAAACGATTACGGCTATGGCGGCCAATCTTTAGTTAACACAGTTGTATTCACGGCAAAACCATCAGCACAAGCAGCTGCAATTATTTGAGCCGCAGCATCAATTGCGCCGTTTGTTCCCAGTAGTTCCTTTTGACAGTTCCTTTAATTTAAAGGGACTAATGAAACTTTTTCTTCCTTTTAGTTCCTTTAATAATTTCGGAGGAACTACTGGGACTTCACTTTGTCCCTTTAAGTCGGCGACGTCATGGTTAGTGCTGCAACATTGTCTATTTTTTTATCGATAGGTATTGGTTTCCCCAAACCACAGACCTTCGCTGGTACAGGTTTTCTGGGACACCCTGTATATTTCAACCGTTGGTGTTTTATCTGTTTTACTATTGGATTTGCTAGTAAAACTAAATTCCGCTTAATGCAATTTATTTTTATTTATTTATTTTATTCATAATCAAACTGACAGAATAATTCGTTTGCACATATGGGACAATACAGATACCGTGTGTTTATCACATCATACGTGTTCTCCGGAGACCACTAATAGCGACAACAGTCTTCACAGAATCCTGTGACCATCATCCCCTCCTCTTTTAGTGAAATATCATAACTGGGATTTTTTTTGAAAAACAAATCTACATATATAGTACGCGGGAGTCGCAGACAATAAATCGTGGAACGCATATTTTCAATCTGTAATTCAAATTTAATTAATTAAAAAACTCTATAAAAACCTAGCACGAGTCAAAAAAACGTGATTTTAATATCTGTGCGTAAATAATGTTTACCTGTTCCAAAACTGGTGTTGCATTATTGAAAAAGTCGTAATTTTCGTCTATAATTTTAATTACTTTATTCATAGCAAGATGATACAGAGTATTAGGATTTTTATTGAAAATTAATGAAATTATTTTTTTGAAACTCATTTCTTAAGTGTAAATACTTTTTTTACTCGACCAAAATATAAAGCAATGAATAAAAAATTACAACTTACCATTTTTTTGAAATGGGATGACGTTTAAAAATATAATTTCCATAATTCAAAAACAGAATAACAAAAAGAGTAATAACAAGGAGTTCGCAACATAGTCATGGCATCTTATTACCAAAAAGTGAAAAACTAGAAAGATACACAAAGTTTTATTTGTATATAAAAAAAAAACAAATCAACAGTTAATGTACATAGCCATTCTCTCTATAAATAATGGAATAGTTATTTGTCCGTAAATTAATTGCACTTGGGATGAAACTATAAAATCATCCTTTTCAATATCGCATTGACGTCGTTTTGCGAACTTCACATGAAATCGTTTTTTTTGGTCACAAATAAAATTTGTTAATGTGGCATCATCAAATAATACGTTCAAAACTTGAAGTAGGTTGGGATTTTTGGTAAGGAGAGTTTTTATCTTGTGATTCCATCCCTCCACTGCATTTGTAGTGCGGTATCTGTCACCAAAAACCGACCACATGTTCACCATGTTAGGCTTCATCCAGTAATTGCAAAAATATTTTTTAAATTTATTAACGACTGGGTTGTTTGGGAACTGAGTTTGCACATACTCCCAACCACTATCAATCAAGTTCTCTGATAGGTGAGGTAAAACACAGCAAAGTTGAATGATTCTTCTGTGTAATCGAACCTTGTTAATATTCAGCCTTAGTTTCTTAGCCATACGTTTTAAGCATTTCGTGAAATGGAAATAGCAACCTGTAACTGTTATTTGCATTTCCCGTAAGGCGCTAATAGTTGCAGCTTCAAAATCAATCTTTATTGCAATTGGTGTCCACTCTGGTATTTGTGATTTAATTAAATCAAACAAGATTGCATAACTTTTTTTACTTTTGTGTGACATAAAGGCATAAATAAGTGGAATGATGTTCACTTCATCGCTATTTTCGTTGGTTTCCAATTCGCCTTGGATCGTATATAATTGTGGAAAAGGAGATGCACTTGACTCGAAAGTTCCATCCATATATTTTTTTAATGTTTTCATATATTCTCTTGCTTCTTTTGAGGCGAAAATGAGCATGCGAATTTCTCCATCAAAGTAATCGGCCATAAGGAAATCGCGAAACTGATTGGGAACTTCCACATCAGCAAATGTCTGAGAACATATTTTGGCTACCTTAGCTAGCTTGTTCATTTTGGCCGCTATAGCCATCTGCAACAAGCCGAATTATAGTTGTTTTTTCAAATTTGTCGACAACGTTGCAAAGGCAGTGGAATGTAGCGCTTGTAATCTCATTGGACGCTTTCGGCAGCTCGTCTTCAGTCCAAGTGTACGTGAAAACGTTTGTCTTGGTCAAGGGAGATTTCGAGTGGCCCACAACAGTTGTAAAGTTGTATATGTATAACTGACGAGAATAGTAAGTGCTCTGGTCTGGAACTTTTGGCATTGGCTGATTTTTTTGACAATCAAAACTGAGGATCAATAAATTGTCTCTATCTTCCTTCAACACACCAAAAAAAGCTTTTGCTCTCAAAGTGTGCACTCGTTTTTCAATCATAAGAGCTTTTTTCTTCTTTTCGTCTTTCTCATTCTTCATCTTTTCTTGAAGCTGAAGGCATGTGGAACAAACATCGGTGCGTGGGGTACCAAACCCTATATTGAAACATGTTCTGAAAATCCTGCGGAAGTAAGATGCCTTGACACCTTTGAATTGTTGTTCCGCTTCTGCAATGTACATTTTGTACATTTTTGTAATATTCAAATCACGTGACAGATACTGTCTGGCTTTAATTCTATCTCGACCTTTTATTTTTCATCACTAATGCATGAATTTTCTTTTTGAGTGGTTCTATAGTCGCCTTTTGTTTCTGGATGATAGAATCTTTCAGATATCGATTTTTCCTCTGTGTTTTACAGCCGGTTAACTTTTGTCTACTGATGACAGAACTTGCAGATGATGATGGCCGAACACAAGACGATTGAGGCGATCCAACTACTGGAAAGGTAGGAGCGTGTTGATCAGCGACTTCAACATTGAACGGCACTGAAACACTTCGTCTGCTATCGTCACTATCCGAAGGCGTGTCTTCTCTTAAGCGTTCTAGAAACCTTTCTTGCAGTTTTTTGTTGGTCCTATACTTCCTAGCCCGTTCGCACCATTCCTTTCTCTGGGCATGCTGTTCCCTAGCGGACATGTCGTTAATGCTTTTTGTCTTTTTTGCTTCTTTCCTCTTCTGCCGCCTCACCTTTTCTTTTGCTTTATGTTGAGCATATTTTTCAGGGTCCTCTTTGATTCGAGCACGTCTTCGTCTTTCTGCTTCTTTTTTTTGTACTTTTCGTTATTCTTCCGTCTTTTTAGTTTTTTTTTCTTGGCATCTACAAATAAAAATACCAATTATAACGCGTTTTTACAAAATGGAAATGCAATAAAATATTGGATCTCCAAAACATGGGAAATTTGTCCAAAACGTGGGCCCAAATATCCACGTTTTTGATGCATCATTTCTGCCACGTTTGTGATTTTTTCCGAGTGTGGACGGCATAATAATATAACCTCTAAAAACCACGAGCTAGATATTGTTTGAACCACGATATGTCCTATTTATTAGCAATGAAAAATATAAATGGCATATGGAAAATGTTATTGGTATTTAAAAAACGCTATCCATGTGTTTGACACGTTATGTTTTACGAAATTGAACAATGAAATCCAAAAAAATCTTACCTTGGTAAAACAGGCGTTCCACTCGCTCACAACCGTCGACTGCAAATGGCGGCCAGTTTCTTTTTTTTAACTTTAGTGTTGCCAATATCATAATTTGAATATTCACAAAATTATCAATTAAATCTGAATCGACCACGTCTGTGATACGAAAATCTATCACAAAACTTGGACATCCGTAGAAATTGTGCAATGCGGTTAAATTAATAGCAATTAAGTGCTTTTGGTAGGCAATTGAATACCAATCAACATATTTCTATACACAATAGCCTATGAGTCATGATAAACACAATAAAAAATCACAATGATTAAAAACTGGGTTTGTCACGTCGTCACGTCGCGTGATATTTTGAAACAAATAAATATTTTTAAAATAGTTTAATATATTGTCAATAAACAAATATAGATACGGTACATAAAAATGCGCACGTCAATTAAAACAGTCGATCTCTGAACAGGTTGGTCAAACAGTTAAAGCTTTGCACATTTTCTAAAAGTAAAAAAAAATGACCCTTATAGCCATTTGTAATTCGTCCGCAAATGTTATAGTTTTAACCCTGTTAGCTTCACTTAGTTCTATAAGAGATAAATCGTCTTCTGATGATAGTGGACTATTATCTGATGAAGATCTATCAGGATATAGGCGCCAAAATATGCTTTCTGCATTTTGAATGATTTATGCTTTTGGAGCTGTACTATTTTCTATAAACTCATTCCCTGATATCATTGGATTATGGAAAAAAATTACGAGGGTATACATAATTCCGCATTTCGTTTTACTGTAATTTTTTTCTTTAAAGCTTCGAAAAATTCAGTATTTTTTTAATGGTCTGTTTACACAAATTAAAGTACTTAAAATTCTCTACAAACATCATTTTTTAGTTTTTTTTTCCGATGAACCGTTCGCTCTCAAGTCGGGTTGAAAATTTGAAATTTTCAGCAGTCTGCAAAACCTACTTTTTACATTCCTAAACTTTATTTTTTTATTAGAACGCTGTTATTTGATAAATTTCTTCTATTTTTCTGTACTTGTAATTAAAAAGAAAAAAAAGGTCGAAATTATAAAAATTCAGTATCAAAAAAGGTAGGATTCTAACAAAATAAAACTTAAAATATCGTAACTTATGATCATATATAATTAATACTATAAATTATAATTTACAAAAATGATACCAGCCGTTGTCTTTTATAAGGTCCTGGCTGAGAGTTTTCGGTGGCGATAAGTCCCGGTAAATATTCTGCTTGTTCTGGAAAATAAATGAAGCTGTGTAATTTCTCAAGGAGAGATGAAGATTGCAAAATATATTGTGAGATTAAACATACCTTCCGCATCGTGCTGACGTTCTTCGATGGCATCGGGTCCTAGCCCAGGGTCTGATTGATCCATCGTCAGCGTCGGGGGTCGTTCTCCTGGAAAATAATAGAAGTGGTGAGACACTTACTTGTGATCATAATATATCAAGGAGAGGTGAATGACTACAAATAAATTGAGAGATTCGACATACCTCTGTCTCTTTCTTCAGTCTCTTTTACGTCTATATTGAATTTGGTATTGAATTACCAAATTCAATATAGACCTAACGGAGTATTGAATTTGGTGCAGGGTCCAAATCGTTCAGACTGGTTTCTTTTTCTTTCCATATAGAGCCATGAGAAACATGTTTCCCGGGCACACTTCTAATCTCAAATCTTCAGACCCGTCTTCAATCATACCGAGGACCCAATGGCCCTCGATGTGACGCCCCCGATTATATTTTCTTTTACCAAATTTGGATTCATCGATCTGTACCACTTTGCCGGGACCTCCTATTTTGCCGAGAGTTTCTTGATGCTCCAGGTAATGGATTACAATGCACTCCCGGCAATAATTGTACCAATCAGCAATGGTTCCACGACCAAAAACTTCATCTTTCTCTTCTTTGTTAGGGTCTTCATTCATGACAGCATCATAGCGCTCCACACTGAAAAACATTTTTTGCTAACATTAACCAAAGTTTCGGTTACTGGTTACACAAAAAAAGGGACTTGCGAACTATGTCTTAGTAGTAACAAAACCAGGTTTTGCTATTTAAGTTTGGATACTTGTAGCTAAGTTATTTTGTTTATAATTAATTATACCACTTGATTAGCCAACCTGTTTGCAAATTATTAACACATCTTTTTATTGATAATACACTTCCTATTTTGTATCCATTTAACAAAGTGTGTATCTATCTGTAGCATTACTGTGCAGTTGTTTTTACAAACTAATTCAACCACTGGTAACAAAACTGTTCATCAATTAATTAAATTTAGTTATGGTTACTGATATACAATCTTATTTTTTATTATTAAGATACTTTGGTTTGTTCCTAGTAGCAAAAGTGTTTGGTAATGAATAGAAAATATAGTTTTGTAACTGATATAAAACCTTATTGTTTGTTATTAAAATACTTTGGTTTGTTTTCTAGTAACAAAACTGTTTGGTAATCTACAAGGTGTAACAGAAAGGTGTAGTCATATTTCAGGATGGTGATCAGCCAATAAAACTGAACAACTTTCCCCAAGGAACCCCTATCGAAATATAAAAAAAAAATTCGACCTTGCATACTAAACTTGTCAGCTGATCGCACAATTTGTATGGAGAGGCAAAATTTTTTTTTGAGATTTCAGTATAGGTTCCTTGGGGAAAGTTGTTCAGTTTCATTGGCTGATCACCATCCTGAAATATGGCTACACCTTTCTGTTACACCTTGTAGATTACCAAACAGTTTTGTTCATTTGTTTTTTGTCATTGATAGATGTATTGTTTTAGGTAAAAATAACATATTATCTATCACAAAAAATATCATTATTAGAAGTAGGTACTTACAGCTATGAATAAAAAAAAACTTCGTTTCATTTAGCTTTATTTATTTATTATTCAACCTCTATTTGAATTATTTCAAATTTTAATAACCTTATTAAACGGTAATCAGTTCTTTGCGTTTTAAATACACTTAGATTAAGATATTGACTCTTTAAGTTGTACTTAATCAACCAACAAATCAACAAGCTATTTCTAGAAAACAAATAAAGTTATACTTTGAATAACCTTTATCAGTAATTAGTCCTTTGCGCCTTAAGTACACTTATCTATAATAATCTTTAAGATATTGACTCTTTGTGTTGTATGTACATAATTATTTACCAGCAAATCAGTCAACTATTTCTAGGAAACAAAACAAAGATAAAAAAACTTTATATAACCTTAATCGGTAATCAGTTCTTTGCGTTTTAAATACACTTACCTAATATCATAATAATCTTTAAGATATTGACTCTTTGAGTTGTACATAATTATTTAACAACAAATCAGCCAAATATTTCTAGGAAACAAATAACCTTAATAACTTTTTCTTTTCGTTTTAAATACAAAAATGTCACAAAAGTATTTCGTCGTTGTATGTTCTTATGCAAGAAAAATCTTGCACTAAGCATGTAGGTAAATGGATACAGCGAAACCCTTCAAGGCGAAACATAGGCTTAATTAGCGCCAAAATGTTTTAAAAATTCATAAACTAAGATGTTCATGTTGTACCCGGTAGGCCTTTAATGAGTTCTTTGTGTTACATATCTCTTACCATTTGAAGCTACATTCATGTGGTTAGGAATAAACAATTGTAATGAATCGTGATAAATATAAACGTTACATTCAGATTCTGGAATTTCTACTTCAAAACTATGAAGGTGAAAATTAAAATCAACTGTCCGCAAGAGTGTGCATTCAAAAATAACTATCATGATTATACACAAAAATATTTTTAATCATCATAAACGTAACTTCACCAAGGTTTTCAATATTTTGAATGAGAATGGTCCTTGGCTTGTAGAGTGTCTCTTTAACTTTTGCCCATGATACATAAATTAGAGTAACGTCTGATCCTAAATTTAAGTTTCGTATTACGTCTTCCCGCTTTTGTTCTACTATACGTTTCGATGGACCTGTAGAAATAGAAGTACATAAACGCCCTTTTAAAAATACATCGTTCAGTTGCATTTGATGTTTATTTGCCAGTGTCATTGTGAGGTTATGCCGGTTAAATGAAGCTCGTGCAGCAATTTTGGAAAGCCTATGTTTTGCCTCGTATCGCATGCTCCAAAAGTTTACTAACGGTCCAAATTTTAACATCATATTGGGATAGTGAACCAAGAAATGGAATTTTGGTTTCAGACTATCGTAAGTTAATGTTATATATAGCTCATTCAATTCAGAAATTAAACATTTTGTCAAGTCACAGCTATGTTGGTCAACTGTTGAAGACATTATCAAATCTAATATTTTTCTTAGAGTTGTATACATTACCCAATAACAGTCATCACTAGGGATAAAATCTCCTACAAGCATGCTGAAATATCGAAGAAAAGACAACATCTCTGATGCTGAAAGCCTAATATTACCCTTCAATATATGTTCCATACTTAACGGACACGGTTTACTCCCTCCATCAGGACCATAATCGAAATTTATTAATCTTGTATTCAACATTTCTAATGAGAAATATTTTAAGTCTCGCGTATATTTTTTAATAAGAAATGACATAATATACTTGGCTACTCCTTCCAAGATATCGTGCATAATGTCAACTCCAACCTGCTCAAATAAACTAAAATTATTTACAGATAACCAAATGCACCTCTCTTTTATGCCTGTGGTAGCAGGACAATTTCTTTGTAATTGTTCAGCATAATTTTCGGCATTACGTAATATTTGTTCATCTTCAAATAATTGTTCTTTTATTATTTCTTTTGACACGTTGCAGATACGACACGGATGATTAGACGAGAATGTTTCATTAAACCCAGTAATTGAATGTATACCCAAATTATCGCCAATTATGAGAGCTAAGGAAAAATAAAGCTTGCCTTGATAACAGGGTCACGGGCGTAGCCAGGTTTTAGTATCGGGGGAGGTTCAAGAAAATAAAACGAATAAAAGTACATAAAATAGCCGTTTATTCATAAGAACAATATTAAATATGTAATAAACAGATTCAGAGAAAACTTCTGGAATGGAAGGAATCGTCGAAGACCTTTTTCAAGCAGGGGGACAATATAGGCTAAATAAAAAAATTACGTTCAGTTATACCTAGGTACACGTTATAGAATTAATCTTCTGTTCTTCTTTTTAAATATATCCACTACTTCATTCGCATCAATTTCTATCCCATAGTCAATGTTCATGAGAGCCAAGCCATTCAGTCTGTTTTCACCCGTTGTGTTCCGCAAGTAGTTTTTAAGCCTTCTTAGACTTGAAAAAGACCTTTCTGGGGTAGCAGTGGAAACAGGTAACGTAGCCAGTATTTGCAACAATGTGTAAATATTTGGATAGAGTTTTTGGTCGCACTTATCTAAGCATTCCAAAGCTGATTTTGAAGTAGGGGAGGTGAGAGTCATAGCTGCTTTCCACACTTCAAGTTCTGCTTTGACGACAGATGTACTTTTTTCAGGCAGCACTTCCGAATACATACAAAATGCCTCTTCAATTTCACAACCGTTCGCAAAATTTGACGGTAACACACCACACAGTGCCGATACTACTTTACGGTGTTTTGTAAATCTCTCAATTAATTGTTGAATTGTATGGTCGAGAAAAGGGATGAATAAATTTATTTTGTAATATGTGGATATATCCGACGCAGGAATGTTAGAGCGATTTAACTGCCTCCCGACGATACGTGGCATAAGCAGTATACCACCATTTTCTTCTATTAGCACATTTGCTTTCTCATAGAGATGGGGGGTACTCTTCGTCAACTTTATCTCTCAAAAGTTGCAAAGCATTAATAACATTATCCACGTGGCTGAATGCTGTTATGAGGTCTGTGTTAATTGCTTGCAGTTACTTTGATAGCGACAATGTATAGCTCATGACTTTTTGAAGAATCACTAGGCACATAACGAAATTCGAAGATCGAAGTGTGTTTAGCATTTGGACTGCTTGCTGCGATGTTTCTTTATTGTGGCTAGATTGAAGTTCTTCGAGAGCATGCGCAATCGCTGAATAAATTTCCGTGAATCTTATAATGGCTTCATGTTTATGAACCCACCGTGTTTCGCACATTGCAAGCAGGCTTTTTTGATGGTCAACCGGTAATAGCTCCCGAATTTTTTTCCTTCAGAACGGCAGTGCGTTGAGCCGAATGTCTAAAGTAGGAACCAACAGACTGCACGATCCCGGTGCAATTTCGCACATCTGCTAGTGAACATGAGTCAGCAATAGCAAGATTGAGAGAGTGTGCACTACAGTGTACATAAAGAGCAAGAGGACATTCTTGACGAATATACGCTTGGGCACCGTGCAAATACCCACTCATGGCTGCAGCCCCATCGTAACCTTGACCAACCACATGAAAACATTGAAGTCCATGCTTTTTCAGAGCTGTAATAATGAGACTTGCAAGACCGGATCCTGTCACGTCAACAGTTGGAATATACTCTAAGAACATCTCCTTAACTTTATGTTGTTTAACATCTTTTAAATCAACATATCGTAAGCAAAGCGAAACTTGCTCTATGCGCGCAATATCAGTCGTCTCATCAGAGAGAATCGCAAAAAATTTAGCTTCCTTTACTTCACCGATGATCTTATGTTGAATAATTTCACCACAGATATCAATTATTTCATTTTGGATTTGAGGGCTCGTGTAAAGGGCATTCTTTTGAGAAGTGACCAAATGCTCAGAAAGATCTTTATCCCCAGATTCTGCTGCGTACCGCAACAGTGCTCGAAAATTACCATCATTCTGAACTGGTTGTTCAGACTCTGGTGTAATATTGATCCGTCCCGAATCAGTTTTACCTCTTAAAGGTATACCTTGTTTGCCGCAAAAAATTATTCCTTTTACGATAGGAATTAGTTTCTTTCGGTTTTCCTGTTGCTGTCTCTTTCTTTCAGAAGACAACTGCTCATCGACTGAAAAAGCCTGAGAAGACATAACTTTTAGGAAGTTATCTGCGAGTTCCGAATTTCGTTTGTGATATCCCGACTTTGCATGAGTTTCAAATATTTCTAGTGCATTTTTCCACTTGCAAAAAGGGTCGGTTACAAGCTGGCCTACCCGCTGATGGCCTCCTTTACCTTCATCAAGTGAACGTCTCATTACGACGCAAATTCTACAGTATGCTCCACTTTTATATTCTGAATATGACAACCACGGGAATCTTTCAATCCATTTCATTTGAAAGCGCAAATTTCGTTTTGTAGAAATGGGAAACTTATAATCTTTAGGTGGAGTCCAAGGCTCTTTTAAAATTTTGGCTTTTAGTTATTCATCCTCGATTTTGTCTTGATTCGCATAAAAACCAACATCCAATTTAGCAGAATGAAAAGATGACGTAACAGGTGAGCTAGTGGTGCTGCTGGTCGGTTCCAGGCTAAATGTAGGCTCGGTAGTGGTAGGCATGACACAAGGCACCAGCGCCCCCACCGACTCGGTTTCTACATTGGATACTGCAAACGAAGTCGAAGGCTCGCTTGCCATCACAATTTTACTGTCGGCATGCAAACTAGTTGTTGGTCCCAAATTATCTTCTTTACGGGTAGCCACTTGACCACACCACTTTTTCCAATACTCCATACCTTTAAGCTTATCGCCTTTTCTTTTGTTTTTCTCCATTTTCTCGTAACCTAAAATGATAATAAAAATACTACACTATACACCACTGGACGCAGGCAGCGCAGGACCGATCGATGTGGAAACCTGCTGATTCCTTATTTATTAAAAAAAAAGGAAATTTATACAATTTTATGCAATTAAAGAGAACATGACATTGGAGCTGACCAGACACCACAGCGGCACCTGTTCACAAGTTGACGCATGTGACAGCGCCGCGCCGTCTTCAACCATATTACAGGGAAGTGGGCGACCCATCACATGACGCCACCGCTGCAGTGGTATTTAAGTGAGAATTATTTCTCAACATTGTTTAGAGTTAAATCTTATTAGTATTTACTTACTCTTATTATGAGTGAAAATTCTAAATGTATATAGGTAAAATCAAATCACAAAAATAACAAAATAACGTCGTCGTTCACTGTAAATTGCAATCTGCTGAAACTACACGAAGATTACCGAATGCGACACGACGACGAGCGGCGCGGCGCGGTGCGCCCGTAGGGAATCCAAACCACATACTTTTGAGTGTAATTAATTAATATAGTTAAATTTTATCTTAACTTTTCGGGGGGGGGGGGGGGGGTTTGAACCCCCAAAACCCTCCCCCTGGCTACGCCCGTGAACAGGGTACATCTATTTCAACTCCAAATTGTGATAGAAAATTAAGTTCCTCTATTAACGGATGAAATATAACACTGTTTCCAAAAGTAGTTCTATCTGAAGAGTGAAATAAAAGAGCTAGAAATATATTAGTTAAGCTAGAAGCACAATGTGGAGGAATACAACCAACAGATATATAAACGGCACCTAACTTGTGGATGCCTGAATGACTACCGAGTACGTTTCCACTTTCGTAGTCATCAAAAAATAAGAACAATGGAAAAACTAACTTCTTGTCGTATCTTTCTTTAATTACATTTACCCAAAAGCTGCCTTGAATGAAGTTTTTGATATAATTGTTGCGAGGTAAATTCTTGCAGTAATCTAATGTTTCTGCCAAAACATTATCTAGAGAAAAAAATTGTTGCAACACGAATCTAAGAGGAATAAATTGCTGTTTACATGCAGTTGGGACAGATGTAACAACACCTCGTCTGGTAACAGTACACATTGTTTGACCTATGACTATCTCTTTTGGAGGTATATAAGTTCCCTGATTTTGAAAATATTTTAAGCGTGTGTATTCAGTATCAAATGACTTAATTGGAGATTGCACTGCTGACAGAATTTTATCTTTTAAAGAATTCACATTTTGACTTTGTTCTAAAGACACAGTTGTTTCCCTGACAATTTTCTCTATATTAGAGGTCAAACCATTACACAAATATTCTTTCATCCCTTCCACTACATCCTGTACAGCATTTTTTGGTATTAAAGGGTTTGCATAAAGAGAAGATAAAAAACTCGGTAACGTAAAGTTACTCATAGAAGTATTTGGAGCCGCAAAAACAAAATGTTGATTCGCATGTGTTTCAGGCGTGATGTTAACCATATCAGTATCCAATACGGCGTCAACAGGCGGAACCGGACTGGGTGAACGAGCACCAAGAGAAATGTGATTTTTTAAATGTTTACGATACGTATTTTTCAAATGAAATGTTCGTTTACATCCTTGTTCTAGACAGTGATAATTTGAAAAATTATGTTTTTCATGCATCAAAGTGAAATGTTTAAACAATTCTCGCACATTATCATATGGTTAATAACATAGAAAACACTTAGGCATTTTAGAATTTAAAAAAAACAATAAACAATTACTCTTTTTAAATATGAAGATCTGTAATAAGTGTGTTAACTGTCGTGTAAATTTTGTCATATTTTGTCTTCACTTGGAAGAGTGCGGTCTGGATAAATTGCCATACGTTAGTACATTCGGCAGGATATTGAGCATTTAAAACAAAAATTATTTTAAAACATGCATCAACGGCATTTGTGATAGAGGTTATCTCGTAACGAACATTATTAACAACAATGTACCTAGCTGTTATTTCTTGAATAGTTGGTTCGACAATTATTATAAATGGCTGCATAGTCAAATTGAATTCAGCAAGTTTCTGTTTACGACGTACGATGGTTTCCTCGATTTCTGCGGAGCTCTTGACGTGAGTAATAAATCCCTCGAGGACCTCCTGCTTTGATGGGCGCCACAGATAGGGTTACCAACTTTTTTTCTATCAAATATAGTATTTTTGAAGTTATTTCCTTAAAAAATATAGTAGATGGCTAAAAAAAGAATAAAATTATAGTAAGTGGTTAAAATGTGACTTTATTTTTTAAATGAATATTTCTTACTGCTTTGCGCCTTAATAATTACATTTTAATTTTTTTTAAAGTGTTCATATGCTTCATTACAATAAATTTTTAGGTTGAAAAACACCATTAATTCGCATTTTATTAAATTTAAAAAGGCCCTGTTACGCTCGTCTCGCCATTTAGTTTTCATCACAGAAAATATGCGTTCTGTAAACGCTGATGTGGCTGGTATTGAAAAGAGGAAAGATACAATTTTTAAAATGTTAGGCATTTCTGAATTATATAAAAGAAAAAGAAAAACGTCGCGGTAGACGTAGAGTAGAGAGAGGGCGGGCTTTAGTTAAGGCTGCGTTCCGGTTTACGCAAAATATAGTAGTTTTGCCTACTATACATTTTTTATAGAAATATAGTATTTGATGCTTTAATATAGAAGGATACTATATTATATAGTAGGGTTGGCAACCCTAGCCACAGACCTTTAGACTTGGTGCATTTGGTCTTGCTCACATTCGAAGTTGTCATCAGAAATGGGATTGCTAGGAATGCAACTAAGTCAATTACTTCATCATTAGCTGTAAATAAATATTTGATTTTATTAATTTGTTAATATTCTGGAAAACTAAAGTGCACTACATAATTATTTCTTAATAATAAAATGTTTGTGTAATGAAGCAAATGTTTTTTTTAATTTCTTAATATGAACAAATGACTATAAGGTGTATGTATGTAGATAGGATATTTTAAAATAAGAATCCAAAAAAAATCTCACCTTGTTCAATGTCTTTTAAGATATCTTTTAAAAATTAAAATTATTATTGAATTTATTGTTAAAAAATTATTGAATTTGGCCAATTCAATAATTTTTGGCCTTAATAAAAGCCAATTTTCTTTCAATTTGTGGTCATTATCCGGGTATAGGCTTTTGTAATCTTTTAATAGCTGCAAACAACAAATTGGTTACTATTTGTTATAATTTTAATTATCTTAATAACTTCTATGCATGATACTGTGCCTACATTAATAACTTTTTATGCTTGATATGAGCAAACAAATTAATAGATACATACTTTGAAAAAAGTGTCATTGTTTGGTAATGTGCCTAATGTTTAGGACGTATCAGCCCATATTGGTTCCTTTGAATCTGGGTAGATGGCGCTATAGCTGCAGTTAGCGGCCATGTATTCAATAATAGAAAGAGGAGTAAAAATTCGATCGAGTGAATTGACGATGCGGTAGCTCAGTTGGTTAGAGCATTGGTATTATTAATATTATGTATTTAATAAAGGTAGGTAGATCAATGAAGCACTCCATACAGATAAACCGCTAATATTTTAACAATATTTTAATATTTTATTTATCTAGATCAGATAAATAAAATATTAGAATATTTTGTATTTTGCTTGCCAAGAATATGCCACCTGGCTGATTGAGAGCCTTAAAGTCAGAATAATATTGTTGTATTGTCATATTTTCCAACTGTAAAAGGCTCAAGCGATTTTTGGTTGTGATGCTCCAGTAATTTTCAACTGTTTCCCAGCGCTCACAACAGTTTTTCAACCATAATAGTTTTTCTTGAATGTCACTTGCTTGACTGTCTTCCAATTGCATTAACGCTTGGGCACTGGTGCTTGGCCGTGGCGATTCCTGTCCAGATGACGAAGCTGAAGAGCAACGTTTCTCTTTGCTTTTTATAATGCCTGTTTTTATAAAATCCCTGCGTCTCTGGCGAAAACAATCTAGCAATTTCCCCTTTGCAGATATTTTTTCGTTCGGACTAAAGCTCGTATATGGTATGAAATAGACTGATGAACTCTCCTTTTTAAATATCATGGGTATTTCAAAAGCAAGCTGGTATAAACGTGAACTTTTAATTGTTTTTTGTGGGTTATCCTTCAGCTCATTATTAATAATCAGATTACACAGTCGTCTCCGGGCTGCATTATCCATCAATCCATGCTCTCTGTACCGAAGAAGAAGACCTTTTCCTTCATTACAGGAGTTAAGTAATCTAAATAATTCCTGAAAACATTAAAGTATTAAGTTTTGTATATATTATGCATGTTATTTAAGTATTTATGTATTATTTATTTATACACATTTATTTTCTTAAATATTTTTTTTTCTAATTACAAAATTCTCTGGCCTCAGACTAGGATTCCCTGGGGTTTGGTACACGAGATCAAAAATCTCGTGGTGTTGACCTAGTGAATTTTGATCTCGTGTATCAAACCCGATTCCCTGAAAAACAAGACAACAAACTTTAGGGACAATTAGAAAACTTCATTTTCTAAATTGACTAAAGAATCGAACCCGGGGCACTTGTTTGTTAACTATATTAAAAAATCCCCATAAAATAAAATAATTTGAACAATTATTAATTTTTATTAATTTTATTAATTTTTACTTACACAATCTGGATTCTGCTCATTTTGCGGCTCCAAATCCTTAAATGATTCTGCTGCTGATTGCTGTTCAACATTCACTAATGAAGCCGAAGAACTATCTATTAAATATATTGTCCTGTTTTCACTATTGTAATTTAACCCTTCGACTTCAATCTCATCAGGTTGTGACTGAAAATTGAAATATATCGAATATACAGTCCGCGCCACTTGAATAGCCTCACCCACAAATTTCTTTTTAAATCAAGGTCTATAAAAGCAAATGCCGATTTGATTTCATAAATAAACTTTAATAGTTTATTACTACAGTTTTATTATAAAATGTAGATATTTAATAATAAATAATAAAAATTATACAATAAAGTATGAAAATAGGGTTGGCCACTTGAATAGCCTCAGCAATACCAAACACTGAAAAACATGATTTTGAATAACTTTTAATACTTAGTGTACTTTCTATTATTCTTAATAACGTCGAAAATTCGATCAAGCATTGATTTATATAATTTTTTAATGTAATTCAAGTCCAAATTATTCAAAATATTGTGAATTTCCTGTATGAGCTCTTCTTTGCGATTAAAACTGCGCCCATTGATAAATAATTGACGAGATAAATAGCCCCAAACATTTTCTATGATATTCAGGTCAGGAGAGTTCGATGGCCAATCTAGAAGTTGAATTTTATTTTGTTGCAACCAAGTTTTTGTTTCATGTGACGCATGTGAAGGAGCATTATCTTGTTGAAAAATCCACTTTTTTCTTTTAAAAACTTTACGAATCTCTTTAATTTTATCTTCCAGCATGCTTACAAACATTTTAGATGACTGCTGTCCCTTAATTATAGAAATATTGATAATCCATAATAAGAAATTGCACCCCATACCATTACTGAACCGCCTCCTGAATGACGACGTGATAAAATTTTTTCCTCTTTCCTCAAATCATGAAAATAATATGTATACCCATCTGGGCCATCTAAATTGAACTTTTTTTCGTCACTAAAAACAATATTATACCATTGATCTGTCCAGGACATATGTATTCTGGCAAATGATAATCGAGCTTGTTGATGATGATCGCGCAAGAGAGGTTTCCTCCTGATTTTTCTTCGTTTTATACATGCTGATGACTTTATTATACGTCGCACCGTAGTCAGTGAAGTTTACATCATTCGCAATTTGTCGTATTATCTTTGATGAATTAGACGCTGCACGCAAAATAAGACGACGTTCACGTGACGTTGTCGCCAATTTTATTCGACCTTTATAATTTTTTCCATAATTTTCTTTATTTTTCACATAAATATTAATAACTTAAGGGCTACGACCAATTATTTTTGCAATTTCGCGATTAGTTAACTTTTGATCTAAATAAAATTTTATTTTTTCTATTTCAAGATCAGATAATTTAAGACCATGACCCATGTTAAAAATAATTGTGATAATACTGCACAGACAATATATACGTAATACACACCGTTAGTACAATGAATTTCTGCCGAGATATTAAAACAAAGAAATGTTACGACTGTTTAAACTGGACTGAGGCTATTCATGTGTCACGGGTATATGACGCGAGTTACTGCGCGCGATGCGTCGTATGCAGGCTTATGCCGGTTCGTGTGTGGTATGTAAAAGTCACTTCGCGAAGAATTAGAATATGTTAAATAATTATGTTGTTTACGTGTATAAATATAAAAATTACAAAAATATAGGGTGAGGCTATTCAAGTGACGCGGACTGTATAAATTGGAAAATTTTGTATTTTCTGAGGTTTTACTAATGTAATTAATCAAAAAGGTTGCATTTTCTTACTTTCTTTTCAAATGCATCTGTAATAATGTTTTTCAACTTCGAAACTTGAGTCATGAGTTTGGCTCTGTGGCCAATAACTGGAATCAATTCCTTTATATCATCAGAAGACAACATTTGTAGCGTCTCCAGATCAATACAATGTTCTGAAAAAGAAAATTCCTGCTTGTAGAAACTGCATGTTATGGTTGCCTGTGGCCAGGCGTAGATCCAATTCTCATTAAAGGTTGTGATCATGGCCGCATGAAAAAAAAAAAGTAATATTTAAGAGTTTGTTTGCACATCACAATATCACATCTAGATTCAACTATTAAACCTAATTTTATGAAACTTTTACAGCTAAAATATTATTAATATTAAAGGAATAAACCTACCTTTGAACGTCTCAATGTACATTCCGAGGCCCCATTGTGTAAGATAGTCCTCTATGAGTGTTTCGCATGACTCGGAGACCGCCGCCGCCTCATTATTGAACTCATTAGCGCTCATAATGAGCCTATGAGTTTGCACTACTTTTTTACAAAAACCATTCACTAAAACAGCATTAAACAATATAAATACCTGTTTTTGTACACAAAATATGCAAGAAACAAAAAAATATGCAATTTACCCAGAGATCTCAACAACAATTTGCACCTTTTATGACGCTTGGTGGCACGCTTGAACAAGAACAAGAACAAACACGTTAGGGAGGGTTGCCAGATATAAAAATTTTTCAAATTTCCCCACATTCGTATTCTTGTATACTGTAATAAGTACCCCTTCGGTGGTACCTATCTCTTCTAAGAAATGCAAACGACCCACTATTCGTTTAACATACTTTAATTAAACCACATAAATTAGACTATTAACAAACTCCGTATATTATAATCTTTCGTTTACTTCACATTGTAAATGGAAAATCCATAATAAAGTGCTCAACAGCACGCCTACGATCGCATACAGTTATTACTCCGCGAGCTCACTCAAAAGAATGACGAACAAAACTGATTTTCAATCATTTCGAATAATGACATCGAACACCTTTTCGAATACTTTTTAATGATATTCGGATTATCTTCTTCGAAATGCTTGATCGGGTAAAGAGTTGTGATATGTCAGCTCTTCCAAAAAGTCTGCATACCACAATACTGTATTCTTTATAGCAAATAAATTATTTGATTTGATTTGATTTGATTCGTATTTTTTACTCCCCAAAATGATACTTTTTAGAAAAAAAATCCCATATTAATTTTTGTTCAATTAAAAGCACATAATGGGGTTGGCAAAGTTTTTTGAAGGTTTGCTAATAATTTTTAAATCATAAATCATAAAAACTTTATTTGCTTTGAAACATGGTTATAAGGTCTTACAAACATATCACAGAGCTACATGTTTCACCATTCACCAATGGTATGCAAACAGTAAATATAAGCACTTACAAAATTAAAATTATAATCACAAAATGTTAGAATTCATTAATACTGTAAAATGTATGTTCACTCAGCCACTCACGCAATTTTATTTTAAACAATCTTTTGTTCAAGGTCTTTAAATGATTAGGCAATTTATTATAGATTTTAACGCACATACTCAGACAACCTTTGTAATACTTCGTGGTAACAGGAGTATCTCTAAAATCCAGCCTGCACAAGTCTCTTCTCAATCTAGGATTCCTATCACAAGCCTTGTGGAAAAGTTGAGTGTTATTTTTGACAAAAGTACACACCTCCAGTATGTAGAGACACGGTAGAGTTAGGATTGAGAGTCTCTTAAACAATAACCTACACGAAGCATCAGGCGGAACTCCACACATTGCACGTACACATTTTTTCTGAGCAACAAACACACGTCCTATATCCGTACTATTTCCCCAAAACACAATTCCATATCGTAATATAGATTCTACATAAGCGTGATAGCACGAAAGTGCTGTTTTTATATTGGTGATGTTGCTTACATGCTTAAGGGCATATATAAATTTATTAATTCTTCCGCAAATGCTATCTACATGTGACCTCCAGTTAAGGTTTTCATCAATTAATATTCCAAGAAATTTTGCTTTTTCGACCTCTTTAATATTTTTTCCGTCATGTTCAATATTCAATGAAAAGTTTGTTTTAGAATTGTGGTGTTTGTGAAATTGCATGTAGTTAGTTTTGTTAAGATTAATTTTAAGGTCGTTAACGTTTAGCCAATTAATAATACCCTTCACCGTGTTATTAATGTCAGCTTCGTGGTTAGTTATTGCATTATTGTCAAGTCGGGGTTTATTTGTAGTCACTATGATTGATATGTCATCAGCAAAAAGCACACATTTATGTTTTATAAGTTCTGCAATATCGTTAATATAAGCAATGAATAAAAATGGACCAAGCACACTCCCTTGGGGGACGCCGCGCTCATTTACGCGATAATTAGAGGAATAGAAAGTGACCTCATTGTTTTTGATTCGACTTTTTTTCTTGTAGTTTAGAACAAAAGACTCAAGAAAAAAAAATGGGAATTTTTTGGGTGCTCTCAGTTTTTTTAAAATTATTTTTTATAAACGTACGGCCTTTGCTATTAAATTCCAAAAAATTACATGACTTTCATGATTCACTGGGGTTCGTTCACAGAGCCTACTCGTATCTTTTAAAATGACACCACGATAGTCGAACGACAGTTATTTTGTATGAAAAACGACTTTCGTTCGACTATCGTGCTGTCATTCTAAAAGTTCCGAGTAGGCCCTCAGGGTGAGGTTGCTTAGTGTAATTTGTAATTCGTCTCTAAGTTTGGAAGGAGCCTATTGCTGTTGTGATGTCAAACGTTTCAGTTCAGGTTGAATCGTCAAACGTTGGTTTCTTGCTAATTTCTTTCGTATATTTAGCGTTTACTAAATAAAAATATATTTGCCGTTTCCTTTTTCAGTAGGTATAGTTTGTGTACGCATCCGAGAATGACATTCAGTTTCTTTTTTATACATAGTGGCTAAGGTATAGTAATAGTAACAATATAAAGACGTACACACATCAAAAAAAGTTTACGATCAGTAGCAAAATCAGGTGTATTCTTTAAAATATAAATTATTTAAAGAAACTGTTTACGTTTTATGATTTTATGATGAAAATGCACTAAGTAAATAAAATAATCATTATTAATTATTTCCTTTTTATTAACAAAAGCTAGGAAATGCAATTTTGGCTTAAATGTAATGTAATGAAAAATTTGAATTAATGAAAAAACAAACAAAATTTATTACGAAAAAATTAATAGTTAGTATAAAATGACTCCTCCCCTGGCTCGCACACATGCGGAAACCCTTCTGGGCATGCTAAGAATTAAGTTATCTAGCATTTCTTGTGGTAACCTGTCCCACTCTTCAATAGCAGCTGCCCTGATTTCTGACACTGTTCGCGGAGGTGGCTGACGGTTCCAAACAGCTCGCTTAAGAGCATCCCACGCATGCTCGATCGGGTTTAAGTCAGGCGAGCCGGCAGGCCAGTCTAACCTGGTGATGTCGTATTGCTGGAGAGCAGCATCAACACGTCCGTTTCGATGTGCGGGCGCATTATCATCTACCATTATGAATTGGCGCCCGTGGTTGATGCGGAATGGTCTGACGTATCCATCGATTGCAATCGTTTTGTACATGGCTCCGGTCATGGTGCCTTGATACGGGATTAAGGGCGTCCTAGCCCCAATCATTATCCCGGCCCAAAAGGACACTGATTTCCCGCCCTGCTGAACGGTTCCAGTGGCAGTTCTCTGCCTTTCAGAGTCGCCAGGTCTTCTCCAGACACGGACACGTCGGTTATCTGGATGTGTACTGATCCGCGTTTCGTCAACGAAGAAGCAGTTCTGCCAGATGCTTTCGTCCTCAATTTCTTCATTTTGACGGAGCCTAGCCCATTGCAATCTGCGCCGCTTCCGTTGCTGTGAGTTCAGAGGTGCTCGCCAGGATCTCCTTGCTCGTAATCCAGCTTGGTGTAAGCAATTTCTAATCGTTTGGGTGCTAACTTCGCGGCCGGTGGCAGCTCGCAGCTCTGCTTTCATTTTAGTAGCGTTCATTGTTGGGTCACGGGCAGCCAGTAATCTGATATATCGCTTCTGAATTGCAGTAAGAACAGTTGGGCGACCACTGCGAGGTCGATCAGCTAAATCTTCCATGCCCTGATACCTCTCCAACGTGGTCACCACGCAGGATTGGGATACATGAACTCTGCGTGATATTTCCCTCGTGGAATAGCCTTCTCCACTTAAAGTTAGAATTCTGGCTCGTAAAACTGCAGTTAATCCTCTCGGCATCGTTACCAACTTAATTTTTTTTTTAAATTGAAAATATTGATAAGTTGCGACTATGTCAGATTTCTGAATGAAAGCAAGCAAGGGTTGATTGTCTTTTTAAATGAAAAAACATTTGAATTACGAAATTATTTTATATTTAAATTTCATATTTTTAAATAAGGAATCAAAAGATAAAAAGTGATTAAGTTTTATTCTTCTACAATAAAAAATATTAGCACTTTTCCAAGTGATCGCAAACTTTTTTTGATGTGTGTACCTACGTTTATGAAATTAAAAAAATGTTCCCCAGGGTTTAAATTTTCCCCAAAATTGCGAAAAAATTCCCTAATCTGGTAACCCTGAAACACGTACCTTGCATCTTCCCACTTGCCCCGCTCGTGTCTTCCCCCCGCTTACGTTTCGTTACTCATAAACAACGAAGTCGTCTAATGTCTACAAAATTTTGGATGCTGTTTAGCAATTTTGTATTACTTCGTAAATTTCTTTTTAGAAATAAGCGGAACCTTTTTGTATGTACTGTCTTATGTCTGTAATTTATGTCCTGTGTGTACAATAAACGTTCTAAACGTTCTAAAAAGTGTGATTATTATATCGCCTCATTTGGTATGCTATAAATTAACAAACATTTTGGTACATTATACACAATTTGGTTTGACAAGTAGTAAAGAGACAATTTATTTAAATTTACAAATCGGTTTTGTTGCTGCAGCCAATCTAGTTGGTTTGAGTTATTTAGGTTGTTAATAACCAAAACTTATGTAACTACTTAGTAAACAAAAAATAACACAACTGGTTTTGGGTGTACTGCTAAATGATATTGCTATATTTAGTTAAAGTTTATTTCCTATTAACCAAAGTTTGCTTATATTTTATTTAACAAAACTAGTTCGGCTAATTCTTTTTTTCAGTGCATCCTTGAGCAAATGCATATATGATGAAAATACATCCTTCAGTGCTGCGGGTAATTTTACATTCTCGAAGAATGTTCCCTTGCATCTATTAATTTTATTGGTCCCTTTGCACGATTTTTTGGTGCAAATCCACGAGCCAAATGTTCTGTTGACAAAATAAAATAGGGTTAATTTTGATGTTTCATTCAACTGCTTAAGTAACCGATGTAAAGATTGAGAGTTGGTCAATTAGACAATTATATGATTTGAACCATCATAATATGGGATGACACTACATTATAAGTATAATACTGTGATTGTGAACTGTAAAAATAAATAAAACTAAACACCATAATCAAGTTAAAATGCGATGTGTCACCTATTAGTTGAAGTCGCCAGACTCATGGGCGTGCGGTGTGTGCGACAGATCTTGCGGGTTGCCACCAATCCGTTCTCCTCAGCAAACGCCACACATTGTTCGTGCGTCCCAAGGAGCCTTATCACTCTCGCAAAGGACCATCTCCGCTTAATTTCATCAGAATATAAATTTCTGGGAGTGGCGTCCCCTCCATCAAAAAAATCTTCGGTATCTAGAACCCTAGAGGGGCCGGGTTGCGGATCGGCGTCCGGCGAAGTCTCCGATTGCCCATCAGGAGCCGTAGAGGGGCCGGGTTGTGGATCGGGGTCAGGCGATATCTCCGATTGCCCATCAGGAGCCCTAGAGGGGCCGGGTTGCGGATCGTCATGGTCCATTTCGGAAGCAAAGATGGTAGTCCAGTAAACAAGCAAAAAGTCGGTCAAAAAGGCAATCAGTTCAGTGTCCAATGAGAAGTCCGGGTCGGTCAGGTAAGCAATCCACAGAAAGTCCAAAAACACAGCCAAAGTCGTAGAAAAATCACCAAATATCGCAAGGAACAGCATTCACGCGCAAGGAAGCAACGGGAATTTTTTTTAACGTTCCTTTTCAAAGAAAATTGATGAGTTTACGATCCATTTCCCAAAAATAAAACGAATTTACGTTCCTTTTCTCAAAAAAAAAAGAATTTACGCTCCGTTTCACTAAAAAAATACAAATTTGCGCTGCATTTAAAGGTAATTTAAGTTATCATTAAATCAATTAATATCGCGTCTCCGGCAATCAAAATCGGTTTGTAAGGTTAAAGTAAGATCCCCTAAATCCCGTTACACCCTCAGTTACCTCTAAAGAAGGGTACTTGTATTAAGATCCAACCCGGGATCGGTAATACCGCTTGCAAGTCAAATATTGCTACAATACTATCACTGGATGTAGATTTGCAAACTTCAATATCATGTTTTTTTTCTTCTTTACTCAGTTTTTTTTCTTTATGGTGATTTTTGTAAGAATCTTGGAGTGCAAGTTTACCTGCATCATCAGAATTGTTATATGTTGTGCAAAAACTACACTGATCCTTTTTTGGAACAAAAAAATATATATATTGAACTCAGAATTGAATATTCTAGAATACATATCGTAGGTAGCAGGCGTTTTTTGAAGAGATTCTCTAAGTGATTTGTAGTTCCTATACAGGGTGTTAGGCAGAACGTTGAACACACGTTAAGGGTAGACAGATGGGGTCGCCTGCTACCTACCTAGCCCAAAAAAAAATTTTGACCCATGGTTTTTTTTAATTTCATTTTTTTTAATTTATCGAATTTCACCAGTTTTAAAACTTTGGAGGCTTGTAACTTTATGTAGGGTGGATGGATCTGGCAACATTTTTTTTGTTTTTGTCTCAATTGTTGATGAATTCATGTAAAATTATTGTTTTGTGCAAATAATAACTTTAAAAAAAAGTTACGAGCCTTCAAAGATTACATAAGGGGTAAAATGTGATTTAAGCTTTTTCTTTGCAACGGATTAAAAAAAAAACTAAAAATGATTGAAGATTTAGGATTTCATCCAAAACATCCTTGGTGTATGGCTTTTCGAACGGTATGTAAATTGTTGAATAAAAAAATTTCCTTTTGGAGCTATTCGCCGTTCTTTACAAAAAATGGGAGTTTTGATGAAACATAAGTTAGCATTTCCTGCTTCATAATATCGAATGCAGCGTTAATTCTTTGGATTAGTTCCTCCCGACTTCCAACTTCAGTAGTGTAAACTAACTCCTTAGCTCTTCCCCAGACGTAAAAGTCTAGAGGTGTGAGGTCGGGCGATCGCGCTGGCCAGGGAATTGGACCTCCTCTACCAATCCACGAATTGGGAAAGCTATTATCTAATAGCTCCCTTACATTCACACTCCAATGAGCTGGGCAGCCATCGTGCTGGAAGACGATGGGTCTGTCTTCATTAAACACTTCCTCCACTAAACGCGGTAAATCATCCATTAGGAATTAAATAATTTTCACCGTTTAAGCGGTCTGGCAAAAAGTGAGGGCCTGTGAGTTGATTTCCAATTACTCCTGCCCAAACATTCACGCTGAATCACCTTTGGAAACTCCGTTGACGTTTTACGTGTGGATTTTGATCCATTGGTGCCCAGTGATGCAAGTTGTGCAGGTTCGTTATCCCTTCCCTATCAAATTTGGATTCGTCAGTCCACAGGATTCTCCTTAAAAAATTCACGTCATCGACGTCGGTGTGTAGCAAATGACGGCAGAATGCGACCCGTCTCGTAAAATCATTGTCCTCAAGACCTGAAACAAATAAAGCATGCCTTAGAATCGTAGTCACTACTTTAGAAGTAATTAAACTTAACACGGATTGTTCTAACTACATTACAAATTGTAGGTAACAATGTACACAAAAACCGAACATAACAGGCCGACGCACAACGCCTCCGTAGGTATGCGTTGCGTATCCGTTGTAATGTAATGTAAGCGGCGCTTTATTCATGATAACCTCTCGAACTCGTCTCCTGCCGACATCTGGAAGTTCCTCGGCACTCTAGGCATTGGTAAGGTTCGCAACACCATTATCCCTAAGGACATCTCTCTTGATGACATAAACCATCATTTTTCCACTTCAAAGACCCTACCTGTGGCCGTTAAACTTGACACAATATCTTTCGTTTCTTCGCTTCCCCCTATGAACACAAGTCCTTTTGCCTTTGCTGCTGTGCAGCAGGACGAGGTTCGTAAATTTGTGAAGGCTATCAAGTCGAAGGCTGTGGGTGTTGACAATATTAGGAGGTTCATGGTGGTTACAATCTCGATCAAATTCTTCCTTACCTTTTGCACATTATCAACTTCTCTCTGGAGAGCGGACCCCCCAGGAACAACCCCCACCCGCGGAATCAATCTGCCAAATCTCCACCCCAGACACTATCGGGACCTGGGGAATCTGGGGGTTGTTGGGTGGGGGATGGCGAACGCGGAAGAACGCGTCAAGGTCAATGAGGTGGTTGTTGGGTGGGGGAATCAGACAGGTTGAATTCGGTTCGGTTCGCTTCGCCGACTAGCCTCAGCCGCTACGGCTCGCTCGACCCTGCCTGCTCCTAGCCACACGCGGCCGCCGCGCTCCTCCGCGCCTCCGCGGTATTGAATTGCACTCTAGGGGTAGGGCAGACAAGACTACGTGGAGTCGGGGTTCTCTGATTCGGTTCTGTCACTTATTTCGAACCTAAACTATCCGATTCGGGGTTGGTCCTTATGGGGTTGTTGACCTAATTTTGAACCTATTTCTAACAATATTGATGAAATAATACAACATAGTTTTTAATTGATACATTTATTTTTCTTTATAAACATATTTTATCGCCTTAATCATTTCACTAAATGGGTCTTTCTTGAATTTAATAACATGACGTCTCCACATATATTCAACTATTAAATCAGCAAAATTTTGCGAATTATTATAATTTTCTTTTCGAAAGAATCTCTTGACCGCCCTCCATTGAGACTCAATTCTTTGGGTGTGAGTCCCATCAGGACCCACAAATGGATTATCTGGGTCCGAATGATTAACTTTTTTATGAATGTAGCCATGGTTGGCTAGGTAATCATATGCCCGCCAACAGTCGGTGTGGATATTGGTGCCCGGTTCCACATGCTTTTGGATCAGCGGAATTAAAACCTCCGCTGATCTGACATTATCCAGGCACACCTCCAACCTTAGGTCCTCGGAGCCATCTTCAATAAGACCGAGGACCCAATGCCCCTCGATATGGTGTCCTAAAAAAAAAATTGGTATCTCATTAATTACATACGAAAAACAACAAAAACAATAATTATACTAACACAAGATTAATAGTTTTATAATTAACTCGGTTGTATTTGCGCTTTCCAAACTTTGACTCGTCAATTTGGACTATCTTTCCTGGGCCCCCGATTTTGCCTTTGGCCTCATTTTTGTCCAAATGATAAATCACTACCACTTCCCTGCAGTAACTGTACCAATCGCAGATGGTGGCCCGGCTTAAACATTTTTGAAAATCTTTTTTATATGGATCCTCCCTCAGCACAGTTTCGTATGACAGTCGGTGCGCAAATGCGTACACCAAGTAAAATATGTGCACCAACTTAATTTTTGTATTCTCAAAAAAAGTGCCGAGTGTCCGGGCCACCTTGACTTTACCCTTGCAGGTTTTTTTGCAGCACATCCATGATCCCATTGATCTGATAACAAATAAAAGTAAATTAAGTCTATTTACATTACAAGCCAAACATTAATTCTTTGTAGAACAAAACATTTTTTTACTAACCTGTTGGTTGATGACGCAATCACCATAGGAGCGCGGTGTTAGCGGCACATTTTTTCTGTAGGCTCTAACCCCTCTGCCTCGGCGAAAGCCACACATTGGTCTCTATTGCCCAGCTCCTCCTTCAATCGGGTAATACTCCACTGCGACAAAATTTCATCAACATACAAGCCTCTGAATATGTAGGCCTCATCGTCTGTATCAAAATCCAAAGGCCCAGGTTGCGGATCACTCGATGGCCCAGGTTGAGGATCCCTCGATGGCCCAGGCAGCGGGTCACTCGATGAACCGGGTTGAGGATCCCTCGATGGCCCAGGCAGCGGGTCACTCGATGGACCGGGTTGAGGATCCCTCGATGGCCCAGGCAGCGGCTCACTCGATAAATCGTCAGGTCGCGATGCCATGTCCGGTAGGTGCGCCAAAGTCGTCGGTAGAGCAAGAAGTCGGAATCCATTGAGAAAGCCAAAGTCGTCGTGATTGCAATCAGTACAGAGTCCAGTGAGAAAGCCAAAGTCGTCGTGATTGCATTCAGTACAGAGTCCAGGAAGAGCGCCAAGGTCGTAGAAAGGGATCCAAAAAAACACCGCACACAACACAAAGAACATTCGCGTACACCCGAAAGCAACGGAATGGCTGGAGGGCTGGCGTGGTATTTAATTTAACTTATTTTTTCCATGTCTATGGCTGGCTGGCTTGGCTTGACATTGACAGTGACAGCTTGACACGAACAAAATGGCGGAATTGCGTTTCGTTTCACAAGATACACATTTACTACATTCGATTATTTAATGAAAAAGACTTAATTGCGTTTCGTTTCACGTAATTCACATATATATTTTAAAAATTATTTTCTCAGTAATAACGCGTCTCCGCGGGATGGAAATGACACTAAGAGGTAGCCCTTCATGCCCTCTACCCATTTCATGCAAACTCAAACCTTGATCAGGGGTACCAAGGTAAGAAACAAGTTTCTAAACCCAACCCATCTCTATCCTTCCGTTTCTCTCTAAGGTGCTGGAAGCCTGTGTGCATAAACAGATTTCAACCTACATCGCAATGAACCACCTCCTTAGTCCTTTTCAGTCGTGCTTTCGCCCAGGCCACAGTACAGTCACTGCCCTTAATAAGGTTACTGATGATATGCGCCGTGCAATGGAGGCTACTGAGCTCTCGGCACTTGCTCTCATTGACTTTTCAAATGCGTTCAACACTGTTGATCATCAAATTCTTCTTTCCATCCTCTCTCACTTAAATTTTTCTCCTTCCTCTATTTAATTGGTTTTCTTCTTACCATTGCGAGCGCCAGCAGGCTGTGCGCCATAGTGACTCGGCGTCTGGATGGTGTGAATTGTCTACTGGGGTACCCCAAGGTGGAATTTTATCTCCAATCCTATTCTCTCTTTTTATCAATTTCATCACCAGGGAACTTCGGTGCTCATACCATCTTTACGCCCATTATCTACAGCTGTACATTAGTGGGGGCTGTGATGGTATAACTAGGGCTATTAATGACATTAACAGTGACCTGGAAGCAATCAGGAATTGGTCGAGGAGGTTTGGTGTTGAAGTTAAGCCGACTAAATGCCAGGCTATGGTGGTGGGTAGTTCTCGGCTGGTAGCACGGCTGAGTGGGGCGGCTTTGCCAGACATTGTGTATGATGGCACTGTTGTCCCGCTTAGCGGTAAAGTAAAAAATCTCAGGCTGTATATCGACTCCACCTTCAGCTGGGCACCGCACATTGCCAGTATCAGCCAAAGGTTGGTTGGAACGTTGCGAGCGCTCTCGCGTTTGAAACACTTCCTGCCCATCGGGACGAAAATCATGTTAATGCAGACGCTCATACTTCCAATGATAGATTATGGCGACGTATGTTATTAAGATATAAATGCCGACCTTCTAAATAAACTTGACCGTTTGTTAAACGTACTGAATTTCGTACTGAATTTATTGTGTCGATATCCTTTTGAATATCGTTTCCAAACAAAACAGGAACACCGCGACCCGTTTTGCCACGAATGACGATTCGCTTCAGAGTTTTAGCTAGTACCCTTTCAGTTGCCGAGAGAACTCTATCAAATTCCTGATATTTCTTATTTTCGGAATCTTTTTTATCAAAATTTTGATAAGAACTTAACTGCAATCTTTGTAGTTCTCCTGGTCGTCGTCTGTTTAATAATAGAACGCGGCAAAATATAGTTTCTAATAGCTCATTATATGCATTTATATTTAATGAATTTTCGGCTTGAGCTAGTGATGTTGTTGCTCGTGTACTGGTTGTACATAAGTAATCTTTTAAACATTTTAAGTCACTTGCTAATGGCACAATCGTGACTTGTTCTATTTTTTCATATTCAAATCGTCAGCTGCTTGACTGGATACGTCAAATTTCCAGCTAGATTCAATTAAATAAATTAGAGATCTAAGATCTGCTTGAATTTCTCCTCTGCTGATTCTAGCTTCCATTTTATAAGACTCCATTACAGCTATATTACAACATTGTTTTAGCGAAGTAGCAATGTTCATGGCATAAGTAGGTGAATTATAGCGGTCGCTAGCGCTATCATATTTTGCTACATTTTTCGTAGCTAAAACTAATGTTTCATAATATTGAGGCTTCAAGGCGTGAAATAAATCTTTTACCATGGGTTTTTTTTTTCTATTAAAAGCTTAGCAAGTTCTCGCATCTTCCTAGAAGTAACATTTATAAAATGCTTTTCACGGTGTGTCCTAAGATACTGAAGCCCAAAAGCACATATTAAATTGTCAGATTTTGCTTCCATAGAAACTTTATCCGCTCTCATGCGTGGAAATATTTCAGTTAATAACTTTTCATTTACTTTTGTATTCCGCAATAAAAAGTTTTGTGCATTAGCTTGAACATTTGTAACAGGGCTAGTATTGTCACTCGATTTTTTATGTTTCCATAGTTGCTTTCGAGAATAAAATCCTAAACATTTGGTACAAGGTAAGTAATCGCTGTTTTTTTTATAAATAGCTTTTTTCATTGGCTTACATGACTGATTTTGTGAATTAATTATATAATTACCTTTTTTGCGCAATGAAGTTATAATTTCTTTGCGGGACTTACTGTTTTTTGGAGCTGATAAAGCTTTCTGGACTTCAAACTCCGTTGAGTGATTTCTGAACACGTGTCTGGCGAAATTAAGGACCATACTCTCACAATAATAGCAAAAATCTCTTTGCCGGATTCTCTTCTTTTTATTTCCGGATGATTGTTCATCGTCAGCAGCATTGGGTAAATCCTGAAAAAATATGTAATACTATTAACACAGGTATTTCACAATAAACAAATACTTAGATCGATGCAGAACTAATTTTTACTATTCGATTGCTATGTTGATGTTTTTAGTATTATACTTTGCGTATCTGTCCTCCGTTATGACAAGCAGGTCCCTATGTTTTGCGTTAAAACTTACAAGTTGTTCCACCTCCAATCCGTCGCCGATGGGATTTTCCGCTGCAATTTGGTTTTCAATTTCCATTCTGTCTACTTCACTGATAATCGTATTAGTGTCCGACGACTTATCAGAATCATCCGTTGATTGTGGTACATACAACTGGTCTCTATCTGAGTCGTGTGAATAGTCGTCGTCACTAGTTTCATTGTAGACCTATAATGAAAAACTAGTCACAAGCGAGGCAAATTCACGTGTAAAAGGTTCCACAGTATATATATTTTTTGTTTAACCTCCTGAGACCCAGGGTGTCAAAATTTGTCGGATTAAGTTGAAATTTGGCAGGGGTGATATTTGAAGATTAACAATTACGAGAAAAATAATAATAAAAATCCCACCCCCACCAGGATCCCCAAATGGGGGGTATCACAGGTGATACTAAGGGTCTGAGTGATACCAAATTATGAATTTCAATTATTTATTCCGAAACATTTACTGAAGAATGGAACTCATAGAAACAATTTCTGTTTACATTAAAACATAAAAAAAATTGACAAGTTGAACATTTTACAAACGTTAACTGCTTGCAGTCCTTCAGTCGGCACTTTGATCGATTGTTTTGGTTGTCTTTGACACACACAGGTAAGTGACGTGCTTCTTTCATCCTTTTAGCAACATGAGGAACAGGTTCCACCAGTCTTCGCTTCCTGAAAGAGGGTTCAGGTAAAGCCTCTGCTTGTTCTGCCACCCGCAACGGCAATGGACTTTGACGTGGACTAACACGTGGACTGTTGCGCGTAATGCGATCTAGTACCGGACTTGGACACTGAACGTCAGCAGCTTCCATATTTTCCTCTCTCGTATGTCCATAGATGAGGTACTTCGCTAGATCCATCTTAAAATCCATGTACTGCATGATTTGCTTCCGGGGACGACCGAGTTTAACAGCATCTTGTCTGTATTCAATCCATGCTGAAGCAGCAGCAAAATCAAAAAAGTGAAAGATCGCTCTCACAGTCCACTTCCCAGTTCTGCCACGCATTGGATATTTTCCAATAATCCTGTCTAAAAGATCTATACCTCCCATGTAGGAGTTGTATTTTTTTATAGCAAATGGCTGTGGTACGTCAAGGTAACGCCGATCTTTCTTACTCCAGCGACGGCAAGTTCCAAGTGGGTGCACTGCACTCTCTGTAGACGCTACGTGAATTGGCTTGCTGTCGAGCCACTTTACGACAGCAATTGTTTTGTCTTGCCTCACTACACAGTCATAGCTACCTCTGCCGATAGCTTGTAGCGTCCTGTCCGTTTTTAGCATAAGTTTCTTTTTTTTGGCACCTTTTTTTGTTGTCTTTGTTGGTCGTGTGTATCCAGGAACACGGGACTTCATTAAAGTTCCAGTCCCATTCAGGCCTCAATTAACCAAACTCTCTAAAAGAGGAATAGAAGTAAAATAACGGTCAATATAAATTGACGTTTTCGAAGGCAAAGTGTCGACGAGTTTTAGGACTACGCGGCCTCCTAAGTCTATTTTTTCTGGCATTGGATGTAAGGCTGAATCAACGGACGTACCTTGCCCCTGGTAAAGATACAGATCAAGAGGGAGACCGTTAGGATTCGCCATTATAAATACCTTTATTCCTTCAGGATTCGGTTTTCCTTTAACTACTTGCTTAAGTTTGCATTTCCCAGTGAAAGGAACTATCTGCTCATCAATAGCAACACATTTTTCTCTTTTATTTTGTCTGCAAGCATTTTCGATCTGAGAAACTATTGGGCGAATCTTCCAAAATCTGTCTACCTCCCTCATGGCTGCAGAGATATGTTGATCATTCACGACTTTTATATTTGATCTAATATTAAAATATCTGTTGCGGGTCATTGCTTCAGCAACGAGTTTCACTCTCGTTTCTTCTGCCCAAAACATTCTAATCCTTGGCAGACCCAGAATACCTATAGCCATTGAGCAGCCAATGAAAGATCTGACCTCTTCTGGTGTCGTGTTTAGTGACTTGCCGGTCCGGCTAACGCTGGTTAAATTAGTGCAAGTTGAGATCGTTTCGAAAAGCTGTGGATGAATGTACCTGGAGAAGTATCCATAAGAAGTTTTGGATGAAGGTGGTTCTTCTAATGGTGGATCTTCTAATGACGAATCTACGCTGTTATCGAAGTTTTCTGACCGCTTCCATGTTAACGGCCTATCAATAGTTCGCCTAGAAGCAGGGTGACTAGAAGAGGTGGCAAACTTTGACAGAGGCTCTTCATCAGACTCCTCCCACTCACTTTCGGGTTCACGGGGTACTGGATCTTCCACAATATCTCCATAATTCACCTGAAGATCTTCATCTACTTCATCCTCGTCTATATCTTCACAATCCGACTCATTAAGGTTCACTAATAAGTCCGCAATTTGGTTATCTCGCAAACCTGAAAAATGACGATAATTTAATGTTGAGTGCCCAAAGTATCATGGGTGATATATTAAAAAAACTTGTGAGTTTACTGACTAAACATACTACACCTATCACAATTTTTATTAAATTTCAACTATTAACCTCTATACTACAGAAAACAATAAAAAAACAAACGAAAAATACAGTAAATCCAGTAATTACCTCGCCGATTTGTCGCCATGTCGGTGCACGCAAAAACAATGACATTCGAGTAAACATAAACAGTCAATGAAGCCGCTCAATTGCGCCATGGCCCTCTGTTCAGAATTGCCCGTACTAACTAGTTGGTAAAGCTATAGGAGGTTTTTACGTATTCCGCTAGATGGCGCAAAATTTAATTTTTTGTTGTAGGTATCATAGGTGATACCGGGGGTCTCAGGAGGTAGTTTACTCGCTCACGGTTACGCCTCTGTTGTTTTCGATATTGAAATTTTAGCCCGTAACAGATATATTCTAGTCAAAATTTACTTGTTGGTCCGCTTCCAACCCGCCGATAGGATTTTCCGCTAATTGCTGGTTTTCAATTTCCAACGTGTCCACCTCACTTGTAATGACAGTTTTGTCCGGTAACTCATTACTGTCATGCGCCGACTTTGGTTCAAATAGCTTGTCATTACCAGATTCAAACAAATAGTCAAATTTTTCATTACAGACCTGAAAGAAATGAAAAATAATTGAAAGCGGGCTATTCCCGTTTAAGGTACCGTATAATTTAAGATTTATGTTTACAGTTTTCTCGCATACAGTGACGCCCACTTTGTTATCGAATTAGCCTATGTTACTCAAAATTTACCTGTTGGTCCGCCTCCAATCCTTCGATAGGATTTTCCGCTACTTGCTGGTTTTCAATTTCCAACGTGTCCACCTCACTAGTAATGGCAGTTTTGTCAGGTAACTCATTATTGTCATGCGTCGAATTTGGTTCACATAGCTTGTCGTTACCAGCTATGCAATTCTCTAAGCAACACTTTAAAGCTGCGCTCAGCGCTGTGATCACGGCTGTCGCAGCCGTAACATCGTTCGCTGCGCGCACCGACGTTTTGTTAGGTATTCTCTAAGCTCTACTTGCTCGTCGTCGATCTCTCGGCTGCGGGAACTCACGGCTGTTGGCAAGGCTGTGCTAGAGCGGTGACGAATCTTATTTTTACAGTCTATAATTTCTCGACTAGTAGATTTTGGCTATTTCCTCGTATTAAAAAATACATTAAGTACACATTTTATATTAAGAGATATGTAGTAATTGCTTGAATGTATAATATCAATAATTTACTACTTTAAAATAAAGGCACAACGATACAGATTAAAAAAAAACCTAACCTAACTTTGTGCTTGCGTTTGCGGTCGAAGTTACACAGTTGTTGGTAAACAAATACTTAATAATGATGAAAAAATCTCTCCGTTCCAAGAATGCTTATTAAGTATGGGACTGTGGTTCAACCCACGCCAGCCACTTGAAATTTTTACGCATTCTACAATCTTCCATCATCATTTTACGTCTATACCCTTTGTGACTACCACACAGTGAACACTTCGCGAAGTGTATTTTGAATCTGTTAAGAAGTATGTATTTCCTACTAATTATTTATGTTTTCGTCAATAAAATCAGTGAGTATATTCAATTTATCAAGTCAATTACTTAATAGGTTTTTGGGTGGTACTAATTTATAAATATCAACTTTATTTCAGTGGCTCGTAATGCAGGACCATCCACAGCTCAAGAGCTCAAGTCAAAAAATTTATTGGGCTGATGGAGACGAGATCATATCTTGCCACTGGGCATGCCTGTACAACCAATGCTGGGACCCGGATGCGAAATGGATAGGAATAAGTCGCTCTAGTATTGAATACTGATGGCAACGGGTGTGTTAAAGATTGGAAGCAGTGGGCAAAGGTATGTAATGCACATTGCACATATTTAAGTATATAACTTTTAATTTTGTGTTAAGACGTTTGTATCTAGTTCAACATGGCAGAGGACGATGCTGAGGTGGTGGAGCTCACAGAGCTAGAACAACGAATTATAATTATCGCTGGTGGCCTAACCTTTGCTACTGGTGATAGGCACCTTTCTATTAATCCATTCCCAGTAGTTATGTACTTACCTACATGTTAAATTCTTTACTAACGACATAAAAGATATTACTGAATAAAATAATTAATCCTTACTAATATTATAAATGCGAAAGTAACTCTGTCTGTCTCTCCGTCTTTCACGCCTAAACTACTGAACCGATTTTGATGAAATTTGGTGCAGTTATAGATTAGAGCCTGGGAAAGGACATAGGCTACATTTTATCTTACAATTGGGCACGATATAACCTGTAGTCCACGCGGGCGGAGCTGCGGACGGAAAACTAGTGGTTAATACTCGTAATTATATGAATGGTTTTACTAATAGTAATGTTTTACTATAACTAAATGCCGTTGAATTTACAGCTCGCACGGATGGAGCAAGGGGCGGTGGATGTGCGCGGCGCCTCATATTAGTGGAGACACCGACCCAGCGCGGGCACCGCTCACTGCCGTCACAGAGCAAGTGGTGGGTCCCCGCAGCGACGCCGCGTGCTTCGAGGCGCGCGTACCCAGGGAGGAATGTCTGCGGCCCGGCGACGTCTGCTGCGACCGTCTCCGCCATCGCAACGCCGGCCGCTCCGAAATGGCGAGCAGTGTTGCCACATGAAGTAGACATGAAATCTGTATTTTCATTTAAAAAAATCCGTATAAAATCCGTATTTCTGTTTTTATTGAAATACGGGAGTATTATGATTGAAATTCCATATTAATTCCATATAAAAATTAAACGTAACATTTTTGAGTCAAGATTTAAATCAAAAGAGGATGATTTTCCTAAAAGTTGTTTAGTAGTAGCGGGTCCGTTATCGTTGAAGTACAGTTAACAGCACATAATTATTTCTTGATACATTATTCTTGGTGGTCCTGTACATAATTTATTGCTTGCTTTCGTCTTCATTGAAGAAATTTTGCTGTATTGCCGCCCTACAGTGGAGCAAACTCACCAGCGTTGTGACGAAATTGGTCAAAATTAGGTAAAGAACGCTCGAAAACGGGGATCTTTTGAAGCTAATTCTGTGTTTAGAGTAAATCCGTATAAAAATCCGTAATCTTGATTCATCCGTATTGAACTTGCAAAATCCGTACAAATACGGACAAATCCGTATATATGGCAACACTGATGGCGAGCGCCATTGAAAATGCCGCGCCGATGCGGAGATTGCCATTGCACGGTCGCAAGAAACGTATGCGCAGGGCTACCACATGATGGCGGAAGCGCTAGAGAACTTCACAAACGCAGTAGGCTGTACGACGTTGACCTGTTTATTAGTACAGTGGTTCCAGATTCAATACTAATGATGACTTTAGCTTAATGTCCTGGATCTTTTTTGTGTTTATCCATGTCACACAAAGCGCAAAGTTTTCCTAGTATGGGCCTACATGAGCTTGAGCTTTATAATTATTAATCATTTTCTCGTAAAAATTATAGTATATTGCACTTTTTTCAGACGAGTCCCTATATAATAAAATATTAAGTGACATTGATTACAATTTACAATAATTAATACTTTAAAAAAACTCGTAAAATCAAGGTTATTGTAATAACATTTCTCAGAAACTAAGGTTTGTTACTATTTTGTTTGAGACTGCTCGATTTTGTGGAATTTATACTATATTTTTTTCTGTTAAACTATGAACCTTCAGGTCTTATAATATCTATATTTCTTAAAATATTATGTTGTAGGTAAAAATGACTGTAGGTAGGTATATGTTCTAAATTAAATAAATATAATTTAATTAAGAGAAAATAATTGTAATTAAGTACTTAATTTTAGAAGGCAATAAATAAAAGCAATTTAGTTTGATGTTCTTTTTTTATTTTCACTGACCCAAAAAAAAAAAAAATGCTAATCCAGCATTTTTTTTAAACTAAAAACACACATTATTAACTAGAACAGAAAAAACAATCAAATTAAAGCATAATGGGTTTGTTCCAATATGTGATGGATGGGATTTTCTTTTTCTTGTAAGTTTTTGGGTAATTCCAAGATTGATTATCCAGCACGATTACATATATTATGCAACACAACGGCTATTTTAGACACCATATCTGGGTCATAGTGCAGATCTCTGTGGACTAGAAGGCATCTGCACTGCACTTCAAAATTCCAATTGTCCTTTCGACAGTTTGTTGTTGTGCCGTGCAGTGAATTGTAGTAATCCTCTGGTGAACTAGGCTCGAGATTAACATTGTTAAATATTTTCCAAACCTAACAAACATGCTCTCTCCTCTGCTGTTTAATTGTTCTAGGTGATGTTTTATGGCTGTGTTATTAAAAACAAAATTGTCGTGAGTGGTCTCACTGAATGTAGCATCTCCATGTAATATAATAAGGTCACAATCATTGATCTGAAATATAATAAGTTTTAAATTTAACACATTAATCAAATAAAAATATTAACATAACCTCTGTTTATAGGCCACAACTTTATAAGTAATTTACCAAGTTTTAGGTTCACAATATAAATAAAAAGGTGTGTACTTACATATTTATAATTTAATCCGATATTAGCACTTCGAATTCCACTAAAATAAATTAAAAAGCCTTGCCAACAGCCACGAAATAGAAGCTTTTGAGTTTGACATTAAAAATCGTAGGCGTACGCCGAGGCTGTGGCTGAAGTGGAGGCTGTTTTGCTTAGAGAATACCGATTTCCTATAGGAAATGTCAAATAAGTGATTCCATATCACGCCGTCTGCAGCCGTGCGGCGCTAGTGTCGGCAGCCTTGAAAATGTTATGAAGTAGAATACGAAACGTGTATTCACCGCTGTAACAGCCGCTGCGATCAAGGCTGTAACGATGTTTGCGCTTAGAGAATCGCACTGCAGATTCACACAAATACTCGTCACCTTTTTCATTACAGACCTAAAATTCAATAAAAAATTAGTTGAAAGCGAGCTTATTCACGTTTAAAGTACCACAATTTAGGATTTATATTAAGTCTTCCCGTTTCAAACTTCCCGTAGGAATGAGATAGTAAAACAAGTAATAAAAGTCTATAATGTCTCCAAAATTGATTCAGGTCTTTGCATGAAAATTAATTCGCATTTATAATACCTACAAGCTTGCCGCCCCCGCGGCTTCGCCCGCGCTAAATTTGATTTTCCCGTGGGAATGACTTATTTTCCCGCGGTAAAAAGTACTCTATGTGTTATTCTGATGTGTAAGCTATAATACTGTAAAGTTTCATAAAAATCCGTCCAGTAGTTTTTGCGTGAAAGAGTAACAAACATCCATCCATCCATCCTCACTCACAAACTTTCACGTTTATAATATTAGTAGGAAAATAGGATAGGATAATATCATTTGTAGAGGTTACTAAAATTCCAACCCACGTTATCGGCCGCACTTTATTTGATTTTATTGTACCGTAGCCCATGGCTGTATTGGCCGTCTAGTGCCGTCAGAGTAGAATAGCATCAACCCATATCTGCCCGTGGGTGTCGTCGTAGGAGGCGACTAAGGGCTTTAGAAACGACGAGAGGTGGGCACAACCTCACGTGAAGACATTACAGTCTGTACAAATACTTCGGTCACCAACCCACCTGTCCAGTGTGGTGACTATGGGCAAAACCCCCCATCCTGGGGGAGGCCTACGTCCAGCAGTGGACTGCAATAGGCTGATGAGTGAGTGAGTGAGCTCATATGCTAAACTTCCCGTTGCCCATCTCTGAACTTTAATCAATCTCTACGCTTAATTTAATTAAAATCGGTTCAGTTGTTTTGATGTGCAACTCACTATCACATTTATATTATAAGTAGGGATTCAATTAAACGTACCAGGGTTTTAGGGTTCTTTTTTGTTGTAATTTTCTCCTTTAGTTTGGACATTAATTCCTGTAGATTTTTGTTATAAGTTGGTTTGATTCTAGTCTGGGCCCGCCGCCGTCTGTTACCTAAAACGAAACCACATTTATAAATTTGAATTATAGTTACACCAAACCTTATTTATCTTTTTCTCCTTATAGTGTAAGTAGTCTTCTTAAATTGGCTTCTACAAAATGTCCTGTTTTTTTTAAGGTTCCGTAGCGGAATGGCAAAAAACGGAACCCTTATAGATTCGTCATGTCTGTTTCTGTCTGTCTGTCCGTCCGTCCGTCCGTATGTAACAGCCACTTTATTCCGAAACTATTAGTACTACACGTCTATAGACAGGTCTTTAAAAATTAAGTTTTTTCTCAAAGTCGATCGTTTTAAAGTTATACACTCCCAAATTAGTAAAATAGCCCCCAGCCCTCTAACTCTTAAAGTAGGAGACTGAAAATCTAAAAAAAATATATAAACTTTCAACGAAAATTAGTTTGAACAAGATATATTCATCAGTTTTTGAGATAAAGCAATTTTTCAAAAACCGCTAATATAACTTTGTCATTCATACAAACACTGCTTGCTACTACGGAACCCTTTACGGGCGAGTCCGACTTGCGCTTGGCCACTTTTTCCAGTTTCTGGTGTCCAAAGATTTGCTGCTTAGATACCTAGTAGCTCGCCTATCAACTATTATATAATTTGTAATATATTTATTAAACATTGATGTACACTATGTACAGGCAACGGTGACCATTTACCATAAGGTGGCTTGTCTCCTTGTTTGTCCATAACATTAGTTCTCTAATTGATGAGTACATAAATTATTTTGTCTTACTAACATTTCTTCTAGGCTGGAGATAGTCAAAAACCAATAGACGTCGAAGAAAATAACCATGGTGATTATAAATTGTATCACTTAGACAAACACTATAAATCCATTAAGGGGTAGGCAGAGTATCAAAGACCCGCGATGGTTATTGATACCACATTAAGCAACGATTGGAGGGTTATTTTAAAATAGAAAAGTGATGCTATACTGATAAATAAGTTGCTAGCCTATCGCCTACAAAGCACCAAACCCTCCAATCCCTCAAGGGTGAAAATAAAATAGGAAAAAGAAATTAGACAAACGCGAATACTTACCTCTTAGTTTCGGCATGTTTTTTAAATCTCCGCACTGTTTAAGTTCAGCTCACTTTATAAGTAAATTATAACTTGTAAAAAAAAATCAAGTTTAAAAAAAATAGGGATGCATCGATACGCCTTTTCGCCGATACGATACCGATACGGTTATTGTGAATTCAAAAATGAAGGTATAGTAAATAAATCGCAAATCAGATCTTTTTTATTATTATAAAAAGTAGACACATAGGTTAATATTAGATAGGTAATTAAAAATTTTAGTAATTAAAATTAACATTGATCAGATTTTTGTTAAAAAAACAAACTACGAGTAATCTTAAGTTTTGCGGAGAAAGGCGATTTCTCAAGTCTGTTTGTATAAGACCTGCGCTGGAAAATAGTCTCTCAGATGCGACAGAACTCATTTGGAAACTAAAGTACTTCTGCGCAATTTTTTTCAAGTTTGGGTATAAGACGTCATTGCGCCAGAAAACGAATGGATCTGCATCTCTCGATATATTGGGAGACCTTACGTATCTCTCGACTTCTTCTTTGAGAGAATCACAGCTCAGAGTAGACAGGGGCTCATCTTCCTCGGACTCTTTAATAATATCTTCACAAACGCTCCACAGCCCGCCACTTGTAGGCATCTCAGAACTTACAGTTGCAGTACTAGGTGTAGATGTGACCGTGTCTGAAATAGTTTCGGAATGCAGTGCTACATCAAGTAACTCAACGAGACGCTTTTTTGCCGTATTAATAGTGGACTGTAATTGAAATATTCGTGCTTTGTAACGAGGATCAAGCATTGTGGCTAAGCAATATGTATCTTCATTTTCTAAACCATCAAATTTTTCGTTAAGAGCCAATACCAAGTCAGTCGCAAATTTTTGCGATTGCGATGAATTCCTTCTTTCTGTAGACGGACTTCTTATGTTATCTAATAATTTTCGAAGACTGTTAATTAACGGAATGGCATCAGATAACGTAGCAGTGTCTTTGCTAATTGACTTTGTAGCCTCTTCGAAGTGTCGCAAAATGTTCACTACCTCCTCCATCATTACCCATTCTTCAGTCGTCAGTTCTACGTTGCATTTTATATGAGGGAGACAAGCTTGTACTGCAACTCGTTGTTCCAGTAAACGCCTTAATGCCACTAGTGTCGAGTCCCAGCGTGTAGTTATGTCCTGAATAAGGACATGATTGGGAATATTATGTGCATCCTGCATTTCTTTTAAAATCTTACTGCTGCTTGTGGAATGACTAAAATGTCCAATGATAGACCTTGCTTTTGTAATCATTTCATTCACCTTATCATCTTTAAAGAGGCTGGCTTTGATTACCAGTTGCAATGAGTGAGCCAAACATTTGACAGGTAAAACATCGTAGGTTTTTTGGATCTCTCTAATAGCGAGACTCATGTTTGGAGCGTTGTCGGTCACTACTGCTCGAACTCTGTCTTGTATGCCCCAATCTTGAAAAGCCGTGTTAAGATTACTTGATATGTTGATACCTGAATGCTGAGCTCCGTCGAATGGCAAAACCTCAAGGCAATAATTTTTGTATTCAAGATTTGCATTTATTCCGTGAGCTGTCAAGCTAAGAAAATCATTAGATTGCGAAGAAGAATCACTTGTCCAAATGTCAGTGGTTGTCACAATATGCGGCAGCTCTTTTAACAGCTCTAGTACTTTATCTTTAACTCGCACATAAATTTCTGGTATGACTTTTTCAGTAATATGGAACCGCGAAACAATTTTATAATTTGGGCTTAGCTTTTTTAATAATCTTTGGAAACCTATTTTGTTCACTAGATCAAATGGCTCCATATCCACACATATTTCCTCTGCAATAGTGCGAGTTATCTCTTTTGCCCGAACATCGTCGTCACTATAAAGTGTTTTCTTATTGATTATTTCCTCCAGAGTTGCTTGTTTCTTAGGTTGTGGGCCGTTGTCGTCGTCACACTTTGTTTTCTTGATAGTTGCGTTCGATGCTGATGCTCACTTGAATGGTGCCTCTTCATGTGGATCCACAAATTTGATGTGTTGTAACTTTCAGAATTGATGCCACGTGAAACTTTTTCTTTACAATACAAACATATTGCTTTGGAATTATCAATTGTCGAAATTTCAAAATGATTCCATATCGCACTTTTGTGTTTTGAAGTTGACATGACTGCTAATTATTTTATTTCACTCAAACAACTAGTTATAATGATATACACACGAATTTATGACAAATTCTAAGCGTAACAACAGTCAACCGAGCGAAATATTACTGATATGCGAGTTCGAGGCCAAAGCGGGCGGGAGAAACAATGCAACGAAATAGACGCAAGGCCAAAGCGAGCGGGAGAAATAAGACACTCACAAGCGCGGGGTTTCCCCGAGCATCGTTCGTGCCTCGTTTGCAACGAAATAGACGAGACAACACGCTCGTTTACACTACATTTTTAAATTAAAAAGTATCGTTGAATCGGTCATAAAAATATCGTCGATACCGATATATCGGCTAACCCGAAGTATCGCCGATATATCGGTATCGGTATCGGATGCATCGCTAAAAAAAAAATGAAGGTTCGACAAAAACGCGTAAGCACGAGAACACTTGTGGTTGAAATAAAATAAATTCAGTAATGTTCGTTATGTTCGTTAGGGCAAGTTAGGCCATACAATGGTCTTTCATTTATAACATTGTAATGAAATCGGTACGGCAACGTCGCATTTCGCAAAAATGAACAATAGCGTATATATTAACGCGACGTCAGCGCTACACTACTAAGACGAAAACGCTGTGAACTAATTAAAATATAAATTCATACAAAGAAGATACAATGTGGCAACCGACAAGTTTTATTTATATTAAATTCTTATGGTAAACAATGCCGAGATAAGCAGTTTCCAACGAGTTGCTAATCTGACGTCCGTATATCGGACGCCAAAAGCAGGCGGACGCCACATTAAATGCAATTTACCCAACATCGGACGTTAAAACGGTTCTGGAACAAATATACATATATATATATATATATATATATATAAATCCCGGAACACTTTTGGCGTCTTCCCGTTCTGCATCATTATGGCGTCCACCTGTTGCACTTATGAATATTATTATTTTTTCATGTAAATTACTCGTTAATTATATAACGATTGTAACCTCGTGATCCATAATCTGATATATTAAAAAGTTTTCATATACAATTTACCCGCATTCTCAAACTCATCTCAGCTCCCTTTCATGTTTATGACCATATTACGTCCTTGTATATTATTTACTTGAAGTCCATTGTAGCACCTATGTCACCTCCGCCTGCATTCCACATCTCATCCTATACGATGCGACGTTGCCAAACTTCGTGTTCATTAATCGCATACCTTGGCTGTGATTGAAGTGACAAGGAACTCTGCGCATGGAATACTTAGTACTTGCTTTGCTACCATTTCAAAACTAAAGCAGGTAAAGTTATAAAATTGTACAATAAAATTGGGGCAGTGCGAGGTAAGGTAAACTCGCGCTCCCAGGGTTTCGTACCGTAGATCAGATTGACCTGTCAATTGTGGGACCTACAAAACAAAGCCTTAACACTCGATGGAGTGACGGTGTTTTCAGAGTTAGAATACCTGTAATTAATTTTATAATTTCTTTCTATAAATTATAAAAGTTGAAAGAGACACCAGACACTTGTTATCATTTTCGTACAGTTTATTCCTTAGAGCAAGATTTGCTGTCTTCAATGTATTGGGTGCTTTACCTCCATTTGTTGCTTCCACCCTGTACATGGATTTAATTTACGTCAGCAGCAGCACCTCAGTATGATGTAGGACCAAAAACACAATAAAATTAACAGACCACCAACCCATCGAGTGTTTAAAATGGTAGGCTTCTCAGCCTAAGTTTGAAGTGAAACTTTTTTCATGTTTGGAACTTTTTTCGTTCGAAAGTTCTTTCGTATCCTATAAGGTTTATTACTGTCGATGTCAATTTTTGTCATTTTGTATTTTGGAATTACTTTATGGTGAAATGCGCAATTTGTAAAAGCAAAAACTCATTAAATAAAATTACAAATTACAAAATGTCATAGTTTTCCTTTCATTATGCCCTAAAGCTTCTTGCCGAATCCGTCTTGCCGAATATCAAGTTTCTAACTTAGAGGCAAATACCCTGTGAATTTTTCAATTCTATGAATTTGTATGAAAATGAGTGATTTTTTGCCTTTTTCAAGCGAAACCTCCATTAAAAACTAACATTTGAAGTTTTGGCAATTTTTCCTTTAGTTTTACTCTAGTTCTATGCCAAATATTAAGATTCCAGCATATCTGAAAGTACCCTGTAGGTTATCAATTTAGTGAATTTGTATGAAAACTGGTAATGTTATTTTCATAGCCCAATTGCCTTCCTAACTATAAGGTTTGGTGTTAATATAAACCAATGACATTAGAATGTCATTGATATAAACTTTCTACCTAGCTATTTCTGAGAAAATGGCTGTAACATACGCTCAGACGTCAGGGTACCGAAACCCAAAAAGTATGTTAAAAGAAAAGACAGTACATTATGTAACTTATAGAAAGAAACACTGTTTTCAAGTTCGTAGTTTTCGTAGTCGACTTGGAAAAAATGCACAGTTCTGAACTCATGAAAAAAATAAAAGCAACTCCAGCCACAAAACTATTTAATAAATTATTTAATTAACCCCCTTATGCATGATGCAATGTTAATAACCGTTGTCGAGATATTTTGATTTGATAATTTAATTTTTTCCCTTAATTTTTCCATAGCATAAAAATAATTTAAGTACAAAAAATTTAAAATCGATTTCAACATCACTAAAAATTATTAAATAATGAAAATAAAGATATCTCATCATCGTATTATGAAGTTTTATAGCTGATTAGGATGACTTATTCGATATCAAGCGTTTGCCGTAATTACGGATGATCTGCTGTTGGATTTTGAGGAGTTCTCTTCACCAGCTCCGAAACGCACCATCAGATCTTGATGATAATTTTTTATGGAACCAACTAGCAGGTATACTCTTCAAAACAAAAAGAATTTTTAAAATCGATCCCTAAATATTGGAGATATCCGGTAACATACATAAAAATAAAAATAAATCTGGAACATCAAAAAGATGCTGAACACACTTTATCGTGGTCAAAGTTCATTACAAGAGCTTTCTAACAAGTCCAAACACGGCTATGATACGACGTTCCATCATGAAGTTCCAGTGCCTATCTTCCGGCTCCAATCCATCATCAGATCAGTTCGACAGTACCATTGTAACTGAGGGGTGGAGAGAAGAATCGACTGTATTAACTAAACGGAAGGTAAGGCTCGAAATAAGTAAGATTTAACAGGAGAAAAGAAAACTGAAAAGAAAAATGATACTTACACGAGAGCAAAACAGACAGCAAAGCAAAAAAAATTAAGACAACTTGTCATAAAAAAAACAGGCCAAGTGCGAGTCGGACTCGCGCACGTAGGGTTCCGTACCATTATCTATAAAAACGAGCAAAAAATCACGTTTGTTGTATGGGAGCCCTTAAATATCAATTTTATTTTAATTTAATTATTTATTTTCAAAGTATAATATAGAACTACATATTCTGTGAATATTTCAAGCGTCTAGCTGTTTCCCCTATCAATATCGAGCAAAAACGAGCAAAAAAATCACGTTTCTTTCTTGTATGGGAGCCCCCTTAAATAATTATTTTATTATATTTTTTAGTATTTGTTGTTATAGCGGCAACAGAAATACATCATCTGTGAAAATTTCAACTCTCTATCTATCACGGTTCTTGAGATACAGCCTGGTGACAGACGGACGGACAGACAGACGGACAGCGGAGTCTCAGTAATAGGGTCCCGTTTTTACCCTTTGGGTACGGAACCCTAAAAAGGAATAAAATGTACGGCGGCTTGATGCACTGCAAAACAGACCGCAACAACCATATTATTGTATTGTCATCGAAACTACATACAGCTGCCAATTTTCATGACGCTACGATCCTTGTAAGATGGTTAAATTAGTTACTTTAGATTCCTTACATAGTTAGTTATGTTGACATGTTTGACATAAAGTTCTATCGTCGTCCAGTAGTGGACTGGAATATTATATAGGCATGTGTGTATAGTCCTAATAAATAACTTAAATACAGGGTGTTAGGAAAAGAACAATTTTCCTTTTGAGGGGTGCTTCTACGTATGAATGAAACTTAACAACTTTCTTCATGAAAGCCGTAGCGAATTCTCAAAATAAATTTTGGACTTTCTATGGAGACTTAGCCAATCAGCTGACCGATCTCCAAAGTTCATTTTTTGTTGAGAATTCGATATGAGTTTCTTGGGGAAAGTTGTTCAGTTTCATGAGTAGAAACACCCCTTAAAAGGAAAAAAGTACTTTTCATAACACCCTCTCTAAATCGTGATCAGGGCCTAATCATGGAGCAGGGAAGAGAAATAAGGATAAATACTAATAAGAATAATAACTTACTCTAACTACTTATACGCATCTGTAATTTGTGCAATCTTTTGAAATTCATAATTAATTGAGGTCCCGCAGTGTCCATACTCAAAAAACCGGCCAAGTGCTAGTCGGACTCGCGCACGAAGGGTTCCGTACCATTATGTCCGTACCGTACCGTACCAATAAAGGTGTCGGTTGTGCTTGTCCAGAAATAGAGAAAGTAACACACACTAAGTACCTGGGAGTTTTGATTGATCAAAGACTGTCTTGGCATCAACATCTAGAACAAGTTGCGAACAGAGTGAGGAAGCTGATCTGGATCTTCAAAACTCTCAGATATGTGATTCCAGAAAAAAATAGTGGCCCACAGTCTACTCCTAAACTTCTCTTAAATCAAATCTACACCTCATTGGTACAATCGGTACTGACCTACTGCATTCCTGTCTGGGGTGGTGCAACAAAGACCCATTTTCTGAATCTGGAACGGGCTCAACGTACACTTATCAAAGTGATGTATTTTAAGAAGAGGTTGTATCCAACTGAGGCGTTATATAAAATTAGCAATCTGCTTTCTGTGAGAAAATTGTATATTGTGCTCACAATTATTAAAAAACACAAATCACTTCCATATGACACTACACTAATGAACAGGAGACGGAAGGATATTGTTACCAGTGTCCCAAAAACAAAGACTACGTTTGCTAGCTCTCAGTATCACACACGCTCAGCCTATTTATATAATAAAGTTAACAAAGAAATATATATATACGATAAAAGCTATCGAGAATGTAAACAACTTTTAATTAAATGGATACAGAGTAAGACGTACATTGACACGGAATTGCTACTGGAATACATCAAGTAAACAATATTAAGATTTAATTATTTACATTAATACATATATACATACACAATACATATGCACATTACTTTTAAAACATAATTTCAAATAGCTGATTGTGGCGGTATGAATTATAATTATTGTTATTATTTTTATTTTTTTATTTTTTTTTTAATGTCAAAATTTGATCATTTTATCATTTGGTTTTGTTTTAGTTTTTAGTTTTTTTAGTTAGATATAATTTAATAAAAGCAAGTATTTATTTTATGTATGGAAGAGCGGTACCACCTAACACAGGCTTATTAGCTTAAAAGGAGGTACCAACTACTGTGTACTTTTAGCAATTAAGTATATTGAAAATAAAATTATTTTATTTATTTATTTATTTTATTATTATCTATAAAACTGGCCAAGTACATGTCGGATCACACATAGTGTAGGGATCCATGCCATAAAATCATGATTTTGATAGTTTTATGTCCACAACTCGAAAACTATTTATCACAGTGAACCCGAAATAATTTTCGTTGAAAGATCCTCTTAAGGCCCTATTGCATACACAGTTTCAATGTTCTAGGTTAAACGGTTTAGAAACGCAGAGGGGGGGACACAATTTTTTTGGCTTTGGCGGCCAATATCTTTTAATTGGTGCGTCTAATAAAAATATGTTCTTAAGTAACCCTATTTCATTTTAAAAGACCTATTCAACGATACCCCACAAGGAGGGGTGCATTCGAAAAAAAAAATTCATTTTTCATTTTAGGTATGTATGGAGTGCCACCCCTAATTATTATTATTTTCTTAATTTTATTTCACCAATTTGTAGCGGTTCACAGAATTCACCTACACTCTAAATTTCATCTTTATAGTATCTATAGTCTCTGAGAAAAATGGCTGTGACATACGGACGGACGGACAGACAGACAGACAGACATGACGAATCTATAAGTGTACCGTTTTTGCCATTTGGTTACGGAACCCTAAAAATCGACTCCCGATCTCATCATCACCAAATCCAACGCAGTCCACTGTTGGACTGGATATTACGAACTACTTAATTTTTGATGATTGAATTGCATACCTACATCAAACATGTTAGTCATGCCTAATTCCATAGGGGTAGGCAGAGCAATGACTGCTGAAGACCCTCTCACTTAATGATTTATAGATATGGGGCATTTTCGATATTTTGTGATTTTATTGAGAAATAATACAAACAACACTAATAATTTTATATACTTTTTATTTAATTACCAATACTAATAACTAACAGTAAAAAAACAATGTTATGTAAGAGCCTTAGATTTAGCCACAATCAAAAGATGAACATACCTAATAAAACGTCATGGACACGTTTGCTTAGTCTTATTTACTAGTTTAACTACATATAATTGTCTTGAATACTTAAAACTTAATGTAGTGTGTCCTGCGATAATAACTTTTTCTATGTTTTAGGTCTAGTTTCATTCTCTTTCGAGAGTGCAGATGATCGCGGGGGACACACTGTATAAAAAAAAATGTTACATTAAGGGGATTTCTAACCACTGTGGCGCCAAATTCAAATTTTTCGCTATTAATGGCTTTACTTCCAATCCTTATGAATTGGGAATAGTTTCCCGGCTATCGGACATTATTTTGTACGAATTTCAATACATTTTATTTAAAATAATTTACTGTAATAAGACATTTCCTTGAAAATGTGCAAAAAGGTTTTTTTTTCAGATTTCAAGGAAATAACCAAATTTAGCAAGTTTCTTGGGGTAAATTATATTGGAATTTATATAAAATAATGTTCGAATGCCGGGAAATTAGTTTCCATAAGTACATAAGGATTAGAAATGACGCCGTTAATCACGAAAAACCTCAAAAAAATTGAATTTCGCGCCACAGTGGTGAGGATTCACCTTAAGCTAACCCGTTTTTAGGGCTTATACTAATAACTTAAAACTACATAAAACATTTTTACGTAAAGGCCGTTATTTAGCCAAAATCAAAGAATGAACATAATAAAACGTAAATTGAACTTCTTTGTTAAGTCTTATTTACTAAACATAATTTTGTCTTGAAAACTTAAAACTAAGTACAAAAATGAATTTGATTTAAAACAGTAGTAATACATGTGTAAATAAAATTGCGTACAGTATCGACAGGGGTGATTGCAGGTTCTAATTTAACTTTAATTTAATACCAAAAATGTGAGCATTTGAAATTCTGATCTATTGTTTGCATGAAGAGATAACATTTTTCATGAAGTGGCGCTAGCGTCGACGTCGTTGACGGAACCACTCGCCTTAAGATTGTTACACCATTTTTGTTACGCGTTCTACAGGGTGTAACAAAAAGATTAAAGGGTGCTTCTACTCATGAAACTGAACAACTTTCTCCAAGGAACCCATATCGAATTCTCAAAAAAAATTTTGGACTTTGTATGGGGATCGGTCAGCTGATTGGCCAATTCTCCATACAAAGTCCAAATTTTTTTTTGAGAATTCGATATGGGTTCCTTGGGGAAAGTTGTTCAGTTTCATGAGTAGAAGCACCCCTTAAAGTATCAACACACCTTTTTGTTACACCCTGTATATGAGCCCGTTATTTATATAGGCAAAAAAGAGTTGTAAGTACATAATAAAAAATGTGTAAGTTAAACCCGTTTGTCAAGTCAGGCCGGCGATTCCAGAAGCTTTCGACGATAACTCTCGATAATGTCTGTAGAACATCTGATAATACAACATTTGTAAGTCGAATGGCACAAAATTTATCGAAAACAGTTAGCGATTAAATTTACGTCATTTGAAATACAAATTTCACTATATCTTGACTGTAACTAACATTATAGAGAGTTATCGAGAGCTTGTGGAATCAGGCCTCTTATTTACTAAACAATAGTCTTGAAAACTCAAAACAAATACAAAAATGAATAACATCAAAAACAAGAATAATGTCAAGACCGAAATGAAGGGTATAACATAATACTCGTATAATCGTACAAGGCATGTGGTTAGAAACCATTCGGAGGAGCAAGTATCCCTAAACTAAGATTTTTTCATTCCTATAGACCAGTCTTTCCCAACGTGGGCGATAACGCCCCCTTGTGGGCGCTGCAGGCCTAAAGGGGGGCGGTAAGAGACCCAGAAAAAAAAAGGGGGCGTTGTGTAGGGCTTTGGGGTCGATTTATAATTTCATCTACCTAGCTAGGAAGACTCTTAGATACCGACTGAGCTCTCGACTCTCGACTACATCTTGTGAACATCAACTAATATTAATTAAGATATAGCTCAAACTCGGTTCGATATAATAGACCGTGGGCAATCATGTTTTAACAAGTTTTTGTTAAATAATCCGATTTGTACATTCCTGTATCAATCGGCTGGTTCTATAATACTTGTTCTTGCTTGTCGAGTACGATTGGGCGTCGAATGAGATAAACGAGTTTATGCACGTTTGTCTTATTCCTGTTGGTGCGTGCTGCTTATGCAATCCTATATAAACGACGTAAATTTATTTTATTTTCATTTGCGGTTTCGCGCATAATAGATAAGCAGTACTTCATTATACCACTTACGTATTTCTCAAAACAAAACAATGTCGGAAGTAAAAAAGAAGAGACGGCAATACTCTGCGGAATATATTAAATTCGGATTTATTGAAAATCCCACAAACCCGTCGTCGCCTTTGTGTCTTCTATGTCTAAAAACATTTTCGAACGAAGCAATGAAGCCTTCAAGACTGCAAGGTCATTTGAATAAAATGCATCCAGATAAGAAAGACAAGAATGTAGCATATTTTCAAGACCTAGAGAAGAAGCATAATACTCAGCCAAGTGTATCAAAACTATTTTCGGCGGCTGCTAAGCAAGATGACGACGGACTTCGAGCTTCGTACAATATCCCTTTGTTAATTGCTCAAAAAGGCAAACCACACAACATCGGAGAAGAGTTAATTTTGCCAGCAATAAAGGAAGTAATAACTACTGTGCTTCATAAACCGGCCGCAGATATTATCCAAAAAATTCCTTTGAGTAATAATTCTGTGCAAAGACGAATTGATGAAATGGCTGAAAACATTGAAGAATCATTGTGCAATCATCTGAGGACTAGTCAATTCTCAATTCAGCTCGATGAGTCCACTTTACCAACTAATGAAGCGTTGTTGCTATCTTACGTGAGGTTTATTAAAGATGAGAAAATACGTGAAGAACTATTGTTTGCCAGAAATTTGGAGACAGATACAAAAGGCGAAACCATATTCAATACATTGGAAAAGTTTTGTGAAGAGAAAGAGATTCCTTTGAAAAATATTATACAAGTTGCTACGGATGGCGCTCCGGCTATGACAGGGCGCCATAAAGGCTTCATAGCGTACCTAAAAAATAAAATTCCAGATGTCCTTGCTATACATTGCGTTATTCATAGACAACATTTGGTTGCTAGAAACTTAAGTGAACGACTATTTCAATCACTGCAATATGTCATCAAAGCATTCAATAAAATCCGTAGCAGCTCTTTGAATGATAGATTATTTCATTAGCTTTGTGTTACTAATGACGAAGATTTCAACCGTTTGTTGCTTCATACTGAAGTTCGTTGGCTGTCAAGAGGCAATTGTCTGATTCGATTTTATAACCTGTTTGACTCTGTGATAGAGTTCTTGGAAACTAAAGATACAGAACTGCGCAACAAGCTCATAACATCAAAGAATGATATAGCTTACATGACAGACCTGTATAAATTGTTCAACGACGTGAACCTCCAACTGCAAGGCGATGAACTAAATTTAATTAAAACAAAAAATGTCGTTGCTGCTTTCGCAGCCAAACTGCTTCTGCACAAAAAAAAATATGGGCAGACGTGAGTTTCACAATTTTCCGAATTTATCAGTATCCTGCAGTAACGACGACTTGTTTGCCTACTGCCAACATTTGGAAAACCTCCACATTGACTTCACCGAACGATACCAGGACATTTTAAACTTGGAAATACCAGACTGGGTGTTGGATCCATTTTCAAATGTCAACATAGCAATGTCACCTCAGCTGGAAGAAGAACTTATAGAATTGACAACAAACGAAGAAATAAAAATCAAGTTCAAAAATGGATATCAAGAATTTTGGCTACAAAAACCGATCCTGCAATTGTACCCTGGATTGTGGTCAATTGTTCAACGATTCTTGATAGCATTCCCATCGTCATATTTGTGTGAACGTGGATTTAGTGCTGTGGCAACGCTGCTTACTAAAAAGAGAAATCGTTTGCGTGTTACCGAACGTGGCGACTTGCGGCTGTTTTTGAGTAAATTGGAACCTGATATCAACAAACTTATTGAACAGCATCAGATTCAACCTTCACATTAGTTTTTATATAAGAATTGATTATGTTTGTTTTATTTTCAATAAAAGATACTCTGTCCGAATACTATAAAGTTGCGTTTCAATAATCAGTTATAAGTACTTAGCGGTTTTTAAGTATGTTTAAAAAGGGGGGCGTTAAAAAATAATTTATTCTTAAAGTGGGCAGTAGACAAAAAAAGGTTGGGAACCCCTGCTATAGACCCTTCCTTGGGGAAATGTGCGAGTCTTCTAACTTACAGCTCTAATACGAACTAAATGTGAACTAGTTTGTTGCAATCTTTTATTGCATTACAACCGTTACTAACAAAAGAGATACAGCTGCATAGAAAACACCTACAATAATAGCAATTTTAAATCTCAGTAATTCGCTGTTTGTCATTGTAATCGTCGTTATGAATTCCCGTGACACGACTGGTTCCAGCGACGCGGCTGGTCGTGCCGTTAACGTATTTTCTGGCACCGGCTCACTAGGCGTAGAAACGTAAAAATCAGTATTATCTGTTTCTGGATACGACCACACAACTTCTTCTGGGATTAACTCACTAGGCGTAGAAACATTAGTGATGGAAACGTCTGTTTCTGGAACCACATTAAAATAACTTATTGACAATTGCCTTTTTCTTTACATCAGAATCTGAGCAGAGATGAGAAGAGAATTTACGTATCGTAAACACTTGGCAACGAGCACACAACTTCTTCTGGAATTAACTCATTAGGCGCAGAAACAACAGAAGTGGAATCATCTGTTTCTGGAACCACTACACCGAAAATAAGGTTAAAAATAGGCCGAGATCGGAAATCCGTGATAATCAGCAGCTATTTTGTTTATGAGATCTAGGAGCAGGAATAAAAAAATATAATACTTAAACTCTTCACCCCTCTCCTGCTTGCTTTTCTATCTCAGGAAGCAAGCAGGGGAGGAGCGAAGAGTTTTAGTATTTTTCCTAATCCTGCACCTAGATCTCAAACAAAAATCAGCTGTTTTCCACGAATTTCCGGTTTAAATCAGAATCTGCTCAGAGTTGGCAAGAAGATTCACGTACCATAGATGGGCGGCAATCGAAATGCAAGGAACTGCATATCTACGAGTACATAGCCACAATCTTCCGATAGATTATGATTAGATGCCATGGCAAATAATTGATATATGGGAAGGGGACTTTACGACAACACCAGAGAGCGGTTGAAATATGACTGAATGATAATGACTGAATAAATTGACTATAGCAAAGGTGAAAGGTGAAAAAAATGAAACAAGATGCCTTTGAGGCACGCCGAAATCCTTCCAGTCGACTCTGACATTGCGATATAACATTAGATAAACAAGGTAATAGTTTCATTCGTCGAATTCACTATTAGGCCAGGCCCAGTCATCCCTACTTTCTGCAACCGGGGCCGTGTCTGTACCTACATGAAATATTCATGGAAAATAATAACTGTAGTGGACGTTACTAACGATATGCACTACTGACGCTGACTTCTGCCATATAAGAAACGTGTAAGACTATGCAAGTGACAATATTAAATGCGTAAGGGCGCTTACGCACTAGCTCCGATTCGATTCTTATCCGAGAAAATATGGGTCTAGAAAACCAGTTTGTATGCTCTTTTGTTTTTAATTTATTTCATTCTTTAATTCAGCTGGCTGAAAGTTGACCTAAGCCGGATTTTAGACGATTAAGTACCTTTTTTATATATGTTTTGAACAAAAACTTTAAACTTTAGCCAGTCTTTGTTTTGCAATAAATCAGGATATTGACTTTTTAAGCTATCGCATTCATTTCGTTTTGGAGGCGTTTTGGTTTTTATATGTTTTTCAAAGAACTTTAATACCACATTTTTTTGTTCTGTAGTCCACGGGATCAGAACCCGTTTTTTTTTGTAACTGTTGGAGTTGGTTCACTGCAGGAAGTTGAACAAGATGGGATAGGTTCTGCTGTTGTTTCAACAGGTTTTACTGTGGACGACCCCATTTCAGTAATAGGGTCATTGACAGTGAAATCTAGAATATCTTCATTTTGGACATCATTTTCTACTATTTCTTCTTCCAAATTAAGATCTATTTCATCTAATGACCGACCTTTATAAATATCTGCTTTACCACTTTCCATGAGAATCAAAAGTTTCGAGATTTTTGCCGTCTGATAAACATCATATGGCAGTCGATAATTTTGTTTATGTACTGATAAAGTGTGCCCCATAAATGAGGCTAGTTGTTCCATTTCATTTTCTGACGTGTTGAACAATTAAGTTATTGTTGCCAAATGCTTTCGAAGCCGGGTGGAAGTTAGAGCTTTTAGATTTTTTGCTCCGCACGATTTTGAGTATTTTTCAATGGTTTTGTAACCGCACAAAAGTGAACCACCACGTTTAGCGAACATGTAGTCGTTGTTTTCGTTCACATATTTATGACGCACAGGAATCAAAACATCTATGTCCTTTTGTACATCACTGCTGAACAAAACTGGTACTCCTCTTCCCCTTTTCCCTCGAATTACGATTATTTTGAGATTATTGACGAGTATCCTCTCAGTTGGTGAGAGAATATTGTCAAATTCTTGGTATTTACTATTTTCATCGTCTTTTTTATCAAACTGTTGGTAAAAACTTAATTGTAGTCTTTGTAGTTCTCCAGGCCTTCGCCGATTCAAAAGAAGAACGCGACTATACACTGTTTCTATTAATTGATCATAAGCTTGACAGTTCAACGAATTGTCAGATTGAGTCAGCAAAGCTGTGGAACGTGCAGCTGTTGAACATAAATTACCTTTTAGAAGTTTTAAATAATTTGCCAATGGAACAATAGTTGTTTTGTTATATTTTTTCATGTTCAAGTCATCAGCCGCCTGACTGGACACGTCAAATTTCAAGTGATTTTGAATTAAATTTGTTAGAGTGTTAAGATCTGCTTGAGTTTTTGCGCTACTGACGCTGACTTCTGTCTTATAAGATTCATATAAGGCTATGCTGCAACATTGTTTTATTGAAGTGGCAATGTTCATTGCGTAACTTGGTGAATTATAACGATCGTTAGAAGGATCAAAACTGGCTGCATTTTTTGTAGTTAATACTAAAGTATCGTAACATTCAGGCTTCAGTGCATCTAATAGACTTTTTATGGTAGGCTTTATTTTTTTAATTTCTATTAATAATTTGCCAAGCTCTCTCATTTTCCTAGAGGTAACATTAATAAAGTGTTCCTCTCGATGTGTTTGAAGGTATTGTAACCCAAAAGCACAAATTAACGGATCCTTTTTTGCTTCCAGCGATATCTTGTCTGCTCGCATGCGTGGGAAAACTTTATCCTTTAACTTCTGATTAACTTTATTATTTCGCACTAAAAAGTTTTGTGCGTCAATTTGTACTTTTTTAGATTTAGAAAATGTCTCGTCACATTTTTTTTTGTGCTTCCAGAGTTGTTTTCTAGCATACAATCCTAAGCACTTGGTGCATGGTAAATAGTCCTCAAGTTTCGAGTATTTTATTTTTTTCATTGGTTTAAATGTTTGATTTTGAGTATTAGTAATGAAATTACCCTTTTTGCGCAAATCTGTTAAAATATTTTTACGAAGCCTACTATTTTTAGGAGCTGACAGCGCTTTCTGAACTTCACACTCCACAAAATGATTTCTAAAAACATGCCTTGCAAAATTCAAAACAAAACTTTCACAATAAAAGCAAAAATCCCTTTCCCGCTTTCTTTTTTTACCCTCTGGACTTCTTCGTTCCAGTGATGATGCGTCACATGATGATGGTACAGCCTGGTATAAATTGTTAAGTTGTCAATATCAAGTATATTGTTACATTACTTAAAATTAAACAGACATCAAAACCAATGTAAAGTCCACAATTTATGTAGGTGACTATTTATAAATGGAACTGAAAGTTGGTGCTAGGTATAAGTAGATAAAAACTATTTTAAAATCTAGTATTTTCTCATTACAACAGATTGAAAAATAATTAATATTAAATATTTTTGAGTCAACCAAAGGGGTGCAATAGGGCGAAAATATAAATAATTCTCACACTTATATTCTCGTCGATCTCATTTCCTTTTTCTCCACAATAGGTGAAATCAGCTATTGTCCCATCGTTAGTACCAAGCAAAAGCATCTGAAATAAATAATACTTGTTGTTTTATCACGACTAACACAAAGTAAACATATCGAAATAAGTATGTATGTATATCAAACAAGCTTTCCATCCTGCGCTTTCACTCGTGACAAATGGTTTTTCCATGGGAATGAAATTTTTTCGCGGTAAAACGAAGCCAGTAGAGGGATGGGAGGTTTTGGTGTTTCGTAGGCGATATTGCATCACTTTACCATCTTATAATTATTGTAACCCTCCCATCTTTGGTATGTAAAAGTAGCCTATGTGCTATTCCAGACTATAATCTATCTATGTGCCAAATCCGTTCAGTAGTTTATGAGTTAAAAATAGAAAATACAAATCTTTCTTAATCTTCGACTTCCTAAAGAAGCGTCGGTGGCGTAGCGGTTCTACTGGTCGTCTCCTACCCAGAGGTCCCAGGTTCGAATCCAGGCCGTGTACCAATGAGTTTCTCGGAACTTAAGTACATTTATATACCAACTACTTTAAGGTGAAGGAAAGCATCGTGAGGAAACCTGCACATCTGAGATAACCAGATGTGTATCCACCAATCCGGACTTGGCCCCCGTGTGTGGAGTATGGCCTAAACCTTTCCGCGATGCGGAAAGAGACCCATGCCCCATCAGTAGGGACGTTATGGGTTGTTGACAATCTTTCCTAATCCCTTTAGTAAATATGCTTTTTTTTACTACATATTTACGGTTTTTAGAGTATTTTCGTTCGTACATGTGCTGTATTGCTTCTAATAAAATTCCATGACGAGACCAACGGGAAATACGCTACGTATATCCGTTTTAATTACCTTGTGAATTGGCAAAATATGCGAAAGTAACTACATAAATGGTCAAAATTTTTGACTTACAAGCTAGATATGCAAGTACTTCTCAAGCAAAGATATCAAACCGTGGTAGTTTTCAACAAACTAGGTAGTTACCGTGAGAAACTAACAAGTGAATTAAGATCTTTAAAATATTTTTAAGTGTAAGAGACATTGATATTTTGATAATTTGTCAATTTTTGTTTAGTTGAGTGAATGAATGAAAACATTTTATTTCACAACATAAGAACAAATACAGACTGTAAGAAAAGTTCCTTTTTCTTTTTAAGGGGTGCTTCTACTCATGAAACTGAAAAACTTTCCTCAAGGAACCTATATCGAATTCTCAAAAAAATTTTGGACATTGTTTAGAGACTTAGCCAATCTGCTGATTGATCTCCATTGAAAGTCAAAAATTTTTTTTTAATTCGATACGGGTTCCTTAGGGAAATTTGTTCAGTTTCGTGAGTAGAAGCACCCCTTAGAAGGAAAAAGGTACTTTTCCTAACACCCTGAAAACATAAAAAAGGAAGTTATACGTGTAGGCGGTCTTATCGCTAAAAAGCGATCTCTTCCAGACGACCTTAACCGGTAAACATTTAATTTATTATTTTATGACATGATATTATTCATTTTGTATTTTCGTCCTACACAGTTGTACTGTTTATTAATATAAAGATTAATTGATTTACTGATTTACTACCATCGGAAGAGACAAATAAATCCGATTGTTTGGTTTCAACATGATACTTTTACTCGTTACGTAATGAGAAAAAAGACAAGAAACACAGACATACACACAAATGAACAACAAAGTGATCTTATAAAGGTTCCTTTTTTTGTGTTTCGGTACCCTAAAAACAAATGCGACACAAAATCAGCACTGAACTTTTTTAAATTACCTATAAGTTTTGCCAACTTTATCAGGATAAAATGTATCCGTTACAACAAAAACCATTTAATTATTTAAGGACTTACGTGTTTCTCTGTATCAGATCCAGAATTTTCAGACTCGTCATCTTCATCTTCGGTTTCTGGTATATAAGTTTTATCATTGCTATTGTCTGATGAATGATAGTCATCGTCACTAGGAGCCGCAAGAACTTCCGGTTCTTTTTGGTCGGCATTAGTCGTGGACATATCCTCTTGAAGATCAGTGTTATTGTCTGATGAATGATAGTCACCGTCGCTACGAGCCGCAGTAACTTCCGATCCTTTTTCATCAGCATTAATCGTTGCCATATGCTCTTGCAGAGTATTATTTTTAATTTTGGCGCTGAGCTGTCTAATTTTTTCTTCAACTCTGCTTTGGTAGAGAGCTTTGAAGCGCTGGCGACGGCGACCTTAAAATAATCGATTAATTAGATATGACATACTTTTTACACAGTTAAAATGAAAATACATTCTGAAGGTACTGATGACAGCATTTTAGAAGAGTAATCTGAAGGTAAAAGGTCTTCAGGGTCGGTAACGCGCGAGTGGTAGGTACTTCAGGTGTAGCGGGGTTATCGCTTTCCATCAGGCAGGCCTTAGGTATGCTTGCTTAATATAACTTTACTTATGTTGAATAAAAGAACTTTCTACAGAAACATTTAGGGTCACTCTTCTTAAAAAAAATGAACTTTTCATACAATGTTGGCTAGCCATATACTTACTTATACAAGTTCTCGAAAAGTAAAAGAAAATATATTTTCTTAGATAATAGCTTAAATTAAAAATACACAATAATCAAATTATAAGTTTACTTACCCCGAATTGGCTTCCTGCTGTCATAGCATGTTTTGATGCCCTATTGAAAAATTCGTGTATACATCAATTTTAAAAGGAAAACTATAAAACATAAGTTGCCCCTTCAAGTTTGCGAGTAATGGTAGACCAAGTGCCAAACATTGTTGGGATTAATAAGAATATATTTACTAATATTAGATCCTTGGTACTACAGAGCTGAAATTTGGCATGTTCATACATATTAATTGCGCCGACAAATAGAAAAAATAAAATTTTGAAAAAAAAAAATTTTTCGGGTGTTTCTCTTACATGTGAAAGGGCGATGGATTTTTTTTTCTCGCCGATATCATCGAGTGGGATGTCATAGGATAGTTTTTTAAAAGATAGAAGGGGTTTACTACGAACGTTTTTCGATTCAGCAGTCCGTTTGCGAAAAATTTATTTTTAAAATGAAAAAAAATGTGAAATAATTCACTAGCATTTACGACGAACCTAACCTAACCCAAAATGGCTGCCATACAAGGTTCCACGCTAAAAGTGAGGTGAGGTCGAAAGCCAAGCTGTAACATATTGACATTTCATGTGTCGTTATAGGTTTTTGGGGGTGTTAATTACGAAAATGACATCAAAATTATACACTATCGCCACGCGACCTGCTCTTTAGCACCAGCTCGAAATTATTCCTAACAATACTTTTGCTGCTAAAAAAATTTAAAAAAAAAAAAAAAATTCGCGCTCGCTTCGCTCGTGGATTACATACTTCCATTCTGTTGTATTTAGCCCAAAACCAAAGTTAGTGTCCCCCCCCTCTACCAGCTAAACGGTTGTTTCTAAAAATGTGAAAAAATTCTCGTTGGTAGAATATATAACAAAATTAAAAGAAAAACTATCACACATAAGTTGCCGTAGACTCCTGTAACTTCGCCTAATTTTCGCATGATATTCACACATTTTTGAATTTTCCCGCTTAACATATTCGTTTGGAACACCAAACACCGCTGCATACCGACCAATGAGATGAATGCTTTTTATGTGTGCGAGTAATATTTCGCTTCTACAGCATACATGCAACAAAAATGGCGTTTAAAAATTTTGGACGAAGAAAGGGCACAAAACTTAACTTCGCCTGACCTTTGTATTTCTTAATGTTATGCTCAAAAATAAGTCATATATATTATTTACTGTTCGATGCTTATTTAAAGACACTCAGAGCTATTTGCAAAGACCTAAAAGCTTATTTTTTTTTGTAACGTAGGCGAAGTTAGGCCGTGATTTTGAGAAAGTAGGAACAACCAGTAGGGTTGTCACTTTTCATTTCGAATGATAAATAATTAAGGATTAGGGATAGGGTACAAAGTGTTATCAAAATATTTTCAGCCGCCATAAACCACGAGTTAAGACCATGTTTCTGAATCACTAGGTTAGGTAACGAAATTTTCCATACAAAGCTTGTTATGTTTGTATTCATGGTTAAAACGCCTGCAGATATTTTGAGAGCACCTTATATATTCTACTCACGGTATGTTGAATAGGTATTTTGAAAAAAATCTATGTTTTCAAATTATCGTATTTATTCAATAAATCAGCCTTCACAGATAACACCTAGAAAACTATTTAAATTCGCAAAAAGTTACATATTTATCAACTAGGTACCTAGGTAGTTTTCAGTCTCAATAGTAGGCATATCTTCTTAATATTTCAAAAAATTCAATCTTATAACTTATACAACAAGACTTATATGAGTACCTATTAATGACTAAAAGGGCATTTTTTACTTAACACTAGATCAGTATACTCTTTTACTAATAACATTGGTATTAGGGCTTTCGAAAACATTTTTTTTTCAGATTTATCATTCTTTCGGAAGGTGTTTCTGTAGAAGGTATTTTCTCCACTAAATAAAACGAATAATTTTGTTTATATGCTTTAATTTTTATTTTCAATTTTTTAAATCAATTAATTTAATATAATGCAGTAATGTAAGTTTTTTTTTGTGTGCAGAAATAAACAATTCATTCATTCATTCATTCAATAAGTTTGCCATGCAAAACCATTTATTTATGTAATAATATTTATTACGTCTCACTCAGACAGATCAGTCTTTTTGTATACAATAATTCGTACTAAAAAAAATATGATCGAAAATTTCGGCCATATAACCAGTCTCTATTTAAATTAATCATATTAATAAAATTGTTTTTAATAGACCATTTAATACCCCTTAAATGAAAGTAATAAAATTAATGATTTACTAAATTTTATTTACAAAAAATTACATAAGAAAAAAACTGCTGATCTCGCCATAAAACAAAAACAGAAAACATGACATTTTTGAATAACATTACGATTTTTTTGAATTTTTCGTATTGCCTCCTCGTGCTTCCGCGTTTACGCGGTTCGACATACTGTACATCAAGTTCCTGATACATTTTGGTGAATATTCTCCCATTCCTCTGTGAGAGCAATTGTGAGCTCACGAAGTGTGGTTGGGGGAGGGTTTCGTTGTTTTACGAATCTCCCTAGCTTGTCCCAAGCATGCTCGATCGGGTTGATATCCAGGCTGCGTGCTGGACACTCCATAGTATGGAGTCCATACGAGTAATGTTCATCTCTTGAAGATAGTCATTTATAATCTGACCTGTGTGAGGTCGGGCATTGTCATGCATAAAAATGGCATCCTCACCCAAATTGACCATAAATGGACCAACGTGTTCATTCAGGATTTCTTCCACATATCTTTCGCTAGTTAAAGAGCCGTTTTCTATGAACACCAGTTCTGTGCGACTCTCAGAAGAAATTCCGGCCCACAAAAGTACAAACCCACCACCTTAGGCTACTTTTTCTTAGATACATGCTTGCTTTAACCTTTCCCCTGGTCTTCTATACACTCTGTATCTTCCATCATGCTCGTAGAGCATACATTTAGATTCGACGGAGAACATAACTTTTGACCAATCTTCAATATTCCAATTCAACTGGTTTTAGGCATACCTTAGTCTTGAAATACGATACCCACGCTCCAATTTAGGGCCGTTTGCAGGTCTTAGTGGTTTCAAGTTAGCCTCAGCAAGTCTTCGTCTTACCGTCCATGCGCTTGGGTTACTTCCTCCGAGGCGTCGAAACTGATTTGTAAGTTTAGTAAGAACTAAACAGAGTGAGAAAGCGATTACTAAGCATAGTGTTCACCAAATATCGATCTTCTTGTGCTGTGGTACGTTTTTGAGTACATAAGTATCAAAATTAAGCGTAAAATAGATAAAAAACATTATAGCTCATATAAGTCATAACTTACATTTTTATGTCGTATCGTATCCATCCAGTTATAAAGCACGTACAACACAAAGTCACAGATCAGAGCCAGCCAAAACACTGCTATGATAACGCGTGCAATTCCACTGCTCACTGTTTGATGACAAACTGCTTCGCCTTGCACCTGAGGCGGGACGTGTTGGGAATTTTCCCTCCGCTACCGGGCGCCGTGGCGCTAGTGTCACCTCAAACTGGCAAGGACTCTTAAAATGACTTAATTTTGTTGTATTTGCCACTAAGTCGTTAAGTAATTAAAATATCGATTTGGAAATTTTCGAAATAATATAATTAATGTGTTTCTGCGGCAGTGATTGTCTATTGCAACGAGTTTTGTACTAAAAATACAATGAAATCACCAATACCGGGATCCCGGTATTAGACATTTCAATACCGGTATTGAAAATATTTAAAAAAGTCCGGGATCCCGGTATTAGCCAATACCGGGATCCCGGTATTGGAAGCTCTAATTGGTATATAAACTTTTTAATATAAATGCTTCATAACTATATAGGTTAGACCAGGGTCGATAATTTTTAAAATGGTAAAAAGTGAAAAAAAATTATAGTAGGATGATACCCATTGGAAAAGGTAGAGAATTTAACAAAAACGAAAGGAAAAATAAATTACGGGCGATCTGAGGTCGGGAAGGGGGAGGGGGTGAGTTTTTAAGGGTAAAAAACGGTTAATCTCGATTTCCGGTAAAACTACAAGTCTTATGAAAAAAAGTTAAATTGCAAAGTTGTAGGTAATAAAAAGATCTACAACTTTTGTATCGATACTTTTTTCACATAACCTCAAAATTTATGTGAAAAATTCGAATAACTGAGTTTTTGGTTTTTTATTTTTATCTTTTGCAAAAAAAATTATTTTTTCACGAAATTTGGTGAAAACTTACCTTTGTATGTCTCAAACATACAGTAATTTTTTTGATTTAAAATATTTATTTTTTCACCTTATTTTGACTTAATATCGAAAAAGCACCCTAATTTTCAATCGAAAATTCTCACGTCAAAATATCTGCTTTTTTAAAAAAGTTGGTGTGTTTTTTGTTCGTTGAAATCTCTACTTTCTGATGGTATAAAAAAAAATACATTACAATGGCAAATGTTCTCAGAAAATGCAAATAATGAAAAAAACTCGAATCCAAATATTCTTTTTTGAATCATTATGTATAATTTTGAGCTACTTATTAAAATTTACCCTTTAATTACTAGAAAAACGTAAGATTTCATGTTATATTGATAAACAAAAAATTGATAATCCATAAAACATCAAAATTGCAAAAAACATGCGAAAATAGTTGTCATAAATATTAAAAATAGGATTTTAAAAGGATTTCATCTAAAAAATGTAACTGCTGCAATTTTTTTTCAGTAATAAAGTTGATTTATTAAATTCTCATTACATTTATGTCATAGAAAATCTCATAATAGATAAATATACATGCAAATCGTACTATTGAATTTAAATACTTTTTACTGATGACGTTATTTATTATAATATTTTCAAATACAATAATCTTCTTATTTATCAATACTTTATCTTGCATTCTAATTACTTCTCCATTAGTTTTTGTCTCTTTGATGGGATTTCTTCATCGTTAGATTCGACAAACTGTCCCGATTCTCGTGGATCTTCGAAATCTTCGAGACCATCACCGTCTTCGTCTCCAAGATTATTTCCGGTCTGCATTGGTTCTTCATCCAATATTTCATCCGAATCATCAACTTCCTCGTAGGTTTTTTCTTCTACATTTGAGCATGTTTCAGAACCATGACAATTTGAGCATAAATTTGTGCATTTCAAACCATGTTTTCGGCAGCCACATTTTAAACTGTTACATCCAGTTTCACAGCTGCAGCAAATAGTTTTAAGCAATATTTCCGGAATTAATTCCTTGTCTGTAAATTTGGGCATAATGCCGCGCTGTTGTTGCTTCCAGCCCCAACATGTTGCTGTCAGTTCGTTACCCAGCCAAGTCTGAAGCTGATAATATGCCCTGTAACAATGTAGTATTTACCTTGCTATGAAGATTCCTCAAGTTTATTTTAAAGTTAATTAGTCACAATTCTCTTCAAGTAATTTAGCCAGCACGTGTTTTTTTTACGAATGATGTTATTCACTGCTCTGTATCTCGAATACTGGCTAACGGTTTTTACAGCTGCTACGAAATAAAAGGTAGTAAGCCACATACTATGGAGATTGTACACGGTATGTAGTATGTGTATAGTCTCTATACCCCATACCTTCCAAGCCCCTTCCCCTCTTCTCTATGAAATAACTTTTGACGGGCTAACATTTTCCGAAGGTCACTCAGGTATATAAGTAATCTTAAAATAGAAATAAATAGGTCTCTACGCATATAATTTAAAGAAGATTCTAAAACTTTCTCAAAATATTGTAGATGTCTTATTAAATATTAACTTTATTAACTTATTTGGTTGTTCATTATAGTAGTATATTTCGATTATCAATTTTTTTGTTTATCAATATAACATGAAATCTTACGTTTTTCTAGTAATTAAAGGGTAAATTTTAATAAGTAGCTCAAGATTATACATAATGATTCAAAAAAGAATATTTGGATTCGAGTTTTTTTCATTATTTGTATTTTCTGAGAACATTTGCCATAGTAATGTATATTTTTTTTATACCATCAGAAAGTAGAGATTTCAACGAACAAAAAACACACCAACTTTTTTAAAAAAGCAGATATTTTGACGTGAGAATTTTCGATTGAAAATTAGGGTGCTTTTTCGATATTAAGTCAAAATAAGGTGAAAAAATGAATATTTTAAATCAAAAAAATTACTGTATGTTTGGGACATACAAAGGTAAGTTTTCACTAAATTTCGTGAAAAAATAAATTTTTTTGCAAAAGATAAAAATAAAAAACCAAAAACTCAGTTATTCGAATTTTTCACATAAATGAGGTTATGTGAAAAAAGTATCGATACAAAAGTTGTAGATCTTTTTATTACCTACAACTTTGCAATTTAACTTTTTTTCATAAGACTTGTAGTTTTACCGGAAATCGAGATTAACCGTTTTTTACCCTTAAAAACTCACCCCCTCCCCCTTCCCGACCTCAGATCGCCCGTAATTTATTTTTCCTTTCGTTTTTGTTATATTCTCTACCTCTTCCAATGGGTATCATCCTACTATAATTTTTTTTGGTCTCAAAAATTATCGACCCTGGTCTAAGGTACCCTGTACTGAATTATTAAGTACTATCAGCATTACAATGACATCACATTTTAAAGTAAAAATCAGTCTAAAAACTATGAGATCGCTGAAAATTAAACATTAATCAGTTAGTTTTCCTTCATCAAATTCACAATCCTTAATCAAAAACTCAATTATCACAATAAAAATAGGCTTCAAAAGACATAATAAAAAAAAACAAACATACAACATAAGAGAACTTATCCAATACCACTTAGAAATATCAAATGTTAATATCCCACGTCGTTCGGCGATGGGTTCCGGAAAGACTGCCTCAATTTCAAGTTGGTTAATGACAGATATATCGTCATTTATGGGCCAAGCAAATTTACCTTGGCCTTTGTGTCTAAGAAACTTAACTTTAAAGTTGTTTTGGTCTTCTATGTTTAAGACTTTTCCCGCATAGTATTTTGTAGTACCTCTTTCTGATTTAAAGTTCACAAGAAGATATTTTCCTTCACTTACAGTTTCGTCACGATCATCTTCTTCTTCATCTTCCATCATCGTGTCCATTTCCGAGTCTTTATATTCCATCATCATCTCCATATCATCTTCATATTCTTCCTCTGCATTATAATCGTCATCATCATCATCATGTACTGAATAATCTGTTTCGTCGTTGTCGGTGTCTTCGTCTGTTGTGGCAACATCTTTCCTCTTTTTCGTTTTTGTGTTTGCCTGACTTTTTTTACATTTTGTATCTTGGTTCTTGTTTTCAGGAGTTTTGTTCTTGTTCGGTGTTCGTAATGCATTTTCTTGATTTTGTTTTGTAGGGGTCAGTAATATGTTAGATTGCACAACAATATTAGCATTATTCGATGGGGCTTTCGGATTATGAGTAACATTTCCAGTACCATTTTTTGCGTTTATCTTGAAATCAAGATTAACAGTAAATGCAAAATCATTAGAGGTGACAGATTTGCCCGGTTGAACGTTTAATTTTTTGTTTTTCACTTGGGTCTGGGTCTCTTTTCTTTTGGGTGTCCGTATTTCTGTCAGGTAGTCTATCACAGCGCGATCAACGCCATAATCGACAGCTTCCTTGTAGTCTGGAAGTCGCTTTAAAACTTTTTCGGGATTAAATGGGTAAATACCCGTGGTGGCGAATGCACTGATGACGTTATCCTGCCGTTTAGATAGCTCATCCATCACTTGTGTCAACAATCCGGGAAAACGGCATTTATTCAAAGATTTTTCTGATGGATTCTCTATTTTAAACTGGGTCAAAATTTTACGCCAAATGCGTTTTAATGGACCATAGACACACACGTCGAGAGGCTGTGTCAAATGCGTTGAGTTGGTTGGCAATAGGACAAACCGTATGTTGTGTTGTTCACACAGTGACACAATTTCTGGATTTAAATGCGATGCCAAATTATCCCCCACAACTAACTTTGGGCTGTGAGTTTGATGGACCACGGAATAATTGTGGTGATAAACCAATTTTCAAACAGATTTGCATCAAACCAGCCAGAAGAGGAATGATTGTACCGAGCGAGCGGAGGTCCACCTGTAACCCAATGCGTCCACAGATGCTTGGATTTATATACAACATAGGATGCAAGCATTTTTCCATCTGCAGTTGCAGCAAACATGATGGATATGCATCCTTTCGAATGATTTATAATTCGTTCTGGGTACTTTGTTCCCCTTTTAACGATACATTTGGATTTCCCCGGGTCGTCGGATAGATTAGTCTCATCATAATTCAGTATGTTCTCTTTTGGTACCTCCTTTAAAGATTCTTTTAAGTTGTTAAAATGTTCTCGTATGTCCTTGCATGATTTTTCTGCTCTCGCTTTTTTAATATTTGACGTGACCCTTAGTGACAAATGATGTCAGTGACGTCTTAAAAAACCGTAAGCCCATTTTTCTCCTGGCATTTGCCCTTTGAAAACGTCCCTTCCATTTTTTTTTAATACTTGTGAACCATGCATCTTAAATCCAATAACGAGAGTGGGCTTCCGAAATCGGCCGCAGCAACCAGTACTTTGATGATTTCGTTTTCTTCTCTAGAGCTCAATCTTGTTGGGCACCCGACTTTCCCTTCATGTTTTTTATTAAGTTTGTCCAATAATGTTCTTCTTGGTATGCCGAAATTCTTTTCTGCGTCGTAGGAAGACATTTCTTTCTTGCGTAGGCATTCTAAAGCCAAATTTAACATTTCAGAGCTATGTGCCACAGTATAAGACCTTTTTTTGGCTTTGGAGGAGTTTCGGCCCATTTTGGGAATTTTCTGTGGACAATGAAAATTTTAATTACCTATTTTACCTACCTACAACATAAATTTACTAGAGGGCGCCCAGTGGTGTTAACCGCGATAATTGGTTTTCCCGTGGGGACCCAGTGGCTTTCCGCGGGATTAGGTAGCCCTATATCCATCTCCGGGCCAATCTACCTATATGCAAAATTTCATCCAAATCCGTTCAGCCATTTAGGCGTGAAGAGATAACAGACTGACAGACAGACAGATAAACTTGGCCCTTTATGATATTACTGAGATAGAAATATAATAAGACATTCAATTAAAAATACAGTTGATCACATTTATTAGTCAAAAAATAAATCAAAAAACATTAAAATCTATCAAGTAGGTAATTAATATTTTTTCGTTAAGTGGCAGCCCTAAGTGTAGGCGAAGTATGGTAGGTGACGGTTTGCAAAACACGTCCTAACATTGCCTGCTTGAATATTTAATTCGAAATCCAAGATAACTGAATCACTTATAGCGCACTGGAAAGCACACTATATTTGTCACGTACTGCAAAGACGTCAGAACCTTACCTTTTACCAGTTTTCCGTGAGATAAAGATTTTGTGGCACCCGCGCAAAATCGACGTACACCCTGCTTGACGTTTTGAGTGACACTGTCAAAATGGCCGCTCTGATTCCAACAAATGAAGTTGTAGGTTACCATTACTAAATTTGTATTCTAACCAATGAACACAATACAGTGCTACCATTATAAGAAAGAAAAGATGTGCATTTGAATATTTTAGGCGAAGTAACCTACGAAAGGCGAAGTTACAGGAGTCTACGGTGGCCTTTCAAGTTTGCGAGTGATAGTCGACCAAGTTTCAAAAGTTTTTGGAATTAATAAGAATATGTTTACAAGGTTCAATACTAAAAGTGAGGCGAGGTCGAAAGCCAAGCTGAAACATATTGACATTTTAGGTGTCGTTTAATAGGTTTTTGGTGGTGTTAATTACGAAAATGACATCAAAATTATTTTATCAGCAGGTCTATATTATTTTTAATAATATTGTCGCAAAAAAAACAAAAAACAAAAAAATAATAATTTTCGCTCGCTTCGCTCGCGAATTTTATAATTTCATTAGGTTGTATTTAAACCAAAACTAAAATTATTTCTGAAACTACAAACTCTTTAATACATTTGTTTTTATAGTATAGTATTTGGAGATTTTAACATCGACTATGACTAGTGATGGAAGATACTCAGTCTTTTAAGGCTTTTAATAAAGACTCACCTTATTTTTGACGCCTCACGACAGATTCAGTCTTTTAGTACCCAACCTTTAGTCATAAGACTAGCTTTTTTAGTTGAAGTCTTTTAACGTAATAAACTGAGCTGTTACTTAAACAGCTTAAAGGACTTAAAAGACTGGTGACTCATTATCTGGGAAGTCGACAGTCGTAAGGTATGTGTTGATAGAATGTAAATATCTCATTTTATCTCCTTGTCAAATGTTATCAAAATGTATTTAGTGGTTTAGGCGTGAATTATTCCTTTTGGTTGATAGGTTACAAAAGAAATATATAATATCACACACAAACTGCGGTGCGATCCCTTTTGCATAAAAGAACTTGAGTCGTTTAAGTCTTTTAAAATTATCTGGAGTTGGTTAAGTCTTTTAGTATTTTGAAAACAACTCGAGTCGTTTCAGTTTTTAATCTTTTAATAAACTACTAAGTCTTATTAATAAAAACTCGAACTTTCAGTCTTAATTTTAGAGTCAAGTCCTGTAAGATGGAGACGAGTCTTTTTAATAAGCCTTAAAAGATAGTCTCTTTCATCTCTAACTACGACCGTAACGATAGTACTGTAGAGGTTCTATTACCTCTACGTTTACCATCTCCTTGTTAGGCCTTTAGCATTGGTTGCTACTTTAAATGATTGGGGTCATTTCGCGCCTTTTATAAATAACTGACGTAGTCCCTTCCGCGGCTTTGGCCGTGAAGGTCAGGTTTCCTTCTAATAAATGAAGTCAACCATATAATTGTGTTCTCCTGTTATTTTCTACCTCGACCCGGTCACCAGCTCCCTCAGAGCTACGCCACATGGTGGATGCTTGGGTCTGTAAAATCCAGGAACGCGGAAGTCGCGAGTGTTAAGAACAAATTAATGGTCATTTTTGTGTTGCAGTGTAGTTGCAGCCTCTGACCGAATTATTTTATACTAAACCGATGCGATTTCGATGCAATTTGAAGGACGAAGTGAGAAGGAAGCGATATTATAAAGAAGATTTTGTTATTGGATGCAATGAAGAGGAATAATACTAACGTGATCGATTTAAATAATTATAATTTCGAGTAAATAATGCGAATAATGAATATGCGCCGTTGTGACAGTGATACTTTTCTTCAGAAAATGATGGAAATATATTCCTGTTTTCTGATGAAGAGTTTGTAGAAGAACGAAGCAAGGAGGAAGAGAAGAATAGATTAGAATATATATGGAATATATGTGTGATGAGAATAAGAGTTCATAAAAGACGATTTTCTTGTAGTTAGTGCAGTAATAGGGTTTCGTAGATAGTGCTGTAGATAGTGATCAAATAGTGATATTATCTGAGTTATCCCCTTAGTGATTGTTATAAATGGTGAAAGAATGTGGTTATTTTATGGAAGTTTCTATGATATTACCTAGTAGCATACTATTTTTTAGCGGTAGGATGTGTTAATTTGTGATTTTCTTTTCAGTTATTAACAGAAAATTCATTTTCAATTTTTATAAATTTTCAATTCATTTTTTTTTCTATTATTTGGTTCCTATGACAATTTTATTTTGAATTTGAATTTGATGTTTTCTATAATTCAATATGACAGTTGCCAAAAGCTAAAGTTTTCACAATGACTTTTGTTGACATTGTTGTCTTACAATGTTTACAAACATGATTGTTTATTTAATAACTAATACTTTTTTATGATTTTCATGTATGTTGGAGAGAAAATACTTTAAAAATAAGTATACAATGAAGACAACGTCGATATAATGAAATAAAGATGAACTTTAAAGTGCCGTGAATTATAAAAATATTGTGAATTAGCGTAGGGAGTGAACGCGACATGGAATTGTTCTATCCGTGATCTGCAAACTCATATAAGTCCGTAGGACCTTGGGGTGTCTGCATAAGACATAAAGGACGAGGAGGGAGGACTTCCGTTCGCGCTCATACTCATTAGCTTTCGCGTAAATATCTTTATCCCGTTATAGGTCCAGATTTACATAGCTTTTTCAAAAAATTTTATAAATGTGCTTCTTGGTTAAAGTTTAGGCGAGCTGTCGCATAGTTTTTGTTGCGGTTTTTGTATGCGGAAGTTAGAAGGGATATGTCCTTTACTTTTCGGAATGTAGATGATGTTTCCTTCTAACTAGTTCTTAGAAATGACCTGCTCGGTTCCTCAGATTGTCTGTCGTCCGCCACAGGTAGGCTAGGAGGCCAGAGCAACGGAAGGATATTGAAATTTTCTCGCCTGCGACAAAATTTATCCTCACCGGGGGGGATGTAGAGGTTCTATTACCTCTACGTTTACCATCTCCTTGTAAGGCCTTTAGCATTGGTTCCTACTTTAAATGATTGGAGTCATTTCGCTCCTTTTATAAATAACTGACGTAGTCCCTTCCGCGGCTTTGGCCGTGAAGGTCAGGTTTCCTTCTAATAAATGAAGTCAACCATATAATTGTGTTCTCCTGTTATTTTCTACCTCGACCCGGTCACCAGCTCCCTCAGAGCTACGCCACAGTACACCCGTTTTAAATGAATACGTAATGTAAACAATTTTTATACAACCATTTGCATCCACGCGAGGTGGTTGTTAAACAGATGATTTTTTTTTCCTTGTGGCGCTGGAATCTATATTTCTCCTTAGTTACCTTCTTTCTTTGTGACCTCGTTTTTATTAGACATTAGTAATTCAACCGTTCATATGCTCGTAGAATTAAGAAGCCAGCTGCATATTTGAACCATGCTGCTACGGAACCCTACAATGCGCGTGTCCCGACACGCTCTTGGCCGGTTTTTTCGGATAATTTTGAATGCACTCACTTCAACCATCGATCACACGAAACTAAAAAACACGATTTGCTAGTTATGGTTTCTGGCCGCATAGGCTACACCCATTGGCTATGATTTGCACCAATCAGCGCTCTCTGTCTCGTCACATAATGAAGTAGAGCGGCAAATTTAAACATTAGAAAAAATGGTACCATACGGTACCTCTAGTCTAAAATGGGTGGGCCAACAAACAGTTTCACAAAAGTTTACTCAAAAACTGGGTAAAATAGCTTAGGTTATTGTGGAACCAACATCGCTAGCCACGGATTACTAAGTAGAACTAAGTGAGTTATGGACAAATATTCCTTACATTAAAGTATTTTGTAGTGTGTGTGTTGTGTTGTGTGTGTGTAGTGTTAATGTGTGTGTGTGTTGTTGTTGTAGTAGTAGTAGTAAGTTATTTTTCTTCCTTACATTGAGTATGTACAGTACAGTCTAATACTGTATTGATTTTTCGGTAAACATTGTAATAGGCAAACTTAATATTAAATTATTGTTAACAAATTATATTCTAGTGATTGTGTGGATTGTGTAAAATTGTCTGTGCGTGTCATTCATATGTATCTATACGTGTGTGTGATTGTGTGTGTGTGTGTATGTGTATGGGTGAACCATATCATGATTTAGATAGTATAATGTTTATATTTTATTTACATGTCTAAATCCTTCAAAGACGCTAGTGCCATTCTGTTGTATTTAGGCCAAAACTCAAGTTATTTCTGAAGTAATCATCGGGAAACTTTTTATATTAGTAAAATTAAGGTGCAGCTAGATAATGGTTGTGCTGTTCATACTATCTAAAATTCAAAAAAATATGTATTCAATATTATGTATCCAATATTTACTCCTGTATGTATACGGGTATGTATTCAATAATTACTTCAATATTTTTTCAATATTTACGGTGGTTATGTGACTTCTGACAGAAAGTGCAACGGTTTTGTTATTTGTGTAGTCATTATGGGGTTAAAACAATTTAATATTAGTTGTTATACGAGTAGTAACTTTGTAATGTATATCAAACTTTTTTTGTATTTGCAATTGTAAATTTTATTAAAACAGGAACCTGGTTTTGAGAATTCAGGAATTATTGACTTAATTAACAATCCAAACCCATATTTGATATTGACACATATAAAACATGATTATTTCAATCAAACATACATAATCAAGAAAGTAACGAATAACTAAATCCTGTAAATTCACATCAATTTTCCACTCACCTGTACAGAAATCACAACATAAAAAAGTCGCTTCCCGCTGTCCGTCTGTCCCTATTGTATGCTTAGATTTTTTTTAATTTATCCCTTTCGGGAAAGGCAAAGGAAACTTATGTCCATGCAGCCATATCTTTAGTGGAAAATCTTCTTTTTCTATAACCAAGCCCTAAGCTCCTCATGTATTGCGTAAAACTGGATAGCGTCTGTTTTACGAAAATTGGCGCCAAGAAGCACAATATTGTTATCACTTGAATTTTTTATCACTACACAATTTTTTGTCAATTTACTGCTTAGTATACCATCACTATTATAAATTAAACAACTTTTTCACGCAGAAAACGAAAATTCAGTTGACAAAGCAACTGCCCATGCCGAGTTCCCGCCAAAGATCCCGAGATCTTTAAAACTACGCAACGGATTTTGATGCGTTTTTTTTAAAGATAGAGTGATTCAAAAGGAAGGTTTATATGTATAATATGTGCATAATATAGTAGAGAAACACTGATATTTCAGAGGTTTCTAATGTGACACTTTTTTTGCGCTTACATTGCAAACGCTGGCTGAACCCTACGAGATAGATCAAAATAATGTACTACAGTATTGTTCACCTTAAAAAGATTCACGAAAAGTCAGCGATGGTATATGTCTATCTCTTATGGATAACCCACAATAACTATTTTAAATTCTTTACTTTTAACGAGAAATAATGGATTATTTACGAAGCGAATTTAAGCAATAAAGCATTAATCCTTATCCAATTAAGAACCTTAAATACATTTTGCATTTAATATAGATCAATATGGCCCTTTACAGCATTTAATTTAAATTAATATTTTGCTTATAAATAACGCGTCGAATGCCGCGCTTCGCCATATAGCACTTTATGATTAGCAGCGATAGCACGCGTCTATCTGTTACGCAGTCACGCCTAAACTACTGAACCGGTTTTGATGAAATTTGGTACAGAGATAGATTAGACCTTGGCAAAGGACATAGGTTACATTTTAGCTCACATCTGGGCATAGAATCAGAAGTGGTTTTCTCTTTATTGATCATCTTTGTGAGCGTATACTTGGGTTACAGGCATAACGATAACACTAGAATACACAATTCACACAGCTTTATGTCAATTACATGTCACATAATATAGATTCACAAAAGTTCAATGTCTATACTTCTATAGTTATAGCGCAGTCTAGATTTTACTATTTAGCTTCACTATCATCCCATCAATCACTCTGAGTGAACTGAACACTAATTATTACAACCACTAGGTGATTTAACGAAACACAACAGGACAGTTCCTGGTACAAGCTGCCCGCGCGCCGCTGGTTAGAGGAAGACTGTATGGCCTCCCTTCATTTCTGACCACGTGCAATGCAAACAGACTCTGTCAAGTGAGGTGACGTCACTTGTATTTCGTTGACACCCAAATTTCCTGAAGTCTTGAATTTTTGAATACCCCGACATATATTTATTTAAAATTAAAAAAAATAGTTTTAAAAATTAAATCAAATGTTTTATTTTTGATAAACCAACCCAAAACTACATAGTCCTGAAGTGTTGCCAGTAATATAAACTAGTTTAATATGAAAAAAGGGTTTTATAGATATAACAATTTTAAAACATATTATTTATACATAAATTGATCATACAATTATTAAAAGTTATTTAAACTCTTAGGCCAAATATAAAATAGTAATCTAGGAGTCCTTTTTCATGTAAATTATAAACCTGCCAATCACAAAATAGTTTTCATGCTTCACCATTGTTTACATTTGGTCCATGGGAATAAACATTTTAGTTTATCAGGAGGACTAAAACTATATCTTAAAATATTACCAAAGACAATTTGTCAACTTTTCAGTTTCACTTCTAATCCTAATATGAAATATGTCCTCCTCCATTTTCCGGAACATAATTCATCCTGCCCTCATATCATTCACCATGTTCCAGCCCTGTCGCTTCCCCTTAGAGATTCCCATGTTGAAAATACGACTTCTTTTAAATTATTTCTACTACGCACATCTGCGGGATCCCAGTTGAAAATCATTTGGCCCTAAAGATTCTCAATCGGATTAAGATGTGGGCTTTTAGCTGGCCATCGTATGACCGTGATGTCAGGCTGAGTTGGGAGTCTTTCTTGCACCACCTGTGCCGTGTGGATTCTACTATCGTCCTGGGCCAGATAAATAGTGCCTTGAGGATACACAGTTCGAGGTCGATGGTAAAAAGGTATCCCTAAGTAGTTCCATATACTGGTTTCCATTCACTCACTTCAATGACTTCTCCTGGATCTGCTGCACTCATCCATCCCCAAATACCCAGGCTTACTCTGCCGCTTGATCTATTCGGTAGTGTTTGCTTCAACGTAGCGTTCGTTTTTTCGCCTGTATAATATTTTTTTATACAGGGGAAGTGTTTATCTAAAACAAATATCACTATATTGTTTATCCAGCCAAAATTGTAATATTCTAGACAACTGTCTACACTTTTTGCCATAGTCACCATCATACGCCAATTTGCTTTGAATTTTACACTTGAAATTATCACAAGTTTGTTCTTCAACGTTTATTATTACGAACTCATTAGTAATATTACTAAAAATCCGCTTAAAATCTTCCATAAGTATATATTTCAATATCCTCGTAAGAACTTTCTGTGCCAGTACATTTTTAACTATGCATAATTAATAGCCCCTATGAAAATATGTAATTCAGCTTCACTGAGATTTATACTTTTTCCAGTTTTATAGGTTGACATTTGATTCGTCTTGTTTACGATTACTTGCAGAATGTCCCGATCTATATATTGGTTAAAATAATCCAGCTTGTTAAAATGTTCTGTATCCACAGGTGTAGATGAGTCGATGCTACATGAGGAATAACTGGAGGTGAAAATTCAGTTGCTAGCCAAGCAGGAGGTTGATTTACCGTTTCATTGACTGTCGTCTGCCGGAGAACACGACTGTGACTGCCTTGAGCTCTTCCCCGATAGTTACTTTCTTTCTTGTAGAGACGGTGGTGGTAATGGGTCGTCTTCCTCATCGTCTGACGATAAGAGTCTGAAGACTGATGTTTAGCAACAAACGAATATTCAAAGTCCTTTTGATCTGGGATGTAATCGACGATGAAGATAGCTTTTTCTCCCAATCTCATTGACGTGTCTTGATTAGAATAAGTTGGAGAGCCCTGATAACAAACGGATCCATCCGGTTTATAGTATGGAGCAGGTCGAGACAGTGAAACGTGTCAAATGTAGAGTATGACCCCCACTGAAAATAATTAATGTCGCAAACAAAATAAGAAGAAACTTAACTATTGGTTTAGTGAAAAGTGGCTATGTCTGCGAAACAGAAGCGGCCATGTGGAACATATATTATAGATTTTATGTAAAAAGATTCATAAACATTATTTGTTAGCTATTTCGATTGTTTTACTTATAGACCGAAGGTCGCGGGTTGAAATCCTGGTGCGGGCCTGTACCACAATTCGTCTTTTCGGATTTATGTACGGATTTCTAATCATCACTTGCTCAACGGTGAAGGAAAACATCGTCATGAAACCCGCCCGTCCAAGAAAATTCATTTTCCACCAACCCGCATTGGGCCAGCGTGTTGAACTGTGGCTTAATTCCCCTTCGTGTTTCGAAGGGAGGCCCGTGCCCCTCGGTGGGGACGTATATGGGCTGGTAAAAAAACTGACGAAGTTGTAAATTTAATGCTTGAGTACCGTATATTTTTACAACTAATTGGTAGTCTTTCATCAAAGTTTTTGTCTAGGTATTGTAATAATACTCTTGCTTGTTATACCTTTTCGGAAAGCTAAAGAAACGTAGATATTTTTGAGACACATTTGCAGCACATCTGTCTTAGAGTTTTTCTTTAAGAAAGAAAAAAAAATATGACGATTTAATAAAAAAAATTAACTATCAATCGTATTCTTCGTTTACTTGTATTAGGAGCCATTTCTCTAACGAATCAAACAAAAAATAAAATATTAAGAATTACACGTCACGCTGCTACCAGTACCAGTAGAAGAGGTAAAGTGCGGAAGGTGCGCAGCGGAGTTGTGACGCGCTAGGGACATACCGCGACTCAGGCCGGTTGCCAAAAACCAAAATAAACCGGTTTACGCCAATCAAGGGACGCGCCGCGCTCTAGGCCGACGTCACACCGTACAGTATCCACAAATGCAAAGCTCAGCTTAGGCCTCGCGGACTGTACATTACATTTGTTTTAGTAGCGTTTATTGCTAGACGGATTGTACGAACGTCGTCGCTACCGACCAGAGTCATGTGACCATTTTGCATGGGTGTCAATATACGTGGCATACTCATGCATATTATAGACAAGAAGAATTTTTGAAGTTTACGACTTTGAATGGCATGGAATGTAACAGTTTGACACCAGGTTTTTTTAGACTAATTCGACCTTGCTGAGCTCGATTTTGCCCGATGTCAGAGCAATTTCCCCCAATTTCCCTTTTTTAACAGTTTTTGTACAAAACGGAGAAAACCGTTGAGAGGGGCATATTTTCAATGAAAAGGGGGGGAAGGGGGAGGAAATTGGTCTTGTCACCGGGCAAAATGGAGCTTAGCAGGGTCGAATTAGTCTAAAAAACTCGGTGTCAAACTGTTACATTCCATGCCGTTCAACATTAAAAGGAGAAGGATTTTCAGATTATTCTTCTAGTCTATTATGCTTATTACAACTTTTACAACTATTTGAATCCTTATATCTCAGAAATTGTTGCTTTTAGGAAAAAATTATTGATACATATTTTATAGATAATTTCATGATCTACAATTTTGTCTCGGGTAATTTTATGATAAAACCTACCGTTTTGCTGAAAATTGCAAAAAAAAAACCTCATTTTTTTGACCTTGAGTAATTTTTTTCCATACACGAGAATGATGGGAAACTTTAAAAATATATTTATAATTATGTTTGAACAATTTTACTAACTTTCAGCTTGTTTGGAATTTATGTTCCTTCACTCTTGTTTTTTGATCTACATTGACTTGACTACTATACAATGTATGTTTTGATTAACATAATTTTAATTATTTAGTTATATTAATTGTCACTATCGAATAAATAGATTACTACCTATCCTTCTATGAAACAAAACAAAAAATTTAATACTTACGAGATATATTTTTAGTCTCAAAAATTATATTTTAATCATAATCCTGAAGTTATAACACCTACTTACTTTAACTCGTCGAGGTGATCTTCCTTCATTGGATTTTTATAAGAGAACCACAATCGGCTCACGAAGACGTTGACTGATGGCCTCTAAGGCTGCGGCCAGCCTGTGAGTGGCTCTAGCGTGCTCGCGGGTTACTTCAGCACTCATCTTTTCCAGCCGCTCTGACGCTTGTTGCACCTCTAAAGAGAAAACAGTAACTTTCAAACTTGCAATAACATTATGTATGGAGCCGACCATTAATCACATGTGTTTTTTTAAAACATTTTTTAACCCCCCTCCCCCTTGGTGATACGTGGTGAGGTTTTTATTATAAGATGGGTTAACTCTTGACCTCAATCTTGACCATAAAGGTCAAAGATGAGGTCGACGATGGAGCGAGTTAACCCAGAAAATGCCTATAAAGGCGCTGGTACTCCCACGCACCGACGGAACACAGCAAGCTGTTTGGCGTCAGACTTCGGTAGGAGGGTGGTCGCGAACCAGACGGCCCTTTACCGAGCCTACCACGTCGCATGGGACCATAGGACGACACCTCAGATTCAGAAAAAAAAATTAAGTGTCGTTGCATGGGATGGATTACTAGGAGGCAGGTCTCATTTGTGTTTCTCTAGTCGCCTCTTACGACACCCACGGAAAGAGATGGGGCGGTGTTATTCTCGACTGATCATCACACGGAAAAATATCTAGACAGAAAGGTTGCAGGTTGTTTTTGACTGGCATAAAAATAATATTAAAGGAATGGTGTAATCCTGCGAAAAACATATATTGTACTAATACATGAATATATTTAATGTAAGTTGTCCTCGGACCACAGACTAGAAAAATAATATTGAATATTGGAAGACTTCTTTGCTTGGTGCTTTCGGCGGTAATCTAGTAAAAGATCGTTCGCCCACTTCATAAATTCTTCTTTAGTAGTATTATTTTTGTTTCATTAAATTCTTTCTGAGCCACACTAGGTTTCTTCCTTTCTTATACTCTGCAAATAGTTCTTTAAACAGATCACCTAATTTAGACCTAGTTTTTGGTTTAGAAATCGCGCGTTTGATGAAAAAATAAATACATGTGATATCTTACTACACCCCCTGTGATATTTCGTGATTTTTGCCAAACCCTCCCCCCCCCCCCCTTTCGAGCCTTACGTGATTTATGAACGGCCCCTATCCTGCGCATAAACAGCTAAAATTGTCCCACTGCTGGGATTCTGGGCCTCCTCTCAAAACAGGGCGTTTTGACAAACATTTTTGTGTAATGTATTTAACCGACTTATGGGTCGGTTAGGAGGTGAGGAACGACGCTGACAATGTCTTCTGCGGCAGGCGTGGTCTCTCTAGCAAGAAGCTCTTGCTGTCTTCTAGTAACAGGGATGGGGTCTGGAATTTCGGACTGCCTGCTGGTACCAGGTTTGGCGGTTGGCACCCCAATAAGGACAACCTCCTCATTTGGTTGTTGCTCAATAAGCTCTTGGAGCTCTACACTCAGTGGTCTGAAACAAATGAATTATTTTAAAAGTACATATTCAAAGCTAAATAATTTTGAGATAGTGAATTAAAAAAATGAAGAAATAAAAAAGTTATTAAAAAAAAAAAAACCGACTTCAAAATAACTAAAAAGGGAGAACTAAAAGTTCTATCATTTATACCAACTATTTTTTTGAGGTCGGTTTGCCAGTTTTAGTTTACAAGAAATATTTACACCGAACTCAAAAAAATACTTGGTAATATGAACATAGAACTTTTGTTTCTCTCTTTTTCGTTATTTTGAAGTCGGTTTGATTGTTTTAAATTACTTTTTTGAGTTAGATACTCAGCAATTTTTTTCCAAGGCTTTTGTTTGGCGTCGTATTTCCTGAATAGGTATATTCATCGTAAAATTTATTCTTGATGTTGTTTTTTTCCTTTAAAACATCTTTGTATTAGTGTGTATTATCAATTGTTTCAAGGAGCCTCTTCTTCGATTTGCCTTTCTTTCCTGGAACAAACAGTAAATAAAGTAAGAAAAGGAGCGTAACATGAAATAACAAGGATATATTATTAACAATTGCAATTGGAGCTATTAACATTAACCTGCTATTGTAACTCTATTCTTTTTTTAATATCTCCCTGCCCCTGCTGTTGTAAATCTATTGCTTCTTTATTCTCCCTGGTCTGATATTGTGTGCAACATCATTCTAAATGTCTAGATTAAATATGTGTTAAGACTTTTATAAAATGTAATTAAATTTGTTTCAGACACATATGAAGCCGCCTTGCTTTATGTGAAACGTAGAGACAACCGACCCTTGGACGAAGAACAATTACTGCTGTGGAGGCGCATTAGCCTTGAGTTTATCACTAAGTTGAGATATTTACAACCTACTACCATTTTATACCAACTATGGACGCAGTTTTGGAGCCTTAAGAATAAGTTACTAAAGAATTAAATTGTTTATAAATATTCTTCTTGCGTAATTAAAACTATGTCATAGTTTTATACGATGGTTTTTATTTTCAACACTGACGCGTGATGGCTCATGAATAAATTGCTTTCAAGCATCAAAGTCAAGGAATACTTTACAGTCTCGTCGAAAGCATAAATTTCGAAGTATACGAATTTCAATGTGGGTGGCACCGCTAAAAGATCGCTAATGTAGTGACAAATTACTATTTGTAACTCGGTTGTAAATCATTATGAAACCACAATCAATCGTAAACCCGACATTGACTACCTGCTTTGGCTATTTAAATGTAGCAGCATGTGATTCCAGAGAACTCTTTGGTTTGTAGCAGAAATAAACTATATTGATCGTAAAGAAGTTGATAGAGGCTTGCCAAGTTTTGTCACTCGTCAAAAAGGTAGCAAGACTTAGGTTGTGTAGCGTCAGATACATTGCAAGATTTATAAGTTTCAAAGTATTTTAAGTAGCGAGAGCCTCCCATTTAAAATGAAACTTTTTAGATTTGAACTCCTAGATATGCGTAAGATGTTTTCTAATAACTTCTAAGCTAAAGCGTTTGGTACTGAAGTCATCTCACGTAGATGAAAAATTTGTGTAGTCTTCAAAAAGACCGTTTGGGCACTGAAAAGTACCTTTTGAAAAATTTCTCCTAAGAATAAAGGCAAGAAGAGTTAGCTCTGAAAAGAGCTCATGGCTCTGCCGAACAAGCACGCCGCCTTATATAGGCCTTATTCAGGCTTCCAGGAAACGTAGGGTTTAAGTAGGGTTCGGTCAATGAGATGCCTTGATAAGTGGTGGAGGGGGAAGCGCTGAGCAGTAGTCTCTCGTCATGGTCCGCGCTTTTTTTGGGTCTTAATTTTCTAATTTTTGGAAGATTTAACTATAAATGATACGCAAGTTTTTTGTAAAATAAATTGTATAATAAATAAAATAAATAAGTTGATTTTAATTGAAAAATTGGAAGATTGGCATCTTGAATAATCACGTGTAATTTTTTACTACAAAATTAAATAAATTACTACCAAGAAATAATGTAAAATAAACAAAAATAGTTACTGGTAATTTGAGACTGAGAAAAAAAAACTTGGAAGATGGGCCAATTCTCTGTAATGCCACAAATGTATCAAATATGTTTTGATGAAAACCCTTCACACGTGAAAGACGTAAACGTCATTAAACTTCTGCGGTGTGGAATACCGTCATGAATAAAATGTTTAACGGCGATTCTCGTTACAGTCGTACATCACATTCCTGCCCAAGATAAACATACTAAATCAAAGAGGCAAATAGTTTTTAACCAACCACAAGCTTGATTTTATCAACCGCTGAAATAACTCACACTCAATATTTCAGGGAAAAATAATTCAGGTTAGCCAAGATACTTACATTTTCTTATTAAAGTTATTCTTATTTTAACAGACTGATGATATTGCTTGAATTTATACTTTTTCTGATAAAAACGACTACCATGATTTTTAAAAGGGCCGTACACTCCTACGTCTAAAGGTTGCAAATTGTGGGAGCAGTGCGGGGGAAACGATAACATGATGACATTATTTTCTTTCGCTTTGTCAACAACTCCAATATTCACGTGTGAGCAATGGTTATCAAGTAGCAACAGAACTGGCTCTTCCGTGGTGGGTTTGGCGTGTTTGATAAAGTGATCCATAAAAATTAAAAATTCTTTTTCGGTCATCCATCCGGAGGAATTACCAGCTCCAATGCAATCTGGAGGTCCACCACGAACAAACATTTCAGAATATCTGAGCCTGGGAAAAACGAACATCGGTGGGATAAAATTACCCGCAGCGTTGCAAGCACAAGCAAGTGTCACTAGAGTTCCCCTCTCAGCCGAAGTGACAGCTCCAATTTGCTTTTGGCCGCGAGCAGCTACTATTTTCTTTGGTTTTTGAACAGTTGTGACCCCTGTTTCGTCGATATTCCATACACGGGAAGCATTAAAGTGATACTTTTGAAGAAGTCGTTGATATGATTCAAAGAATGAATTAACGTTGGTCTTATTGAAAGACGTCGCTCGACTTAAAGACGTCGCTTCTGGTGTCCTTAAAGATAAATGTAGATTTCTTCGCATAAAATTTTGGAACCAATCAGTACCAGCCATGTTATTTTGAATCCAAGAAGGAGGAATGTTTTTAGCAACAAGATGCACAGCGCACTGGTAAGCTAGTTTCCTTACTTCTATAGGAAGTAGTCCAAAATATATTTCAGCGCACTTGAGTACGTAGGAAGCCATCTTACCTTCTTCTTCTGCAGTAAATACTTGTCTAGGCTTAACGTAACCAACTCTTAAACTTTCATTATTCTTCTTTTTCTTTATGTATCTATAAAGAGACACGTGACATAATCCGAAAGTCTGACTAGCTTTCCGAATACTGCATTTTTTTTATAAAACATCAGCTGCCGCTAACTCGTACACTTCTTGGCTTTGTGTTGCCCGCTCTGACTTTCTTTTATACACCCTCATCCTAGAAGAAAGGAAAAATTAAGTAGGTGGAAGAAAGAAAAAAAAAGTAGGGGCTGGGGTATGTTGTAACACGTTACAACAAGCCCCTGGATTTTGTTACAGCTAACCCCAAGGTATGATTTTTAATATTTATATCAAGATAACTATTTAAATAATTTAACAATCTAAAAAACTATTACACATTATCAGGGATATATTTTGAATGTAAATGAGATATAAAAGTTTGAAATCTGTCGATAATTAATAACGCAAAACAAAATTTTACGACAGTAAAACATTACATTACCTGCCAAAAATGAAGCGCGTGCACACTTCTGCTCACTGCGCCGGCTGGCGGGACACTGACTATGACAACATGATGCGGCGCGGTATATAGGTCAAATCGAGTCAAGGAAATACGTTATTTAATTCAAAAATCTACTTACCCCTGTTACAACAAGCCCCTTGCTCCCCTATTTTAATAAATTCCATCCCTAAGGGGATAAAATAGGTGATGAAAGTTTGTATAAATCTTCTTAGATTTTCGATTGATTGAGCTGAAATTAAAGATTGGAGTGATGAATACTATGATGAAGACGTTCGCTTAAAAAGGATTTTGATAAATTCAACCCCCATGGGGATAAAATAAGGGATGATGGAGGATGGAAATGTGTATGTTTGAACCTATCAGTACCTAATGGAACGAATAAATTAAGAAGAACAAAATAATTTTTAGTTCTAATATAGATACAGCCTCGGACAGATTATAGATAAATCTGTCCGAGGCTGTATCTCATAAACTGTGATAGTTAGACTATTAAAATTCTCACAGATGATGTATTTTTACTGCCGCTATAACAGAAAATACTAAAAAATAGAATGAAATAAATATTTAAGGGGGCTCCCATACAAAAAACCGGATAGCGTCTGTTTTACGAAAACTGGCAGCGAGAAGCACAACCGCGGGGATTTTTATCAGTACTAAACGGAGCAGAAACACTTTTATCACTTGAATTTTTATCACTACACGATTTTTTGTCAATTTACTGCACAATATACTATCACTATTATACATTAAACAACTTTTTCACGCAGAAAACGAAAATTCAGTTGACAAAGCAACTGCCCATGCCGAGTTCCCGCCAAAGATCTTTAAAATAACGCAACGGATTTTGATTCGTCATTTTTAAAGATAGAGTGATTCTAAAGGAAGGTTTATATGTATAATACATGCATAATATAGTAGAGAAACACTGATAATTTTAGAGGTTTCTAATGTGATACTTTTTTTGCGCTTACATTGCAGACGCTGGCTGAACACTACGAGGTTGATCATAATAATGTACTACAGTATGGTACACCTTAAAAAAATCTACAAAAAAGTCCGTGATGGTATATGTCTATCTCTAAGGGGTAACCCACAATAACCATTTTTTATCCTATACTTTTTACGAGAAATAATGGCTTATTTACGAAGCGAATGTAAGCAATACATTTAAGAGCCGTAAATACACTGTGCATTTAATACAGATCAATATGGCCCTTTACATCATTTAATTTAAATGGATATTTTGCCTATAAATAACGCGTCGAAGGCCGCGCTTCGCCATAGGGCTATAGAGCACTTTATGATTAGCAGCGATCGCACGCGTCTATCTGTTACGCTTTCATGCCTAAACTGCTGAACCGGTTTTAATGAAATTTGGTACAGAGATAGATAAGACCTTAGGAAAGGACATAGGTTACATTTTATCTCACAACTGGGCACGATATAATCGTAGTCCACGCGGGCGAACACGCGGGCGAACCCGCGGGCGGAAAGCTAGCCTAATCTAAGATAGACATTATAGAGGAAATCATAAATAGCCATGTTAATTGTCTTGCCCCTGCGAAAACCTTTTTGTTCCTGAGCTAAAATATAAATTGATTCAAGGAAGCTGTACAAGCGTTGCATATATATTTTTTTTTAAACGAGAAAACTGGTGTTAAAGCAATGGATCTATAGTTTTTTATCAACTCATCATCTTTTTAAAAAACAGGCTTAATTATGGTCATCTTTAACTTATGTGGAAAAACGCCTTCTGAAATGCTTAAGTTAACTACATGACTAAAAACAGGAGCAATTTCACAGCATACATGTTTGATGTCCTTAGTGGTTATGTCATCAACGCCAGTGCTATTTGTAGTTTTCAGACCATTAATGACTGTTACTACATCGCTTGTAATAATGGGTTTAAAGAATAAGGATCCACAACTGTATGTTATAATATTTAGAGTTGCATTTGATTTAGATTTAGATTAATATGCCCATCATGAGTGAATCATTTCCCAAAAAAAAGACACAATGTTTTTGTTACTTTTCCAGGCAATTTTCACCTCGTTTCCTCGATTTCCTCCGCTCCAAATACCCAATGTAGAAATTCTCGCGAAAATAAGACATCTGCTAATGTATAGGCGCAATCAATACCTTTACCCCCAGAGCATATAACTGAAAACGTGTCTTTAAATTTTTGTTTTTCGCGACTATCTGATAACTGCTTTTCTAAATCGTTTAGTTGCTGGATATTATTGACTAGTTTAAAATAAAAAGCTGAGTTACTTGATGTATTTCTGGCATTCAGTGACCTTAGAATCTCTATCTGCATTCATTTGTAGTAATGCATCTTCTAATTGTACAGACAATAACGCAACTTTCTGCAATATAGTGTTTTCTACCTTTTTGAGAGAATTCAGCTGCTCTAAAATTTATGTTTGATTTGATAAAATTACATTTTGAATTGCCAATTTTTGCTCCAAATTTGCACGGCACTGACGTTGTTGACTAGTATTATTCTGATTTTCTTCTACAATATGAAATTGGTACACACCGTTCCTATTTCGTTAGAGGTAGCAGCTGTTTCAGCAATAACTTCACTGGATCCTACTGATGATACAGCAGTTTCTTTTGCGGTACATATCTACAAAAAAATACCGAATTAAAATTCAATATTGTTAACCGTCAGTCATCATCATCAGTTTAAATCAAAGAAGACATGCATTGACATATAATATAACTAATGGATGATATATAATGATTCAAATTTAGTACTCTATGAGTTTACTATTATTTCAGATAACTTGTAATAAGTTGGCGTGTTCACGGCGCGGTGGTCACCACTTATTCATGAACGAGGTCTCTAGACAACGCGCATGAATTCTATTCTGATATTTTTCAGAACTTTGCGGTAGGAGGAAATGCAAAAAAGAGGGGTGTTATAAATTGACGTTGAGTTGAGTGTTGGCGGTTGAGTTGGGTATCCTGCAGATTCCAGGCGATGCCTTAGCATCAGGTCAAGGTTACCACGTTTAGAAATATTATTTCCCACAGAATGGAAAAAGGCTCTTGTTATCCCACTGCCTAAGATATCAAATCCTAGTACACTTTCTCACTACCGTCCAATCTCTATTTTACCGATTTTATCTAAAGTGTTGGAAACTGTGGTGCACAAGCAATTTTATGATTATTTATGTAATAATAATCTACTTAGTGCATATCAGTCTGGATTTCGGCCTTATCATAGCACGGTTGGTGCGCTGCTGAATGTCACTGAAGATATCCGGCACGCAATGGACAATACCAAACTAACAATTGTTACTCTTCTTGATTTCAGCAGCGCATTTAACTCCGTTGACTTTAATATATTATTAGGAATACTTCGGTAGCTTAACGTCACACCATCAGTAATTCGCTGGTTTGGCTCTTACCTTCAGGGCCGTCAGCAATGTGTAAAAACCGATGACAGTGCATCTGACTGGTGCACGCTGACTGCTGGTGTGCCTCAAGGCGGCGTCCTCTCACCTCTTCTATTTGCAGTGTTTATTAATGAAATTACAAAAGTCCTATCTTGTCCCTACCATCTGTATGCAGATGATTTGCAAATTTACAGACATTTCTCACTGACTGATGCTGATGAGGCGGTTGCAGCAGTCAACGCGGATCTTGATGCAATAAAAACTTGGGCTGAATGTTTTGGGCTTTTAATTAATCCAGCCAAGTTGCAAGCCCTCATTATAGGAAGCAGTAGGCTTAGATCCAGAGTTGACTCAAGTTTTCCTCAACTATTTTACGATAACGTCTGTATCCCATACTCGAAGAAAGCTAAAAATCTTGGGCTCATTATTGATAGTACGCTATCTTGGTCGGCACACGTAAGTGAAGTGAGCAGGCGAATGCACTTCACTTTTCATTCACTCAAGCGTCTACAAAACTTTCTTCCTTTTAAAACCAAAATCTTGTTAGGTCAATCACTTTTTTTACCCCTTGACTACGCTGACGTCTGCTATCTGGATGCAACTGAGGAGTTACTTAATAAGTTGGAGCGGCTGCAGAATTTAGCCTTGCGATTCATTTTTAACCTTCGTAAATTTGATCATGTGTCCCAGTTTCGCTCTCAGCTTAAGTGGCTTCCCATCCGTTTGCGTAGGAACTTGCATATCCTTACCTTTCTGTATAAAATCCTTAAAAATCCTTCCTCTCCAGAATATCTACGTTCCCGTATCCATTTCCTTCCCCCTGGTCCCCGACCTAAGCGATCCTGCATTACTAGAATGCTAGAGTTTCCTAGGTCTAACACCAATTTCCTCTTCAAGGTAATGTAATTTTCTGTACGCGCTGTTCAATTGTGGAACAGGCTCCCGAGGAGTGTGCAGGACAGTCCAACTGTTATTTTTTTGGTTATTTAGAGTTGTTTTATCAAATATGCACTTTTGTCCCGCGTTTTTAAAACAATATTTCTTACTGCACCAGACTGGCTGGAAGAGATCACTATTAGTGATAAGTCCGCCTATGTAAACTTTTTTCTTTTATTTTGTATCCTATGTTATCTAAGTGCAATAAAGAATATATATAAAATGATGCCACAATTTAGCATCAGGTCAAGGTTACCACGTTTTAGGAATATTATTGAAGTAAAATGATGCCACAATTTAAATTGATCATACGTGGTGAAGGTGCTTTGATCACTTCATCAATTGGGCATCAATCAGAATATCACCACCCCAATTTTTAATGCGGGTGTCGTAAAAGCCGACTTAGGGTATAAATCCAGGGAATAGGGAGTATGGCATTTACCCCCAGACAGATACACAAGTACAACCATACACAAATAAACACATCAAACTTATAACACCTCTCTTTTTTTTATCGGGGCTTAAAAAGTGGGATAAAAAGACGTATTGATGACGAAAAGGAAGGTAATGTATAAGTATACAACTCAGACAGCACGTCAACCGTAACATTTTTGTTGCAGATTAGGTTTTAAGGTGCTGGTATACAGTGCACGAATGTTACGCTTGACCTGACTCCTGTTTACTTGTACGGTCGATCTCAAGACGCGCTACACTATACCAGATAAGCGGGTCTTGCTGTACATGCAGCTACTAAGGGCGTCGTGTCTCAGCTAATACTAGAAAAGTGTAGCGCGTCTTGAAGCCATGTGTACATGAAGTAACTTAGAATTTCATCTGCGAGTATGTACACATGGCTTCAAGACAATTCTTGAAGTGGTCGTTTGTGAGGGATTGTTTGTTTTGATTTGGTTTCATCTTCTGTGTCTGTGTGGTGGAGCATTTCTCCTATAACGTACTCAGTTGTCTGATAACTGGGAATGTTACGTCTCTTTACGGTACATCTCATTGTATTCCAGTCAGGCTCTGGTGTAGAAAATTCATTTTCAATGTACCTGGTCACGTTTTTGCGTGGCCATCTTAAAATGTTTTCTTCTTCCCAATTAGAAGGTACTGTAAACAATCGGTTCCTATTGTTTTCTGACGTTTGGACTATTTTGAAAAGCATATTAAATTTAGGTTATCCCTCCAATGAAATAGGTAGTACGTCAGCAAAGGAGACATCTGGGCAAGCCCGCTCGAAACGGATGAGATTATTTCAGGAAATTATTTATGGACTTTAGTAAAATTTCGTATAATCATAGCAATCAATGAATTGTGCAAGTATACGAAATTTCATGAAAATATAATTCATCATTAATTATTAATTTACTGAAATAATCTCATCCGTTTCGAGCGGGCCTGCCCAGATGTCTCCTTTGCTGACTGTACTATCCACATTTGATGAGAACGGAAAATATCACTTTACTAGTCTTTGCCCGCAATTTCCTTTAAGTTGTTTGATCGTAGCGAAATAAAACATATACCTGGCTTGAAGTCAAAACAATCGACCGTTAAACACATGAAATTCGGTTAGTAACGTTACTCACATGATAAGTAAACGTAACTCACAGGAACATTAGGATGCGTTGAGATTGAAACAAATAAGTACATGTTTAAAAAAAGTTAATTTAGTAATGAATAAATACATGGGGAAATATTTATTAGCATGACTTCAGACATTATTAAAATGTCTTCCTATTGGTTCATGTTATGTTGACGGCTGGTTTTGTCGACGGGTAACCATGGGGGGTAACGTACGGGGCTATTACAAAAAAAAAATACTTTTTAAACACGCGTCTAAATAAATAAATATTGAACAAGCCAAAAACAAACTTATTGTCTTCGACATAAGGATGTCGTTGGGTTGTTCAATATTTATTTAATTCAGTATTTATTTATTTAATATTTATTTATTTAAGTGTTTATTTTTTTGTAATAAGACAGTGTTTAACCCGGGAGGACTCGCGCCTCGATTTGCAACAGGGGCAGTCGCACTGGGTGTAAAAGACCCTATACTATATAATTTTGTATATATAAGTAATTTGATAACTTTTGAGCCTTTTTTTAAAATAAACTTAAAGAATACTAATAAAACACTATATCGAGATAAAGTTTTTATTTATTTTCTTAGAATAAGTAACAAAATTATAAGAAGTTTGAGATCTTCTTTCAGTCTCATATTTTTTGAGGTAGGGAACATAATTAAATTTCTACAAAAATTTTAAATTAGATATTAACATATTATGTTTTATTTTAGAAACTAAACAACATTCTTCTAGATAAGTCATTTAAACTCCTTCCCGTCATGCTGTAAAACATATACTTGTATAAAATTATGATTAATTTTACTTACACAAACAGTCGCACTCACTTTGCACGTGTCTGCTGCTACAACGCGTCGGGCGAACTGACCGTGGTGGGGCGCGCGGATGCGTTATAGTGTTGTCTAAAGGTACTGGACGCGGCGGCGCGAAATTCCAAAATATTAAAAAGTTACCATCTGATTTTTGTAGCACAGGGTCCTTTCGACCCATGCGCGACTACTTGCGGGTTAAGTTACATGTCTGAAAATATGTCAATCTGTGGGTCTGAAAATAAACGAGTTTTATTTTATTACTTATTTACTGTCCTCTACTGCAAATATCTTAATAAAATGTTACAAAAGAATGTTACAAATGTTACAAAAGAAATGTGGCACGGAATACCGGACTGATTTTCAAATATCGAAATACCGGTATTTCGTCCTCAAATACCGGTATCAAAATACCGAAAAAAATCCATGCCCTAGTGGCAGACAAATAATCTACGCATAATCCCATAACGGAAGGTTACTAAATATAACGCGTCCTTCATGTTCCGTTACTTTTGTTGATAGTTTATGAATAATGTTCGATCCACAAACTTCTAAAATATCTTCACACCATTTCTTGTCCCAAGTAAATGTGAATGGTTCAACGTAAGCTAAACAAGAAATTTTGTATGTTTCATATTGTGATTTATGAAGTATTTGGCCAACGACTTTCATGTCATTTTCATTTTTTGGTTGTATTATCACCCAGTCATTAACTGCGAATTGTAAATCACGATCAATTGAGTCATCGCCATTTTTGTCCCTTGTATCACCACAGTTTACATCGCTCGATTGACTGTCATTAGAGTCACTTAAAGCAGGTACTTCAATTTTGTCCTTCGAATTACCTACATTTAATTCATTATTGTCAATATTAATTTTTGGTTGCATAACATCATCGACATCACCGTCAACATAATCGTAGTTTTCAATAAACAATTGATCATCTGCAACGGTAAAGCTATCGTCAGATTCAGCGTACGTAATATTAGTATCAGTCGAAGTTGTTGAATCTGTGTCACGAGGTAATGTAGATCTTCCAGTTTTTTTGTTACTGCTTCTCCTTTTTCTATAATTCCTTGGACATTTCTTATTTCTGACTATGACTTTTTGCAAGAAATGAGTTTTTGGCTTGTAACATTCACAAATCCCTCTCGGTAAAGTCGACTCGCAGAAACAACTGACGTTGCGATACCGTAAAGTCGCTGAAGGGACATGATATATCATTTGATGTACCTGATTAGTACCTGGTATTGGATCCAAGTTATCCGGTATCTGATTCTGTGCTTCTTTAATTTTGCTTTCAGAAATAGTAAAAAGATTCTTCATTTAAAATAGAAACAGCATCTTCGGTGCAGGTAACGTCATTTCCGCATGCCACGCTTTGATCAAGTAGTCTCTTTACAGCACCACCTATCTCATCGGCAGCACCTTTGCCATGGGCAGCTTCAAAAAATGTCCAAGTTCCAAAAATAAGTTTATACTTCTTGCATATCTCAGACAACAGGTAAAAATTCTTTGTTTGTTTATATTGAGTACTATATGTCTGAATAAAAATGTACGATAACGAGGTGCATTCAATAAGTACCTAGCCTCATCGCCAGAGGGCGCTGTAGATTCAAAAGAGTGTTACCACAGTGTAGCACATTCTTTTTTAATTCTTTTTTTAAATTTTCATTTCAATCCCTTCATTTGTTATAATTTGACAACTTATGGAAGCGAACGTGTCGATCGGTTTTACAAAAATGGAAAAAGAGCAATATCGTTCGGTGATTCGATTCCTATTTTCGGAAGGAAAAACGCGCATCGAAATCAAAGAGCGCTTGGATGCTGTGTACGGTGACTCTTCTCCATCGATGGCCACCGTCAAGAATTGTTTCAACGAGTTTGCACGTGGCCGTACGTCGGTTTTTGATGAACCACGTCCAGGTGCACCGAAAACAGCTGCTACGGAGGAAAACATTAAAAAATCCATGATCTCGTATTGGCAGATCGCCGATTGAAGGTTCGGGAGCTAGCTGAGACTGTAGCCATTTCAGAAGGAACAGTATAATATACTCTTCACGAGGAACTCGGCATGAGAAAGCTGTCGGCGCGATGGGTGCCGCGTTTACTCACACCGGAAAACAAGCGCAACCGTTAACCATCGCCTAAAATTGCAATACCTACACTAAAACCCTTAGCTGGTTTTTACAGCATACCCGGGAGGAGATGCAGCTGGCACATTCTATGTTTTTCTATCACTCCCAGTCGAGCATGGAAGAAATGAATCAATCAAACAAATAGACAAAAAGTCCAAAAATTGGTGTTTTGGAATCACGGGCACCTAAAAACCATATTGTGATTTTTTTTTTGTAAATTATCTTCAATGTACAGACACGCTCCTGTTACAGTTTATAATAGTAGAGATAGGTATTATTTTTATATTATTTGAAAATATTAGACGTCTTCTTTTTTACGAGTTGTACCTACAAGCTTATAGGATAGGATATCTTGGTACAAACAAGTGTCACATGAGCGGTGACCTTGAATGTGGCGGTGTCGCTGCGCATGCTTTGCACTAGGCTATAAAATTCATTATCGCAAAAAAACACTTGTGCAGATTTAAAGTCATCGCTCATAAACAGTTTATATAGAAGTGTTTGCTCATAAACCTCGAGCGCGCGCCGGCGTTGAGGCTCGGTGTTGAGTAGTACCTACGTAGAGGTGGGTTATAACAGGTCAAATTAAATACCTGTTGCCACTGTTCTTGTTCCAAAAAAATAACAGGACAAAATACCTGTTCCTAAAAATACCTGTTCCTAAAAAAATAAGCGTTCTTAAAATTGCTTACCCGTTATGGCCCGTTCCTGAAAGTATTTGTTCCTATAAATTTTAGCTGTTCTTTACATGATCATTAAACCTTGTTACAGACAAAACTTAAGACAGTAACAGACAGAATTCAGATATTATATTAGAAAAAAAACTCAATCTCTCTCCTGTCCTGATATGTTTGTAGTCATTTTGTAGTAAATTATTAAACTTGAAAAACATTTTCAAGCCTACTAGGTACGAATTAATTGAACTAAATAGCTAGGAGAAAGGAAAACAAATATTACAGTTCTGCAGGAAACTTTTAAATTAATGAAGTAAACATGCATAATATGTGCAGTTCACAGATGTTTGTTATAGATAATATTGGAATTTAAACTGGTAATTTTACCTTTAGTAACTAAAATTCGTCTTTGATGTACCCCAACCGGGAGATTTTCAGATTTTTCAGCCAATGTTTAACATCATTTTAGGAAATTAGGTACAAAACATCATAGAAGTAACAGACCACATAAACACTGGGAGATTTTATAAACACCTTATCGCTCTCTTCTTATAATTCATACATAAACTCAAAACTAACTTTGTAACTTCAATTACTGCATTATATTTAATGAATTGCACTTTGAAAAACAAAAAAATAGGCCGGCACTTTTACGGTGTTTTGTATGTTATGTCATGTCAATGTCAAAGTAGGCAAACGCACTGACACCATACAGCCAAATGAATTCCGTTTAGAAATAAAAACAAAATTTATATTATGTTTACAACTTTATAATTTAAAATTTATTTACAATTATGGTTTAAAAAAACTAACTGTTGTAATTTACGAACTCCTAGTCTTGCTCGCCTTTCTGTCATCATGTTCCCTGCCGTTGAAAATACCCTTTCGCAGGGAACAGATGACGCCATTGTATTTAAAGTTTTGGTGGCGATTTTGTACAAATTTGGGTATATCGCCCGGTGAGTACGCCACCATTGTAGAGGACATTCTTGGCGCCCTATGATTTTATCATCATAGTACCGCTGTACCTCTACAATGGCGCGAGAACTTGGTGTGCCTTCAGGCTGCAGAATTACTAAATCTTTGGTTATAGTCTGCCCATATGGAATTTGGTCTGCTCAAGGGCACGACCCTTGAGCAGGCCTGGATATCCCCTTCTTGAGGAGCAGGCGCTTTCGAAGTGATTTCGTGGGTCACCATCCCAATTACACGACGCTTGGTCTCCTCCGCTACAGCAGCGTCTTGAAAATAAAATTTGAACCTTGGGTCCAGAAATTGCGCATTAGTCAGCGTACGGCTTCGACTTAAATTGGGGAATTTCGAATTGATGGCCTCAATTAAATCTTGCCGTACGCTGTCCACCGCTGGCATCATAATATGCTCGTTGCCAATTCTGTGCAGCGTCTGCAGCAAGCCTGTGGTAATAGGAATGACGAGGCTCCCAGTCACGTATTTCTCCCCACTGATCTCCCTCGTCACCTCTTCACAGGGCTGCAGCATTGGCAGAGCTCTTGGCAGATTTGCCACTCATATGGCGTCAGAGTGGCCATATCAAGATTAATTAAGGAGCTATTTACCGGCTCCTTAAGGTCCACGAATCGCTCCAGCATATAGTAGGTAGAGTTCCACCTAGTTGGTACTTCTTGGAGCAATCGCTTGGGGGTCATACCAGCTTGCTCCTGATATTTTTTAAGCTTTAACCACCCAAGGTTGCTCTTTTTGAAGTACCGAACTATGGCCTTTACCTTACCTACTATATCCTGGAGGTCCTCTCGCTTCAGGACGCTCCCGACGCTTAAATTGAGAGTGTGGCTGTAGCGCGCGAAGTGCTTCCACCCAAGCTCCTGAGTAATGGCAGCCTTTATGTTGGCGCCATTATCGGAAACCGCCATCAAAATTTTGTTGCTAACCTGCCATTCGTCACAAATGGACTTAATTGACCTCGCCAAATTTTTGGCTGTGTGTGAGTCATCCAGGGGGACACAGTCCAGCAAAATCGACCGAAGTTCGCATGTGTCCTCCTGGATGTAGTGTCCTGTGAGACCCAAAAACGACTCTGCAGTGGAAGAGGTCCACACATCGGTGGTCACGCAGAGTGTGTTTACTTCCCGGGCAACCATTTCCTTCAGCCTGGCCTTTGTCTCTTCATAAGCTGCCGGCAACAGACTATTGGCGAAATATTTCCTGGTGGGTATTACATAATCTGGAAAGGCGTAGTTAATTAGCCCCCGGAACCCCCTATCTTCAACCAACCTGAAGGGCTGGAAATCAAGCGTAAATAATTTCATGATCAAATTGTCAATTATCTTTTTGTCATGGCACCTTCGTTTAGGTAGAAAACTCGAAATCGGCTGATGGCCGTATGTCCGCTTAGTAGTGCGGCACTGCCAGCGCTGCTAGAACCGCTCCCACCACCAGTGTTGTTAGAACCATTCCCAATAGCGTTCCCGCCACCACCGTTACCGGAACTGCTGCCTCCACCAGCGTTAGCGGAACTGCTCCCTCCACCAGTGTTAGCGGAACTACTCCCTCCACTTGCGTTAGCGGAACTGCTCCCTCCACCAGCGATAGCGGAACTGCTCCCTCCACCAGCGTTAGTGGAACTGCTCCCTCCACCAGCGATAGCGGAACTGCTCCCTCCACCAGCGTTAGCGGAACTGCTCCCTCCACCAGCGTTAGTGGAACTGCTCCCGCCACCAGCGTTACCGGATCTGCTCCCTCCACCAGCGTTGCCAAAACTGGCTTCACCAGCAATACCTAAAAGTGAATACATAGGTAACTTAAAGATTTATTGATGTCAAAGATATATTATTGCAAAGTTTCACCAAAATCGGCCCAGTAGTTTTAGCCGAGTTCAAAAGTTAAACAAATATGAAAACCTAGTAATCTTCGCCTTCATAATGTACCAAATTAGATTTTAGTCAGATACTTTATTCTCACCAAGAAACGGATAGAAGTTTTATAACATTTTCTTACCTCCAGCCATCGCCTCCTCTTCGATTTCATTCCGATTAACCATCTGGACCGTTACGTGCTTGCGTGCGATATGTTTTTTTAAATTGGTCACAGAAGATTTGTAAGACAGCTTGGTTTTGCAAATATTACACACTGCCACAAAATTACCAATGTCCTTAAAGTGGTCCCAAACAATACTTTTTTTTGCCGCCATTGTACAATCACTTCGTATCCAACGAAAGTTTTTTACTAGTTCACTTTTACAACGTATTTACAACTATAATATATTACTAACTCTAACTATTTACAACATTTACAAGTTTATTTAAGTTTATATACATGTAAAAACCACTGAATATCGCAAAGAACGCAGAAAAACGCAGATAAATCATCAAAAAACAGTTCGCGAAGTTGAACTTGCAAAGCCGCGAAATTCAACGAATCTTTTTTCAAAAACCAATCTTATTCGTTTATTTGACAATTAAAGTGACATCTTTCATAAGTTAGACAAGGACAGCGCTATTTGAAAAAAAGTATCTTTGTCTCTGTCTAACACATCACCTTTACCTATAATGTAATTTATAAAACGCATCCATCGTTCCGTTCCACTTTACATAAAAAATGCTTTTAAAAAAAACTAAAATGTAACGTGGAACGGAACATTTCAATCGTTCCGTTTCGCCTTACATTACGAAAATCTTTGAAAAAAAACAAAAATGTAACGTGGAACGGAACGATAAACGCTCCGATTTATTTTTATTATTGTAACTACATTGATTAAAGTGATTAAATTAAAGATTTTATCTAAATGTAAGTGAAAAAGTAAATAAAATAAACCCCAAAGCCTGTATATATTTAATCAATTTAAACAAATATTTTTTGACCTGAAATAAGATGGCGTCACGTAACAGTCATTTTGAATGTTTTTTCTCCTTCTTGTCTATGCGAATCAGAATAAGAAGAAAAGAGAGAGCAGATGTAGGAACAGATAACAGCCATAGACAAAAAATACGTTAGGAACAAGGAACGGGAACACTGGAACAGTCGGTCGGTTGTAAATGCAGTAACAGCCACAGACAAAAATATCGCCGGAACATTCGGAACAGCGAGAACAGACTTGGCCTTAGGAACAACAGGCCGGCCTGTTATTTTAAACAACAGGTATTTTTCTCACGAGGAACGGTTCCGACCCGTTCCTTTAAAATACCTGTTGTTTTTATCTGTGATATAGTCACTAAATAATAGAAAAAAATGTAATAATGTCACTAAAATAATAGAAAAAAATGTAATAATGTCATTAGCATTACATACCTATAACTTTTTAGTACTCGCGTTTATTTTTAAAACATGCAAGCTACTTTTCAGGATAATAAAAAAAATATTAGGAAAGAGTACCTATGGCAATTATGAGTAAAAATAGTATTAAAAGGTAGATGGGTACCCCGAAGTAGGTAGTAGGTATATAATGCTATTTTGCTTTGATTTTTTGTTTGTGGCGGCATATTTCTTTCCTTTTTTATATTTATTTAAAAAAGGGATTTTACAAACAAAAACAAAACTTTTCAGCTTATACAAGGAGTGATCAAAAAGTAGTGATAATGAAACAGAAAATAATATTTTTTTTAAATAACAAAAATTTTTTGTTCAACATAGTCTCCTCCTCTATACACACCGAGTCCAGCGTTTCTCCAACATTTTTAACCCTTTAAAAAAATGATTTCTCTTGGCCTTTCAAAAATTGGATACATGTTTTTGTTTGAAGTCTTTTGTGGTCTTTGATATTTCATCTCTAACACAATATAAATGGTCCTCACTTATGACCATCTCGTATTCTGAATGATGTTCATAATCCATAGTATTATTTGTTATTTCACTCACAACTAATTTTTTGGCATTCGGGATTGAGTTGGTCTCTTCATTTTCTGTAAATAAATCAGTCTTATCTCCAGTCTTGGTTTTCGGGATTAAGTCGGTCTCTTCATTTTCTGTAACTAAATCAGTCTTATCTCCAGTCTTGGTTTTCGGGATTAAGTCGGTCTCTTCATTTTCTGTAACTAAATCAGTCTTATATCCAGTCTTTGTTATCGGGATTGAGTCGGTCTCTTCATTATCTTTAACTAAATCAGTCTTATCTCCAGTCTTAGTTTTCGGATTGTAGTCAAAAGTTGAATAAAACTCGTCAGCCTCCATGGTGGCGTCGCTCACACAGTCGCCTAAGTCGGAATCACTGTGTGTACTAATTTCGCAATCCGAATCGCTTGTAGAAGAATCCTTCGATTTACTTTTCCCTTTCTTCTTTTTGGCTCTTTTTTTATTAAGTTGTTCTTCATTTAAAGGTTTTTCGATTATTTTAGATTTTGTTTTTTTCCCTATCCCTTTACCTTTGCCCGTTATTGGTCCTAAAGAAGGCATTGGCATTGCAACAGCGGTATTAACTTCTTCATTGAATAGGTCACGGTGTGTATTGTTCACGTCAAATAAATATCTTGATTGACTTTACTGTTTAGTGCAAAAAACAACTTTCGGTTTTTTATAACATTACGAAGTTTTACCGAAGAACATTTGAATTTACTGGAGGTCTTGTGTTGATATGGCTGCTTAAAATTAATACCAAGAGGATCCTTATCTGTGTACCTAAAACAGAAAATTATCAAAGTTGAAGACCATACTATGATCCTTTGTACTAAAACATGAACAGTGCTCAGTGGACTCATGGTAAAGAAAGTACTTACGTCTTCTTTTTATAAGTAGACCGATCTTTTCGTTGTTTCTTTCTCGGACCAGAATTCAACTGGCCTACAGTGTCCATTTTAGAAAAAACACACGCTGAACGGATGTAATTGTCTATTTTATAATATTTTTCTGAAAAAATACAGAAAAGTCAACGCGTTTGGCGGAACTCACAGCAGAAATTGACATTGACGAATGACGAAATAGAAAAAAATAAATTGTTTTTAATCTTACATTTTGTAGCTCTGGATACAAGCTCTTTGAGCCGTCTTTGATATAACAAATCGAATTTTAAAATATCTCCTTTTGTACCGATAGTTTTGGTCTAGTGGACATTTTATATGAAATATATCTCTTTTTGATCAAGACATTTCTTTCTAAAAATATCGTTCGGAAATAACTCTCTTTGATTGAAACTTGAAATGTGTGCACAAGTTGGTGTATTCGAACATAGAGAACAATAAAAATAAATAAAAATGTAAAGTGGATTTATCTCGTTTTAAACAGAAGCTCCTATGCTCCGTCAACAATTACAATTATTTGTCTTTCTTCCCTGTCTCCGAATAAACCTTCGGGAATTATTAAATTCCTCTCAAGAAGGTTTTCTCTGGTCTTGTTGTTTACTCTGATGTGCAAAGGTACAAATTGCTCAGTCAATGTTTCCCTTGCACATTTGAGTAAACAGCACACTTTTGCAACGCTTATTTGCAACAAAGTAGCAATTCTCTAATGGAAATCTCCAGTTCTATTTTTTCTCATCCCAATGCTGACTTAGGTATTTTGCATGTAGTGGCTAGCATTAGAATATTATCTAAAACTTCACAAAATTGTGTTTCGGTGTCCCGTGTAAAGTATTTAATTACATTTTCATTTATATTGTCAATGTCTTCAAAATTAACAAATACATTTTGTTCGCTTGAAGCAAGTCTTGAAGGGTTTCGGGTTTTGGTTAATGTATTACTAAAATCACTAATTGAGTATACAATACAGTATACTTTATTTGCACGCAAGGAAATACAGCACAATCAACAGAACATAAAACATAGTGCATAACAAGGCGGCCTTATTGCTAGGTAGCAATTTCTTCCAGACAACCTTAGGAGTATGTCCCAATTGAAACAATTTTTGTGCTCCTCGCACACTCTCGCATTTTCTGTTACAAATATCTTCTCCGAAGATAAGATATATTTTCTTAAATACTGTGGTGCCCTGTTTCTTTCAGTGTTTCTACATCCTGGCACAAAACACGAGTTATTTGAACGAGTTGTCACCTTGTACCCGTCCAGCAAAATCCTCTCCTCCACCTTTATATTTTTCAGCTCTTGTGGTTGTTGTGCGCGTGACCAACAGCCAAGACGCACCAGAGTATTAACAGGCAAATGAAAATAAAAGTAAAAATTAACAGTCATGCGAGGATTCGGGTATCATTTATACTGCCTGGGTATTTAGAATAGTGAAATCGAACTTCATTATTGTATAACTAAACTACATTATATTACATTTTCTGGGCGTTATAAATAATGCTATCGGATTGTATGGCAATTTGTTAAATTAGATGTGAAGCGCGTGTGTTGGGGAGGATGAACAATGATAGTCCGACTCCAATTAGCAAATATTAATTATATTGTCTTAACACACACTACATATAAAGTCAGAAGGAGAAATGGAAGGAACAGTTCAGAAACGGCACAGTACACGATAGATAAGCAATACAACACAAGAAGAAAGTTCGGAAGTGAAAGAATGAAGAAAATTAACATAAAAAGCATAAGAAATTAGATCGCGTACGAACAAAGGCGCAAGCATTAAGCAAAGCAGCGTGGAATCGCGTCGAGGGCTAGATCCTGACTGGCGATGCAGTGCGGCCGGCGACCGCACGGAGCGAGTACATAAGAACAATGTACAGTGCGCGTACGCCGATCCGCGCAAGTTTGATTTTGCGAACTTGCTAGTTTCGCGCGGGTTTACTCGCCGATTAAAATGTAAATGTTAGTTATAAGTTAGTACATAGTATTTAGGTATCTAGTGTTTAAGTGTAGTGTTAGTTAGGGTTAGTTAGTGGAATGTATTTGGTAATGTGCGTAGGTACGCCACAGATGCATGGGACGAAATACAACAAGCTGGGCATCAAAAAAACACATCAGGTGATATTTCTCAATCACTTGCAATTGGTAATCTAACTGAGGTTTTTTTATCATCATACCTTGTTTATTATTGGATGATAATGATTATTATGTCATAATAATTTTGTGATCGATAAATGTATGATTTTTAAAAATAAAATTATAATACAATCGTTTATTATCAGGCAACTAGGCCTATATACATATAAATACCTTACAGAACAGACTAACATACATATGACATAAAACAAAAAGCGCTCCTTCATGACTGTCTCCAGTATGAACGTCGGGAATCGAACCACAAATGCTTTGAAACTAGCATGGTAATGCGCAAAGCGAGGCGGCGTCGGCTCGCCGGACTGGCGGGCGGCGCGAAATTAAAGTCTAAAAATATAGACTTTAATTTCGCGTACCAGTCAATTTCATTTTTCAATTTTCGTGCATTTTTGACTTCTAACTTGGCTATGGTCTTCATCACTGTTTTGATATCGTCTTCTAAGAGTGTGTCGGCACTTCTTAGTTTTTTCTGCGTGAGAAGATACTTCCCACTGCCAATTGATAGTTGTTTGAAGTCATCTAGTTCCTTTTTGTAAAGTTCTTTAAAAGCCGTTGACTCAGAGCTCATTATAATCTGCGTGTATAAAATATCTACACAGCCGAGCACAGCTGGTAATATTCTAGCTGGAATACTTGGCACCCTCACTGGACCTGTATCTTCATTGAATCCACACATTTCTTTTATAGATGCTATAAAGACTTCGTACTTTTCCGTATCTAAAGCATCTGTTAATGTTTCGATGGAAGTATCATGTTAACGAATTAACATCAATAAAGTTGCCAAATCCCTCATCTTCGAACATATTGCTTTACGGCTTCGACGATCTTTCTTTTTTTCCATAAACTTGTTCCGTAAGCCAATATTCGATCATCATCACTACCAAATCAGTTTCATCTGAACGCAAATGAAGCAATATTTTTTTTAAAGTTCTTCAGATGCTGTGTCAGTATTTGGTAAAATCGTTATGCTGTTCTTCGTAAGAACTCTTCCTTTACATGTGTTCGTCGCACGTCTCTTAAAATGTTTAAAAAAGTAGAGCGTTTAAATGTCCCTAAACAATTTTTACATCTTGCAAAGCTTGAAGGGCTCGATGTCACATCTCTCCTTTTAGCGGGTATTAATGTTATTCATCAATCTCTGTCAAAGCATACCTTAGAATTGTGCAAAACGTTGCCTTTGTTAATCAGAAACTTCTTGGCATTTCATTTCACGTATTACTCCAATGTATCGTCTTGTGTCTGCAGCCGGACCCTTAGCAGCGCCTTTCGCCACACCTCTTTGGGTTCGGAACTGGCGACGTGTCGGTGGCGTGGTAGATTTTCAAATCGTTCGACGATGCTCGTTCGACGCTCGTTCCCATTGGCCACCTTATTCACAAAATACGACGCCAAAGCTCGTTCGCTTTCCTCATGAAAGGCACCTTGACTTAGCCCGAAGATATCGTGTGTCTTTATTTTTTTTCTGAAACAAAAACAAAACATAGTTAAAAACCTATCATTCAGGAATCTATACTGTATAAGAAACGCATAAGAATAGCGTGGTGGACAATAGCCTAATTCCTCCAGGAAACCGAAAGGTGATGACTTTGAAGTTGTACTTTAGGTAGTCGAACAAATATCAAGTCCCTGCTGACTGGAACTGAAAAAAATGACTTTCGAGCTTATGAGTTAATTCTAAACTTATTTGCCTTGCTGTGCCATCGCCACCGTCGTCGCACTTTACTGATAAATTTGCTGCAGACTGGATCTGTAAAAGATCGACTGTCGATCTTATGAGTTAAGAATTGATAAATCTTACTTTATATAATTGCAATGGACATCGTGCGTCAGCGATGATGAGCGCGCTCGATTTTCGCTCGAAGTCGATGTCTGTTGCGGTATGGGTGAATTGCTAGCCTTTGGTTTCCATCCACCGCCAGATACATTCTTCGCACAAACCGAGACTGGTTTTGGTGTGATGCAATTCTGAGTCAGACCCGTAAAATAAATTAAAATATTTGTCACACTTTTAACTAACTTTTTATTGTATCCAATAAAAAGTCAATTTGAAATGAAGAATTGCTAACCTACAGAAGAATGCGAACTTACATTTTTATGTAAGTATTGGTTGGTGTTTTCAGTGACTGACTGCAGCGATTCACTACCGACAGAGTCTGCTAGACCTCCAAGATTCTTGTTCTCGTGTCTTGTAGTGCTCAACACACTTCACCGAGGAGCTTCCGATGATATGCCGTTTTGGTCAAAATGTTCAACGTTAAAAGTACGGATTAATCCAAATTATTTTAAGCTCACTGAAAACAACATCTTAAACTGAACTAAATACAGAAACCATTTTAACAAGATCTCTGACGCGATTTAGTAATTTTGCCTACTAAAAACATCAAGCTTGTTAATTTAATTTAAACTGCATGTTAGCGGCTTTACAAATTTTGTTTTTTTTTTTGCGTTTAAAGAAGACAACGCTTCATATATGGATTTGCTTGTGATTTAATTTTCCTTTTAATTCTCACGATCTTTCCGCCCGCGGCTCCGCCCGCGTGGACTACAATGTAGCCTCTGTCCTTTCCCAGGCTCTAATCTATCTCTGTACGAAATTTCATCAAAATCGGTTCAGTAGTTTAGGCGTGAAAGACGGTCATATAGACAGTTACTTTCGCATTTATAATATTAGTAACGATTTTGAATCCAGATGAAGTTATGAAATTAAATTTTAAGGTGTAGGCTACTTAACTTTAATACAAATCAATTCGGTATTTATTCAAATAAAATTTTAAAATTCATATAGGGAATTTAAACGAATATAAATTCTTACTTAATAAAAAAAAATTCTCACTAAAGATAAGATAAGATAAATTTATTTCATAACAAAGCATACAATGTCAAATTAAATTAATTAGTCAGTTCAGCTTAAGTTATGATCGTCACAAAAAAACAATAAAAATAATTAAACGTATTTAAAATAAAATAAATTAAATTAAATGTCAACAGTAAATGATAAAGCAATGTCAAAAGAAATAAATTAAAATATAAATTGTATACATAAGTACACTACCTCAATTACTAATTAAAATTAAACAATTTTATAAGCGATATAAACATGCATTTTGAGATATTTCAAAAAATTATCAATGTCAAAATTTAATGTCCATATATTCTTTTAATGTATAAAATTCATTTTCCAATAAAAAGTTTTTCAGTCGGCGTGTAAACGTTTCTTCGTTACTTTCCTTTCTTATGTCAGTAGGCAGGTGCTCATAGTAAGTGGGTCCAATCACACGCGGGTTTTTCGTAGCCATTTTTGTACGGCGTGGAACACACGCTAATCGGCCAGCACTTCTGAGTTTCATACTTCCACCTTTTCGGCAATCATAGGAAGTTACGTTTCGCCTAACAAACATTATGATTTCAAAAAGATACTGAGACTGTAAGGTCATAATGCCGTTCTTGTAGAACAAAGACCTACACGAATCTCGGGGTTTTTTGTTTTCCAAAATTCTGATCGCTCTTTTTTGGAGAACAAAGACTCGGTGATAGTGAGTAGAATCACCCCAAAGAATCAAACCATATGAAGCAAGTGAGTGAAAGTACGCGAAACAACTTTGTCGTAGCATGGAATCTGTTACAAGAGGCCTAAGTTTTCGAAGGGCGAAAGTCGCACTACGGAGTCTCACACAAAGTGAATCTACGTGTAACTTCCAATCTAAATGTGAGTCGATCGTGAAACCTAAGAACTTGCAACTCTCACACATTGGAATAGTACCTACTTCGTCAACTGGTTTTTGGGTCGTTTTCCCAGTAAATAATATGATGTGCGACTTAGACTCATTCAGTAAAAGTCCATTTGATGTAAACCATTTTTTTAACTGCTTACAAACATTAGTCACTTTTACGTTCAAACTATCATAAGAACGATCGCAAATAATCACCGTTGTGTCATCAGCAAATAATATTGTTAATCCATTTGTGATAGAGGACGGAAGGTCGTTAACAAATGTTAAAAACATGGTGTTCCCTAACGATGATCCCTGAGGAATGCCTATTGTGACTGAACCTGCCTCAGACCTAAGTTTCCGACCGTTTACTGATACTTCCACAGTTTGCTGTCGCGTTGAGAGGAAGGATTCAAACAAGTCATGTGATTTTCCCTTGATTCCATAGTGTTTTAACTTTTCCAATAGGAGATCATGTTTTATGACATCGAATGCTTTTGAGAGATCACAGAAAATGCCAGCTACCTTGTATCCATCATCGATCCCTGTAAGAATACAGATTAGAAAAAGTTAAGTGGATTAAAGAGTTATGTGAAAATTGTGATGTAATAGACTTAGATGAAAAGGGATGTCCTAGTCTTTCTAACTTGTGTAATAAATACAATGAAAGAAAAAATCTATACAATTGTGTAAATCAGTCCAAGTGTTGTGCTTTGAAAAATGTTTTGTCTAATAGAAAATGTTACTTTGATAATAATAGGCATGCATGCATTCAATTTATTCTAATACATCGGATAATGTAATAAAAGTGAAATAATTAACATTGTATTGGTTTTAATAAATGAAAAATATAATTTTGAGTTTTATTTTTAGCAATTAACAATTTAATTAATAAAATCCAAATGTTAGTCATAATATATTATTTTTTTATAAATGATTTCTACAATTTTTTTGGATATCTTCGCGACTAATTCCTCAGTCTGTTCCAACACGTCATCGTAAGCATCACTCCGAACCACGTATTGCGCACTTAGCACCACTTTTTTATGGTCTGAGTCTTAATCCATTTCTTGAGGACAAGTTTCTAAATCCAGTACTTGGATTTGGATCAAGAGTAAGCCTTGGATGTTCTGCTTGTTAATGACGTACGAAGTCACCTCCTTCCGACTGGTTTTATTCGGCGTGCAGTGAGTCCCACTCTCTCGAACGTTACGTGTAGCAGGCTTCCTTTCCTTAAGTTCCCTCTGCAGTCTTGCTAACTCTGGGTAGTCTTCATCAAAGTTAGCTAGGGTATCTTTTTCATATTGTTCGAACATATTAAGTGACGTAGTTTCAGATGACATGATGAATGTTCCGTGAATGTAAATAATTTTGTTAAGTACTTTTTTGAATTACTTCCTCTACTTATATATTTTACCAAAAAATACATATTTAGTTTCTAATTTTTTTAAAGTGAATCCTCTGAAAGATTTTGTGCTTTGCGTTTTTTCGATGGTTTACAATCCTTACGTGCTTTAATTTCTCGCTCGATTTCCTTTGTACCACTACTTTCGCTGGATGATTTACAACATTTTAATCGTTCAATTTTGCAGTTTTTACAATTTAGTTTTCTTCGTCTCTATTGCTTTTAGTATTCTGAGAAGGGCACGTCGCCTGTTTGTAGTTTGCGTTTATGCGGATTACGTTGATATCTCCCTTTAACATATCTCAGTATGCCTTTCTCTATCTTTTCCAAATTTGTATTTTTTTTAGTATTTTCTTCGTCCTGGTCATTTGCTAACATACTTATTGTTTCTTTATCTTCTAGGAGAAATTTTTCACTCTGACTTTAACATATTGCTTTTAATGTTACATTTATTGCCTTACGTGTCTTTTTCTGATTTATCAGCTTATTTTCTTGTATTTCTCTTCTAGTTTCTTTTAACTGTCTATCAGTGTGCGCACCACTATCTAAATATTTTTCGATGTTGAGCTCCACTGATTGCGATGTTGTAGTTGTTTCCATTTCTAAATCCATCTGCAAAGATTCTGATGTAACAGTTTCGCTTTTATTTTGTGTTTCTCTATCAGTTTCTTCCTTATTGAGCTCCACCAATGGCGATCTTGTAGTTTCCAGTTTTTCGTTATCAGACTCGTCTGAACCCTTTTCCAAATCCAGCAGCATAGGTTCTGATGTTGCAGTTTCCCTTTTATTTTGTGTTTCTCTATCAGTTTCTTCCATATCGAGCTCCACCAATTGCGATGTTGTAGTTTCCGGTTTTTTATTATCAGATTCATCTCCATCTTATCAGATTCAGATCCAGCAGCATAGATTCTGATGTTACAGTATCTTTTTTTTGTCTTTTTTCAAATTCCATTAATGATGTGCCAATAACTTCCTTCTGGATCACTTGTAAGGGTAACCTGTAGTTAATTGAGTAAACAGTTAGATCGTGACCCAAAAAGCCCGCCAAGTGTTCAATGTATTGATCATTCGTTTTTGCATACAACTGAGAAATTGTAGCAATATGGTGCCTAATACCGGTAGATGTTAGCATTTTCGGATTGTTTAATTTACACTTGTTTTTTATTTTGTTGACGCATTTTCCACCATCGAATGGGCGAGAGGTAAGTAGTCTAGCAAAAAGTAAAGGATTATTAACGGAAACTCCAACCGATTGCCGACTGGCAACAATAAGATCTATATTTCGTCGCTTCTGTTTAGTCAGCAGTACGGGAACTGAACGAGTCATTTTCCAGGGATCATAAAGACATCTAACTGATCAATCGCTTATTTCTGTTTTTGGGGCATTCCACGGTGACGGTCGGGACAATATAACTCATTTTCTGAGATGTTATTGGGTATATCTTTTATATAAGTTTAAAGTTTACTGTGATTTAGGGATAGTTATAAAAAAAATACAAGTCATAGTAAGGAAAAGAAGATGGAAAACAAAAAAAGTATATTTAACTTGTCAAAATTGCATTTCGAACCAGTGTGACGGTCGGGACATTGAATTAACTACCTGCTCTGAGTGTGTGCATTCTTCTTAAAAATTCAGATCAGCTATAACCTTCATTAATTCATTTTATTTTTGTGAATGAGGCTGGATACATATTCTTTACTATGAGTACTAATTTAGTTGAAAAGAATACCTGATTTATTCCCATAAATATTTTAAAACTGTGACGGTCGGGACAAGGATTCGTGACGGTCGTGACGAGTAACATTTTAACACAAAGTAATTCAAATTGACTAAGCTTTATTAATTTTCAAACAATTTTTTTGTTTCCAAGGACAATAACACTATTTAAGTACTAACCTATGACTGTATAAGTGCAAAAAGTTCATTTTTAGTCATCTCAAGTGAAGACCCTTAATTCTTTGGGAGAATATCTATATTATCTTCAAAATCGTAGTAAATGCGGTCACCATACACTTTCATAAGAGGTTCTGGTAGTACTTCTATTATTTGGTCCATATTTATGTACGAAACATCATCCTCATTCATTGTAAACAACATCCTGTTACTCTTAGTAGTAGATTTCATGAACATAACTTTGACGTCTAAATTTTCGTCTAATTCACCCTGACACACTCCAACAAATCTGAGCTCCTTATTTTTCATTTCACTTTTCAATTTTGCGAGAAGGTACTCGCCAAGTTTTACGTTTTTCCTATCAACAACACGTTCTTGATCCATGGACATTACACTTTTTCTAGAATCACAAAGTATAGCTTCCACAAACACAGTTGCTCCAGTTTTATCTTCATTTTCGCGATCTAATGGTAGACGCAAGCACTCCAGCTTCATTCGTTTTTTTCTCGTAACGATCTGTTTCCCTCGACACAACAGCACCTAAATCATTACGTTCGACTTCTGAAGACACAATCACTCCACCTTCATTCGGGTTTTCCACGTCATGATCTGTTTCCATCGATACAATAGCATCTAAATGATTATGTTCAACTTCTGAAGACACAATCACTCCAGCTTCATCGGGTATTTCTTCGTCGCTTGAAGAATACACGTCTGTGTATTTTATTTTTTCACTTAGGTCCATCAATATTCTATTCTTCTTTGAAGTTGACGTGGTGCTAGAGACTAGACATTTTTCACTTCTAGCTTCAAAGTGGTGTTGTTTCTGAAGTTGTGGAATCGCTCGGGTATTATTCCACCTATTTCGGAGAAATTCTTTGTGTACTTCATTTTATGTCATCAGAAGGAATGAAATATATTTCCGTCCCTTTTATGCCCCTGGATTTTAAATATCGATAGCAGTCCCAGCTGTTGTCAATCAACTCTTTCTTGTCATGATTGCTGACCACAGCAGTCTCTTAGCCGTAGCTCCCACGCCGTTCATAGCACCCTTGCCATGACTGGAGGCAAAAAAACTCCACTCGACTTCCACGCCCCAGTCAGACTGTGCAAAACAAAGGTTTACTAAAGTAAACCTATTTTTGAACTGCGCAGCGCAGCCATCTGAAAAGATGAAAACTTTTTTCAGCATAGGGTATTTGAGTTTTAAGTCTTTTTCATGGGTGTACACCGCAAATTTGTCATGACTCATTTCGTTGCTTATTAAAATGTAAGAGTGTTTATCGTCACCTCCATTTCCCCAAGCGCAACTAGTGAACATAGTGGCTTGGGGGTGTGACCAATGGGCACTTTGTATCTCGTCTTGACAAAGAATCGCAAAATTTTCTGCGAAATCCACTTGAAGGACGACCTCAGTCGAAGAAGATTCCTGCCTCCTTTCTTCAAAGTGCTGCGATTGCTGATTTTTGACGAAAACATGAGTCTTAAATTTTGCAGTTTGCCTATTTATTTCCTCAAGTAGTTCTCTGAGCGTTCCAGATGCAGTGGCGATCACGTAGTGGGTATCTGTTTTCTTCCAGTGCTTCCAAACGACTTTTGTAAACATGTCTACATTCAAGTTTACTACATCAAATACACCCAAGCAGCTTGTACAGTGCCCGGTCATGCATTTTTAGCTGCAAACATCGCAGGTAATTTCTTTTAAAAGCTCTAATGCTGTTGCGGGAGCAATTGGGACAGTTTTGTGTAAAGTCTCAACCATATCATTGAAGTTTGCGTGATAAGGACAGGCGCACACGTTATGTGGCATTTCGTTTATCGGCCGCACGTGAACAGGTCTAAATTCAAAAAAATTGATTTGCCAATCTTGGCTTCTGGGTATTTTTCTTTAAAAAGTTGATATATACGCTTCCGCAACTGCAAGTTCATGTGTCGCTTAGCTACATGAGTGCGTTTTCCTGTAACAGAATCTTTGACGGAAATGGTGTCTTTTCGTCCAGGTGCAACACGAGTGATATCATCGTGTTCGTAAAAATTTAAGACAGTTTTTTTCTTCTCGTCAGAAATAACATCGGACCTTTGACTTTTGGCTTCTGAAGATAGCGTTACCGAGGGTAAAACATCTTTTATTATTTGCCTAACAACGGCGTCTCTTTTAGCTGGACTTTCAGGCATAGACTTTATTGTCCTCTTTACGGCTTTTGGTAACGTTCTTTTACTTTTATATGAACCTAGTTCTGCATCCATATGTATAGCTTTTCCCGCCTTCTTTTTTCTCTGTATCTTCTTTTTTTCAAACGTTCTTTCTCTTTACATAACTTTTCAAGTCCAGGATTTTGTGCAATCTTTTCTTTGGCTCTCAATCTCCTCTTACGACTACGCTCTTTTTCTTTTTGTAAGATTGCCTTCCATTTCTCCGGGTCTTCCATTTGTTTTGCTCTTGACCGTCGTTTTCGCTCAGCTGGATCCATTTCTAAACAAAAAATATTAATGTTGGACATCAAACACCAAAGCAAGACTTTCATACAATCAACACAGTATTAGGTATACATTGTACTGTACATGTTAGTATAAAATTTAAATGTAATTAAAGGATCTGGTGACGGTCGGGACAACCTGTGACGGTCGGGACAGCAATATATAATTACAAAATATTACATTTTTTTACTATTCTATGCCTGTACAGTACAGCAACAAAGCGCAAATCAGTTTTGTGTGTTTAAACATGTAATGCTAATATGTGACGGTCGGGACACACTTTGTTAAAGCATAGTATAATCTAATGTATTGCTTCATAAAATAAATATTTAAACAGAAAAGTTGTGTAAATTTCCTTATTTTACAAAGGTTTATTTAATAAAGCTTACTTTTACATTTTGAGGTTAGGGCAAACTAATGACTATTTTTCAGTGACGGTCGGGACTAGAGCTGGGTAATAACGACTTTTTTTGAAAACGAAATGAAACGGTTTTTTTAAAGGAAAAACTGTTTCACGAAACAGTATTTAAAAAAAAACTGTTTTTTTACTGAGTATGGAAAAAAAGTATCCATTAAAGCGGCCGCACATGTCCGAAATCCTGATTCGGTTTCAAGGAGAGAGGCCAAATACACGATCGGAATATCATATAGTTTTGTCGGTAGTCAGTTCCGATCCGTGTAGGTATATGGTCCTAAACAGTGACAGAGCTAACTAGGAAGGTAGGAAGAGACATTGACAGTATAGCTCTTCACTCTCTGAAACCCAGGGATACATTTATTCTGAAACCGAACCACTGACACGTCCAACTTACCAAATCCAAGAAGGCCCAAACGTCCAGAAGGTACACCGAGCAACTGCGACAAAAAAACGGGATAGCTGGCGTTCCACTGTAGCCACATTAAAACTAATGACTCTGCTAGATAGCTGATTTAATTTTTAATTACACTATAATCACACTATTTCACAGTATTGAACACATAAATTCTTAAAAATGGTCAAACTCGCAATGCGGAACATTTACATACAATATTTTTACATGTTGATTAAATGTACCTTTTTTGTCCAGGTACTTTAATGTTTTTGTACCAAATCATATAAAATATCACGAAGTTCATTTTGATATATTAGGTCTTTACCTATGAAATTGCCGTTTTGTATGGAAAAATTTAAACTAATTTTTTCATGTATTTTTTATTTGTATTAATCGAAGTAATGACCCATGCAATCAATGCATCTTTGCCAACGCAGTGGCAGTTTATTGATGCCCTTCTTAAAGAAATCAGCTGGACAGGAGGCAACAAATTCTTCAAAGGCATTTTGTACTGCCTCTCGGGTATTGAATTTTTTTCCCGCCAAGAAGTTATCCAAATTCTGGAAAAGTAGTAGTCTGTAGGCGCAAGGTCTGGTGAGTAGGGCGGACGGGGGATGACGGAGAGCTTCCAACCCCAGTTCTTGTAACTTGGAGACCGTCTGCTGTGAAGTATGAGGTCGCGCGTTGTCGTGCAGGAGCAGCGGAGACGAGCGATTGACCAATGCTAGTTGGAGATGTGCCAGCTTCTCCATCATTGTGTTCAGTTCTTCACAGTACACATCTGCAGTAATGCTCTCCCCGTTTGGTAAGAAGCTGTGATGAATCACACCGGCGCTAGACCACCAAACAGTGACCATCACTTTTCTAGGGGTAAGTTTTCGTTTAGGGCATTGTTTAGGTGCTGAACCAGAATCCAACCAACTTGCTGAGCGCTTGCGGTTATCAAACAGAATCCATTTTTCATCGCAGGTAACAATGCGCTTCAAAATTCCTTCATTTGTGTATCTGTTGAGCAGTGCAAGGCACGTCTCGACGCGTACTTCGCGCTGGCGATCATTGAGTTCGTGGGGCACCCATTTGTCAAGCTTTTTTACCTTGCCAATTTGACGCAAATGGACCAATATTGTTTTGACGCTAACGTCGAAAGCTGCTGCTAATTCAGCCGTAGATTGTGTATCATCAGCTTCCACAGTTGCCTTTAATTCGTCATTGTCGACCAAAGTCTTCGGTTGACCGCGAGGTTCATTTTTCAGATCGAAATTTCCAGAACGGAAGCGAGCAAACCAATAACAGGTGGTGCGTTGGTTTGTAGTGTTAGCTCCGTAAACGTTGTTGACGTTGCGTGCCGCTTTTGCCGCGTTGCTGCCACGACGGTCCTCATATTCCATAATTGCTCGAATTTTTAACGTATCCATGATGACGAAAAATATTGAAATGCGATGAAAATGTAACGCTAATCAATAAACAAATTACTACTTTTGGAACAAGGATTCCATGTTTTTTTTAAATAAAATTAATTTGAAATTAGAATTCTTAGCCAAACAAAAATTATTTTGATTTGAAATGGCCAGTACTGCAAAACGGCAATTTCATAGGTAAAGACCTATTATAACAATTCACAGATTATAGGGTAAAACCACAGTTATTATCTCATTTTCTTTCCGTATCACAACAAACAAACAGTGACAGATTAAAATAAGATTTTTTTTTGATGACAATGACATTTAGTTTTTTTAAGTGTTCTTAGCCTGGATTCAAGTCCTTTGGCCGCATGACATTTAGTAAATTTTAGTATTGCCATAATATTTTTTTATTTGTGTGTTCTACCAGAAGCGTTTAATACTTTATATTGTAAAAGTTTTAAAATTATTTTAAATGATTAAAAAAATAACTAGTTTCTTAAAATAATACATTTTAAAATGAACTTCCCTTCATACTTTATCCAGGCTTAGGACTGGCTGAAAAAATGTTCAGGCGTATTTAAAAGTTCATTTCATGTACATTAATTTTTAACTATTCTACTATGTACAAATCATTTAACTTATTTTTTTAATTTTGTTTTTTAATCAAATCTGCTTTGATCCATATTTACATTGAGGAACATCAGTTGCCTCACTTTTCTGCCTTTCAGAGCGGCTCTTCTGTCAGATACTATTAGTCCGGTCTTACTGAACATCCTCTCACAAGGGACAGAAGTGCCGACCACATTACAGTTACTCCTGTAAATTTTGGACAGGTTGGGGTATATGTGTCTGTGGGCTAGCCACCATTGCCCTGGAAAGTTTACCTTCCAGATGTATCTTTTCGGGGTAGAATACATCTGCACTTCTTTGATGGCTTTTGATAAAGGCGTTCCTTGGTTAGAAGCAGCCTTTTCCTGCATGAACTGGTCGAACATGTCCCATATAGATTGTTTCTCCTGTGGTGCAGTGGAGGTATTTTCTGAGCTAGGTGTTGCGACCGTCCTTTGCCGGGCTATTAACTCTTGCACTTTATATTGGACTCGGCGTTTCGTTTGGATCGCTTCAGCTTGATCATAAAATGCAGCCATTTTGTATCTGGGGTCTAAAAACGTGCATAGCGAAAATGTACCACTTTTTTCGACGTTGCCCATTTTTTCATCCAAGTTCATTTGGAGAATATTGATGAAGTGGTGTATTTGTTCGCTATGTTCCTCAGTCGCAAATCTTGAGCACGTCTCCTTTAACATTCTCGTTACAACAAATATGTCACCCCCCGTGACGTACTTTTCGCCACTTAAACTTGCTGTGACCTCTTCAAATGGCTTAAGGATACGGCACAAATCAGCGAATGCCGTCCACTCTTCTTCGGATATTATTGGCAGGTTTTTATTTAATATGGCGAGAGTAATCTTAATCTCCTCCTTCAAAGAAGTAAAACGGTCGAGCATGTAATACGTGGAGTTCCATCTTGTTTCAACTTCTTGTAGCAGACGTTTGGGCAACTTGTCCTTCGCTATCTGCTGCTGATCGAGCTTCTCCGTGGCAATCGTACTCTTTTTAAAAAACGTCACAATTTTTTTTACCTTGCCCACGCTATCGTCAAAACTTTTCAAGGCATCTTGTAGCACTAAGTTAAGTTTATGTGCATAGCACCCAGAGTGCTTCCATTTCAGATGCACGCTGATGGCTTCCGAGCACGTAATAGCGTTGGTCACATTAGACGCATTGTCGTTTACAGCGAATTTTTTTTTTTGTGACTCCCCATTCGTCTGTAATTGTTCGGATTTCCACAGCGATATTTTCAGCAGTGTGATGCCCTTTAAAACAGCAGCAGTCGAGCAACACTGTTTTTAATTTAAAATCTTTATTAAGGTAGTGGCCTGTAACCGCGATGTACGACTCGCGGAGGTCCACAAATCGAAAGTGATGCACATTGCGTCACATTCCTTAGCCACTTCCATGTATATAGCTTCTTTGGTACTTTTGTATTGCACGACCGGCTGACTATTCGATAGCATCTTCCGCGTAGGCAGTTTATACCCAGGAATCCAGCGCATCAGCTTTCGAAATGAACTTTCCTCAACCAAGCTGAAGGGCTGGAATGCATCTACGCAAAGATCTAAAACGTCGTTGTCGATCATTTTCTTTTGTTCTTTTGAGATCTTTTTTGTTATGAAAGTGTCCATAGCATTTTGCCGTTTTTTCTGCGTTGTTGGTAGAGACAGCCTAGCCACTTCAACAGGAGCGGAACTGGTGCTAGGTGTTGCTGGAGTGGTACTACTCGCACTTGAAGTTGAAGGTGCCGTGCCTAAAATTAAGTAAAAAACCTAGTTTAAACATATATATTTTAACAATTTTAAAAATTATTAGTTTTAATGAGTGTCCGATAAATATGTTAAAATATGTTTTAACAATAGTACAATAAGTACCTAACTAAAAAAATATGTATTTCTTGAAACATAACATGATGTTCTTTGAAATCGTCAAAAATTAAACTGTACCTACTTAAATAACTACGCTCATTCACAAGGTCCCCACAGAAGAATGGGCAAGAAACAGTAAGGGGTTGCTCTTTTCAAATAATAAAAAAATCTATTTAATAAAATAATACGGCTTTACTGATTAATCGGCGACGGGCCGACAGTTTCAATCCTATTCGAGTATCTTCATCAGGGAGTGGGCAGGTTAGCCGTGTTATTTTATTAAATATGTGTAACACTCACGAATCGTTTAGTAATAAATAAACAAATTTCCTTATTTTCTAATGACATTACCTGATGGTCCAGGTTCAGGTTCCAATGCCACGGTAGAGCCGTTTTCTGGAACCGGCATCGACTCTCTGTTTCCAGTTTTTTCAACCACTGACGGGATACTAAGATATATCGACCCGTGTTTTCCGTTTTAAGTGATTTTTTAGGTTTGCAGTTGTGGATTTATAACTAAAAATGTCTCTGCATGTTTTACACACCGCTTTACAGTCCGTTGATTTTTCAAAATACTCCCATATCTCACTGCTGTTTTTTCGTTGCGACATTTTTACACTTAAATTTACACACAATTTATTTATAGTTTATTAATTACACTAAAATCACTATACTATTACTTAACACTACTTTTTATACACTATTTATTTACAAATGTTTATGTCCACTTTGTCCATATTTTTTACAAAACAAACTTACTATAAAACTCACTATAAACTTAAATTTAGAGCGAACTTTACATAAAAATTGCTAGAAATTTAAAACGAAAGTAATTGCAACTGCAAGTTAACAAGATAATCCTCACGCCAAACTTTAACAAAAGGAAAAACTGTTTTCCACAAAATGTTTCAGTTTCAAACTAGGTATAAGCCAAAAACAACCTTATACCATTCTCATACAATCGATTTTACGAAAGTCAATGAAACTAGTTAAAAAAAAAGTTTTTTTTAAAATTACTATTTATAAATCTTACCTTATTTTTACTACGTTAGAGTCTACTTTTCTGTATCATGCTTTTGTAACGGGATTTCAAAACGTTTTGTTGTGATCGAAAGTGTTCTTCGTTCTAAGTGAACGAAACGCATTTTATTTCATTTCTTGTTAACATCAGTGTATCCGAACTCAAAGTGAAACTAGTTAAAAAAAAACCGCTTTTTTGGATTGCTATTTTGAAATTGTACCTTATTTGTATACACTTAGAGTCTATTTCTCAGTGTCACGCTTTTGTAACGGGTTTTAAAAGCGTTTTGTTGAGAACGGAACGTTCTTCAGCGTTCTTTGTTCTGAGCGAACGAAACGCATTTCGTTACATTTCTAACCACAGTGTATCCGATCCAAACTCTGAAACTAGTTTTTTTAAAGACTGTTTTTTTGCTGGCGTAAAACAGTTCGTCCGTTTTGCAGAAGGAAACTGTTTTATAAAAGTGTTTTCAAAAAAAACGCCCACCTCTAGTCGGGACACAAGACTTGCATCTGTGGAAAACGAAATAATATAGGTATTTGCTTACCGTTTCCAAAGACAATTCGTGTAAATAGCACCTGAAAATATGAACTATCACATAAGTAATCTAAAGGGGGGCTACCACCTAAGCCGAAGATCATAGAAAATTGTCTATGGTTGATCTTATTAGTACCATGTAAGGTCACGTGACTTATTTCGAAGTTGATTTTCCAAAGAATGAATGATGCCCATGCGTACCTATGCGTACCCCATATAAAAACATTTTTTTGTAAATAAAGAATGAACTGATGTTTTTTTTCTCGCCATCTTATCTCATGTTTATGTTCCATAAATATTGATATTTCTTATTCGTATACGAATATTCCTGAGCTTTCGGTGAACACCAGCGTATGTGGGCAACCACTACTACCTCAAGCTTGTCCAGCAGACTCAGCAGAGGAATAAAAGTTTCCAAAGTGATTTTTAGTCTCGAAGTATGAAGTGGTCTTGGATGCTGCTCGCATACTGATTCCTCGACTTCTCATCGAATACTTGTCATAATGTTTTTCAGCAGTATGAACATCCATTGCAAGCTAAATATTACCCATTAGACAGATTGAAACTGTCCAAAAGCAAAGTGAAGTGATTCTACTGCAGAATACTGTCTGTCACAGACTACTTAGAAGGAAGATAGTTTTCTTAATTAATTTGGTGGATACCGGCACTGCACTGGACCACCCCTAACATGACCCACTGACCCTGCAAACTTGAGTTTTCCTAAGATGTCAGGACAAAGCCATCAAACTGATTCAATGAGCCTGAAATTTCACATGTGAGTGAGTGAAGAAATATAAGACGGTAAAACAGAACTTAGATACCACAAGCAAACTCAACTCCTCAATTTTTATCAAGTTACAAAATATATGCTTACGTTCCTTATAATGTCTTTTCATTTTACATAATATTATATAAGAAATGGTGTGTGTCTATACCTAGCGGTGCCCCGTCACTGGGCAAAAATGAATGCAATTAATAATTAGCTCTAGATTTGTTCCATAACGGTGTTATGTTAGACGCACAGAAACAGTGATATACTGGAAAAAGTTCAGTGCATAATTGAAACAATGTGTTTTTGTTTTCAAAACCAATTTCTAGTACTAACTTAAGAATAAAAATTTGAAATAAATGGAATAAAACAATTTTTTTTAAATAAGTTTTTTAATTCATATATGCACTTTAATTAATTTTCCAAAACAAGTCTCAATTCGTAACCCAAATTTCACTGAAATAAAGAATTATGCACAAAATTAACAATATTATAATTTCAGTGATTCAGTTCTCACCGTACCTACATGCCAGTCATGTTTCACAGCCTTGTAAAACGTGTGGCTCAGGCCAGCAGACCCACGGAACTTAAACAACGAATTTAGGTATTCTATGTAGGTATGCCAATATATAACACTTTCCTAGTGCCTATTGATGCCAAAAGAACCATATACAGGGTGTTAAGTAATTCGATCTTATCCTCTTGGGTGGTAAATCAGCCCATGAAACTGAACAACTTTCCCTAAGAACAAATGCCGAAAAACGAAAAAAATTTTTTACTTCCCATACAAATTGCATCAGCTGATAAATCATTTTGTATGGGAAGTCAAAATTTTTTTTCGGATAAGATCGAATTACTTAACACCCTGTATAGTGCCATCATAGTTTAAGAAATATAGGTTGTTGTTTGTGGGTTGCTTCAACCGCTTTGGAGCTATAAAACAATCTTGGTGTGCCTGCTGGGCGGAGGGTTCAACGCAACAGACCAAACATGATAGCAGACACACCAAGATCGTTTTATAGCTCCGAAACGCTTGAAACTTTTTTAAACGAAACTTTTTTCTTGAAACTTTTTTTTTAGGTTTGAAACTTTTTTCTCGATGGCACCAATGAAAGCATTTAAGCTTAGAACTAGAACCATGTCTCTAACTTTAGCCATTTCCGTGTACGAGAGGTGGGTCTGCTGAGCTGTTATCCATCCAGCAGTCCCACAAACAACGACCTTTATTTCTTAAACTATGATGGCACTAGATATTGTTCTTTTGGCATCAATAGGTACTAGGAAGGCATTATATATTGGCATACATAGAATACCTAAATTCATTGTTTAATTTCCGTGGGTCTGCTGGCCTGAGCTTGTGAAACGGGTAGAGCTTTCAAAGTATCACCGTTGTTTGCGAGCGATACTCCATACTCCACCTAAAATGAAAATAATAATAATAAAGCTTTATTCATTCCACATGCATTATCTAACATAACATTACATTGCAATTAAATTAAATCAATTAATATTATTAAAAATGCAAAGTTAATAAATTAAGTTAATTAAATTTAAATTAAATTACTTAGTGTTCTTCATCATCTGTGGACCCTTTTGGGTAAAACCTCCTCCAAGTTATTCCACTCATCTCTATCTTTAGCAGCCTCCATCCATTGCTGGCCTCCTACTCTCGCTATTTAGTCGTCTGTTTGCTATGACATGAAAATGGATTTGGTTAATGAAAGTGGATTAATTGATTCTTATAAACTTATTAATTATTCCTGGCTTAAAATATTAGGTATATTGTGTATTCAAAAGTAACTAAATGGAAAGTTACAGCTATTGTAGAGTTAATGACGGGGTTTTAGTAACTAGAAACCCCGTCATTAACTCTACAATAGCTGTGCAAATCGTATCCAATGTTTGCAAGTTTCCTGACATGCCAACCTTGGTTTCAGCTTCAATTATACATTTTAAACATTCAAGTACAAGTTTGTTTATGTGGGTAATGTAATGTAATGTTATTGCAATTCGACCAGAATCACGTAGCAAAACATTTAATTTTATTTGGGTACTTACGGTTAATGTTTTTAAGCTCAATACTCCCGCCAGGGAGTATTATGTTCCTTGGTAATCCTACACACACACACTTCTTGGTAGGTCATCAAAGGTAGGTTATGGCAAGCGGTATTCTTTATTTATCCCAATCAGTCAATCCTTTTTTTAGGAATATTATTATGGCGGTCACTGGGTCATGTTACGGGTGGCTCTGTCTTCAAAAGTTATGACAATTTTGCCAATGCCAAGATTGGAATCTAAAAGAGATCACGGTGCAAACAATTCTATTCTATTCTTGTGCATATATGGCTCTGTCTTTTTATGTAAGAAAATTTTGCCAATATCGAGGTTGGAAACTACAAGTGAACGCGAAAATTAAACAAACGGTAAATATTTTTGTTGTTGTCGTAGACGGTTGCTGTCGTTTTTGATTCGCCTTACGATGACAGTCACAGACTATTTAGTTTATTGTTTTATTATTCGCATTGCGGCAGGCAAAGGTTAAGAATCATACAGCCTTGATATCCTATGCAGTTTATGTGTTTTAATGTGACTGCACGACCGATGACCCATTTTTATTTTTTTAGTTGTTTTCAAAGTAAACAATAAAAATGTCCATAAATCAATGTTAAGGGTAATTAAAATTTAAACATACATCGAAAGGTAAATTATAAGAACAAAGTAAAATAATACTGCAGCATAACAGAACGCACAGCTAAGTAATTTGAATTTGATGTTCACGCAAAATATTGAAGTTGATTCAAGAGTTACCATGGTTTGGTAGCCGTCAAAATCAAAATCAATTTTTTTATTGAATTTTGGCCAAATTTTGGCGTACTAGTGTGGAAACAAATGAAAGAACGACTTTCTCATGATACTTGCAGTGCGTTTTGTTATGCTAGAGTATTTAAATGTATTCGTTGTTTTTCATTACTTATTGATCTTTATTTTGATTAAATTAAAACTAAACGTTGATTTTTAATGTAATAATTATTTTTTTACCTTGAAAACAAAAAATAAATTGATGGGTTATAATATTAAAACGAATTGTCACTGTCACTGTGTCACTATTGAAAATGTTAAAATCAAGATGTTTTGAAGAAAATTGAGAAGTTTATTTTGTAATTGTAGCTTATTTTAACAATATTTTTGAGTTTTTCGTGTAGTACGTGTAGTGGTGTTGAGTCGGAAGACGAATTCCACGTAAAACGTATACTGTTAAACTAACTACTAAAGGTTTCAAGACCAAGTAAGTTTTATGGTGTTTTCCTATCGCCGTGGATGGAATTTCATCTAGAATCTTTTCTAAAGCAGACTTTCTGAGGCATGGAAAATTTATCGCCGCATTTTTTACGCAGCCATTGGTAATATATGATTTATCTATTGTGATATCATTGGTAATCTGCCTATCAATCTTCTGCAGAAGTTCTCGGAAGTTGTCATGGTTTTTTCTGTACTTAGAGATGTGTTGAAAATACCTTCAGTGGTAAAACGCAGGTAGTTATTCCAAAGTGTTGGTGAACTTATCTATTAGTTTTGTAGGCCTAACACAAAAATCTTAATATTGTATTACTGAGATTGTTTGTTTGTTCTTCTTTCTTACAATTTCAAGTCAATATAATGGAGCCAAGCCAAAGTGTTATCAAATCTAACATACTTAATAATCATATTAAGCAAATATTATCATACCAACTTTTACATATACTTATCATTATTTATGTACGTACCTATGTCTGTTCTATGACACATTATTTCATCATCACACTATACCTATTCACTTACGTTCAGGCTTCACTCTGCCGGTCTTACAAGAAACAACTTAGAGCTGAGTGAAGCCGTTTTTCTACACACAACACTGCACAAACACACAAGTACGAATTGCTAGGACTTTGCAAATATTTCCTTTTAAAAGTTTTGAAGAAAACTTTAAAAGGAACCTAATGTTAACCTAAATGTGTCAACTCAATTCAAAATATCTTAACTTCATAGAACATTAAATGTTTCGACTGTCATAACATAACATCTTAATGCTCCAAAGTCATCATCATCCTGACCTGCTAGCGGTGCTCCCTGCTGATCAACAGACGATGCTCTGGTTTATTACAACCATTAGAGTTTCTTTACTTGATGTTGGTCACTTTGCCTTTCCCTATTTTAATACTACTTAAAATACTCTGACATTAGCAAAATCACAAAAATCAAAAATTGAATGAAATTGTTCTAATTATCTACTTATGTCAATAAAATTTGTTTGAGTCTGTCTGTTTGCAAAGGTGCAGTCTTCCCCCGAAAAGAACAGACGGGAAACTTAAAGGTTGTTCTTTTTGTTTTTTAATTACTTCCTATTTTTAACTGATCTGTCTTACTATTTTATTTATTTTATGTCTCCATCTTTTTATTTAGTTTTTCTATTTTGCTCATCTTCTGTTTGTGTTACCCAAAGATAATATCAACACTAGTATTTTCTGTTTACATTCTTTGTGTTGTAATGTCTGAAGTAATTTTTTTTTTTTTATAAAAAAACTAGCTTTTCACCCGGGACTTGTTCCCGTGGGAATTTTCCCGTCAATATTCCAATGTTTTTAATAGTTATTCTGCTATTCGGGATGGAGAGAAATACAACAAATCAAAAACCATGGAAACCGGTCCAGCCGATCTTGAGTTATAAGTGGTGTAACTAACACGACTTTGTTTTATATATTTAGATGGGTTCGCTCTTGACCACAATCTAGCTTAGGGAAAAGATGTGGTCGAGGATGTAGCGAACTCACTCAGAAGAAGCCTATTCACTCGTACTTTAAAGATATTTGGGTTGTATGAACTCGGAAATACAGACACCGGCAGGGAATTCCACTCCTTGGCAGTGCGCAATATAAAAGATGAAGAATAGCGCTCAGTACGTATCCGAGGGATCTTGACAAGATAAGGGTGATACCCGCAGTGCATCTGGATGTCCGATGGAAAAAAGGGGCAGGCGGAATGAGCCAATGCAGCCTCTGAGCACAGTCTCTGAAGTACATCTTATAAAAAACACATTTAGACTTCTTATTTTACAATATGTTATTTCATTCTGAAGGAGATGAAGTTTTCCCAGTTATATATAATAAGATGAAAAGAATTAATTAATCTGCTTTCACTAACTTAATTTATTTCCAGGTGGAGTGAGTCATCTTAGGTTTTGTAAAGCATGTGCAAAGTAAGCTTTTAAAAGATGACTGGCAAGCTTGACACTTTGGACCGGCCCTGCATTGTATGGCGCGCAGTATAAATCAGAGCTCAGCTTAAATTGGTAGTGTAAAGCGTGACCTGCTCTTGACTGTACGTTAGTGACAGCGCCGCAACAACACCGCGGTCCTATGTCAACATTGACAACGCCATAGGGCGAGCAATTCTTTGCGCGGGACCGTCGCGCAATCAAAGTGAAGTTTCAGCGTGAGCCGAGCGCGAGTTTGTCGTTATCGTGGTAAAGCTGCTGAGAAAAAAAAATTCGAACTTTCTCAGGGATGTGGATGCCTTTCATTAAGATAATTCTTTACGAACACAACTACTGCCATGTATGTACACTAAGAACACCGTCAATGATATGATAATTAATATTGTTGGAAGACTACCAATCAAACCAACATAATAACATTTATTTATTTATTTCATGCTTTCATGTGTTACAATAGTTCTTACAGTCTAAAAGTAGTTCCAACATGAAACCCTGTTAGGGCACTGCACTCAAACAATACATATAACAAAGTTTAAATAAAATAGTCCTGATATATAAAACAAAATCGGGTTTGTTCGAACACTTACAACTCGAGAACGGCTAGACCGATTTTCTTGGTTTTTTTGATTTATTTATTTATTTATTTATTTATTGTACAAAACCAACAGCTTAATTACAAGACATGTAAAATTAGTAGCTAGCTTAGGTCTAATTGTAAAGCCAATTACAGGTTTTCTAGTTTAAACAGGAGGTGGAAAAGGAGGTGGAGGTGATTTGTTGTATTTGTTTTTATAACTTTGATTTATTGTGTATTGGGAACTTCCTAATAGAGTTACATGATTTTAACTAGTTGACAGTAAAGATACATAGTAAAAGGCTCTAGCACCAATCAAAAACTGAATGTATAATTTTTGGAATGATGGGTATTCGAATAAGAACAAAACTGAGAATGATGAAGATGGTTGAGAATAAGATGTATAGAGCCTGTTACAAGGACTTTGTTTGATTGATATCTGATATAATAAGATTAACATGCATATATGAATAAAAAAACTTGTTCCACATAATTTTATTTTATTCCAATAAATTCTCCCAATAAATCACCTAGTAAACTAAAAATCCAACTGTCATAATTCATCCAAGAAAAAAACTGTTGAAAATAAATACAGAATTTTCTCCGGAATGTTCGCAGTCTCTTATAGGTGAAAATCACTTGTTGGAAGGTGTATTAGCATTACGTCTTGTGTATACTGATGAAGTCGAAGAGTTGAGTTTCCTCATGGTATCTAGAAGTTCCTTCAGGTGTTTATCCCATCATTTTCTATCTTCACTCACATGTACAAACAAAAATAAAATTCAGGCACATTGAATCAATTTTGTGACTTTTTCCAGACATCTTAACTGTCTGCTGGGAAAACTCAAGTTTGCAGTGGGTCTTTACTGTGCCAGTAGCCACTAAATTGATAAGGAAGATTATGTTTCTCCACAACATAAACACTTCTCCTGCAATCAAATTGCTTTTGTATAGTTTCAGTCTGTCTACTGGGTAATATTAAGTTTTTATCTAGTAGTGGTTGCCCTCAGAAGTACTTAATCACCAACAGATTTTTGTTTTCGCCAAAAATATTATTGTTGTGATTACTGTAAAAACTTCAAATGTTTATCTCCACAGCAAGTTACAATGACAAGAGCCAAGGAGTTTACAAGACTACATACTCTTTGATACAAGAGCGAGATGTGAAATGAGATGGAAGGATGGGAAACATCACGCGGGAAAATTTAAAATACATCATACAAAAACAAAACTCAAAATTACGAAAAAAAAAATTTTAGTTTTGGGGTTTTCTTTCTTAGTTTATATACAAAATGACTTTCTAACAACAAATTTACAAATTATGTATTTTATTAAGCCGCTAAATAATGTTTTTCAAAGGAAAACTTGCGATGTTGACGCCGGAGGGGTCGCCTACTTCAAAAGCGTGATAATCAATTTCCATAAAGTCGAAAAATCCTTACATGGTACCAATTGTTTCATAAAAAAAAAAGAGTACGCATGAGATCGTTCATTCTTTCAAGCTTCGACTTAGACGGCCTGTCACGTGACGTGTCATGGCAGCCCAAAGTGAGATTTAATCAAATTTTGTCTTATGCTTCGTATGCTTCAAGATCTTTGAGAGCTTTGGGAACCCAAATTATATTTTTCTGACTTCTTATAGATTTCTTATATCCATATTTAAGATCCCCGACGTCATTCATTCTTATATTTTTCTCACTAGTTCGCAAACAATGCGTCCCATGGTACCAATTGAATCAGCTTCCTTCCGTCAGCATCAATATCAACGCGTCAAATTCACGCAAGAACGGTGGTAGCCTCCCAGATCACTACTAGCAAACAAAATGGACGAAAACAGTGTTGCCATTTTAAGAAAAATCTACCACACAGAACCGCGCATTTACTAGTGTAGTTCCTAATTGAAAAAAAAACTTTCTGATGAATATTTAAAAAAAAAACAATTTAATTCACAAAATTTAGACAAATAGCTACATATTAGACATTACCTTAAGTATGATACCTGGTATTTTATTTTTACTTGTGAAGTGACACTTAGCATGGAATGCCCCTTTTGTGATAATAGCTCTACAACTCTGGTGGGTGTTACTTCTTTTTTCCTGTTTAAATTAAAACAAAGTTCAGCTTCAGCTACATCACCAGCCCTTTTTTTATCCATCACTATAACATGTGCTATTGTGACTACACATAAATTTTCATAATTCAAAACAGTGGTATCCTTTTTTAACTGCTTTGAATAACTTTTTTCAAGTTCATGATTTTTTTTTGTAATTGTTTGTATGTCTTCATCAAGAGGCATCACCGTTTCTTTTGTCATTAAGGTACGTTTACGGGTTTTTCGGCATTTGAAGAAATTTCCCATTCCCAATTTATTTGAATTAATAATTTAAATTCGTCTAATTGTTTTTTGAGGTTCTCTTTATAAGCTTGCCTCCCATGTCCCATTATCATTTCTTTGTATAGAACTTCTATGCAGCCTAGTACACTGGGTCTCAGCCTAGATGAAATGCTTATAGTTTCGACGAACCCAGTCTCCTCATTGAAGCCGCACATCTTTTTAACACAATTCATAAACGTCGTGTAATTTGTGGTTTAAATAGAATACTAAGCTCTTCCCAAGTAACACGTAAGCCGCATAATAACTATAATACATACAGATTAATGTTTTAAAGTCAGATTATCACTTTTAATTGGCTTTGGCCGAGTTTAAAATTCGTAAAGTGGCATTTGATATAAATAGTAATGCATAAAGCTATACTGTAGTCTGAAAAAGTAAGTAACATAGCTTATGCTCATATTAAAACACTTAGTAATTTTAATATACAGAAACTTAAACAGCAGTTACACTTCCAAAATGCTTAAAACTTTATATTCGTAAATAAAAAGACTTAATACATTATATTAACGTTGATGAAATATGTTATCGTGCACTGAGCTGCACTGAAATATGTTTACTCGTTTTTAAGATAAAATGCATTATTATGGTCTGGGATTGTGCTTATTTAATGCTGGTTCTATTGTGATATTGAGTAAGTATCTTATAGTGGCTTAGTCCTGTTATCTTCGAAAAATGTGCCTTCTATAAAGCTTTTAGCCCTATTTGAATTAAAAATAATGTTATTTTAATATTATACGTAATAATTGGATCGTAATAACTTTTGCTGAGTGATTATATGGGATTATTTATTACTGTGCTGTCGCCGAGTGCATGTTACGTCTTTGTCATGAATAAAAAATGTGGAAAAAAGCTAAAAGAACAGGTGGAATTAAAAGAAAGTTAAAAAAATAATATTCTAACTTTATTGCTCATTTCGATAGTGAAAGAAGTGTTCCTAACCTCGATGTTTCTGATACACGACAGACCCAAGAAGAATCAATGGTTATATTTGAGCCAAGTACAAGTCAAGAAATAATACTATCAAAGGGTTCCGTACAAAATTCAAGGATCGAAAATGAGATATCTTTAGCGGAAGTGTTATCAGACGGTAATTTATTTTATTTGTTTATTTTTTATTAATGAGTAAATAAAATAGATAAATTAATTATTTAAAAGGGGTGATTAATTACATGAATTAATACGAATATTAAATGTATGTTAAATATTAAAGAATATGATGTGGACATATACTTCAATAATATTTACAAATTGTTTTGGCTTAAATATATTTTGTCTACACTCATGTCATAATCTTCACAGTTAAAATTAATAACTCAAAGGTAAGTAGGTATATTTACAGGCTTTTATAACGTAGATAAAAATAAAATAAAACTAACATAATGACTATTATAGGTACGATTTTTACTTTGTGTAGCAGATTTTATTTTTTTAATTTTAGCTTTTTACTTACCTATAGTATAAAGCCTGTCAAAATTTGTTTCCCTTTGATTTCTTACTTTGAAGATTAAAACGTGAGTGTAGATAAATTAGTGTATGAGACTGCACATAACTTGGTATTAAAACACTGGTGAATGCTATTAAAAAACTCTCCATATATAATCTCGCTCGCGTTTTAATAACCCTTGATTGGGCTGAGAGCCATCTGCGCTCGCCACTTGCTCGGTGAAGCTGTCAAGGCCATCAGCGGCCAACAGTGTAGTCTTTAAAAAAAAACCCTTGATATGTGATGTGACAGAATTATTTATCTGTTTCGTATGTAATAGTTTCAGATGGTAGTTCTACCGATGATGAAGTTTGTATGGAATACATGAAAAATTTGCTTTTTAAAGTAAAAATACGAGAATGGGCTCTTGTTAAAAAACATAACACAAAGTGCTTTAAAAGACTTGTTAACTATATTGAATGATAGAAACCCTGATATTTTACCCAATGATCCCAGAACAATACTTAAAACTCCGAGGGAAATTCATATCAAAGTGGTGGAACCTGGTTTATATTGGCACAATGGTGTGATTGGCCCACTTGAAAGAATATTAGTATCCGAAACTCTAGAGCTGATAACCCTGAACATAAATATGGATGGTTTGCCGATTTTCAACAGCTCAAAGAAAGAATTTTGGCCAATATTATGTAACATTCACGAATTGAATAATGAACCGTTCGTAGTAGGTTTATACTACGGAGAGCAAAAGCCTAAGGATTTAAATGATTACCTGAAAGACTTTATTTATGAATTAAATTCATTGCTTAAGGATGGTATTTGTATTGGGCAAAAAGTAATTAAAATTGCAATCAGATGTTTTATTTGTGACTCACCAGCCAGAGCCTATATAAAAGGTGAGAAGGTAATCCAATTAATATAACAAATGCGAAAGTTTGTGTTTTACTTAATCATTCCAAAATTACTGCACTGATTTAGATACAATTTGGCACACCAATAGTTTTTTACCTGATCAAACGTATAGTAAGTATTTTAACCTGATTTCTAGCTCATGAGAGATAGGTAGAGATATAGAGTATGGGATATAAACGGAGCGCGGGCAGAAGGCAGTTTGTATATTATATGTATATGTCCCAGTTTCATGGCAAATCAAAAACCTACATTTTAATTGTTATTATTTGTGTGAAAAACCTAAGGAAATCTAGCTTTTTTAAAACAGATGACTAAGTTTTCACAAGACAAAAAATTCTTCCAGTTAATAATAAATATACAACTTCCTAAATACCTACACATTGTTTTCATTTTTGCAGGTGTCTGTAACTTCAACGGCAAACACGGCTGCTTGAAGTGTGTGACAGTTGGAGAATATTCCCATCAGTCTCATACTGTGGTTTTCCCCAACAGTAGATGTCCGAAAAGAACGGACGATCAATTTCGCATGAAATCGTACGGGGCACATCATAAAGTAGATTCCCCGTTACTGCAGCTGCCTATAGATATGGTTCAAGACATTCCAGTGGGTGATTCCTTACATTTACTAGATCTGGGTATCATGAAGAGACTCTTGCTTGGATGGCGTGATGGAAACTTTGGCAAAAAAGATACTAAAATGTGCTCACGGGATATTGAAAGTGTTACAGTTTTTTTTAAAAGAAACTCGATTGCCATCTGAGATTCATCGGGCAATGAGAGGATTGAATCATCTTGCTCACTGGAAAGCATCAGAATTTAGAACATTTTTTTTATTATTTAAGCATAATTATTTTACAAAAAGTATTGAACGCTGATGCTTATTCACATTTCCTATTTTTATTTTGTGGTATAACAATATGCTCCCATAAAATGTATGAAAAACTGTTACCTCTGGCTCAGGAACTATTACTTTATTTTGTGGAGCACTATAGACATCATTATGGATCTGATTACATCACCAGCAATGTGCACAATTTAGTTCACGTGGTAGATGAAGTTCAACGTTTTGGACCTCTTCATACGTTTAGTGCTTACCCTTTTGAAAACAAACTATATTTAATAAAGAGAATGCTGAGAGAAGGCAAAAACCCGTTGGCGCAGGTTGCAAACAGACTAAGTGAAATGGATGGAATACGGACGACCAGAAATAAGGATAAAAAAGAACATTCTATTTCAGTAAAAACTATGAAAAATCGTGTAGAAGTACAATTTGAAGAATTTTTACTGTCCACACGAAACAAGGACAAATATTTTATGACCAAATCGAAAGAAATCATTGAAATAAAGAAAATTTATAACCATGAGAACGATATTAAATTTTATGGATTCCAAATTATAGAATTGACGAATACTTTTGACAAACCAGTCAAATCGAGCCATTTTAACATATTTAAAGCCAAAATAAACCAAAATATGAATATACGAAATTTAAAATGTTTTACTCCGTCAGACGTACAATTGAAGTATGTTTGTACCGAATATCAGAATGAGGTCTATTTTGTACCACTGTTACACACATTAATAGCCAGTTAATAAACTCAAATTTATTAAAAAAGTATTTTATGGGTTAAGTAATACAAAAAAAAAAAATTAAGTTCAAAATACAGCATTTTTATTTTTCCTTATTTCAGAACCTAAAGTTGCAAGTACCTTAAATTGCCAATTGACAGTAAATTAAATTATAATTAACAAGTAATCAGTGACGAAATGTTGTAAATGATGTACTTTTTGAAGTGTTTTCATTTAAAGATTTAGTTTAACAAATAAATCAACACAAATTAAATTACAATTAACAAGTAATCAGTGACATAATGTTGTAAATGATGTACTTTTTGAAGTGTTTTCATTTAAGTATTTAATTTAACAAATAAATCAACACAAATTAAATTACAATTAACAAGTAATCAGTGACATAATGTTGTAAATGATGTACTTTTTGAAGTGTTTTCATTTAAGGATTTAGTTTAACAAATAAATCACTACAAATTAAATTACAATTAACAAGTAATCAGTGACATAATGTTGTAAATGATGTACTTTTTGAAGTGTTTTCATTTAAGGATTTAGTTTAACAAATAAATCAACACAAATTAAATTACAATTAACAAGTAATCAGTGACATAATGTTTAAATGATGTACTTTTTGAAGTGTTTTCATTTAAGGATTTAGTTTAACAAATAAATCAACACAAATTAAATTACAATTAACAAGTAATCAGTGACATAATGTTGTAAATGATGTACTTTTTGAAGTGTTTTCATTTAAGGATTTAGTTTAACAAATAAATCAACACAAATTAAATTACAATTAACAAGTAATCAGTGACATAATGTTGTAAATGATATACTTTTTGAAGTATTTTTATTTATAGATGTAAAAATTACATCTTTAAATGAAAATATAACGATTTGTATCGAGATTTTTTATGTTAGATTCGGAGATTAGCTATATTTGATACATAATATGCTATCGGTAGCTGACTTCGACTACCCAGCACATGCTGCGCAGCATCTGCAGTCTACTAAAAATGTGTATGGGTTCCTTTATAATACACTTCTAACGCGACAGCATCGACTGCAGGTGCTACGCGGCATGTGATGCCGCTTTCAGAACGTATATTATAGAAACCAGGAGTCGAATGCAGTCGACGTCGGCTATCGATAGCATATTATCAATCAAATATAACAAACCTCGGAAACAAATAAAAAAATCTTAATACAAATTGTTTCGTTAGCAATTTTTTTTGTTATCGTACCCTACATTAGCTTAGGTTTCTTTGGTAATGGGCCTAAATGATAATTATTATTGATGCTGTTTATGTTTTTTATGGCCATTGGATTTAGTTTCTTCCTTTTTGCTTTTTTCCTTTCTTTTTTATTTTCTTTGGTGCACTTCACGTCCAGTTTCTCTTTTCCCATGTATTCTTCAATATTTATTTGTCCTATTCTTTCTTTTTCCACCGCTTTCTCCTTGTCCTTCGCCATCTTTGCGTCTTCCTCAATTTCTTTTAACTGTCTTTTTTCTTTTTTTACATTAATTACATTCAATATTTCTTCATCCATCTCTTCTTCCATATCTATCTCTCTCGCTATATCTTCTTGCACTGCTTCTTCTATTTCATCTCGCTCCTCTTCTTCCATATCCATCTCTCTAGTTATATCTTCTTCCACTCCCTCTTCCATGTTTTCTCTTTCCTCTTGTTCAACATCTATCTCTCTCACTTTATTTTCTTCTATTTCCTCTTGCATGCTTTCTTCCTTCTCTTCTTCCATTTCTTCTCCCACTCTTTTTTCGATATTCTTTTCCTTTCCCATATTACTGTCTCTGCGTGTCTGTGTTTCTTGTTTATTGACTTTATTTGAGCGTTTCCTCATTGACGGCTTCCGTAAGTTTTTAGTTTATTTCTTTGAGAGGCATTGCGAAGAACTAATTAAAAAAAAATTTCGTTATCTTCAATATTGTAGGTTTTATCCCAAGAATATATCAGTCTAAAACAGAAATCCAGTATGTTCTGATATTTTTTTAACGGTAATTTAATTGTATTTCCCCGACTGCCTCCAGACCATGAACATTTACACAAAAACTCTCGCGTGAATAGCAAATCTATTAATTGATATGCGCAGGTTATCCCGTGTCCCTCTGCGGGTGTGCATACGACAGAGTATAATTTCATCATTTTATTTTTTTCTGTCGGATCTAATAAAAGTAATTCCAAATTTTCTAATTCTTCGATTTTCTTTATTGGTTTGATTTTAAAATTGGAATTTTCAGCTGAATTAGCAACATCACCTAAAGTAACAACAGATTGACCAAGGTGGCGGTTAATTGTTCTGGTGATAGTCTTTTCGATTGTGGATTCAATTTCAATGATGAAGTTGCTAAATCTGTGTGAAAATTTATTTTGTATTTCCATTATTTTGTTTTGGTTTTCAATAATTATATCTAATTTTTGTGTATTAATGTCAATAGGCTGAGGTAGAACAGAGACAGGGTCAGAACTTGTCATTATTTGATGATTGGTGTCGTTTATAAACCAGATAGTTTGTTCTGATAGAGGCGCATCTTGTGTTCGTGGCACATTTTGTGCTATTGCATCGGATGGTTTCGATATGAAATTGGACTGTGCATTGAGTATCTGAAACGAAGTGAGAATAGTATTTTTACTCAAATTTCAGACAGTTTTAACTTGCTTTACAGAGGAAAGCCAATTATTAAATTAATATTTACTAATTGCTCGTACCTACTTAACAAATCTACAGATAAAATACTAATAACTGTAAGTAAAAATGATTTCCAGAATCCTATACGGCCACAGTATACACTTAGTGTCCAGAACTAGCGCCACCACTTGAAAAAAAAATGTCTCGTAAAATACATCAAAAATTAAAAATTCCAATGTACCGATTTTGACAAATAGGTTTAGCAATTTTTGGCATCAAAACTTTAATAATTTACTAAGTAGGTAAGTACCTAAATCTTACAGTTAGTTACAGTACCTAGCAAGTTTTTAGCAAAATAGGTATGCTTCTGTAAGTATAAGGTTTCGTAAATCATTAAAGTTTTGATGCCAAAAAATGTTAAACCTAATTTGTTAAAACCGGTGCATTGGAATTCTTAATATTTTACGAGAAATAATTTTTTTTCAAGTGCACTAATTCTGGGCACGGTTTTCTAATCGAATAGGAAATTTACTTATAATAGAACGTTTGTACGAAAAGGGAAGTTATCACAGTGTTAAGTAAAACATGGTGTTTGGAATTCACCCTTGATTATAATTGCAATCGTTTTCTACAGTAAATCCACATTTAGGTTCGAAATAAAACAATTATGCACAGTGCGGCGGACATATTCCAACAAGAATGTTTTTATTTCTAATTCCACCTTTAAAGGCTAAGGACAATGACAATATACAGCCACATTTCTTAACATCCTCCAACGCCAAAAAACAGTTGAATCTACTCGCCATTAGATGGCGCTACTGAACATTACAATTCTCAAATTGCGAAAATTTATAACGCAATACAATGAAATTTAATACTGTTTATACAACGCAATAAGACACAACAAATTTATAGTTATACTAATTTAAACACAATAAAATTATATGTGATCAATATTATTTACCTATATTTTATTTCGCTATGCTTTGTAACTTATAACTTTTATTTTAGTGAATAATACAACAGACAAAAAACAATCAAATTCAAACATCAGTCAAATTGTGCTATCAATTATTTATCATATATAGCAAATCTACTCGGCATTTTTATGTGTCTACCGTACCTAGAGATAGAAGGCTGCTGTACATCACCTGTTGGTGCGTCAGGAAGAGATTTTGCTACTGGTACATTACCAGTTGGTGTGTCAGGAAGAGATTTTGTAAAATTCTTACCTGAATTGTCAGAAGAGATTTCCAAACTATATAGTCGTTGAACAGGTCTGACTTTGGTACCTGTGGACGTTCGCACCTCCGCCGTTCTGGATACTCCATCCCTCCCCGGTATTAACTTTTCTACTACACCTAGTGGCCATTTTACTCTTTTATCTGTACCTTCTAACAGAACAACATCACCCTCCCTCAACTGACATTCCGTTGCATTTCCTCTTTGAACTAATAAAGTTAAATATTCGTTCTTGAAACGTTCTTTGAACTGGGTTCTAATTTCTTGTATAAATTTCAGTCTGCTATTCAGGCCGTTTTTGTCAATAAGGTCAAGATCAGACACGTCAGTTACAGGTTGGTCAGCCGAGTGTATAAAGTGTGCTGGAGTAAGTGGTTCCAGACAGTCGCCGCCATCATTGTTTATGTATGTTAGGGGTCGACCATTCATGACCGCCTCGCACTCACACAGTACGGTCTCCAGCTCGTCGTAAGTAAGTGAAGCTTTACCTATGATCCTTCTTAACAAGTCCTTCATCACTCTTATGAGCCTCTCCCAGAAGCCACCCCACCACGCTGCTGTAGGGGGATGTATGGTGGAATGACGCTGTACCTCCTCCCAATCTAAGGAAATAAATAAATTTTTGGTTCCATGGAAATTGGTACCATTATCTGACATCAATAGCTGTACACGGCCACGGCGGGCTATAAACCTATGTAAGGTCATTATGAACGCTTCTGTAGATAAGGAGCGTGTCAACTCTAAATGTACTGCACGATACACTGCGCATGTATATATAACTACCCAGCATTTCTCATTATTACGTAGTATAAGTGGGCCCGCTAGGTCTACACCTGTATTCTGAAAAGGCGCGGAGCCGATCACACGTTCTGGGGGCAATGGAGCAGTGACCGCCTGTACTGGTTTTGAGCGGTACTTTTTACATATAATGCAACTGCTGATTACTGACTTAACTAGTCGTCGTACCCCAATGATCCAGAATTTCGTTCGTAGATCTACAATGAGTTGATCAGTACCTGCCTGCTGCAATTGCTCATGACGTTGTCTCACCATCAGCTTAACTACAGGATTCTTCGCCGGAAGAAGGTAAGGTGTACGAATATTCTCTGGAAAATCTGATAAGGTAAGTTTAGTTTTTATTCTTGTTAATCCTTCCCTATCTTCAAATTTTGTTATATTTCCATAATCTTTTTCTATGTATTCTCTACTAGATTCTTGTATCATTTTTATTATTTTCTTTTCAGCTTTTTCATATTCATTGTATGTAATTTCTCCTTTTTTCTTATTTTTATTTTGTAAATTACTTATGTATCTCAATATCCAAGCCATTGTACGAATTAATTTTGAATATTTCGAAAAATAATCTTGTAATTTATCAAGTATGTCTTTTTTGTTAGAACATATTAATGTGTTACATACTACCTTTTTAGTTTCAGCTTGTACTGCGTGTTCATCAACAACAACTTCGGACTGTGGCCACTGATTTGGTTCCAGACGCAGCCATGCCGGTCCTTCCCACCATCGTTGTTCGAGGAGGGTCTTGGCAGTGCAGCCTCTGGATGCCAGATCCGCCCAATTCCTTTCTCCTGGAATGTGATGCCAGTCATTGATATTAGTATTTTGTCGGATTTCTTTTACCCTATTACCAACAAAATTATTTAGAGGCAATTCTCTTTTAATCCAGCTTAAAGTCACACTGGAATCTGTCCAGCAGTAAGTATCACAATCTTTAAAATGAGTATTACTTTTTACTTGAGTTAAAAGACGTGAACCTATTAATGCAGCTAGTAATTCTAGTCTTGGTATGCTTATTTTCTTAGGTGGTGTGACTCTCGCTTTTGCTAGTATTAACTGAGTAGAAACGTTTAAATTCTTACCTGTTACCACAGATTGTTTTTTTTCCGCTCTGAGTATAACACCAGCAGCGTAACCATCCTGACTAGCATCGCATAATAAATGTAGGCTCAACTTACAGTCTTTTATAAAACCTGTTGTCAGCCTCCTCGGGACCCTGCAGCTGTTCAGGTAGATGATATCTTTATACCAATCTTGAAATCTACTTAATAAGTCTGATGGCAGATAATCATCCCACAATAACTCTCGCTGCCAGGTTTCTTGTAAAATTAATTTTGGTATTAACATTACCGGTGAGGTGTAACCAATAGGGTCGAAAACCTTCTGTGTGAGTGATAACAGCTCTCTTTTAGTAATATTTTTGATGCGTAGATTGAATTTGCCTGCTTGCATTATCTTCTTAGAGTCTTCAATGAATTTTATAGTTTCTGTTTCTGTGTCCAAGCTAGTAAGACAGTTGTCTACATACCATGATTTTCTCAGTAGCTCTGCACATGGACCTGGTGTATTTGAAAGATGGTGCAAGAGTGTAGCTGATAATAAAAATGGACTAGAGGTTAACCCAAATACTACACGGCAATGTCTATAAGTTATTATATTTTTAAGATTTTCATCTTCCCACCATAAAAATTTTAAGTAACTCCTGTCTTCTGGAGGGAGACTAATTTGTAAGAATGCCTTTTGGATGTCAGCTGTTATACCAATTGATCCTGTCCTAAATCCAATTAATAAGTTGGGTATCAAATCTATCATATTAGGCCCTTTTTCAAGACATGAATTTAGACATAAACCATTTTTATCTTTTGCTGAGGCATCGAATACTGGTCTCAAATTACAAGTCAGACTTGACTCCTTAATAACTGCTCTATGTGGCAAATAATGGCCTTTATTATTTTCCCCATCAGTGTCTGACACTTTTTCTATGATACCTGAACTGTGCCATTCCTTAAATACCTCATTGTATTCTGAAAATTTACCACTTGTAATGATCTTTTGTGTCGACGAATGAAGTCTTTTGGTGGCAACATTATAATTGGGTAGTAAATCCTCATAACCAGGTTTAAATGGAAGCCTTACCTCATAGCGATTATCTTCATTGACCCTTATAGAATCTTCAAATGCTGCAATCACCTCACTAACAGTGGTCTCTTTTGTTTTCAGCTCAGCTAGATCTGTTATGCCCAACTTCTCTAATGACCAGTAATCTGTTAAACAACTTGCATTATTGGTACAAAATAAAGTTGTAGTCACATTATTAAAATTTGCACTCACCTGCTTCCCTTGTAATGTCCACCCCAGTTTTGTATGAATAGCCACCAACCCATTATCTTGTAGATGTATCATTTGTCCTGAAATAAAAATGCCAGAATAATCTGCACCTATCAAAAGTCCTATTTCTTGAGATTGATCATTTTTGTCTGTTAAAGTTATATTATTTGTTTTGAGTACTTCAGATAATTTTGCATTAACAACTGAGCTGTATTTTGGAACATTATTACAAATATGACTATGTCCTAATGCTTCTATGTTTCCTGAGTATGTTTTGTCTAGATTGTTGATCTTTATATTGTATACATTGTAGGACTTCATGTCAGTCTTCATGCCTCCGAACAATGAGTGGGTAAGTATTTCCTCTTTTACAACTGGAGCGCGTAGCTTTTTCATAATCTCTTCATTAATATAAGTTCTTTGTGAGCCGCTATCGAACAGTGCACGTACATTGGTCTTCTTCCCATCGTGCTCAACCTCTACCACCACTGTCTGCAGCAGAGTCACCTCCGAAGGAGTGGCAGCCGATGAAGCTGATGAAGCCGTAGTAGTAGTAGTGCCTTGACTTTTAGGTTCCTGTTCAACATTCTGGTTTTGCTTCTGCGTGGTACACAAGGTAGTTGAGTGCCTCTTGTTGCATATTAGACATTTTATGAATGCTTTGCAGTTTTTATATGTGTGACCTTTTCTTAAACATATTGTGCATGCTTTTTTCTTCTGTACGACTTCTTTTCTTTCTTCTAGAGTTAACTTTTGCAATTTATAACACTCTAAGCTACTGTGATTTTCTTTGTCGCATTATATACATGACTTGTTCTTTGTTTTTTGTTCATTAATATTCGTTGTAAACAAGCAACTAGTTGTTGGCTCCTCTTTATTTATATTGTTATTTTCGTTGAATGTATCTTGAGCCATTTTAATCCGCTGCTCACTTTCAACTTCCTTTTGTAGAAACAATAATAGATTGTTCAGCTCTATTTCCATTTTAGGATCATGTGCACCAGTTCTCTCCCATGCTTTAAGGATTTCCGTTGGAAGTGCCGATTCCACTAGTGGCAGTAGAAATGCTGCATGGTTTTTAGTGACACCGAGTGTCTCTAAAGCTCTTAGATGTGCATTCATTCTATCATATAGGTTGGTTAGTTCAAGCTGACCTTTTTGAAGCACAAGCCCCAGGAGTTCCCTGACATATAGCTGTGTAAGAAGATCTTCCCTGGCGTACCTGCTCCTAAGGTGTTCCATGCATTTTGAATAATTTTCAGCAGATATTGGATAACTGTTCACTAAGGTTGCAGCCTCTGATTCTGTGTTTATTGATTGTATCAAATATGTGAACTTATCTTCCGCGTCGAGGTTGGTGTCCTCGTGTATTTTTTTAAATTGTCCCCAGAAAGGGAGCCAACTTTTCAGATTACCATCGAATCTAGGTATTTGTATCTTTGGCAGTTTTAATTGACTTGTTTTCTCCGAGGATTTTGGCGGTTTGGAATTTTGTTTCAATAAATTTTCCACCTTGAAATCTAACGACAGCCATCTTGAATAATATTTTTCCGATTCCTCAAATTCTTTTTCTAATTCTGAATCGGAATTTTTGGTCGATTCTTGTGACGCCAATTGGCTTTTGACTGTTTCATCCAGCGATTTAACTCTGCGATCATCTGTTTAAGTCGTCTGTGTTTGATCGCAGCCTCGTCTGACCAACCATCTAAAAGCATTTTCTCTAGCGTGTTCGCCGTGGTGGTGAAGTGCCGCCTACTCACCGTTCGTATTTTATTCGCCTTTAGGTTCGAAATAAAACAATTATGCACAGTGCGGCGGACATATTCCAACAAGAATGTTTTTATTTCTAATTCCACCTTTAAAGGCTAAGGACAATGACAATATACAGCCACATTTCTTAACACATGGATTCTTAATCTGAAAGTATTTGATTATTTTTGGGAAAATTATAACCATACACACACACACATATATACCCATGCATGCGCACACATAACAACTAAATAAATATAATTAGGTAGGTACTTTAAGTTACTTGTTGCTCTGCTTCGTTATTAAAATCCGTTATTACAGACGTTGCGAGCTGACTTCCTTTTCGAGTTTCTTCAAGAACCCCGCCGGTATCAGTGTCACTATGTTGCATCATCGATGACAACTCTTGTTCAGCATCATTATACGTTAGAAATCCTGTACGTTTCACTTTGCACGACATTATACGCCAATCAGCGCGAGGTTTCGAATTTTCGTCTTCAACTAAAAGACATTCATTTGTTTTTTTTGGATATCGTAGATGACCTTTCCATTCCCATCCACTCGGTACAGTAAATATTTGATTTGCGCCCTTTTCAAAAGTTTGCACTATTTTGAAAGGCATCTGAAATAAATAGTACCTACTTATTAGGATTTAAGTACATCTTCATAAACATTACATTAGACATGATTATTTAAAACACAAAGATAAATGTAATTAGGTACGTCGGAAGTACGTAAAAACGTAACAGGAAAACGGCACATTATGCTATCCAAAACTGTCAAATTTCTTTAATCGATTATCAATTTTATCTCCAAGCATTAAGGTTTACTATCCATTGGGGAAATTTGACAGTTTGTGCTAACCTCATGTGCTGTTGACTGTACTTGTACACATACAACATCTTAAAACGCAACGGTTTATGAGCGCATAACATAAACCTAACGAGCAGAAAAGAAGCGAAACAAACTCTTTTGTGTCTACAACGGAACGATACCTATTGTCATTCAAGGTCAGCGCTCATAATTCGTTTTGCGACCTACAAATAGGTAAATTATGTATGTAAGTAAAATAATTATAAGTATAGGTACACAGGTACGTAATATACACTGGATAAAAGCTTTTTTAAAATAAAACACACACATCGTCGCTTTCCGCTGCCAGCGACGCCGACCGCCACTGAGACGGAGTACGATAGGTAAAGTAAGCATAGTTCAGTTCGCTCGCACTCGATACACCATCCTCCTCACACAACGATAGCGCCGGAACTGTAATGATGGTCTTCCGTTGGACCCGGTTGTTGTTACCATTTGGCAAATATCTTAAATCTTTTTTTTTTATAAAACAATAATGGAAATAAAGATACAAAATAGTAAGAAAAACTGTGTGACCTATTATATTTCTTTGCATTAAAGGATGATCAACCACTAAAATTTCACGGTGTATATAGAAAACCTTAGTATACCTACTTCCATATAAAAAAAATATGTGATGGGTTGGTTATAATTTGAGTGATTTTATTTTAAAAAAGCTTTTGCACGATGGCGCTTGAATTTTTTACCGCAAACATATATATGATTTCACAGAAGACTGGCATCCGCAACTCGATTACACTTAAAACAAAAGAAAAATTGATACTTACCTTTAATTGACATAATTTAGTAAGACACAATAAACACTGATCGCACTGCACCAAACCAACCAAAATAAACCAAATTAGACACAATATCAATTATTTCTTATAGAAATTCTTTTATACAAAGAAAATAAAATAATTGAAATTATAATACTATTTTCGTTAGGCATTGTAATTCATTAAGCAGTTTAGTAGCCGTACTAAGATCTTAAAAAATGCCTTAAGCATTGGGGTATGTTGTTTACCGACTCTTTAAATGTGTTTTTTTATTAGCATTACAAATGCTGGTTAGCAGCACTAGTTCATTTTAATAATGCTTACCGTCGTATTACTTGGGGCCCAAATTGCGCTTATAAGAAACTTATAAAAGATATACGGCTGATATCTGACATGCATATAATGCTTTGCTCGTGAGTTGCTGCTGTTATACGCTTCTTATATAGTTGTTTTGTGTTACTTGGGTTGTATTGAAGGATCTTCATTTTTTAAATGGAGTAATAAGTTCCCAAGTCACGTAGCTTAGAACATATCGCTTTTCTACTGCGTGCTTCCTTCTTTTTTTTCATTAATCGAGAGCCGTATGCCAATATTAGTGGATCCGTTTTAACTAACGTAGAAATTTCGTCGTTTCGCAAACGTGGCAAAATATGGTCTTTAAGTTCCTGAGATGCTGCTGACAAATGAGAAATCATACTTATGCTGTGGTTTTCTAGCATCCGTTTTTTGCAAGAATCTGGTACTTCTTCCATGATTAGTAGTTCTGAGCCGCAAGATTTATAATGTTTATAAAAGTATTTACGTTTGAAAGTTCCTAGACATTTTTTACACGTGGTAAAAGATGAAGGGCTAGATGATGTATATTTTCCTTATTTTAGTATAAGGTTACCTTCTATTCGAAAATAGCTTTAGAACTATTTAAGAAATTTCCTCAGTTACGAAGGTCATCGGTTATTTTACGTCTTTTTTGCTTTCGTATTTTAAGATCGGGATCATTAATTGATATGTGCTGTAAAACTTCAGACTCGTCTTTGTGATGTTTTAACAAATGGCGGGTAAAAATAGTAACAAGCTTTTCACAAAAAATACAAGCATTCTGAGAAACCCATTTCCGTTTCTTCTTTTGATCTGTTACGTCAGGTTGAACAGGGCGTTCGTTTTCCAAATCCGAACACGACTCTACTGAATTGTTCTCAGCCTGTGAAAAAGAAAGATTATTTAATTTTAAATTTTTTTGCTTTACCCCGTGCTCAAGAATACAAATGAAATACGAAAAACTGTAAAGAAACAGATATACAGGGTGGAAGTCAGTACGGGAACTTTCTTTTTCTATATCTTATAGATTCTGAGTTCACATACTAAGTTCTACAATGAATACCTCAAAAACTGGTCATTATTTTATTTGATGTTTTTTTTTCATTGGGTAGTTTATTTTTCAATTTACAAGGTACACATAATTAGCGTGACAGAGACATTTCTTCAAAATTTCAACCAAATCGACCGAACGGCTAAACATTTTGTGCGGGATTCCTTCATACGAAAATTACCTCGAGCAATTGATTGGAATAAATACGTAAGTAACATGATGCAGACACTCATATCTTTTTTTATACATAACAGAAAATAAATTTACCTCATATCTCTCTTGAATGATTAATGTCTTGAATGGCTCATTTTCTTCTAACGTCTGAAACAGGAACATTAGAATTATAATGATCTCCGTTTTTTTATCCATGGAAAATTTTAAAAATAATTGCACCTTAATGAGAATGTGAAATATTTTTACGTTTCCGTGTGAGTTTTTGGGAAAAGTTAATGATTAGAAAAATCCCTTTATGTACTTTGTTAACTCCGTTTTTTTATTCCAAAACACTCCACCACATTGTTACCTATATTGAGTTAATTTACCAATACCCACTTAAATGGGAATGATAGCAACACAACCTGTTAATTTTAAAATCTTCATACTTCATTTTTTAGTTTGAATGGCAAGCAGCTCAATGTCATATTTTTTCATGTAATAGAAGCGATAAGAGATTGTTAATTCATAAAGGCAACTCACATGGGCATAGCTAAGGGGCGGGGGGCACGGGTGGGTTTGTAATATACAAAGTACCTGTAGAAATAATCGGCTGCCCCCTCTAGAAATAATGTCTAGCTACGCCCATTACAATAAAAATCACCTGATTATTACTTGCTGGTTGTAAAGATTCGTCTATAGTAGAATCAGACTATTTAATAAACACATTATTATCCGGATGATTCTTTATCTGAAAGTAAAAAATGTTTTAGGTTTTGTAGGTTTTGTTCAAAATTAAATGGTTGTAAGAACATTATTAAGAATATTACATCTGATAGCGAAACAACATTTACTGAGTCGTCACTAAATCGACTAGCCGAATCCGGGTCAAATTCTGAGCCGTCACTAGGAGAAAAATCTTGGTTATCAGTTTCAGAATCGACTTTCTAATTTAAATTTAAGTTTCGACACGCTCTTTTTCGGGTTTTTCGTGCTTTAATTAATAAGTCCGGAGTACTTTCCGCCTCCTGTAAATAAATATTTAAAAATTAGCCTTTATTATTAACTGGCTTCACTCCTGTTAAGTAGCCTATGTGTTAGGTTAATGTAATAGAGCAATCTCTGTTCCAAATTTCATGCATATCGGTCCAGCCGCTTGGCGTGAAGAAGTAACAAACACACACACACACACACAAACTTTATTAAGATTAAATTAAGATAAAAAAAAAAATTCATTACTTGATTTCTCAATTCTTTTTCATGATTCAATGGTCGTGGTCATTCTTTATGCTTATGTAGGATAATACTTAATTTATTAAAATATGTTTTACCTGCTCCGAGCACATTGGGTTGATCAAATTTAAATCTGATATAAAAATTCAGATTTAAATTTGATCAACCAATGTATTATATCTTCATTATTAGATAAATCGCCTAAGTTAAGTAATGACGATATACCCGAAATATCAATGTTGGAGATTATCTTAACGGCACTGTTCACTCGTGAGTTTATCTGTAAAAAACATAAAGTCATTTAAGGCCTAGCTTTTTAGCTTATGTCCTTTTCTAAAAACGAATCTTTCTCTGTGTCGAAATGTAGACTTCCGCCCGCGACTTTATTCGTGTGAACTCTTTTATCTATCTAGGCTACAAACTATCTCTGTGCCAAATTTTATCAAAATCCGTTCAATCGTTTTTACGTGATCGACTACCTAATAAACATCCAAACTGACGCTTTCAAAATATTCTTCTTCTTCTGCAGCCCGTAGAGATCCCATTGCTGGGAAAGGGCCTCTCCGAAGTACAATTTAATCATATGGGGGGAACTGCCATAATCAAAAAACAATATAACAATAGCTCACACATGTCATGGAATACCTTTGGAATTCGTTTTGAACGATAACTACTTTTACAAAATAACATCCCTTCTTACATAGCAGTAAAAGAGAATGGGTAAAAATGTATGGAGCTTGGGCTAAGATTTTATAATCGAGCGGCAGTCTCGGAAATGAGCATTTCTAGAAACATATTAATACGTAGACCTACATAAAAAAAGAGATTATACTGGTTAGTTTAGGAAATATTATTATATCTTGTTTAGTTTTCAAAAAAACTTAAAACGAAAAAAACTTAAAAAAAAACTTCTGTCCACAAAATGTAAAACAGATGAATTAAGGATGATTGTGATGTATCTATATAAAACATAGTGTGTATATAGTGAATATACTTATATAAATCCATCTGCTCAACGACCTAAAACTCTTATTGAGGGAAAAAAATAGCTCAAAACGTGTCCTGGTCACAGTAAAACTGCCACGACGCGAAATTCATGTTGTGGTTCTAACAAAAATGCTCACAACGCGTTTTACTGTGACCAGAACGCGATTTGAGCCATTTTTTCGTTCAATGAGAATTTTCAGTCTTTGACCGTAACATATACAGGGTTAACGGGAACTCGACGTATTCCTGCATGGACGTGATAGGGCAGCCAAAATGCAACAAATTTAACCCACCTTATGAATGGCCGAAAGTTAATAGTTTTCGAGATTTCGTTAATTTTAGATTTTTTACGAAAATACCCAGATTTCATCATTTTAACCAAAATTTTAAAATATTTGCTTATTGGATAGAATTACATTTATATTTTTTTCAAAGTTGATAGTTTAATAAAGCTAGGAAAGTCATTACTACCCAAAATTCTTTAACAGTTGTAAATCATGAGCCGAAAAGAAGATTCAATTTTTTTTATTTTTTTTTGTTACAGGTTGTAATAACGATGCCTAGGTCAAAACTTTACTATGACACCAAGTGTAAACACACCTTAATTATGAAAGTATGAATGTCAATACAAACTAATGAACTACATCACAAAAATAACTTTTGACTTAGTACAGGTAGAGTCCACCCCACAAAGTTGATTCACTTTTGTCGCGGTTTTTTAAAACTTTTTTGAGTTTTTTTCCGCCTTCGGCAAATAATTGTAATTTGCGATACCATGACGGTAAAAACTTGATTCATCTGTCCACAAAATGTAAAAAAAAAGAATTGTCTTCAGCGTCGACATTTAACATAAAACGACAAAATTCCAACCTTCTAATCAGGTCTCCCCTATGGAATGGACAGGTGTTGGTGGTGATATGGATGTCGGCCCGATAAATGTACTACAGACAAGACTTTCCATTGTGACATTCCAAATTAACGCGCTACGATGTTTGTCGAGGTGTTGGGGGTCGTCATTAAATCTTTGCAGAATCGCTTCCTCGTCCTCAGCCGTATCCCAACTACGTCGCGGAAGTCTTTTTTGCACTATTGGGCACCGAAGGCGGAAAGAAACTCAAAAAGTTAAAAAAATCCGCGAAAAAGGACGAGGAGGCTATTCTGCAAAGATTTAATGACGACCCCAGCACCTCGACAAAGATTGTAGCGCGTTAATTTGGAATGTCACAATGGAAAGCCTTGTCTGTAGTAAATTTATCGAGCTGACATCCATATCACCATCAAATCCTGTCCATTCAATAAAAGAGGGAGACCACCCGATTAGAAGGTTGAAATTTTGTCGTATTATGTTAAATGTCGATGCTGAAGACAATTTTTTTAACATTCTGTGGACAATTATTACAATTATTTGCACTATTGGGCACCGAAGGCGGAAAGAAACTCAAAAAAAAATTAAAAAAACATGAAAAAAGTGAATCAACTTTGTGGGGTGGATTCAACCTGTACTAAGTCAAAAGTGATTTTTGTGATGTAGATCATAAGTTTGTATTGACATTCATACCTTTTTGGATAGCTTATTAAATGAGGAAGTTAATTAAGGTTTTTGTACACTTGGTGTCATAGTAAAGTTTTGACCTAGGCATCGTTATTTAACCTGTTACAAAGAAAATTGAAAAATTTTGAATCTTCTTTTCGGCTCATGATTTAAAAATGTTAAGAAATTTTGGGTAGTAATGACTTTCCTAGCTTTATTAATCTATCAACTTTGAAAAAAAGTTAAATGTAATTCTATCCAATAAGCAAATATTTTAAAATTTTGGTTAAAATGATGAAATCTGGATATTTTCGAAAAAAAACTTAAATTAACGAAATCTCGAAAACTATTAACTTTCGGCCATACATAAGGTGGGTTAAAGGACAATGGGCAAAAATGTATGGAGCTTGGTCCAAGAAGCTCCACTGATGAGACTTATGAGAAATGAAAGTACATACTTGACATATGATTCTGGTAGAAGATTATCGAAATCCGTCCGAGGATTCTTTTTTTATGGCTATGTTAACTTGACATTAAAAAATATTATTTTGGTTTTTTTAGACGAATTCACATAACATAGCGTCTTTTTCGAATTGAATTAGAGTTGTCCGGCTTTTTCGGAACCCCCCACCCCTCCGGGATTTTTTTACGATAAATGATGATACTCGTTAACTATAAAAAATATGATTTTATGTTCAGTGTATTGTTTTTGGACACAGTCATATTACATAGCGTCTTTTTCGAATGGAATTATAGTTGCCCGGCTTTTTCGGAACCCCCCACCCCACCCTTCCGGGATTGTTTGACGATAAATGGTGATATTCGTTGACTATAAAAAATATTATTTTATGATAAGCGTAGTGTTTTGGACACAGTCATAGTCATAGTACATAGCAACTTTTTCGAATGGAATTGTAGCTCTCCGGCTTTTAAGAAACCCCACCTCTCCGGGATTGTTTTACGATAAATGGTAATATTCGATTTGCTTGTCTGTGAAAATCTTATTGGCATGTTGTTATTTCATGATGATATTACATAATGATTGTATCCAAAGCGCTACTCGTCATACTCTCAGTTAAGCCTAACATAGGTGATTGCGGAACTAATAAAACAAGATTATATGGAATGATATCACATTTATTCATCTATTATTATACTATCTAAAAAGCGTGCAGGTTCATGAATGAATATATTCTTGGTAACGAGCATATCCTAGGTACCATATTATAACCATAATATGCGCACAACTACCTACAGTGCCTGCATATCCACCTGCGTCGAGGAGTGCGACAGGGTGATGTCATATCACCGAAACTGTTCACTAACGCTCTGGAGGATATGTTCAAGATGCTGGACTGGAAAGAGTACGGCATCAATATAAACGGTGAACACATCTCGCACCTACGATTTGCAGACGACATCGTCATTATGGCTGAAACGCTGCAGGATCTTCAACGGATGCTGGACAGTCTAGCTAATGCGTCTCAGCCTATAGGGCTCCGGATGAACTTGGATAAAACCAAAGTCATGTTCAACGAACATGTTGACCCGGGGCCGGTCGCGGTAAACGGAGTCCCCCTCGAGGTTGTTTCTGAATATGTGTACCTGGGACAGATGCTCCGAGTAGGTAAAAACAACTTCGACGGGGAAGCTAAGAGACGGATACAGCTGGGCTGGGCAGCGTTTGGGAAACTCCGCCGAGTCTTCACGTCACCCATACCTCAAAGCCTGAAAACGAAAGTTTTCAATCAGTGCGTCCTACCCGTGATGACATACGGAGCCGAGACGTGGCCACTCACAGTGAGACTAGTCCACCAATTTAAAGTCGCTCAGCGAGCTATGGAAAGGGCTATGCTCGGTATTTCTTTGAGGGATCGGATTCGAAACGAAATAATCCGTCAGAAAACCAAAGTTACCGACATAGCCCGGCGAATTAGCAAGCTTAAGTGGCAGTGGGCTGGTCATATCTGTCGTAGAACCGATGGCCGTTGGGGCAGAAAAGTTTTAGAATGGAGACCACGAATCGGCAAACGTAGCGTAGGGCGCCCTGTTACTAGGTGGGGGGACGATATTCGTAAAGTAGCGGGCAGTGGTTAGAGGAGGAGAGCTGAAGACCGAGCTCAGTGGCGTGCCATAGGAGAGGCCTATGTCCAGCAGTGGACTGATACAGGCTGATGATGAACCTACAGTGCGTTTTCCGGCTTTACAAGAGCAGTAATAGTGCTCTAATGCATCCAATCCAGATGCACCATCTTTTACTACAATATAAGTATAGTGCCTACGTGCACGTGTATGTCTGGATTTTATTCTTCCTCTTAACAACCACAAGTTCTCTCAAGGAATTCCTGCGTCATATTATTATTATGGTAATAATATGGTACTGCAAGATGTCTTTTGGGGGCAATTATTAAAACAGCTGGATTCTCCTCAAATCGCAAATATAATTAAAAAGACTGTTTCTTCCTCGTTACAATATAATTTGTTTCTATATAACATCACATCTGAAAACTAAGACACCGCTTATTAAGTGCTATTGCACGCCTATGCTCGAAATTACACTTATTCCGCGAGCTAATCACAATGAATCCGCAAAGATCAAACAATCAATTCTCAATGATCAAACACTGAATGGCGCAAGGCCAAACCTTTGAAATTGATATTCGAATTATCTTCTTCGAAATGACCGAATGAGAAAGAAGTTGCGTTATGCCCGATCCTCCGTGAAGGTCTGCATACCACAACTGCCTCCCCCCCATTGAAAAATTTTCGATCGGTCGAAAATTTTTTTCAACAGGCCTACCTAAATTCCTATACGATGGCCCTAAGTTTTTAATTCATCGAGGTGGCCTTGAAGTAGCATCTCTGGCCCTGAAGTAGCATCTCTGGCCTTGAAGTAGCATCTCTCTGGGCTGCATTGGATCAGGTGGTCGGGTCGGTCTTCTTTCTTCCATCAGGATAAAGATCTTCTTTGTTCGGATGATGGGGAAATAAGACCAAATATTATAGCTCCTATCAAACCCGCACCTGCACCCGCAAATTAAAAGGAGTAAACAAGTGTTAGCTCGACGCTGCACACCCGGGTACTGCCTTTATAAACATGAAGCCAAAGGTCACCAGGTGGTGGTGGACCCTGACCCCAAGTCAAAGACGCGGACTTAAAAAAATTCAAAACCGCACTTTAACACACGCGCCTAACATCGAAGCTACGGGTGCCTTCAGCGTCGTTGCTCGAAGTCCATATGACATGAAAAAAAGTAAAACAGATCAGAACACAATAACAAAAATCTGAAAACAGAGCATTAGTGAAACTGGAATAACATTTATATGCATGTGCATATTCCTTACATTGCACCTATACTTGCATTCCCATAATGCCCCATATTACCATAATGTCCCTCAATTACCATAACGTCCCTATACTACCAAAACGTCCCTATATTACCAAAATGCCCTTATCACTGTATGCCCAAAAGATATAACATGTGAGTGCACAAAATTGCATTGACCTCTCCCTCACATACATATTTTGTCGGAGTGCCCATGTTATGGCCTCAGAGGCGGAGGACCACTGAGTATGAGGACCAACATAAACCCTCCTCCCCTCCTTAATTGGAAAAAGGGAGTTTTTCCCATGCGGACCTCGCTGTAAAGAAAATTAATGAAAAGAGGCCAATAACAATGGAGGGCCATTGAGAGGGGACGTAAACCATGTCACTCTTTACACTTATTCCGCGAGCTAATCACAATGAATCCGCAAAGATCAAACAATCAATTCTCAATGATCAAACACTGAATGGCGCAAGGCCAGATCTTTAATCATTTCGAATCATGACATCGAATACCATTTCAAACCTTTGAAATTGATATTCGAATTATCATCTTCTTCGAAATGACCGAATGAGAAAGAAGTTGCGTTATGCCCGATCCTCCGTGAAGGTCTGCATACCACAGTACCTAGGCTATGGTCGTTTCGAAGAACATAATGAAGCTGGAATCACCCCATATAATCTTGTTTTATTAGTTCCGCAGTAACCTATGTTAGGCTTAGCTTTGAGTTTGACAAGTAGCTCCTTGGATTCAATCATTAGTTAATATTATTAAGTAAAAACAAGACAGCATATTAGATAACGAATATATCATGAATTCGTCTAAAAAAAACAAAATCATATTTTTATAGTCAACGAATATCATCATTTATCGTAAAACAATCTCGGAGGGGTTCCTAAAAAGCCGGACAACTATAATTCCGGACAACTGAATTCGTCTAAAAAAAACATAAAATCATATTTTTTATTGTCAAGTTAACATAGCCATAAAAAAATAATCCTCGGACGGATTTCGATAATCTTCTACCAGAATCATATGTCAAGTATGTACTTTCATTTCCCATAAGTCTCATCAGTGGAGCTTCTTGGACCACTTTTGCCCATTGTCCTTTGTTGCATTTTGGCTACCCTATCACGTCCTGCCAAGAATACGTCGAGTTCCCATTAACCCTGTATATATATGTTATGTAAACTATTCACAATTATCTTTACTTTTTGTGTTTTAAGTTACTTTCAAACGTTTACATGGACCAAGAATATGTGTTTGATGAAACTAAAATAAAAAAACATTTAGTAACCTTTCAGATATTTAATACAAAAAAAAACACGGTTTATTGTAAGATACATTACTTTCCCAAACAATCATTCTTAACTATTAGTCAAACAGTAATTCTTAATTAATAGTGTTAGTGAATGAAGGTATTTTTTAGGAATGTATGTATCTTATTTTTAAAAGATACCTTTATTCATCCACAATAATAGTATCTAAAAATTTAGCGGGTAAACGAATAGTTTCTTGGTGTCGTGCCCACCCAAGATACCAAATAATTGACATTATATGGGCACAGCAGCCCAGTGTTCGTTTACCCGTTATACACGAACAATAATAATGATTAATTGCTTCCCTTCCTGAACTATTTGTACTGCATATTATATATGTGTAATATATTCGGGAGCGCGTGTGTCTAGATTAAATCCAGCATCATGTGCGACATAGCTCTATTAAAAATTCTTGCCGAAACAATTTAAAGTCGCGTTTTATCCGACTTTAAATTCACCGGCTCTACGACCCACCGACATAAGGTAACGAGTCGAGCTTTATTTGCCTCCATTGTTGACAGCTGATCCTCTCCTCGATTTCTGATTGGCAGGATAGCTGCCTGATAGCCGCAAGACTCGAGGAGTTGCACTGCGTCACGAAAACCTCTGTCTACGACAAATACGTCACCTTCTCGGAATACCCAATGTAATACACTATCTTCGCTGAGTAAAGAATTCATAATACTGGCATCCGATGTCGTATAGCCCAAGCACGTCTAGTATATGCCCATCACACGAAACGATCATAAATGGCTTTAGTAAATTTAGACCGATCAATTCCCCCGCCTCTGAAATTTGGCATGTGGTGAAGTTGGGTAATACTGATAACAGATGTACAACAATCCAACAAAATTTCATAGGAGAAGTTGGAAATCTAACCTAACCTAAACTTGAAAATTGCTTATAAACCCTGGCAAAAAAAAATTCCCGCTTCTGAAATTTTGCATGTGATGAAATTAGGTAATACTGATTACATATGTACAATAATCCAACAAACTTTCATTGGAGAAGTTAGAAATATAACCTATCCTAAACTTGAAAATTGCTTATAACTCTCGGTAGGAAATTCCTCCGCTTCTGAAATTTAGCATGTGATGAAGTTATGTAATGCTGATTACATATGTACAATAATCCAAAAGATTTTCATAGGAGAAATTAGAAATATAACCTAACCTAACCTAAACTTGAAAACTGCTTATTACTCTCTGTGAAAAATTCCCCCACTTCTGAAATTTAACATTTCGTGATGAAGTTAGGTAATACAGATTACATATGTACAATAATCCAAAAGATTTTCATAGGAGAAACTAGAAATATAACCTAACCGAACCTTATCTTATGTAGCCATTATGTGTCCCACTGCTGGGCAAAGGCCTCTCTCCGTTCCCTCCATGACTCCCTATCTTGTGCTTCCTGCGGCCATGCCTTACAAAAGGCGTCCAGCTCGTCTCGCCATCTCTGTCTCGGTCTGCCGCGTAGTCTTCTATCGGTCGGTGGCTTCCACTGTGTGGTGGTCTTTGCCCACAATTCATCCGGCATGCGGCAGACGTGGCCTGCCCAATCAAACTTTAGCTTAGCCGCAGTATGTGTCACATCAGCAATTTGGGTTTTAGAGCGCAGTACGGTGTTTCGGACCCTGTCGATCCGTTTTAGACCCAACATGCTGCGCTCCATGGCTCTCTGGCAAACCGCGAGTCTGGACCTTTGAGCTTCCGTCAAAGACCAAGTCTGAGCTCCGTAGGTGAGTACTGGGAGAATGCATACGTCCACGAGTCTACGTTTTAGAGACATAGGTAAGTCACCTTTCATATGCTCTTTCATCGACCAATAGCTCTTCCAGGCATTTTCGGTGCGTCGAGCAACTTCTTTGTCTAGTCGTGCCTGGAAAGAGACTATTTGGCCGAGATAAATATACTCGTGGACATATTCCATTTTCCCGCCGTCTACCGTCACCACCCTCTTCAAGCTGTTAGTCATAAGCTTGGTCTTTGACATGTTCATCATTAGTCCAGCTTCGCGGCTTGCTGTGCTGAGATCTTGCAGCATTGCCGTTAGTTCAGTTGCTGAGGACGAAAATAAGACGATATCGTCAGCAAAACGGAGGTTCGTTAGCCTTCTTCCACCAATGTCTACGCCTTTACCATACCATGCGGGCTTTATCCTCTTGAAGACTTCCTCCAGGGCGCAGGTAAATAATTTTAGGGACAGCGGGTCTCCTTGTATGACGCCTCTTTCAATTTTGAATGATGAACCTGTAGAATCTAGTTTTATTGCGGCTGTACTATTTTTATATATGAGTTTTAGGAGGTTAATGTAAACGGGGTCTATTTCTTGGCTGTGTAAGGCGTCAAACAGGAACTCGTGTTTTACGCTGTCGAACGCCTTGGAGTAGTCAACGAAGGCTAGATATAAGGGCAAGTTGAATTCGACGTGTTTTTCTAAAAAGTTGATTTAAGGATTGTAGGTGGTCTGTAGTGGAGAGGCCCGGTCGGAATCCTGCCTGTTCGGGTGGTTGATGGAGGGCCAGTCTTCCTGCACTGCGGTTCTCTATGACTTTAATAACGGTTTTATAAACGTGTGAAACCAAACTGATGGGTCTATAGTTATTAACCTAACCTAAACTTGAAAATTGCTTACAACTTTCGGTGAAAATGTCCCCCGCTTCTGAAATTTGGCATGTGATGAAGTTAGGTAAAACTGATTACAGATGTACAATAATCCAATAAATTTTCATAGAAGTTAAAAATTTAACCTAACCTAACCTAAACTTGAAAACTTATCTGTGAAAAATTTCCCCACTTCTGAAATTTAACATGTGATGAAGTTAGGTAATACAGATTACAGATGTAAAATAATAAAAAAAACAGAACAAAAACAAGCAAAGATTGATAAATATGTTGAGGAAGAAATTAGAGGACAATAGCATCCGAACAAAACAAGTCAAAGAAGATGCCGATACGTTGATTGTTCAAACGGCCTTCGAGAACGCTGAAAGTACATATTCTGTATTTATTGTGGGGGAAGATATTGACTTGCTGGTTATTCTTTCTGGAAGTCCAGACAGCAAAAAAGATAAAGTTTTGTTTCTAAAGCCAGGAAAAAATAAAGTTCCTAGAAAACTGTACTCAAGCTGCAGTTTTACAGAACAGGGATTAACGGATCATGTGTTGTTTATGCATGCATTCTCCGGTTGTGATACCACCTCAGCATTGTTTCGCATAGGTAAAAAGAAGTTGGTGGATGTAACGAAAAAAGATACATCGTTGCATGTATACTCTTCACTTTTTAAAGATCCCAATGCTGAAAAAAAGTCTTTAATTGAAGCTGGCGAAAAAATTATGACCGCTCTATACTCTTCACGTTCTTCAAAAAAATGTCTTAATGATTTTCGATATGAATTGTTTGCACGATTCATAACTAAAGCCAAGTTTAATTTAGCTTCGTTGCCACCAACTTCTGGTGCAGCTGCACAACACTCGTTATGAACCCACTATCAAGTTCAATTCTGGCTTGGAGAAAAGAAAGAACCTGAAAATTGGGGATGGAAATATGAAAACGGTTACCAACCAGTACAAACTTTAGATAACCCAGCACCTCCCGAAATACTATCTGTAATATCTTGCTAGTGCAAAAATTCTTGTGGGTGTAACTGCACTTGCAAAAAGGCAGCTATGAATTGCTCCGCTATATGTAATGATTGCAATGGCAAACCGTGCACTGGTTCAATAACTATTGATGATAACGATGAACCAGATGAGAATGAGACAGTATTCGAACAAATGCTTACATGTTGTTCAGAAGCTGGCCAGCCACATGATTCAGATATGGATGAAGATGAACATATTATTTCAGAATCAGACGATTTATCAATCCATGTTTGTATCGATGATGATGAAGAAGAGAATTTAGGAGATGCTTCGTACTCCAAAAGATCAAGATATTAAATTATATCTAACTGTGAAAGTGATCGCAAATAACCTGTTGCACGTTTTGTTGGATGAAAAAATTGAACAAAACAAAAATAACAATGTCATTATACCTAGTCGATATTCAAACTAGATGTATGTATACAGAAAGTATTTCGGTCTGAAGAAATAGTCAAGTCATGTTTTGGTAAAAATACCTGATTTCCTGTATCAATCAAAGGCGGGGGAATTTTTTACCGAGAGCTATAAGCGATTTTCAAGTTAAGGTTAGGTTAGGTTATATTTCTAACTTCTCCTATGAAAATTTGTTGGATTATTGTATATCTGTAATCAGTATTACTTAACTTCATCACATGCTAAATTTCAGAAGCGGGGGAATTTGTACGAAGAGTTATGAGTAATTTTCAAGTTAAGGTTAGGTTAGGTTAAATATCTGACTTCTCCTATGAAAATCTTTTGGATTATTGTACATCTGTAATCTGTATTACCTAATTTCATCACATGCTAAATTTCAGAAGCGGGGGAATTTTTCACCGAGAGCTATAAGCAATTTTCAAGTTTAGGATAGGTTAGGTAAGATTTCTAACTTTTCCTATGAAAATTTGTTGGATTATTGTACATCGGTAATCAGTATTACCTAACTTCATCACATGCCAAATTTCAGAGGCGGGGGAATTTTTCTAGCGAGAGTTATAAGCGAATTTCAAGTTTAGGTTAGGTTAGGTTAGATTTCCATCTTCTCCTATGAAAATTTGTTGGATTATTGTACATCTGTAATCGGTATTACCTTACTTCATCAAATGCTAAATTTCAGAGGCGGGTGAATTTTTTACCGAGAGTAATAAGCAATTTTCAAGTTTGGGTTAGGTTAGATATCTAACTTTTCCTATTAAAATATTTTAGATTATTTCACATCTGTAATCTGTATTACCTAACTTCATCACATGCAAAATTTCAGAAGCGGGGGAATTTTGTACCGAGAGCTATGAGTAATTTTCAAGTTTAGGTTAGGTTAGGTTATATTTCTAACTTCTCCTCTGAAAAATTTTTGGATTGTTGTATATCTGTAATCAGTATTATCTTGCTTCATCACATGCCAAATTTCCCCTCTCAGACTAACGGTTCTTTTTTTAAAGAACGCGGTTAACGGCATTTGGTGAAACTATTTGCCACCGGGTTTTTTTAGACTAATTCGACCCTGCTGAACACGATTCTGCCCGGTGTCAACCCCCCCTCCGCTCCCTTCCCCCCCTTTTTCCCGAAAATGTGTCCCGATTTCCGGTTTTTTCAATCTTTTTTCGAAACTATTATAAATAGAAGAAAACTGTCTATCACAAAATTAATCTGCATTAAATTCTTTACAACATTAACATATAAATCATTTCACTGGCATAATAACTTAAGAAATAACACCTTCCCAAATTGTATAAAAAAAAATTTCCTAAAATTTTGGCCTTCGCAGTTAATTTATCGAAAAACGGTCAAAGCTATGACAAAATAGCCAAGAAGTGAATTATAATGCACATACATTTATCTACAAAACAAGACCTAACTTACCGTCCTACGAGTATTCGTTCACGATTTATAGGTCGCAGGGCAGACACCCTACCGCCAGTTACGTAGGTAGTTATAAGTATTATACATGGTGTAAGGGCGAAGTTTTCGGTAAGCTGCACGTAAACGTAACGTATATACGTAATTTCTAATAGTAAAATTTTTAGGTGATATGAAAGACAAATGCTTAAATAAAATTATATTTATTGTATAAATTAGAATTATTTAATAATTTGGGGTATTAAACGTTCCGACGTTTCATATCAAACGCACCATTAATATTATGTTGTAAAATAAAACATTATTTTTATTTATGGCACAGAACGAATCAATAAATAAAATTAACAAAAATTCAAAGACAATTTATATTATATCTCTATAGAAAGTAATAAAAAATAAACTAAATGTATAAACTTTTATATAATGATAACAGATGTGAAGCAACTATTGATGAACAATTACGATACATTGATAAATACAGTCTGCATAACTACACAATCAAGGGAAATAAGGTTATTCCTGGTCCTTTTGGAGTCCAGCGTTGGCACATATTCCTTTACAATAGCAGCCTGGTGTGCAAGGCTGCTTAACTTCTCTGCGACAAATACAAGCCGCAGTTTTGCAACCTGCCTTGCAGCCGCATGTAAGGAGATCCTTGCAAGCTTTTGGAACTGCTTCTAAAGTTATAAGCACGGGCATCAGCTTATTACCATCCTGACGCCACCCATAATCTGTTTGAGAAAGCCGCTCGATCTCTCCAACATGTGCGTTTCTCCATATGAAAGTTTGATAATGAGCTCTGCGTATATGTAGTCGAGCTGCATCTGAAGTTGGTGGCAGAGCCTCAGATGTGGTAACTCTGGAGAAGAGAACGTGCTTTGCTTCATCTGTTGTGTTTACAGGAGATTTTATTTTGTAGAGTCTAACCATGAACTTCTCGACCTCCGCGAGCGTTTCTTCAGTCAATGGGGAGATTCCTAAAAAGAGAGCAGCTGTCCGTAGAGTGCATAAACTTTCAGAGCCTCTGATTTACTGATTCCGCTTATATATGATGTTACGTCAGAACCTGTCAAAGCGTGCAGTGCCGGGAAATTAGCTTTTTCCTGTTCACTAACATTGTTTGTAACCTCGTGGATTGGGATATACTTTCTTTCAGCGCTGGTTCCTGCCATCATCCACAGATGTTTGGTTGCAATTCGCCCCCGTTGATGTAAAAGTAAGAAAAATACATCAGTGTCTCTCACTAATACAACAACGCTCTCAAAAGGACTGTTCACAGCGTGTAGTACCAGCCTTGTGTCTGCTTCTTCGTGGTTGGCTTTAAGTAAAGACACGTCAGTTTCTGGATTAGTCGATGGTCAAATACTTAGTTTTTATCAATTATAGCACAACAGACTCCTTGCAATCTGAAAATACTCAAAGTTTATATCAGCAAGATACTCAAATGCCGCATCCGAGAAAGAAATGAAATATTTCAAAGTTACCAACCTAACCAACATTTCGATTTGGTTTCGGTTTTTCCCCCAAACATAGACAATTTAATAGTGATGTGAAGATGTATTTAGTTAGTCTCCGGTTTTCTTTATTAAATTTAAACGACATCAGTAGACGTCATTTGGTTGAGATGATGATGATGACGAAACGTTTATAAAAATAGTAGTTATTTTAAGTAGGTAATGCGTATGTTTGTAATATGTAGTTACTTGAGGTTCGTGGGCGGCGGCGTTTGCGCTGCGACCTATAAATCGTGAACGAATACTCGTAGGATGGTAAATTAGGTCTTGTTTTGTAGATAAATGTATGATCATTAATTCACTTCTTGGCTATTTTGTCATACTTTGACCGTTTTTTCAATAAATTAACTGCGAAGACCAAAATTTTGGAAAAAAAAATATTTATACAGTTTGGGAAGGCATTATTTCTTAAGTTATTATGCCAGTGAAATGATTTATATGTTAATGTTGTACAGAATTTAATGCAGATTAATGTTGTGGTAGACAGTTTTCTTCTATCTATAATAGTTTCGAAAAAAAAATTAAAAAACCGGAAATCGGGACACATTTTCGGGAAAAAGGGGGGGAAGGGAGCTGAGGGGGGCTTGACACCGGGCAGAATCGTGTTCAGCAAGATCGAATTAGTCTAAAAAAACCCGGTGGCAAATAGTTTTACTAAATGCCGTCAACTGTTGAAAGCAGAATGAATTTGAGATATAACCACTAGTCTATCTGTCCACTTGGATCCATTGCAATCGCTCCATCGATGGATCCTTGTACACTTTTTCTCCATTTGAATCCATTACGCCAATCCATTCCAAATAATGGATCCTAGGACACTCCAAAATCCGCTTGGCTTCTCCAGAGTTTTATACGCTAATTTCAATTAAAACTCAGTTGACGTGAACTGGCTATTTAAGTAGCCACTTAATAATGACGTTTAAAAATAAAATTGTATGACACATTTTGTACCTTGGACGTTATGAGAAGTGGACGTTTAGGGAAGTAGATATTTTGGGAAGAGATTCTTAAAACTTAAGGTAAAATATTATCGCATGAAGTAATGAAATGAGTTTTATAAATATTTATTTATTTTTTTCTAAAAATAAAGGCACAGTTATCAATCCATTAACTAGTTGAATTTGACATTCCTGTATATAGTTATCATACGTAATTTGCTTCTGGGTTCTTTTGATAATTTGTTTTTTTTTTTAATACGAATTGCGGTGAGCTTGGCATCTTTTAATAACGTGTTCAAAACAGAAATGAAATTAGGTGTTTTTCTACCCACACGTTTATTTATTTTAGAATTCCATGCTTCGACACAGTTATTGGTTCTGTATCGTTCACCAAATGTTTTCCAAATATCTCTCCAAAAATTGTTTTTTGTAAAATATCTTTCCATATATTTACGTAACTTTAACTTGTAACTTTAATAATTGAAACAAAACCTTGTATGATTCTGTGTTCCGATCTGTCATAAAGACTTAAAATAAGGGTTTTACATTGTTGTGGGTAAGGGTGCTACCGAAATCGCCATGGATAGTATAAATCTGCAGAAAAGGCGCGGGCGCACTTCTGAATATGCCATCCATAAACAAATGTTTTATGTACGAAATACCATTTAACAAATTTAAATTTGTATCCGTCACGAAGGAGAACTACTCCTCCTTTATTTTTAATGTATTCCACTCCTTTGTCAGCGTTTTTCATTATATTTTCCTCCATTTCGCAAAATTAAACGAAACAATAATATGTTGTTTATATCGTAACAAATCAAAAATAAATAAAATGTTCCATACAGTTTTATCTTTAAACGTCATTCATTATTAAGTGACCAATTAAATGGCCAGTTCACGTCAACTGAGTTTTAATTAAAATTACCATAGAAAACTCTTTGGAGGAGCCAAGTGGATTTTGGAGTGTCCTAGGATCCATTATTTGAAATGGATTGGCGTAATGGATACAAATGGAGAAAAAGTGTTCAAGGATCCATCGATGGAGCGATTGCAATGGATCCAAGTGGACGGAGGGCAAATTTCATAGGCGGGGGAATTTTTAACCGAGAGTAATAAGCTATTTTCAAGTTTAGGTTGGGTAAGGTTAGGTTTCTAACTTTTCCTATGAAAATTTGTTGGATTATTGTACATCTGTAATCAGTATTACCTAACTTCATCCCATGCTAAATTTCAAACGCGGGGGAATTTTTCGGAAGTCTCCAAACAACAATTTCCTCGTTGACTGGTCTAATTGCGGAATTTGTGATGGCTATATGTGAGTCTCTGAAAAAGAAAATTAGAGCTCTTCTGAACATAGACACAAGTGCCGTCTAAAATAATTATTGCCTTTTTTTCCTCTTCATGTAAGCCAGTGTTACCATATATTGCATCGGGTACAGAGAGATTTCTTGAAACAATATCGTCGCGAGATAGTCGGTCAAAACCCAGATTTGCAGGTACAAAACCCTGAGTTAGGCAGTTTCTTGCGTCTTTCATGCGTCTTTCCAACGTACGGTGACTCATATTAAAAAAAAACACTTAAACGCTCATCTGGCTCTCCGGTGCGAAGCTTCATTAAATAAATGCCCAGAGTCTCTTTAGGTTTTTTTGTGACCGCAAAGATGGCGTTTCATTGAATACTGCAATAAACTCAGAATGAGACAATTCAGTTTTGTAATACAAGTCACTCGCATCCATGGCCTCTACATTTTCAAAATCAATTTCGGGTGTCCTTAGAGCTTCTGTTTTCATAATCTCATTATGTCTAAAAACTGAGTTCTATTAAATTCGTGAGAAATATTTGGCGCCACGAATAATTCGTCCCAATCGTTTTGATTTGAATGCTGTTCGCAGATCCTGCCGTTTCTGGGATATAATAATTGTCATGTATTAGAAACATACTCCTTACATAATCGGAAATCCGGTGCCGTGATCCATTCCTGCTTCCATAAAACAGACATCTCGCAGATGTAGAGGGGGCACGAGAGTACTCAGGAACTACCAGAGGTGGCCCTTCTTCAACAGGATTTAGTACTGGCACTAGCCTTACTTTGACAAACTTTGCTAACTGCCCCCTAGGAAAATCGTCAATACTTTCCGGGCCTCTGGGGTTGGCTGTCTGTTCTTTTCTTTGGGTGAGTCCGTCGGGGCCATTAGGACGGATGGCATTGAAAACTGCGCGACGCTGTTGGACGTTGCTTGGCCCGGAAGTATGGGTTGGTCCCGAGCGAGGGCGCCATACATTGTCCCAAGTGGCTGGTTGGCGTTGAATCTCTTCCGGTCTTCGAAAATTGCCCTTGACAGGTAACTTACGGGCTTTTCTTGAAACGCTTGAGTCGCACCACCATTATATTTTAAGAAGTTTGAAAGGGCTTTTTCTACAAAGACATGAGTTATAGATGGAGGGATTTGGTGTATCGCTGACGCCAGAGCATCATTTTTTAGTTTGAATGCATTTCGTCTCATCTTAATAGTTTCAGATCGATGTCCACACACGAACTGCAGGATATCATCAGATGCAGACCTGAATTGTGAACATTTAGCCAAAACTTTTTTATATCCTCTGCTGCAGAAGGATAGCTTCTCGCCAACCCTTGGAGGCTGTCCACTAAAAGCCTTTCTTTGCAGCAGAAGATATCACTCCCAACATATTGTCTTGCTTAATCATCAAAATGGATGTCTGAACACCAAGAACTCCCAACTCAGCATTAACCTTGAGGGCTCTGAAAACTGGAGCTGCGTGAGACGTTGCTGTGTCCTTATATCAAATCCTGTTTCACTTTTCTGATCCGAAACGTTGACATTCCGTGTCTTCCGTACACATCTCTGAGCTCGGCGGCGGTGGAATGTGAGGTTCTGCCTCCTTTGTTTCTGGACGAAAATCTATATCGAACTCTGCGCCTTGAGTCCCAGTCAAGTTTATTGAAGGAGCGTCCCAGGAATTAGGTGAAGAAGGTGGTGGAGAATCAAAAACTTCCTCTTCTTCCAAATATGAACTTCTATCCGACCCTTGTGGTGTCGTGTCAGGCGGATGTATGGTCTGGATCTTGGACATAAGACATAAGAACATGTCATAATTTTTTTTCTCCAGTAGGTCCAGCCTGCTCCTTTTCTGTACACTCCCAGATACGTCACTTGCCGACGTACCTTTTCTTTTCCTGTTTGTTTCCTTTGGCTCTGTAGTGCCAGCTAGAATTCTCCGCTTTTCTTCTTGTGTGAATTAAAGGCAAAACCGGTTCTACAGCCTCATTGAACAATGAACAATGCAATCGGTTCGGGCAGCAGAGCCTCTCATTTTATTTGCGATGACTGGTGGGCCAATAATAAGTGCCCTTGTGAAGGCCTAGTCTCTCAGTATTTAGATTATAAAGATAATGTTGACCTTGGAATTTAATTTAATTTTTCTGTTTTATTTTTTCTTGTGGCATTTGTATAATGATTTAGATTGCATTGTTAGAATTTTGACACATTTTGACGTAATTAGACACATTTTATACAATTGACATTTTGATAATTTTATATAAATTTGACCTAATTAATTATACTTAATATGGTAATGTAATTTAACAGATAATATGATAGATTCAATTTTAAAATATTCGTACACCATATTGGTAGAATGTGCAAGAACCTAAGACAAAGAACCTAAGAACTTTATTGTACTCACGTTCTCACGAATAAATAATTTCTATTCTATTCTATGCTATTTCTATTCTATTCTATTCAGTTTGATACGGATCGCACGGTAACCCTTTTCTGAGAGATGGTTAGCCTCGGGATTAAAGGCTCTTACTATACCTACTGACCGTCGGTAGAGCAAACGTTAGTTTGTCTTAGACGTTTGGCTCTATATTCTCACCAAACACTTATTCCTTCGATACTGGGCTCACTTCCCATCTAGTCCATCCCTCAGGAAGACTCTCCTGAGCCAGCAGCTTCAGGCGGCCAAGAATCTCATCCTCTTGAAAAGATGCTCCTTGCTCGTCAAGCAGCTCGGTCAAAGTAATGAAGCCGTGCTGCTGTGCCATCTGCAGCAAACCGTCGTTGTCAATTGAAAACCTCTTAAGTGGAAACCGATCAAATTTACAAAAACAAGAAAATTAGTTGAGTGCTACTTAAGAGGTTTTTATAAACATCTATAACTTCTTAAATACAAATGATATGCACATTAGAGTCGCTAAATGTGTCTGCAGCAATGTCCTACACGATTTTGATATAAAAAATATTTGGTAAGAGCGACACATAAGAGGTTTTAAATTGAAAACGACGAAACTAGCAGAAAACTTTATGATATCGCATACTAGAAGTATACATAAGGTTCTAACCATCAAAATATCATGAGCCGTGATGCCTCTTGATTTTGAGACGCGCCTTCCAATTTCAGACGCGCCTCCCAAATTCGAGACGTGCCTCCCAATTTTTTGTAACGCGCCTCCCGATTATTGAGACTCGCCTCCCGATTACTGAGACGCGCCGCAAATTTCGAGTGGGTGGCCGTGGCTGAATGGCCGACATGCCAGTAAGCTAAGGGTAGCTTATTATGTTCTGGCGGAGAGTCCGGCCACTACGAGCGTTTACGCTACGATACGATTACTTATAAGCGGATCAAGTTATTTCCTGGAAACACACGCACATCTACAGACATGGAAAATAAATGATATCACTTACCATTTATTCAAAACGTTTCAACAACGTTTTCTCAAACAAGAACACTGCGCACTGAATAGGTAATCAAAGCGTACTGAAGAAGCTCGCGGTTACTCGCCGCGACAGAAGTGGGCGGGGTAGCGCGGGCGGGTTGGCTCGCTCCACGCACCCCGCTCTTCCCTCGCCCGGCGTCACTCCACACGCTTGCAGACATAAGTAAGGACAATGAGCATAGGCAGGTATGAAAGGTAATCTCCGAAAGGTCAAACCGAATGCACCGAACTAAAATACAGAAATATCTTAAATAATTTACTTGATATTCTGTCAACCAGCTCCTCGATAGCTTCCATAACACTGTTTACAGTAGGTATAAGTCGCCATATACTGAGCACTTAAACATGTTCATGTTCTTCACGCTATTCTTCTAGATATTTTTGAAAGGGTAAAGATGAAAGTTCGAACGCCTTAACTTTAATCAGACAGAACCCTTTTTTTCATTCTTCACTTTTACGTATGAAGTAGTCAACTTCTTCTCCACTATTTTCTTTTTCAGGATAGTCTGGGTGTTGCGATTGACTGTTTTTCTCTTCTTTTTGTTTGCCAATTCCGGATAATGCTCGCTGAAGTTTCGCGTCGCAAAGGTCTTGAGCGTCGCAAAGGAAAACGTTCTAATGAAACATGTCTTTGCTTAGGATTGAGAGTGACACACTGTTTGGTTCAATTTTCAGCTTGTACACTTTGTGCTCTTTTAGTAGTAGCAAACCCGATGACTAAGGCATAACTTCTAGCCTAAATAATAACAAGAGTAATGACTAAAAGTAAGTACGTAATAAACTCTGAAAAGTAAACATAGATTTATTCTTTGGATTTTTCTATGTGCCCGTAGTCTATCCTGTGTGCCAATTCTTCCAGTGTATTTTTAAGTGGATCAAAATATGGGTACACGATAAATGGATCAATTGCCTTTTCTGTAGCGTACTCCATGCCCTGTGGTTTTTTATCGACTTATTTTGGCGGCTTTTGAAGCCAGCAAACCACGCCTGTCCTGGCATTCCCTTTTTGTAGTTTGTAGAGATTTTGTTTTTCTCTACAGATTCCCCAACCGTTTCTAGCACTTTCTTCCGGCTTAGCCCAAAACCATATTTTTCAATCAATTTAAGGTCATTAGTCAACATCGTTTCGGCTTCAGGAGTTAAAGCAGGATTTCTAGTATTTGTCTTTGTTCTCCTATTGTTCACACAATCCACGATTGTCATACGGGGAACGGGGAAAAGTCGCGTATCATGGCTTGATATCGTTCGCCGTTGACGGTAACGTTTCTTCTACGGTCGTCTTTGAAGAAAAATGGACCGATGATGCCACCAGCCCATAAGCCACACCAAACTGTCGTTTTTTCTTGATGCATCGGTAATTCTTGTATGGCATGTGGCTGTTCATGACTCCAGATGCATCAGTTTTGCTTATTTACGTATCCCTTGAGCCAGAAATGAGCCTCATCGCTGAACACAATTTTTCGATAAAACAGCGGTTTTGATTTCCCAGGACTAAATCTCGCTTGTGACGTCATTTTAGGTACGAAAAATTCGACACGCTAGGTTCTCATACAGCTTGAAGCGCTCTTTTCATCTATCTCGATGTAGGTCTGTGGATTTATGTTTCGTAAATAAGTTAAAGTCCACGCTCATTTCCAAATATTACTATAATTTAAAAGACTTCTTTACAGATAGGTTTAAATAAGTATTTAATTTTAAATGTTTTTAAGTTATTTTAAGATTTCGAAATTTTTTAATTTTACAGTTTTAAGTGTACCACTAATGTAAAACTTATTTAGCCCTCTGCTTTTAATTGCTATGTCCCAACGGGGTGTCACATAACAGCACTGTATATTAATTTTAAGACCTTTTAAAACTATGACGCGCAGTAAAGAAATTGAATTAAATTGAAAAACTTTTTCTTTGAAAGGAGGAAAACTCTTATAAATGTCTGTATACTTCCCAGCATATAGCTCCTCAAAGTCTTTTTCCAGCTGCAAACAAAATCATAATTTAGTTGAGAAAAAAAAAATCACACAGCACATATCTTAGTGTGAGCCACACTGTTGTAGGGACCCCCCTTGGTACACATACAAGCACAAGTAGAAACATCCATGATTTGGGTACAAACATTTTTTTTTACACAATTGTTTGCCCTGGCTGGCATCCAAATCCAGGACCCGCCGATCAAGAGGCAGCGCCGCTATCAATAGACCAAACCGTTCATCAATAAAACAAAATAAAAAACCAAAAGCCCACACCATGGTATCCCCTGTGTCATTGGTCCCTTGGGACACATATGTAAAAGTACAAAAACAAACACTATATCACCAATAACTTCAATTTAACTATGAGATACTTTTTCTATAGAGGAACTTACTAATGAAAATCCAGTTGATTTCCTCAAAGCCGGGTACTCCTTAAAATATTGAGATATGGTTAATTCTTTGCAGATGTTTCGTCGGGTCTGTGTTGTATCTCCCCACTTCTGCATAACAGTAGACCAGGGTTCAGTAGAATTTTTAAGCCATAAAACAGCATCAGGGATGTATTCCGTTTGGTCTTGGATGTATTTTTTTGGTATCCGAAGTGATGGTGAAGGTGTGCTTGATTTATCAGATCTTGAAAGGCATCTCCTTTTGTCAATTATACCTGTTTCTCTATATTTTCTTTTTAAATTATGTATCTGGTCTGGCAACTTGCCACAATTTTACCATGGAAATACACGGATGGTTTTTCTTGTGGAAAGACTCTATCTCCCTGGCCTAACTGGCATAAATCGCAGCTCCGACGGATTGTTTAGGAGTATCCCGTAATATAGCTGTACAAGTTAGCCGCATCAATCTTTGCTAAGCTGAGTTTTCTAAAGGAGTGGTTTTGTCCAAGTTTAGAAGGCCTTTATCTAAATCATAATTAATCTTCAAGCATTCATTAAATTTCTCATGTTAGCACAGGTACACCCAACAGCATATCAGGTTATCAGACTTTGATCTTGAGCTCGTTCTTACTAAGCTCGTTGACCATTTTCTTAGTGCAGCTGTTTAGTCTGATGTGTTGTTGTCTGTACATGTAAAAATAAACAAGCAAAACCATAACTTTATACATATCAATTCTCATTTCATAAATTATGCTTAATAGGCAATAAGTCAATCAACACTAATGCATGCTAGGTACAACTGATGAAAAATAATGAAAAAATAAGTTGATTATTTTCAATAAAAAATGAAAAGAAAAGAAGAAAATACATAAATAGGTACGTACATATACTTGTATTTTGCTTTCTGCAGGAATGGTTATGGTCAATGGAGATGAAGGGCTAGCAGATGACTGTGGGCAGGAGGCGTTAATTTCTTCTACAAGAGTTAGTGGTTATTTAATTTGGCGTGCTTGTATCAGTTTGGTTATAGTCCGGGCGGCGGCCGCAAGGAACCCTACCCTACAATATAATAGAACACATCCTCTTTGTACGGGTGGCTGACCTCTAGTAACATGAATTTTTCGTGGTCGGCCACGGCGCAGCTTGGCACGTTTGTCATAATAATAAAAAGTTTACCCTCGTTTTCCCATGAAAAATATCTCATCGAATAATAGAATAAGACCTGATTGTAATTCTAGAAGCAGTTTAGTAAAGCGTATAAATCTTAGTCGGCAGTTTTCCAGGTCCGACCACATTTACTTTCCGAAACAAATTTCCGGATTGAAACTAACTCAACTAACCAGGCTGGGGTCAGGCCGACCAAATTATATTTGAACAGCTTTAATCAAACTATAATTACGATTTATTTTCATTCTATTATTCGATGAGGTAAAATTTACCTGTCATGCGGTAGTACAAATGTTTCGGAAAGTAAATGTGGTCGGACCTGGAAAACCGCCAGGCTGGGGTCAGGCCGACCAAAGTATATGTGAACAGCTTTAATTAAACTATAATTACGATTTATTTTCATTCTATTATTAGATGAGGTAAAATATACCTGTCATGTGGTAGTACAAATGTTTCGGAAAGTAAAAGTGGTCGGACCGGGAAAACTGCCAGGTTGGGGTCAGGCCGACCAAAGTATATGTGAACAGCTTTAATCAAACTATAATTAAGATTTATTTTCATTCTATTATTCGATGAGGTAAAATATACCTGTCATGTGGTAGTACAAATGTTTCGGAAAGTAAAAGTGGTCAGACCGGGAAAACTGCCAGCTTTAATAAAGCTATTATTACGATGCATTTTCATTCTATTATTCGATGAGTTAAATTTACCTGTCATGTGGTACCCTAAATTCGGTCGGACACCGGAACCTGCCAAAATAGCACCCGGCCGACTAAGATTTATACGCTTTACTAAACTGCTTCTAGCATTACAATCAGGTCTCATTCTATTATTCGATGAGATATTTTTCATGGTCAAACGAGGGCAAACTTTTTATTATTATGACAAACGTGCCAAACTGCGCCGCGACCGACCACGAAAAATTCATGTTGCTAGAGGTCAGCCACCCGTACAAAGAGGATGTGTTCTATTATATTGTAGGGTAGGGTTCCTTGCGGCCGCCGCCCGGACTATTAAGTGGGAGCTGCAGGAATTCAGTTAGTGTAAACTTCACAAGCCTGTAAATTAAAACCTTCAAAATGTAGTGAAATAACACGATGCAGAGCTGATTTTTACCCTTCATGATGCAAGCATGAGGTAAAAATGTGCCTTCAGCACTACAACATGCTATGACAGTTATCGTTTCACCTTTTTCAGTTGACGTAACTGTTGATACAGCCTTAGCTCCCTTTGCAGCAAGCACGTGGTCAGGACGGTTATTCAGTTGGAGTCCTGTTTCATCCATATTGAAGATATTTCTTGGTTCCATCACCATGTTGTCAGCCATCAAGACATTTTCCACAAGCTTAAAGTAAGCATCTACCTCCAGCTTATTCATAGCATTCGATCGCGCTAAGGATACACCTTCTGCCTTCCTGAGCGTAATATCAGGAACAAGTGCACAAAGTCGTATCCTGCTTTTTCAGCCTCCTTGTTGAACCGGTGTTTCAATGTTAACTGCTCAGCTAATTAATAGGCTATCTTTTTGACGTCATCAATCGTTAAAGGAAAACCTTTAGCTTGCATTGTTTTTATATGATTTGCAAGCTTATCTTCATTTTCTTTACCGAATAAAGAAGATGGTCCCTGTGGAGTCCCTAAGATTTCCAGTAATCGGGATATAAAATAATACCACAAAATATTGTATGCTCGCGTTGGAAGTAGGGAACGTCCGCCTCGTCTGACGGCTCAGTGGGCAATGGCGGGGCGCTCCCCGCTCCCCGCTCCTTATTATTTATTACAATCTCACATCATTTTCCCTTTTAAACAAAATAAACAAAATTTTAAATACAATATAAACAAAAGATAATCTTCTTTAGTTATTTAACTCTATAGATAGATACAATCAAAATTTTCAAACACCCTGTAAATATTAACACGAGGATCCCATTTATATTGTAGTGGTCCATCTCTTACTAATCGTATTTCTGAATCATCAATAGAGGCTTCGACCAGGTCTTTTAAGGATACCGCTACAGGCCGTGCATATTCAGCAATTTGATTAACGTGATATCCATCGTCAAAAGGCTGTGACTTTGAATTTGTACAAAGTCGAGAAAAGGGGTCAGCAATATTGCTTTTTCCTGGCCGATATATCACAGTGTAATTGTCAGCTTGCAGTCGTAGCACCCATCGCTCGATCCTGGCACAAGGCTTGGATCGTGGACCAAAAATAACTTTTAATGGTTTGTGATCCGTAACCAGCTCAAACTTTTTCCCGAAAAGATACATTTTAAAATGTTCAGCTGCCCAGACTAAAGCAAGGGCCACTTTTTCCGTCTGGCAGTATCTTTTTTCAACATCGGTAGGACTCTTATTGGCAAATGCAATTATACGTGGACCTAGTGAGTCATGTTGAACCAGTACTGCACCGAGTCCAACTGGACTTGCATCCGCAAAAAGTTGAGTCTTTTCATTGGGGTCATAGAATCCAAGGGTATGATTTTTAAACAATGTTTTAGCTTTTGAAAAGCATCTTGTTGTGGGTTTTTCCAGTACGGGGACTTGTGAAGTTTTTCTCTTAATACTTCTCGAATAGGTTCGGTAAGTGTGGCAAGATTCGGAATCCATTTGTTTACAAAATTAACTAACCCGAGAAAACTCTGGATTTCCTCAATGGTTTTCGGTTCACGAAACGATTCAATGCCTTGGATATATTTATCTAAGGGTTTGACTCCTGCGGAAGATAATTCATGGCCCAAAAAGTCTACTTTATTAGAATGGAAGATACATTTTTCGTGATTTAGGAGAATATTATTTTGTTTCAATAGTTCCATTACTCGAGTTAACCTTGAGTTATGTTTCGTTTCGTCACAGCCAAACACTAGAATGTCATCAATCAAATTGACGACACCATCACATGGCAGAAGTATATTTTCTAAGATATTTTGAAAATGTTGGTATAATTAACTAGTATAATTGGCTCTATACATACAGTATTTTAGTAACAATGTTTAGTAGTGAGTTAAGTGATGATCGGGTTGCTAGTTTATGAGGGTTGCTAGTTTATGAGGGTTGCGTGTTCGTTTACTGGGCATATGCAGCGAGTAGGAATATAATTTAAAGTCCGAATTTAGTATCACTATCAGCAAAACTTATCTTTGACGTAAACTAAATACGAAGGAATTATGTGTTGACCAATTTGTATGAACGGCTTGATCGACCTCCCTCCCCCCCGCACATAAGTGTCACCACATCATTCCTCCACTTAAAAAAATGCTTATAATTAATTTTAAATCTAAAATCATTCACAAGTCAACGTAATTCGCTGTGACGCCATAAGCGAGAAATGTAATACGATTCTTATAAAAAAACAGTGTTCATAAATGAATTCACAAACTTACTTTCAATATCACGCTATAATTCTTTAAGGGTAGACAGAGCATCGGCTTCAACACAATACAAAATCCAAGTTAAATTTAGTGACACCTCTCTTGTTGTAACTTAGTATTTCTGCTTACTTGAAATAACATTACTTTAATAAAATTATATTAGCTAGGAAGTGTTTTAATTACACATTATAACTAGTAGCCGTTATTGCTTGAGTTGTAGGTTGTAACTTTCCACTTTAATAACTGGTAACGTGTTTGTGCATCTTTCAGCTGCTTTGTAATATCCAACTCTTCTTCTGAACTGCCGAAGCAATATGTAGCAGCAATGCAATTCTGTTAAGCTAAATGTCAAAACTCGATTCTGAATCCGACGTGAGTTTCCAAATCGGCATTCTATAAATTCTGAGATCAATCGAAGGTACACTAGCGACACCCCTGTGAGAGCGGCGAACTATCAGTTGCGGGATTTAGACGTTTAATGTATGAGATGACATATGAATCAGTATTCGTTAGGGAATTCCACCATCACTTCGCATTCGAACACGAATTCATCTGTCAAATTAAAAGTTGGGCTTCATTGTGTGAAAGCGGAGTCGAAATACTATAAATTCCATTAAAAACTTTACTAATAAGATTTAAATAAGACAATTTTATGATTTAGTTTTTTCTTTTTAACTTGTCGCAATGGCTGTGTTTCTTTTGCTCTCATTTCTTGCAAGAAGTCTTTGAAAGAGTCTACCCACTCTTTTGGTTCATCGGAATTTGTGCGTTTTGTTTGAGGTAGCCTCTTGAGAACTTCTGTTCTATTCCATTATTTGTGTCCTCGGTTAGACTTTCCTCATTATCAATTTCATATTCCAATTCGTCTTCATTTTCTTCACTCTGAAAACTACCCATCTAGTTCCTCTATCGATCACCGTTACACAATATCCAAACCCATCGGATGTAATCGGCAAAGGTCCTACAATATCGACATGGATTTGCTCGAACCTATCTGCTGGAGCTATTTTACCAAATTCAGAAAAAGCATGCCTATTCACTTTGGCCTTTTGACACTTTATACATGTTTTAGCCCATCTTTAGATCTAATATCTTGATTCGTACTTGGCCAAAAAAATTTACTCGTTACCAGTTTCCTAGTAGACCTTATCCCCGGGTGGCTTAAGTTATGTATACTCTCGAACGCTAAACGTCTATAGATTTCTGGCAAATAAGGTCGGGCATTATTAGTTGACATTTCACAATATATCGCTTTATCGCTCATAGGTATATGTATTTGCTTAATTTGCACTCCGGACTCACTGTTATTGTTCTGCGAATTGTATGCCTGAACAATGTAATCGTCACATTTCTGTGCCTCAGCTAGTTCGTTGTAATTGATACTAGTGGGACAGGAAATGGTCTCGACACGTGATAACGCGTCCGCCACCACGTTGCTGGGACCTGTTAAGTAACGTATGTCCGTTGTGAATTCACTTATAAAAAGTAATTGACGTGAAACTCGAGGTAATTCATTTTCACCCCCCTTTTTATCAAAAGCGTGAGATAACGGTTTATGATCTGTGAAAATTATAAGCTGCCTACCTTCAAACATTTTTCTAAAGTGTTTAATAGCCAAATAAATTGCTAGTAACTCACGGTCATAGGTACTGTACCGTTTTTGAGCTTCATTAAAACGCTTAGAAAAGAAACCTAATGCTAGCCACACACCACTCACTTTCTGCTGTAAGACTGCTCCGGCGCATGTACTTGAAGCGTCGGTCATCAGAGATAAAGGTGTATTCAAAACCGGGTGATATAGCATAATTGCTTTCTGCAAGTTAATTTTACACTGTTCGAACGCTAAAATTGACTTTTCATTCCAATCTATTTGTGTTTTGTCTCTTTTCTTTGTATTATGCAGATATTTATCTATTTCAGCCTAATATTCGGCCGCTTTAGGCACGTGCGCACGGTAGAAATTAATCATACCTAAGAAACGTCTGAGTTCCTCTACAGTTGATGGTTTAGGAAAACCACATATTGCTTTAACCTTTTCCATAATGGGTCGAATACCCTCCTGGGATACTTCGTACCCTAAAAACTCTACCGTAGGTTTGCCAAAATTGCATTTAGAGATGTTAATTGTTATACCAAATTGATTCAATCTCCTAAAAATAATTTCTAAATGTTTCCTATGTTCTTGCATGTCTTCACTAGCCACTAAAATGTAGTCGATGAAGGTGAATTGAAATTCCTTACCTTGCTCGTCTAGGCCTTGTAGAACGACCGAATTCATGAAACGCTGAAAGGTTTGCGCTGCGTTTCTCAGGCCAAAGGTCATTCGAGGGAATTCAAAAAGCCCAAACGGCGTAATTATGGCAGTTTTAGGTATGTCCTCTTCAGAGACAGGGATGTTGTGGTACGCCCGATTTAAATCTAAACGTGAATATATTTTCTTCCCCGCTAACAGATAAGTGAAATCCTGCAACCTGGGTATCGGATAACGATCGGGTTTCGTTATGGAATTTAATTTACGATAGTCACCGCATGGTCTAATTTTGCCATTCTTTTTTGGAACCACGTGTAAGGGACTTGCCCAAGGACTTTTCGAAGGGCGACAAATACCTAATTCCTGCATCACACGAAACTCCTCCTTCACTTTTTTATACCTGTCGGGCGGCAATGGTTGGAGAAAGCGGTCTAGCTCGGGCAAAAACTGGCGGGCCAGTAGTTTCAATTACATGACTCACCGCGTGATTCGCTTTCCCTCTAAAAGAAACAGGTTTAGTTATTTCAGGGAATTGTCTCAAGTCGTAAAATGGGTGCCCATTATCTACTGTTTTAACGGAAGCTGCGTTGCAAGAGACAACTTTAGCTACTGATTTTAAAGTCGTTGTCTTATCTATTAGTTTACGTGCACTTAAACCGACTAACAATCCGAAATTGCTTATGAAATCCGCGCCTATAATCGGTTGTTTAAACTCGTGCGATAGCAAAAGTCCAACGGAAAGCTCTCCTTAAACCAAAATTTACAATAATAGATTTAACACCATAAATACAAATTTCACTACCGTTTGCTGCGTATAGTTTGTACTCACTCGCCTCCTTAGTGGTACCTGGACACGCTGACACCGGAAGAACAGAGACATTTGCCCACGTATCCACCAGGAAATTAAGACCGCTGATCCTGTCGTTAATACATAGACGGTGATTAGAAACGTCGATGCAACCTCCCGTCGTAGAATGCACCTGATCTAGTTTCCCGCTTTGTGCGTGACCTTCTCCCAATTACAGGGCTGGTAGCACTTCTTAGCTTTCTCCTTATATCTATAATGGTAGAAACATAACCAGTTGGGGTTATTATACTTGCTCGACCGTGTCCTGCTGTTTCGCCTCTGGTTCTGTCGCTCCTTAGCATTACGGCCATTCCGTGACCTTGATCGGTTGCGATTTAATTTATTACTGCGTTGATTCAACTCCATTAATTCCGCTACTTGTCGGCTCAGCTGGGAAACCTCTGACGCCAAGCCTTTACTTGTAGATGCTACTTCCGCCACTTCGCAGGGTTTAGTTGTCTCAATCATCTTATCCGCCATCGCTGTTAACTCGTTCTCGTCTTTTTGCGTTGAAATAGCCAAAACTCCTCGGACCACAGACGGTAGTAGATTTCTCCATATAATAATTAGGGTATCATTTGGAATTTTATCTCATGCTAAATTCTTCATCCTCCGCCATAACTGTGAGGGTTTTTGGTCACCCAATTGCATTTCACCGATGACCTTTTGAACTCTGCGTACCTCTGACTCCTGATATATCTTCAGAAGCCTTGTTTTCAGCGTTTGATATTCCTCTAAAATATCCGTAACTTGAAATATAACTTGTTTACCCAGTTTCGTGACGGTCAGCTGGAACGTTTTGTCATCTCCAGCCTTTTGCGGTGAAAACTGTCTCGAACTGTATGAACCAACTTTTAGGTTGATCGGTCCAAAATTCGGGTATGCGGCTGATGACAGACACCGCCCCTACATCTTTTTCGTCCGGCAGTTTGCTCCGTTAAAGAAAAACGACAATATCTTGATGAGAGGTCGGCGCGCAGCCTTGAAGTACTCAACACACCGCCGCCGAGTAGTGTTGAGGAGCCGATCGCGTTCACCCCGTTCCTTGTAACACCCGATTGTTTCGTTCACAAGCACTGACTGTTTGTTTGGTCACCACTGTATGCACTATATGCACTAGTGCGTAGAATTAAGTGCGTAAATAATGTTCACACTATTGAGCCCTTAGCAGAATCACTGTCCAGTCTATTAGTAGAATAAGTGTCAACTCCTATTAAAAGGCATTTGTTCCAGCCAGGTTGTGACAAGATGTATAAATTAAATTCAGAAATTCCGTTCACGAAAACTCGCGTGTATTGATAAGCACTTAATTTAGATACATGTGTCGGGTCGGGGGCGCGCGGATCGACTGGCTCACATTCTCAGTCCGGTCTCCCGCCGCGTGTACAAAATACAATTCAACATTTTACAATGTGTCCCTACAATATTATCCTTCGGGAGGAGTGCATTTCTTTTTTGCTCAATAACTTCGGCCCTTCTGCCACACACATATTGTAACAAATCATCTGAGACAGTCTTTGATGGTGAGTCTGTTGACAAGATATTTTTTAAATCTTCTTTCATAGCTGGGTGTTTAGTTGCCAAACCCTTCAACGTATTTGACAGAGCGTCCCTCTGATTCAGTAAAGCATGCGTTACAGTACCCAACGTATAATCGGCATGCACCAAATGCTCCAGAAGATGACACATAAGTTGTCAAGATAGGGTTGATTTTCAAAGGAGAAAAAACTGGGCAAGCATGAATATCTTATCTGATTTAAAGTGATACCTAAGCGCTGACATTCGGTGCCCTGTGCAGCAATGTATGGCTTGGGAGCTGGCATAGACGGATCCTGCTGTTTGATGATTGCTGACCAATTAAATTCTTCCTCTGTAAAGGCTTTAGGGGGAACCCATGGTTTTGGAGACAGAACATCCAGCTGAACAATATCTACTTCTTCTTCTAAATGATCTTGCGACGCCATCGACTTCCGTCTTCCGAGTTTGACTCTGAATAACAAGTTGGAAACTTTGAATGAATTGTTCCATCATTAGTTTCATTTCCTGTTGGTCTTTTTCAACCTTATCAAGGCGACTTGTCCTCCTGCTTTTTTCTGATGACTTGGTGGAAGGCAAAGAAACTTCGTCTTCTGATTGGTCGGAAAGTTCCCTGGTTGCTGCTTCTCTGCTCTTCAGAAGGGGCTTGATCTCCGCGACTGCCGCTATTACAAGCTCGTTTTGTATTGCTGATCCTCTTATCCGAGTGGCTAGAGACGTGGGGTGGATGATCAACCCAACGCATAACGGTCATCCTCAAAGTTTGACTTTTATATTTCTGAAAGACTTCTCTGACAAGGAAGTACCATCCGGGGAGAAAACTCTGGCGAATCCCACAGTGGGTATTGCGAACCTAATTTTATTCAAAATCTGAGGGTCCGATTCGCCCCCTAAAATGATTTCTTTGGTCATGACTCAAATTTTACACTCCAACCATCCCTCTGGTAGCTGGTCCTCAACCAGACGAACTATCCGGTGCAGTATCACGTTGTCGTCGGGGTCGTCTGCTTCCTATGTAAGCAGTGATTGCAGCGTAACCATTTCAGGCGAAGATGACGCCTATAACAAGGAAAACAAAATATATTTTATAAAATTTCAACACTTCGTTATCAAAACAGTGCTGAATTTTCCGTACCCGCGGGATCGACCCATTTGATAATTTTGATCACCACGGCTCGCAGGGATGACCAATAAGGCTCGCTAGGATGACCCGTACGGCTCGCAAGGATGACCCGTACGACTCGCAGGGGTGACCCGTATGTTTCGCAGGGATGACCCGTGCGGCACGCTGGGATGATCCGTGCGGCTCGCTGGGATGACCCGTACGGCTCACAGAGATGGCCTGGCCCGTACGGCTCGTAAGGATATTCGTACGGCACCCAAGGTGGTCCGTACGGCACTGGGGTATGGCCCCTGAGCTACTTAGTTCGATAAAATCCGGGCTACGCAGATGTGAACTAAAAGTACGGTGAAAAACTTTATTAATTCAGGTAGAAAGAATTATGTACCATTATAAAGAAACGGTTCTATGAGAGACCGTTTATTGTTCTATACAAAGTTTATCGTAAAAATTATTAGGTGAACAACCTACAACATAGAATGAAAAAACACAAGCATCTACTAACAAATTAAATACACTTACCATTATGAAAATCCGTAATAATGTAACGCAATAACACCATCGAACATTCAGTAATGAAAGGTGTTATATTCGAACGAACACACGTGGTTAAAATTTTTGTACAAATGACACGTATAGCACGTAACGTAATCGAAAGCGTACTGACAAGACCGCGCACACAGCACCGCCCGCACGTTGTTCCCCCGCGCGGGACGGAGAGCGAGGGTTGGGGCTGGGAGCGCAGCTAGACGGCGCGGGGCACTAAAGGCACGATAGTTTCTCGTGAAAATCGGAGGATGTAATCTCACATGGTCAAACCGACGGCACAGACCATGAAATAAACCATTTACCAGGAAGTTATTCCACAGAAACTTACAAATTACACCAAAAATAAAATCTCGATTAAGATCGACTGACTTAGTCATAAATGTGGCCAACACTATGAGACGAAAGAGCGTTCAAAGCTCGCTTCACTTCGCATTTGTTTATGTTCCAAGAATCGATGTTTACAGAATGCAGATTCAAGGTCATTGTTGTTCGAATTTGAAGTGAATGTGAAGATCGAGGTGAGATGCGAGTTAATGTTCGGATTTTACAGAATCGACGTCCAGTTCCGTGTTCTACATAGCGCAAGGAACACATACATACCTTTCTAAAGATACACAACTGGGTATTCTGAGTGAATAAAGATTACTAATATCGTCTATGAAAATGCTGAACTTATCTCTGATGGCTTCTGGTACAGGATCATCCCAGTTGAGACCGTCGATGAAGAGATGCTGTAGTAGTAACTTTAATCTGAAAATCACAGATGCGCAGTAACCACAAGGATCATATAATCTAGCAATTGTACTAAGAACTGACCTCTTAGTCACAGCTTGACCAGTGGGAACATTGACTTTGTATGTGAGTGAGTCCAAAGATGGATTCCATTGAATCCCTAGCTTTGATAAAACTTTTAGGGTCTGAATGATCAAACTGATGTGGCTGTTCGCAACAATCATCAGGCAAATCATGAAGAAGTTCTGGGCGGTTTGTAGCCCACTTTCTGAGCTCATATCCGGCTGACTTGAGTGCTTGTATATAAGCTCTTGCTTCAAACATTCGGCTTCTGAGACTGAATCAGCTTCAGTGAGCACGTCATCAACAAAAACATCATGTCCAAGTGTCACCGACGCCCGCGACGCGAGACCCCCCAACCACAAGCCAACCGATCAAGCGCTCCCACCGTCCGCCAAGGCGACAGCCCCAAATCATACAAGCATTCGATCTTTATAGGTTCTGAAGGATCCGTTCTCCACAGAATGAGCTGATATTTTCTATCCTCTGGGTAAATCCAAGTCATTCTGACCATCATTTTTACATCTTTAGTGAAAACCACTTGGTGTCGCCTGAATGTAAACATTGATTTAATGAAGTGCCATTTGAGGTTTTTCCACTACCATCAAATACCACTCGCAGTTTGTCTGATTACCGTTTGAATATGCCATGATGGGCGATAAAATAGTGCTCCGAATCGTACTGGAAGGATGATGGCGACATATGACGAATTTTTTCATACATCCATGAACTGACGATTCTGAGGTAAATCTGGGTTTCGTGATAAATTGTTGGACAACCCAGTTGTGTGTTTAGCCTTTGAATCACCTAAACTAGGCCTTTCTGATAATTTTATCTGAGCATATACGAGGAGTGATCAAAAAGTAGTGATAATGAAACAGAAAAAAAAATATTTTTCAACATTGTCTCCTTCTCTATCTACACACCGAGTCCAGCGTTATTCCAAAATTTCTATCTCTTTCAAAAAAAATGATTTCTCTTGGCCTTCCAAAAACCCTTCCACGGCCTCAATCACTTCATTATCATCGGAATATCTATTACCACGCAAGTATTCTATTAGTTTTGGAAAGAGATAAAAATCACTGGGGGCCAGGTCCGGCAAATAAGGTGGGTGATCCACTGACCCAGCTTGTTGAATGGCACCCAGTGAAACAGCAGAAGTGTGAGCCGGCGCGTTGTCCTGATGAAACAAAATGCCTTTTCTGAGTTCGCCTCGTCTTTTCTCCTTTATAGATTTTCTCAATTTAACTATTAAAGCTGCATAGTAAACGCCTGTTATTGTGTGTCCCTTCTCAAGATAATCAATCACTAATATTCCTTTGGAATCCCAAAAAATTGAGGCCAGAACTGTCTGCCGATGCTGTGGTTCGAAATTTCTTTGGAGTTGGTGACAGCGGTCTTTTCCACTGTAAAGATTGTTGTTTTGTCTCTGGATCAAAATGTTGAACCCATGTTTTATCCATGGTGACAAATCGAGCCTAAAATTGTCAGGATCCACATGAAATCTGTCCAACCAGCGCCTTGAAAGATCGAGTCTGATTTTCTTCGGATCTTCTGTTAACATTCTGGGTACCCAACGCCCCGAGACTTTTCTCATATTTAGATAATATTTTAATATTGATTGGACACCGCCATATGAAATGCCAGTTTCCTGGACTAAATAACGCACTGTAACTCGACGATCGTCTAAAACAATCTTTTCGACTTTTTCTATGTTTTCCTGCGTAACTGACGTCAATGGCCGGCCAGAGCGGTGCTCATCTTCTGTCGATGTTCTTCCAGTCTTGAATTGAGCTGACCATCTTGCCACAATAGAATATGGCAGAGCAGACTCACCTAAAGTCACCACCAAATCACGATGGATCTCTTGCGTCGTTAACTTTTTTAAACTGAGGTATTTAATAACGGATCGCACTTCGTTTTTCTCCATAATTATATTTAACGTCGGAATTCGTCAAACAACTAAACAAAGTTTCTATGTTTCTTAAAATTAAGACTTAATTTTTTGTATCTACCCTCGTAATGAAATGATCTTTAATTATTGGTATGAATGAGTAAATTATGAATTGTACAAGTGGGTCATTATCACTACTTTTTGATCACTCCTCGTATTTACCATCTGAAGTCCGAGTTGTGGTTTCTTGATTGAATCTCTCACACTCGTCGTACAAGGGATTTTGTACCTTCTGTTTCGGTGGTTTTTCTGATTTCCAGAACCGTTCCACTGCTTCTGTAAGCATGGTCTGATGAATAGGGTTGTAGTCCCGTTGATCAACTGATTCTGATGAACTAGGTGAGATGTACTGGTCAGCAGGCCTCATGATGACATGACCGAAACAAGTACCATATGCTGGCAGTCCACTGAAATTGAGATTAATATTTGTTCCATTATAAATATAATTAAGGACATCTGTACCTAAAATTATATCAGCTTTAAAAAGTTCTGAAAAATGCTGATCTGCTAACTGAATATCATTACGATATTTAATATCGTTAACACAATCCAATTTCATTGATGGTATTGGAGCTGTAAGCTGATACAATATTATTGCTGTTGTACTGATGAGAGGCAATGTTTTAGCAACTGGCTTGAATACAATTTTTACTACAATTTGACTGACTTTGTTATTGTCAACCCCTACTAAATTTAATGAACTCTTCTGTCGATGTAATTTAAGCTTATTAAGTAATGAATCTGTAATGGTACTGACACTAGCTCCTTTATCTAAGAGAGCTCATGCTCTTATTTCTTATGTCTAAGATGACCGTGGGGTTGATGTTCATGGGGACTGAATTTACACCGGCAGCATTACATCCTCATTCTTGAAACGTTTCTGAAGGGCGACCTAAGCGAAGCTTATCATAGGACTGAATGTGTTAGGCAATTGAGTAGAATGGGACTGAACAGGAGAATGACGGGACTGAGCAGGGGAATGACGGGACTGAGCAGGTGAATGACGGGACTGAGCAGGCGAATGACGGGACTGACTTACGTATGACTAACTGGCTGACGGTTTTACAGGTGGTCTTTTGCCACTCTGTTTCTGGTGGTCATCTGGACACAGCAGTGTTGTGCTTTTCGGACTTGCAATGCTTACACCAACCCTTTTTGGTGCAGGAAGCAGCATAGTGCTGTCTTAAGCACTTGAAGCATGCGTTATTCTGAAGGGCCCAATCCTTTCTACCGGATGGTTTTAAGTTTAGACACTTTTCGCGTCTGTACAAGGTGTGGTTCTCCCTACAATGATCGCAAGGATTGGGTTTTGACTGACCTGTGGACTGGTGACTTGATACCTTAGGCGGTCGGGTTGGTTTTGATGACTGAGGTTCCTTTGAAACCAGCTGAAGGTGGCACTATTCGTCCAGGAAGGACGTAAGCTGTGTGAAGGTCGGAAGTCCCTTCACAACCTTCAGTTGAGCCTTTCCATGGGCGCTTTCAAAGCGAGCTCTGAGGCTAGTCGACAACTTCTTCAAGGCGATGCTTAAAAGGAGATACGACCACTCTTACAGGGAAACCCAATTTATCCAATGCCTTGGTGGTTTCCATTAATGGATTATAGAAATCCGTCCGTAGCCCTGCACATGATGGAGGGATCTGAGTTAAATTCAGAAGTTTATCGATTTACGAGTCTGAAAGGAGTCGTACGTTCTGAAAACGTGACTTTAAAAGCTCCGCTAAATTGCCCGTGTCAAGTAGGACATGACATGCGAAAAATACGCTAGATTGCCCGTGTCAACTAGGAGGTGACATGGCGCCGCGCGGTGCCAGGCCGTTGATTTGTTTGAAATATAGTGGTCTTTGTCTGTTCAATTGTATCTATATATATCTGTCTTGCTTCTTTATAATATTTCCTACCAATATTAGCCAAAACAATCATCCGGGCCATGAAAAAAAATTGAAAAAAAAAAGTTTGAAGTTGTCGGTGTTTGACGTTGTGTTTACAGTGACGTGAAAGTGAGACTTGTGGAAGAAATTTTAATAATTTTAATAGAAAAAGTGGGTGTATTGTGTTGGTTTTTCTGTATTTTCAAGGTAAGTAAACAACTAATGTGTAGACATAAAATTTTTAGCACGAAACACAAAATTTTGTCTCAAATTTGATGGTAAAAAAAAATTGCGCGGGATTTTTTCACGAATGCAAATATTGTTTTATAATTTTCGTATTTTTGGGCTGTTTTATTATATTTATTGCAGTTAATATGTTAAATTAAGTAATTAACAACCAGCGTAGTAAAAAAAACAGCAAAATACGACAAAAAGTAGGTTTTACAAATGTGAAGTATCGTTCGTATGGTTTTAAGGCCGGGGCACACTGAGAGTTTCGCCCGTTTTTTTTACGAGTTTTTAAATAAAATGTAGCATGTGCCCTAGGTACACAAACTGCTTGTGGATGTTGTTTCTGTTATTTGGGTTGCATTTTTTTTTGTTAACTGCTTTTAGCCTGTGACGTAAAAAGATGGAGAGGAGTCGGCGAGGAGTGGGTGCGAGAGGTGGTCGGGCAGCTGGACAGAGAGGTGGACGGGGGGCTGGTAGAGGCTCTAAGCCACGTTGTGCACGATCTCTAGTATACCCAATGTGAGCCAAATCTACTAACCTGTTCTACTTTTTTTTTTATAGTAATTTTACCTTATTTTTTTTGTAAATTTTTATTAATTTATGTGTATGTTCAGTTTATCGCCTGGAAACTCGGAGGCTGGGGAGCCTACTCCAGGGCCGTCTGGACTCCAACAACGGTAAAATCACATAATGTTCAAATGGAAGCAGAATTCCTTTTATTTGTTTTAATTTTTTTTTCAGGCCAAAGACCTTGTTGGAGCAAATCAAGGCGTTTAAAGACACCAAAGCTCTGGATGCCAAAAACAAAGCTAAATTGGCTCCAGACCAAAGAAAACGCCTTGAGGAGTTACGGAGAAAAAAGCAAGTCGGAAATTTCCGAATGCCTGATTCGCCAATAGAGACAAAGTAGGAAACTTTAAACATAGATTAGTTAGCTTGTTAGCGTCGAATATGATCATAGTATCCCTAATCATTAGGTACTTAATCTTACATTTCAATTCAATATTTATTTACAGAAAAGGAAAAGGTAAGGGAAAGGGGAAAAAGGGGAAAGAGGACACACGGGTGTAGCTACCTTGCCCACTCCTACCTGGGGTGCCGACTGAGCCTCCTCCGCGTGTACCCCAGCCATGGGAGCTAAAAGAAAGAGATGAGCAGTCTGCGGGCACGCCACCACGGGCCGCTCCGGACGCTATCACGGGTAAGACTAACAGTTCCTATCGCAAAAATCTCAATTTTTTTGTTGAAGCTTACACAATACTTAACTTATTATTTATTTATTTATACTAGATGCCACCGATGCGGAAGACGGCCTAGTGGGAACTCGTCCGCGATCCACCCCGGATAGAGTAATGGGTAAGACTAACAGTACCTACTTACATCAAAAATCATATTTTGTGCAAGCTTACCTAATACTTAACATTATATTTATTTATACCAGATGTCACGGAAGATTTGCTTGTGATTCTGGGGTCTTCAGAGGCAGAGACAAGCACCCCGCCTCCAAAAAAGTAAGTCATAACATAATGCTTCAGACACTAGTGAATCTAAAATATATAAAATTTATTGTTTCTACCATTTTTCATTGACAGAAAACGAATCATCAAGTTTTCACCATCGACGGGGATAATACAGTGTGCCGTTCCCCCCGAAAACCCCGTGCCAGCCGAGATCGAGCTTCTGGGTTTCACGCCTTGTTAGTATCATATACCTATCGAAAAGTTAAAAAAATTAAAATTAAAATAAATCAGTAAAATGTATAAATTGTTTCAGCTTCCACTACTTCGACAACAGCGCCTGGCTCTGGAAGGAGCGCCTATGAGATCGGTATGTTCCACTTTTATTTAAGCATTTGCCGTCTCCGTAAGATGATAGGGTGGATCAAATCCTAATATTTCTTCATCTACTTATCGCAGATTTCAACATGGATAACTTTGAAGACCCAGGTGCAGGTAGTGACGTCGACCCAGATGACAATCTCGTTGACATTTCATTGAAACCACGGGATGTCAACGAGTACCCGGCCGACGTCGAAGACCCGTCATTAGACATTATCGATGCTGCTGCTGACCAGGTTCTTCGGTTTGCCGTAGGACCTGGTCAGGATTTGTTGTATTTTGACTGGTCTAGCGAACCCGGGAATTTTGAGGGGGTCAGGGAAACTTTTTCCGAGCTGGTTACCGGGCCCACATTTCGGAACGCGGATCTCACTCCCTTGGAGGTGTTCGAAAAAATTTGGGATGCCGATATTCTCGCCCACATTGTTGCTGAAACAAATAGATATGGCGGCGAACTGCAAATGAAAAATATAAAGCCGAGCGCGAGGATCAGTCGCTGGAAGGACGTAACCTTGCAAGAAATAAAAACTTTTTTTGCCATTATAATGCTGCAGTCGCTGGTCATCAACAATGTGGAGCGAGAGTATTGGTACCCCAAATTTGATGCTCTCCGGATCGGGGATTTCAATAGTATTATGAGATACAACCGTTTCCTGCAAATAAAACGTTGTTTACATTTTGTAGACAACGCCTCCTTGCCCGAGCATCCCACCAGACTCGATAAAATAATGCCGGTGATACAGCACCTTAACAAAAAATTCAGTGCTCTTTATGTCCTCGAGCAAAACATAGCAGTCGACGAGTCGCTCCTTTTATGGAAGGGGCGACTCTCATTTGCTCAGAAAATTTCCACAAAAAGAGCGCGAGTGGGCATAAAAAGCTACGAGTTGTGTGAGTCACGGACGGGTTATTTGTGGAGGATGGAGATTTACTCGGGCAAGGGGCATGTTCATGTTGCGCAGGTGCAGGAACCGGTTGAAGAGCATGAGGTAGAGGATGAGCCAGACTGTGCCACGTCTCAGATTGTGCTCACTTTGATGAGACCTTTGTTTAATCGAGGCCATACATTGGTTATGGATAGCTTTTATAATGCTTCGCTCTTGTCCAGGATCCTCAAAGTGCAGCACAAAACAGACACTATGGGCACAATTCGGCTCCACAGGGAGTTTGTTCCGGAGACGTTAAAGGCGAAAACCAAAAAAAATATGAAAGCGGGAGAGGTGGCGTTCAGCACGACCAAAGATTTGAGCTTGGTTGTCTGGATGGACAAAAACTTGGTGTCCATGATCTCGACATTCCACGACGTCGGAATCGGTGGGATTGAAAAATACGGGTACTACAGGTACAAACCGCAGGTAGTATTAGACTACAACCTCTCTATGGGTGGTATCGATCACAAAGATCAGATGCTTCATGCCTATCCCGTAGAGAGGGTAAGAAACGTTGTGTGGTACAAGAAACTCTTCCGCCGATTAATAAATGTTTCCATCCACAACTCGTTCGTGATGTTCAATCACAACCGCGCTCATGTCTTTGGGAATCGGGAATTTCGTCTGCAGTTAGCGCAAGAGTTACTGCAAACTTGCAGAACTCCGGCACTTCCTAGATCGCTAGCACCAGCGGCCCGAGCTGAACTAACGGGAATGCACTTTCCCGCTAAAAATCAGCAGTCTCAGCGCTGCAAAATGTGCCACGCTGCCAAATTGCGTCGCACCACAGTATGGAGATGCAGCACCTGTTGCGTTAATTTGTGCATCGATGGGTGCTACACGGCATATCACGAAACTCTTTAATAAGTTTTTTTTTTCATTTTTTGTGGTGCATTGCCGTGGGGTTTGGTCCATAATAACACTGCTGCATCTCTCACCGTGGGTATCGTAAGATGCGACTAAGGAAAAACGACGCCAATTGTTCCTGTGAGTGTCGTAAGATGCGACTAAGGAAACTCAAATGAGACCGCCTCCATCTCTTCCTGTGAGTGTCGTAAGACGCGACTAAGGAAACTCAAATGACACCGCCTCCATCTCTTCCTGTGGGCGTCGTAAGATGCGACTAAGGAAACTCAAATGAGACCGCCTGCATATCTTACCGTGAGTGTCGTAAGATGCGGCTAAGGAAACTCAAATGAGACCGCCTGCATATCTTACCGTGAATGTCGTAAGATGCGGCTAAGGAAACTCAAATGAGACCGCCTCCATCTCTTCCTGTGGGCGTCGTAAGATGCGACTAAGGAAACTCAAATGAGATCGCCAGAATCTCTTCCCGTGAGTGTTGTAAGATGCGACCTAGGAATCTCAAATGTGACCCCCTCAATTTTCCCGAGAGTGTCGTAAAATGCGACTAAGGAAACTCAAAAAAGACTGCCTACGATTAATCCATTCTAGCGAACCAATTTATAATTTTTTTTTGAAGCACACCTCAAGATGTTTTTAATTATCTATGCGTGTTTTTAGGTATTTACCTATGGTCCTCTGTTTACAATTGTAAGATCTAGATGTAAATCCTGAAATAAATGGATTTATTATTATTACTTTGGTCAAAATTGAGGCCATGTATTTATCTATTTACACTTTATAATCTAGATGTAAATTTCGGCCGAAATTAATGAATTTATTGTTATAACTTTGGTCAAGATTGAGTTCAAGACTTTCGCATTCCAGTATATTTATATTAATATTTTATATGCAAAGAAAAATTAACATCTCTTTAGCAAAAATAGGGATAGGCACAACAGAAATACTAGAAGCAAACATAAACTCGATGTACTTGATATTCGTCTCCACAAAGTCACCAATTATTTTAAGGATCAGTGTATTGGTCCAGAATAATTCTACAATAATATTCCCTTATGTATTCAAAGCTTCAAAGCTTAATTAAACAAAAAAATTGTAAAAAAGGCTATTACAAAATTTCTGAATATCTATCAGACAATCAAGCCTGGTAATAAATTGCTCAGCTCAAGGCTAATTTAGATTTAATATCATTAGAAAATAAGAACATTTGTTATTATTGAAAAGAGCAACCCCTTTTATAGTTTCTTACTCATTCTTCTCAGGGGAAGACTGCACCTTAGTGAATGAGCTTAACTTGTAATTTTAACGTTTTCAAGCAACACTTAACTGTTTTATGAAATTAACCCTTTTTTTAAATCTTATCTTACTCATCTCATCTATGTTTATTTATATAAATACAAGGTAGATGTGGCACTAGTGCGTCGTAATAGACGCGCTCAAATTTAGGCAATTGGTTTTTATTCCTTATGTCCACTGCTGGGCAAAAGCCTCCCTAAGGATTCTTAGTTGACTACGGAACCCTAATCAAAACTTTTTTTTAAATAGTACCAACTTCAAAAAAGCGAAAAATAAATACAATGCTTCAAGTATGTAGTACCTACCTACTGAGCTGTTTGAAGTCGGTGCGAAGGCGGCCGCCTTCCTTTAATTTTCATGGCACCGACTTCAAACAGCTCAGTAGGTAGGTACTACATAGCACATCAAATGATATGGTATTTACTTTTCGCTTTTTTGAAGTTGGTTCAATTTTTTTTAATTTTTTAGTGCAAATTATAACCTCTTAATTTTTTGAAGTTTGTTATATTTTGAAGTCGGTTAATAAAACAAAGTGTTATCTTTGAAAAGTTTAAGCGATTTTTTAATTTTTTTATTTTACATACATCCAGTTTAAACTGAGAACCCCTCTTTTTTTGAAGTCGGCTAAAATACTGAAACCTCCTAAATGTAACAAATACTTTTCTGAAAACCGCATCAAAATCGGTTCAGCCAAACTCGAGATAATCGCGGACAAACGTACGTACATACATACATACATACAAACATACATACATACAAACAAACATACATACAGGTTAAAACTCCTTTTTTTTGAAGTCGGTTAAAAAAACTTCTATTAGAAACAGCTCAGGGTGTAGACCAAAATTTGTAAGAGTGGTACCAACCCATCTCGCACCGTTTTGCTAGGCCGTTTTTTCAATCACGCACTTAGTGTGTACCAAACCTTTACGCCCGCCATCTGGCGATAGTTTTTTGTTTGCTGTTGAATGTATTTTTTGTTTACTGTTGAATGCACAAGTGTGATACCTTTTTAGAAAGGGCTTTAAAAGTGCCGTTGGGCATGGTTATTGTTATTTTTTTATGGTATGTTAAGTAGAACAAAAAACTCTGTAAAACTAAGTGAATTCACAGTGTGAATGAGCACTGTTGAACTAATTATCATATATTTCAGTGATGGTAAATGCTATCGCAATGTTTTTTGTTTATTTTGTAAGAATATTAGACTACTTGTCTTGTATTTATTCTGTTACGGATGTAACTTAATTAAGGAACTAATTTAAGTCTTTCTCTAAATGTTTTCTAGGTAATAAACATATTAAAAAGAGGCGTGACGTAAGCAGCCAATCCCCGCGTCTTAACATTTTTTCTAATTGGTCGCCGCGAAGTTCCGGCGTCCCGGCGCACCGCGCGCCCGGCGCGCGCGCCCCTCAGTTCTTTTTCAATTTTCTTAATCAGTGCTTGGATGGTGTTTGCTTGGCAAAGACGCACTCGGGATAGACGTTCGTCACGCGCCTTTCATTCAAAATAATTTGGTTGTTTTAATTGATTGCCACAATCATTGCACTACCTGCGCGAAACCTTTGTGGGTATGCTTCCGTAACAAACATTTTGGTCAATTCGAGCCAGATCGCCGTGTGTGAACCAGATTAGTAGTGATTGTGTACCTACCTATCGCGCATATAAGTGTAGTAAATATGTCCGTTTTTCGTTCACCGACTGGTGTCAAGACCCGCAGCATGGCCGCTGCACGAACGGAATCGGACTCAGTGGCACCTGCTCCTGTGGATGAGAAGCGCAGCACGACGACGACAAAGCAGTCTACAGTGACCGCACGTAAAAGGCTGAAATATGAGTACGAAGCTGCTCAGCAACGGGCTCGCATTGAACTTGAGCTTGTGAACAAAAAATTGGAACTGGATTTAGCAAGCCTGGAAGACGAAGAGGATGATCGTGAGCCTACAGAACCCGATCAATCGAGCCATGTTAAGAAGTGGTTAGATGATCAGCCATTCGCCAAGTGCACCAACTGCCTCGAAGACCCTGGTGGAGGTAACGACCACCCAAAAGCCCGCCAACCACCTACATACATACCGCGCGGTGGCGGCGGCGGCGCGTCAAACGAAGGCGGCGCCGGCGAACACAAGGACAACGGTTTTGTTTACAAGAATGGTGACACCGCGGGTCAAATGAATCGCCCACGTACCCATAACATAAACCAACATGATGACTTATATTGCCGTCAAGATCAGATGGCAGCATTTACTACGGCAATACGAGACGCCATTATGACGTCTTCGGCATCTAGAAAGGATAATAGCGTGTTGCTAACTCGTCTCGCTACTTCAAAGGATTTGCCAACCTTTAGCGGCGACCCACTGGAGTGGCTCCAATTTAAAGAAGCCTACTACGAGTCGACGGTTCTCTGCAAGTATAGCGAGGCCGAGAATGTCTGGCGCTTGAGAAAATGCCTACGCGGCGAGGCCAAAGATGCGGTCTCAGCCCTTCTGATTGGAAGTTCTTCGCCAATATCAATGTTAAAGACATTGGAACTTCGTTTTGGTAGTCCGGATATATTAATGAATAAGATTCGTGAGGAGCTTTCAAAGCTTACCGCGCTTCCGGCCGCTTACCACTCAGAAATAGTGAACTTCGCCATCAAAATAGAAAATTATGTGACAGCTACCAAGGCTATCGAACGCGATGATCACCTTCATAGCCCTGAGTTGCTCAACATGGTGCTGACAAGACTCCCACCAACTGTACTTGGCAAGTGGGCCGACTATGCCTACGAGCGGCGTAACGAGGAAGTTCCGAAACTAGAGTTACTATCTGCTTTCCTGCACAGAGAGGCTACAGTGGCTGCCGTTTCCGGTATTAGTTATATTCAACGGCAGCCGCCCCAGGCCACAGGAATTGCACCTAAAAAGAAAACTGAGAATCAAAGAAATACTCATCAAGTTTTGGTCTCTGAGGACACGGCTAACGAAGCAAAGTGTCAATTTTGTCGTTCGCCTACTACAACGCATAAATTAGAAAACTGTAATAAGTTTAAACGTGCTCTAAAGAGAGACCGCTGGCGTCATGTTCGCAGCAAGAACCTATGTTTCAAATGTCTTGGCGCGCGACATTCTGACCCTTCTGCGTGCCAGGGCTCTGTATGCGAGGAGTGTGGACACCCTCATCATCGCTTGCTACACTGGATCCAGCGGGGAGAGCGCCGAGGAGGCGGCGAGAGCGGCGGCCGGCGGCGCGAGCCCGACCCCGGCCCACAGGGGGCCGACGACGGCGGGCGCGCGCCCGGTGGCGGCCGCGACGCCCGCGCCGACGACGGCGGCTGTAGCGCAACGGTGGCCCATACGACGGCTAGTGCTAAAGTGTTACCTAAAGTGTTACTCAAAATAGTGCCCGTGACCGTACATGGACCTAAAAAGACAGTACATACACACGCTTTATTGGACGATGGTGCGACAGTGAGCCTCATCGCGGGTGACCTCGCTGAGGAGGTCGGCCTGCACGGCAAGCCCATCACGCTACGCGCACGCGACGCCTGGAGCGGAGAGTTGGTTTGTCAAGCTGAGCAGGTAAGACTTAACATCTCTGCTCGTGACGGCGAACGTTTTGTTTTGAACGCACGTAAATTGAAGGAACTGAACCTACCTACACAGTGTTTGTCTAATGTGGACTTTTCTAAATATAGTCATTTGAACTCTGACGATTTGTGCCTGTGTGATGTGCAACCAAAATTACTGATAGGACAGGACAATTACGACCTTATAGCACCCATACTTTGTATACCGGGTCATAGCAAAAATGAACCTTATATAACTAAAACACGATTGGGTTGGTGTGTGCACGGGTTTCTGGGCAACCAAGATAAGCATCATCATGTTAATTGTTTCTCTGAATCTGATGTAATTGCACACCTTCATACAACATCTGACGACGACATCGGGTTGCACGAGTTAGTTCGTCAATCGTTCTCACTCGACTCAATAGGTATTTCAAATAACCCTCGTAAAAACCCCGATGAGTCGCGAGCTGTTGAAATATTAAATAAAACTTGTAAATTTGAAAATGAGCAGTGGTCTGTCGGTTTGCCTTGGAAAACCGACCAATTTTGTATGCCTGACTCTTATCCTCAAGCTGTTAGCCGTTTGAACCTTGTTAAAAATAAAATGGCGCGAAATAACGCTTATGCGGAGCGGTACCAGGGACGTATTCAGCACTTACTCGAAAACGATTTCGCTCGCGAACTACGCGAAAATGAAGTAGCTGAACATATTTGGTATTTACCCCATTTTGGGGTCGATAACCCCAACAAAAACAAGTTACGTTTAGTTTTTGACGCTGCTGCTAAGTCGCACGGTTACTCCTTGAACGACTTTCTTCTGTCAGGGCCGGATTTATTGCAATCCCTGTATGGAATTATGTTTAGATTTAGAGAAAATCCATTCGCCGTGGTAGGAGATATTAAAGACATGTTCCTAAGGATAAAAATTAGGGAAGAAGATCAACATGCCTTGCGTTTCTTATGGGGGGATAATAAAAAGTACGTCATGACGTCACTCATATTTGGAGCCAATTGCTCGCCCTACATAGCGCAATATGTAAACAAATTTAAAAATGCATCTCGCTTCGCAGATGAAATGCCTGACGCAGTGTTAGCCATTGAAAACAATCAGTATATGGACGATTACATCGACAGCTTTTCCAGCAGGGACGTAGCTAGGGAGACTGTTAATAAAATAACATTCATCCATTCACAGGGTAGCTTTGACATGCGAAATTGGAGCAGTAATGAGCCAGCTATTCTGGAAGACATGCCTAGGGACAAGCTGAGCGACAGCGCCTTTTGTGCGATTGATAGTCGATGTGAGCGCACTTTGGGGTTGTTATGGTATCCGGGTACTGATTTATTGGGATTCGATTTGTCACTGAAGCGCGTACCTGACGACATACTGCAATGTAAACGTGGACTAACTAAGCGAGAACTTTTACGTATAGTTATGTCTATTTTTGATATTCACGGATTCTTAGGCCCATTTACCATACAAGGTAAAATTATCATTCAAAAGGCTTGGAAATTAGATTTGCAGTGGGATAAAGAGCTGCCCGAGGATTTATTTACTATCTTTTCAAAGTGGATTTCAAATTTGGACTCTATTAGGAACATACGTATACCGCGGTGGTTCTTCCGCAAACCCGACGCGAACCTTAGTCCGACCCCTGTAAAGTCAGACGACTCGGTAGGTAGTACTGCGCGTGAGATAGAACCAACGCTCGAATTACATTTATTTTGCGATGCATCGCCGAGTGCGTACGCAGCTGTAGGTTACTGGCGGCAAGTAGACAGCAATGGAAAGATATTGGTATCTTTTATAGCTAGCAAAAGTAGAGTTGCGCCGACTAAGTTAGTTACGATACCCAGACTCGAGCTTCAGGCCGCGGTATTAGCATGTCGTTTAGCGGAGAGTATTAAAAAAGGACATAGGCTGAAACCTACTAAAATCTTTTATTGGACGGATTCTACAACGGTTTTACATTGGGTAAAAAATGAAAATAGAAATTATAAAGTTTTCATTGCAAATAGACTTGGAGAGATAGACGAGCTTAGCAGCATACAGGAGTGGCATTACGTGCCAACTAATTTGAACGTCGCTGATCTCGCCACGAAGTTAAATGATCATCAATTGGATAGTACGTCGGTGTGGTTTTCCGGACCCTTGTTTCTGCACGCTGACTGCGCCACCTGGCCGACGGAACCTGTAACAAAAATAAACATTAGTGATGAGGTTTTAGAAAAAGTTCATTTAATTGAAGAAGATAGTAGTTATTCGTGCGACTTACCTGTACCAGACCCCACCCGTTTTTCAAGCTGGTTACGATTATTGCGCGCGACTGCAACAGTGTTACTGTTTATTAATAAATGTAAGAAACAAAAATTGAATGGACTTACCGACGATTTAATGAAACGCGCTGAAATTTTATTAATTCGTTACTCACAAGCCAAGTGTTTTAAATCTGAAATTCAATTGTTAAGGAAAAATAAGGAAATAAAAAAGGACAGTCGACTTCGTACATTAACTCCGATACTTGACGAAAACGAGTTGTTGCGCGTGGGTGGGCGTATAGGAGCTGCTAAAGGGGTGTCAGCTGAAGTTAAAAACCCGTTGATCTTAGACGGACGCGACTACCTCGCTAGGCTTATCGTGACCGCTTATCACGTTCGCGCTGCACACGGCTGTAACGAGTTAGTAGTAAATGAGTTGCGGCAAAAATATTGGATTTTAAATTTGCGCCCTACGGTGCGCACTGCTGCTTCTCGTTGTTATTTTTGCCGAATTGCTAAAGCTTTACCTAGACCGCCACGAATGGGAGACTTACCTGAGGCTAGGCTTACTCACCACTCTAGACCCTTTACAATTTGCGGTGTTGACTTGTTTGGACCTATAGAGGTCACAGTAGGTAGGTCTCGACCGAAACGATATGGCGTCTTATACACGTGTCTTACTATACGCGCGGTTCACATCGAACTCGTACCGTCGCTAACTGCGGATTCTTTGATTATGGCGACACGTAGAATGGCAGCTCGTAGGGGTTGGCCGAAGGTAATCTACTCGGATAACGGAACGAATATGAGAGGTGCAGACGCTGAGCTTAGGAAGGCATACCAAGCTGTAGCAGACGACTCCCTCAATAAAGGAGTGTGTTGGCGATTTATTCCGCCAGCCAGCCCCCACATGGGTGGTGCATGGGAGCGCCTTGTGCGCAGTGTAAAGTCCGCTCTGAAAGTTGTTCTTAGGGAACGAGCGCCGCATGAAGAGACATTGATAACTTTGCTTGCAGAAGTAGAAAACATCGTTAATAGTAGACCACTTTCATATGTCTCAGTGGACCCCAACGACAGTGAATCTTTGACACCTAATCACTTTCTTATAGGTTCTTCATCTAACCTACCCACACCAGGAGTGTTCGACGATAGAGACCTTAACCTTAGAAAGAAATGGCGCATCGCCCAGCGCCTCACTGACGGGTTTTGGAAGCGCTGGATGAGGGAAATTCTCCCTGTCCTGATCCCTCGCCACAAGTGGCAAGGTGAAGGTAGTCAGTTAAGAATAGATGACGTAGTAGTAGTTATAGATCCAACATCCCCTCGCAATTTTTGGCCCAAAGGCGTAATAGAATCAGTATACCCTGGTACCGACGGCCGCGTAAGAGTTGTAGACGTGCGAACAGCCTCAGGGCTTATGAAACGACCAGTTACTAGGGTCGCCTTATTATTTGACCGTTTTGAGTGTCGTGATGACGACACTGGGGGGGAGAATGTTACGGATGTAACTTAATTAAGGAACTAATTTAAGTCTTTCTCTAAATGTTTTCTAGGTAATAAACATATTAAAAAGAGGCGTGACGTAAGCAGCCAATCCCCGCGTCTTAACATTTTTTCTAATTGGTCGCCGCGAAGTTCCGGCGTCCCGGCGCACCGCGCGCCCGGCGCGCGCGCCCCTCAGTTCTTTTTCAATTTTCTTAATCAGTGCTTGGATGGTGTTTGCTTGGCAAAGACGCACTCGGGATAGACGTTCGTCACGCGCCTTTCATTCAAAATAATTTGGTTGTTTTAATTGATTGCCACAATCATTGCACTACCTGCGCGAAACCTTTGTGGGTATGCTTCCGTAACAAACATATTCAATTGTAGGCCTAAATGTGGTATTTGTGCATCTGAGATATTTTAAGTTTATCTAGAATTACGGCTCCCGCCGCGAGATTTTTATGCAAAATCAAAGGCTTGTAAATAAATAATTTTGTATGGACAGGTATTTGTTTTTTTTAAAATTCCTATTATATATAATCGTAGTAACGTAATATAAAATAAAAAACCCTATGTCATCGCTTTAATTTTTGAGATATGATCGTCTAAATACATGTCATGCTCAAAAAAGCGCTATCTCCGTGTTCAGCGTATCGTAATTCTACAATGTAGTCAAATTTTGATAAACAAAACACTTAACTATGTAGCAGCATTCATACTAAACATAAAAAACATAACACTTGTTAGCGTTACAATAACAACTTTAGTCACAGCGAATGGCTTTGTGAAACTCGAGCCGCGCGGCGGAAGTCGTAAAAATGGCGGGACGATCTAGGGTTGGCATGCGGCCTCGCTTAGACAAGTAAGCGGCTAGGGCGACTGAATACGATCCTGCATCCAATGGCATGTGAACAATGACTGACAAGGCCTCACAGGTTAAGAAGGCTCGAAGGTAGTAATGTTTTTCTGCATCTGGGAGACCCGGTCGGTTGTGTACCAATGACATAAATAAATCAAAAAATGGAACCCATTCCTTCATGTCCCCACTGAATTTTTGCAATTCTATGGAAGGCAACTTCGCTGACTGACTCCCAGATAGTAGAAGTCCTGTTGATTTCCGAAAATTTGCCGTGTGAATCCAAGAGATCTGAATTATCGTTGATGGTGTCTACGCACTCCTCGTACGCAGCCAGAAACAAGGGATATACTCTATCAAAATGTCGCTTGGCCAATGAAGCGGCGATCTTTTCCTTTGATTCGTTGATGATACTGTAGTAGTAACGGGAGTTAAATCGCACCGTAGGCGGAGGGTTCGACATTGTGGTCAAGACCACTCAAACCAAGATTAAAATTAAGAACAATAAGCAAATGTAACGTAAAAAAAACTTTTAACTTCACGTAAACAATAAAATTATTACAATATAAACAGCTGAGCCTACTGACACTGTCTTTTTTTAAAATTTACGGCTTTGGCTACCAGCCGAGGTGAGTTATCGATTTATCGATAAACTGAACTTACAGTGACAATTAAATGTATCGGAACCAAGTGAGTGACTGAGATATAATGATATCGGAATAGTCACATGTAAAATGCAAATTATAACCTAAAAAGCATAACCTAAATTAATAAATTGTTTCTAAAATGCACTGATGAAATAAAACGATGAATGATTCGCTTACCAGCGTCCGTTGGATGTTTTTACTCACAAAATGTGAATCTTTATTTTCACTAATGAAAACGCACTGACACTGAAAGACCTTTTACTTTGCGCACAAAACACACTTAACTGAAATTCACTGAAATACTCCAGACTGGCGGTTGCGATGTGTGGGGTGCTTTTTCTAAGCTCTCCCAACTGATGCGCGCTGCTTTGGCGGCTTTCCGTTGACTGATTTCTGACTGTCAAACTAAATAGTAAACTTAAACTAAAATAGTAGGTAGGTATTTTAAAGGTGTCCAAATACAAATAATTGTTTTAGAATATTTAATCTGCACTTAAAAACAAAAAAAACTCTGCATGTTATATCTGCCTAATAAAATGCTAGGTCTACTGTATAATTTATACCTACCTAATTACCTTTAAAGGCTGTCAATTTTGTGTTGTTTTTTTTTGATGTAATATGTTATTTTTGATGTGTGCAGTAAACTGTTACTTAAATCAATGATAATTAAATAAAAATTGAAAATAAACTTACATTCAAATTTTCAACAATCTCAAATTCTTCTGAGTCTGAGGGCAAAGTAAGCGGTCAGATGTTTCGTTTTCCTGAAATTCAAATTAATAAAGAATTAGTTATTTGTAAATTGTCTTACTGCCGTACTCAGAGACGTCAATTAAAGTTAAGTACTGTTAAACTCTGATGTTGTCTCTTTCATTCTTGTTGATGTAAACAAGGATAGCATGACATTTAATTACTTCTTAACTTTAATTGACGTCTCTGAGTACGGCAGTTAGTATTCTAGGTATTTAGGAAATTTTATAATCTTACTGGAAGAAGCGGAATCGCTCAATGTGCATTTCCAGTCCCAAACCCTTCACCACCAAATAAAGCCACAATTCTTTCCTCCACCTCCGACAGTTAAACTACACCGTCCAACCCACCACCGGTTTTACGCCTAGCAGCTGCAGGCGCTGCTACTTTCTTTTTTACGGCACTTTTTTTGTCAGACCAATACTATTAAAGAAATAAAATATAATGTCATGACTTAAAAAAAAAACATAGGTACATCCCTAACAATAAAATAATTTATGATTGTGACTCTTTTGAGACTATAATAATACCTATGTCATTTTGTAAATTATACAGAATTACAGATTTCATCACAGATATTCTCATTTAGATTACAAAATTATGAAACAAGACTCTACCAGAGCTTTTTCAACTAAGCTTATCGACTGATCTAGTTTTTTTTTCATTTGAAGTGTTTTTATGGCCTCTTCATATGGCCTCTGTTAGGAATGTTAAGTACATCATTCTGAGGAATAATAATAACAGGCATACTTAATTTTCTCCACTGTTTTGATGTTTTAATTGTTCCTCCCAAACTGTTTAGCGTTAGGCTTAATTCTTCCCACTGGCGTCTACTTCTTTCTTTGGCTTGTTGACACTTTGAATAACACATTGCCAAGTCAGGGTTTCTCTTGAGAATGTCTAACATAGCCCCTATTGAGCTGATGAAGGATGAGAGGAACGTTCGCTGGAAATGTAACAATGTTGTTGTTTTATGACAAAATAACAAAAGCACGAATATCTATGTTAGGTAGCCAACTTACCTCATATTCACTTTTTAATAAGATGTTTGTATTATTCGGCGTAATACACAGCAAAATGTAACAAAACACAAAACCACTTGCTCATACAGTCAAACTATTCATTTTGATTAAAACATTATTTAAAATTTTAAACACATAATTAAAACAACTATTATTTAAAATTAAGTGCTCTAGTATATAATAAACCATTAACCGGGTAGTTATTGCACAGAAACTTACAAATTACACCAAAAACAAAATCTCGATTAAGAGCGACTGACTTAGTCATAAATGTGACCAACACTATGAGACGAAAGAGCGTTCGAAGCTCACTTCACTTCGCATTTGTTTATGTTCCGAGAATAGATGTTTACAGAATGCAGATTCAAGGTCATTCTTGTTCGAATGCTAAGTGAATGTGAAGATCGAGGTGAGATGCGAGTTAATGTTCGGATTTTACAGAATCGACGTGCTGGGCTAAATCGAGAAAACTTCTTGAGATTGCTGAGTCAAGTCCCGACTCTAAATCAACAATCACGTACACCATGCCAGGATTTGGCTATATATTTAAGCAGATTGAGAACTGGCGAGCCAAATGACAGATTAGCAACTGCATTTAATATGTCAAGAAGGACTGTTGACAGAAAAATCCACAGTGTGAGAAGCTGTCTCTCAGAAGATGTCGTTCCAGCACACATCGGAATAGACCACATAACTCAGGAGCAAGTCATTCAACGCAATTGGCTACTGCCCAATTATTTGTTTGGAGATATTGCTAGACCAAAAGCTAAATCATATTAGATGGTACCTTTTTATTTATAGAAAAATCGACCAATTTTTTATTTCAATGTGTTATTTACAGCACACATAAGTACCGGAATTTAATAAAGCAGTTTATGATTGTTTGTGCCGATGGGTACATCCTGGATTTGATGGGTCCATATGCTGCGAGAACATCGGATGCCGATATAATGAAACAGATTCTACAGAATCATAATGAACCAATGGAGGACGGAGCGTTACATTATTTCTTAGAAGGCGATGTATTTATTATAGATTCATGGATTCCTTCTCATCACTGGAGGAGCATGGCTACGTACCACATATGCCTCTCTTTACCCCGCCGCAGCGTCGAAACTCAATTAAGCACAGAACATGAGAATAAATCAAGGATGATAACAATGGTGAGGTGGGTTGTGGAAACGATCAATGGCCGTTTCAAACGCGATTTTAAATTATTTAGAAATTGATTTTTCAATCGCCATGTACCTCATGTCTTTCAAGATTTTAAAATCGCTGCTGCGATAATTAATTGCATCCAGGAGCCGTACGCCGATAATCCACACATAAATGCTTTTATAGAGATTATAAACTCAAATATATCCCGGAGGTGGCAGATTTCCCACATACTGGGTGAAAAAGAACCTAGGATATTCAAAACCCTGAACCAGTATCACTCAAAGAACACATTTAAGAAAATATTTTTTTTTTAAATATTTTTTCAATGGGAATAGTTCATTTTTTGCCTAAACGTAGACATTACTCCTATACCAGGCAAGCGAGGGGTACAGGTAGCGCTCAGGGGGTGCGCCCGAGTGGTGCCTACGTTAAGGAATCCCCCTTCCCCAAAAAAAAAAAAAGTGTTCAGTAAGTGATACTTACTGAACACTTTTTTTTTTGTTCAGGATTTTCAATAAAGCTAGGAGGTTCTTTTTCAACCTGTATGTCTATGGATGATTTAATTCTCTTTACTATTGGTACATACCACGTCAAAATAGCGCGCTCATGCTGCAGCGAGCATCTAAGACGCTCTGGTGTATATGAAATAGAAATTTACAGACATTCCGAATCTGTAAATGATAATCACGAAACATTATTAAGATGCAAGATAAACTCAAGGCACACCAGTTCAAAATAGTAGATTACCCAACAAGTGAAAAAAAGGTGAATTCTTTTCGAGGGATACAAGAGCCGAGATGAATTTTTTTTTCACGTGTTAGTTACTTACTTTACTTTATACCATTGACTACGAGAAAAAGAAAATAATTACTCTGTAACAGTAAATTATCAACAATAGCTGCTGCTTTAACGCGAAATGACTCTGGAACGAGAGGTTCACTTTCATCACTGGATGTCGAACTCATTTTATGAGTTTGAGACAAAAACTTTTAACAGAAACTTTTAATTGCATGAAAATTGCACAGAAAATTGACTGAATTCCTGATTCGAAATTTAAAATTTTTAACCGAGCCATATTCCATACAGCCAGTTATTACATACAGCCAAGTTTAATACGTTTTTATAGCGAGAGTATGCAACCTCCTTGCACATTTTCTTTTGTTTTCTTACTAAAATCCGTATATTCGCTCATATTCCTAATTCAAAATGTTTTATTCACTCAGTGAAATAAACAGCTTATTGTTTACTGTTTTTAAAGAATAACGGACCCTTTTTCGAGGGGCAATGGTGAAATAGTAGATTGTTAACCAAGGGCTGTATGACATCAATTGCATACGAGGTTTTTGGCGCCCGAGCGCAGCGAGGGCGCTAATTAGCCCGAGTATGCAATTGATGCTTACACCCGAGATAAACACTCTGCTTTACATATCGATTGTGAGGTAAGTAAAAAAACAAGAAAGCAGGTTTCTATGAACATTTATTAAAGAGAAATGTGTATTTAATTAAAATTTCGCGCCTAGCTAGTCGACTGCCTTTTTTACTCTTCACGATTTTATGGCACGCAAGCGCGTCAAATCGTACTGGCCAGTTTGATTTTTAAATCGATTTCAACTAACATACGATGTGACTACGAAACAAATAGTTCGATATTAAAAATAAAGTCTTCATAAATTCTTATATAAATTGTCTTGATTCCGATTCGAGTAAATAATCGATACCGAGAAAAAAAGAAAACTTTTTAAAAATATTCTTCTTGCAGTATTGAGTATGACAGTTCTTTTTTCAAATTCCAAAACCTATGCTGTAATGTTATTACATGGTAGGTTTTGAAACCTATGCTGTAATGATATCCATACACCCCGGCATTCAGGGAAGTAAGTGAGTACTTACAGAGCAAGAGATATGTAAATGTATTTTACATAATAACATAATGAATAAAAATAAAAATAGACGACAAAAATGTATAATAAAATATTGCGCCTTGACAAAAACACTAGGCAAATTCAATATGTTCGCCATTTATTTCAGCCATGCGAACTTTTCAGATTTATTTTACCTAATTTTAAGAAAATTATGAGATAAGTTTCTTTAGCTTCGGGCCTGGGGTAATTTTGTATGGGCCATGACCAGTCAGAATTTTCCGCTTTCTTTTTGGTCTAATCCTTTCATTTTCTTCGTTTTCAGGATTTAATATGGGAATTTCTGGTGGGTCTTCTTCTGCAGTTTGTGTGTTATGTTCATTTTCAGGTCTAAGTTGATCTTCATTCCCTTAGAAGCTGTTTCCATCAAAGGAGTGGTATCTTTCTTCAGTTTCAGAGTTAGTTTCTTCAGTTTCAGTGCACTTAAAGTTTCTATTTTCAGTTTCTTGTAAGAGTTCTTCTGTTGTTGATATTGTTTTTTTTTCTTGTTCTTCTTTTTCAGGTGTGTCTTCAATTTGATTTTTTATATTAGGTTTAACAAATACTACGTATGTTCGGATAACAATTTTTCTCGTTTCAGAATTCCAGAGCTTATAGCCGGTAGGGACGTATCCGACCATAATGAGTTTTTCGCTTCTGTCATCCAGTTTCTTCAGTGGTGTAAGTATTTTAGCATAGGTTTTTTGATCCAAATATTTGTATATTATTCAGTCCATTTTTCAACATGTGTTTGTGTTCCATTTTAAGATATTTGGTTTATTAAGTACTAGCTTTCCTCCGCCCGCGGCTCCACCCGCGTGGATTATTGGTTATGTCGTGCCCAACTGTGGAATAAAATGTAACCTATGTCCTTTCCCAGGCTCTAATCTATCTCTGTACCAAATTTCATCAAAATCGGTTCAGTAGTTTAGGCGTGAAAGACAGACAGACAGAGTTACTTTCGCATTTATAATATCTTAGTAGGGATATTGCTGAATATACGGCTTCTAAAGTTTCTATTTTCATGTTCTAGGTCTGATTGGTAAAGCATTGCTCTTACTTTTTCCATCAGTGTACGATTAAAACGTTCAGCTTTGCCATTCTGTTATGGTGAATAAGCCACAGCATATTCAAGCTTGATACCTTTCTTTTTACACAGTTATCTAAGTTGAGAGCTGGTGTATTCACCTCCATTATCACATCTGATCTTACATACACGTAGATTTGTTTGACATTCGATTTCTTGAATATAATTTCTCAGGTCGTTACTTTAATAATATTTTTTTCGTTTATTAACTTTCAAGTAATAAACAATTTTTATTAACAATGCCTATAACTTAAAATAAAACAATATATACACAGAAAAAAAAGAAGTTGAATAAAATTAACAAATGAAGTCAAATGCACTGCCGCCCCGGAACCTTCCCGATGCAAAGGTACCCATTACACTGGCCGCGTTGCCTCGCTGTATAGTAATGGCTAGGCTTTGCATCAGGAAGGCGCCAGAGCGACGATCGCCGCCCCTATCTCGGATTCGACACCCTATCTCCCTGACAAAATCTCTGGCCTCAACACCCCAAGCCCCACTCGTCTCCACGGCGAAAGGGACAAACAAATAAGTATCCTCGAGTGGAGCGTACTTGGCATGCTTTGCCCTCGCCGCTGATTCAGCGGCCGCGCCGGCTGCCCTCGCAGTATGTCTAAGGTGGGACGGTGCGTACGTGCTGACGCATGTGGCGTCCCACACTAAACTTCGACCATTTTTCCACGGGACTAAAGTCAGGCCGTCGGGCCTCTTCCCGTCCGTACGACTAAGACCAGGTGGTTCGGTAACAGAGGGTACATTGGCGGATGATAGTGCACGGCGAATCAGGTCATTGAGGGCGTGGTGACGAGGGAACCTTCCCGAACCCCTGGAACAACTTAATGCGTGATAACCGTTAGCCTCAATGTTTGCGCCGCAAATGCATAAGTGAGGTTCGCACACATTGCAGCCCAAACGCAACGCCACGGCAACACGCAACGAGTCGTTGTCCAGTAATGTCCCCAAATGCGGCGATGGAAGCGCTTGTTACCACGCCCCAGACTCGTGCTGAGAAACCGCTTTTAATCTGGCTAGATCCGATCCTGTGGCCTCACCGATAAGACCAGCAACAATCTTTTTGCAGCCAACCTCGTCCCAAGCTCGTTGGCATTCTGGTTTTTCCGGTATAATCGCTCCCGCGTTGAATTTCAACCAATCAGAAATGGCGTCCGCTGCGAAAGGTATGCTCAATTTATCACCATGGGGATGTAAAATTTGAGTGACAAGCTCAGCAGACCCATGCACTGACGCCAGAAAAGCCGGCAAACTTACATCAAACGCGCGGCGGACCCCCAAACCACCATGCCGAACAGGCAGCGATGCTTGGCACCATTGGGATTCGTTCATCTTGACATTGAGGACAGACTCAAGCGTTTCCCTCAGATTCTCGTCAAAAGAGGATAAGGCGTCAGGGTAATACCATGTAGGACAGGTTCTCAGGAAGTATGTAATTTTCGGGATGGCAAAGCACATGCGCAGTAATAACAGGGCCACATGAGCTGAAAGCTCCTGCAGTCGAGCACGAGCAGAGATCAGCATCCGCTTCCTGGACTCAAAAGCCTCCGGTATGGCACCAGGAAAGATAGGCGCTCCTAAAAGCTGAAAAGACTCTTTGTCCAACTCTTGCAAACCCGGGACTATACTAGCGAAATTTCCAAAGCTTGCTCGCGACTGAACATCGCAGGCATAGAACTCACACTTTGCTGTGTTGACCTCCAAACCTAAATCTTTGAGTAGAGGAAAAGGGTTTGGATATCCTGCTCCACAATTTCTGGTTTACCCCCTATAGTACCATCGTCAAGATACCACAAATTTAATGGCGATTTGAGTGCAGTGACGGCGTTTTGAAGCGCAAGGCTAAAAACGAGTGGACCTAGAGGATCCCCCTGCTGAGCGCCGACTTGTGAGGAGATAATGTTATCATCAAAAAACAGGTGACTCGACGAGTAGTACGCCTGGTAAAGGAAGGGGTAGAGAGTAGGTATTTTGTCTTGGGCTTCGCTCAGAAGCATATCCCGCTCAAGGCTGTTGAAAGCATTTTTTAGGTCCAGTTTAATGACTACGCAACCAGTGTTAGCTGGGTCAGAGACGAATGAGCGGGTGGCATGTATAGCGGCCTCACACCCAGACCGAGTGCCGAAGCCGAGCTGGTGCGGCCGAAGATAGTGGGACATGGCATCTCGCACTGAAAAACAAGCCAGTTTAGCGGTCAAGCGGCGGAAAATGCTTCCCATCGCGATGGGGCGAATGCCTCCATCCTTCTTTTTGAGAGCGCAAAGGGAAGCGCCATACATGTAAGGACAGACCTCCAAATTAAGTTGGCCACTGAGCATAAAGTTACATAGCCGGGTCAGGGACTCCAGGAGGCGGGGCCCGTTATCACCCGAGGCCCCAGAAGTGAGCTCTTTAAGATGTACAGGTCGAATGCCGTCCAGACCTGAAGAAGACCCGTTGTAAAAGGTGTTAAGCGCATTCGTTACATCTTCAGCTTTTACAGATAGAATGGGTGATGAGCGATCTTGCGCAGGGGGAAAATGAAGGGTACGAGATGGTACAGGGTGCTTTAGCTGTAGAGTAGTAAGGGTTTCTGGGCTTGAAGTTGCAATAAAATCATCCGACGTGAGTAGCCGAACAGCGCCTCTCAGGTCACCCTCATGTACCTTGGCCTCTATGGTTTTCGCGGTTGATGATGTCCTTGAAGGCACTAAGAACTCAAAAGTCTCCGAAAATAAAGCGGCTTCAATGTTCCTTTTAACCTTGGAGGTAAGGGAGCCTGGAGCGTGCTTATTAGGGACCCTCAGTGCCTTGTATGCAAAATAGAGAAGAGAGGTCCAATCTTCTATGCTGTTGCTCTCAAGGCATTTACCAATAACCTCGCATAACTTGCCGGCGACCGCGCAGCGGGCACCCTTTGGAATGTGGCGGAGGACCGGCACGCGCTTTTTAGTAGCTGCGAGATCCGCCAAGTTATCTCGCCCAGTCGAATCCTGATCAGCTGGACTCTGTACCAATGTACGTAATGCCTGAGAACCCGCTCCACCACGGCCGCTCACATCCTTGTGCTTGAGACCGATGTGAACTTTAAGACCATGCTGTCCAAAGAGACGAGTTGAGCTAGGACAATAAGGGCATGTCGAATCAGAGGGAGGGGCAGCCATAAGAATTTAACAACAACAGAGATAAATACTTAACTGAATGTACATACAATACCTACACAGCTCGGAAATGAAGTATTACAAAATTAAAATACCGATTTAATCTTATTAATTTTTTAAACTTAAAGCACAATAGAATTTCCTCTAGAAAAGGGGAAACGAGAAAAAAAAAGAAAGTAAGTAATTAACAATCAATAGGCGTACTTTTAAAAATAAGTTGGTAATCTGCGAACAGACTTAGATTAAATACAAAATAAAATAAAATAAAAACTTGTAACATATGAAAACCATTATCACAGTTGCGCACACTCGCTTTGTTGTGACATATTATTACTATCCATATTTATTTATTTTTTGCGAGGGTTTTTCGTATTAGTAGTGTCATCTAGTGGAAATTCCAATTACTCAGTTCAATGTTTTCTTCCTATGTATTGATGGTTCCTGTTGGATGTCACAATTTTAGGGTCAGCGCCACCTGTCGAACTCTACGTGCTCGTTCACGTACAACGCGCGGGGGCGGGGGCGGAGGCGGGCGCGGCGGTCTTGGCGGCACCGTGTTCACATTGGCCGTCAGGCGTTCGCGCGGGCGAGACGTATTCCAGGCATTACAAACATTTTAAGCATGGATGACGATCTCTTCTTTTTGTTGGAAAATTCTTTCCTAAAATGGGAGATGACCAAGAGTAGAATTGGTGTGCACGAGATTAATAAAGAAAGAGAACGGTATGGTGAATTTCATACTTTATATCGTAATTTGAGAGAACATCCTTCAAGGTTTTTTGGATATACCAGGATGAGTGTCAACTGTTTTGATTACATACTGGATTCAATAAGGAGTGATATTTCAAAAGTAGACACACATTTTCATAAAAGTATAAAGCCCGAAGAAAGACTATTTGTAACTATAAGGTGAGTTTAAAAAAATAATTTTCATAGTAAGTAATTTATAATTTTTATCGGGATACATATTTCATTCATTCAAATTCAAACAAGGTTCCTCTTTATTATTTAATTTAATTAATATTATCGTTATCAAATATACAAAGTTTAATTTCCATAATTAGTTGTGTTATAATCGTATGTATTGTATTCATGGTAAGACTGAGTCGTGCCACTATTCATTTCATCCATAATAACTTGTGTAATTTTGTTTCTAGCACGTAGTTTTTGCATAGGAGATAATTCTTTCATGTACGGCAACAAACTTTTAAAAAATAACAGATCTTCGCAGTCTTGTTCTGTTTTTTCGCTGCTTTGTGACAGTTTAATTTGTAATAATTCCAACTTTTTCTTCTCCAATTCCATAAATTCCTGTCTTACATCTTGTGCACATTTACGTTTGGTGCTCGTATATTGTGTACTGGAAGATGCACCAGATATGGATTGGGGAGTTGGGGACCGCTCATAATCATCATCATTGTTATTGCAGTTTTCATCAGTACGAGTAGTTTCATCTAAATTGCCATCATTTATTTCTGGGGTAACGTCATCTTTTATGAAAAGCATCATTTGAAAATATGGCCACATTGAAGTGTTTTGATCTGTTCCAGCATCACCAGAACGAGGAACCGGAATTTTCTTAATTTCTTTCATAAATTGGTCCCGAATGTTCTTCCATTTTTTCCTTAAAGCCTTTTCTGTAAAGTCAGAAATATTGTTTAGTGTTGGTGATTAGTGTAAATATATTTAAGTTTTACATTATAATTGTTTTTTTTATTATGTTTCAGATATCTCTCCACTGGGTTGGCATTTCGATCTTTGGCATATAGCTTTCGTATGGGTGTTAGTACTGTGTCTGAGATTGTTTATAGTACCTGTGAAGCTATTTGGAAAAAAAATTTGAATGTCCACATGCCACAGCCATCTGAAGACCAGCTTATGAATATTGCGTCAGATTTTAAGGAGATGTGGCACTTTCCTAACTGCATTGGCAGTTTGGATGGTAAACATTGTAGGGTTAAACGACCTAAAAAATCAGGATCGGCATTTTATAACTACAAGCATTATTTCTCTATCGTTTTGCAAGCTGTGGCTGATGCGAGGAAAAGATTTTTAACTATTGAAGTTGGAGGTAGAGGAAAGCAAAGCGACGGCGGTACATTTAATGCCTCGTCCCTGAACCGGTTACTCGAAAGAGGTGCATTTAATATTCCGGAACCAAGAACATTACCCAATTCTAACATTACAGCTCCATATGTTATAGTAGCCGATGAAGCTTATCCTCTTAAAGAATATATAATGCGTCCATACCCACAGAGAACATTGAATCAAGAGAGAGCAATTTTTAATAATAGATTGTCAAGAGCGAGAAAAACCGTGGAGTGTGCATTTGGAATTTTATGCAATAAATGGCGAGTTTTGTTAAAACCTATTGAAACTGATGTTAAACATGCACGCCTGATTATAAAAACCGCTTGCCTATTGCATAATATTGTAATTGATACAGATGGTTACGATTGTGATAATGAGTTCACAACTCCAACTCAACACCAAAGGCGACAAACTAGAACTGGAAGAAACAACAATCCATCAAATCGGGCTAAACAAGTTCGGAATCTATTCACGAAATATTTTTGGGAAAACAATCGTTTAATATACACGTAGTCGACTTTGTATTATGTATCTTCTGTAGCCTTCAGGAAATAAAAAGTTTAAAATACCTGCAAATATAACATACTCGTATTTCATTTACTCACCCTCCATATCAGGAAACAATTCAGCAATTTCCTTCCATAGCTTATTTAGAACATTTCTGTTCATATGATGACTGTGTTTACTTTGCCAAATAGGAGTTCTAGCCTGAACAGCACTAATAAACTCTTCTGTATTGAACGACATGATAAAAACGTGCTATCGTTTCTAGCGACAAGTTCAAACTGGTTGAACTTACCTGACGTCGCGAGTGAAACGCGCGCGCCGCCGCTAGTTTGACATGAACACACACAAACATCTCACGCGTTTGAAATTGCCGCGAGAGCGCCGCGCGCGCCGGCCGCCAGTTTGCCCGCTACTTCGCCCGCACGTGCGTTTTTTACGTGAACACTTGGAATCACTACATATGTTTGATATTTCGTCACCGCGAGGCTACGTGAACAAGCACTAAGGGAAGTAGCTGTATCTCGGAAAATATACAAAAAGAGCGCTTGGTTTGAGGCTCGAACCCGGGGTCGATTATCATTGAGACTGCATTTTATACAACTTGCTAATCATGTCGATGACGAAAAAGGTGAAATACTTGAATGCTTGTCAATATAGGAATTAGTTGAAAAAGACGCCGCCGTTGACGCTTAAATTCAAAAATATTCACAGAATTTATTTAATTATAAAATCCACTGTTTTATAGAATCGAGTTGTGAATATCACTTTGAGAGTACACTGCTATATTTAGTATATTTTGTTTATATAACTCAGTTCTGCAATTTATTGGTCTAAGTTATGATTGTTGTTTAAAGTTTGTTTGAAATTGTTTTTTTATTATTATTATTAGACACGTATGGATATCATCACAAACACTATCAGCGTAAGATAATAACACTGCCATCACTTTAAAGCTATGTATAACTTGATAGAACTACAAATAATATTTTTAATTAATTTTCAAAATTACTTTTACCCAGAGCTATTGTTTACATTGATACGCCCCCTGGCAAGTACTTTTGTTCTTTAAGAGTTGAGTTTCAGTTTAGTCAGTGTAATTGTCGATCAGTGACAAGACTTACTATTTCCATCATGTGTCATTGGAGATATAGAGCCGAGTAAGTACATCAGTGTGTATTGTGTGGGCTTTTCTTTGACTTTTATTTCTGGTATAGAAAGGCAATCTTCTTTGTTTAGCTTTCTGACATATATCACAGGTAGTATCCAGTTTATCTGTATCTTTGTTTGTAATATTTATTCCATCTACAGATTTGATAATTTGTGATCAATTTGGCGAATGGAAGTATATGTTACGCAATAAAAAAGGCTAACGTTCATTCAGCTCTGGCAGCAATGCTTGCATTTCGCTGGTTCAGATGCCGGAAAAATTAATTTGGGAAAATAGTTGTGATTTTAACTTATGTTTCTTTGTTTCCATATGACTTTTTATATCAATCAGTTTCGCGCAAATATAGGTGCTACAATAAGTGCCAAATGCTTTAGTTGGACCGCTTGCCACGGGTCTAAGCCAATGTTTGAAATCTTTATTGTCCTTCCACTCACTTCTACAGTTCTATGAATACTGTTTTTTTTCAATGGTACCTCCATGTTCCAAATTCTCACTTGAACTAAGAAATTCGGTAAGCTCCGAGGTTTCCTATTAAATCAACTAATTAGGCGCACACTTAAATGTCCTCTAATCCAGGTGTTCAAAAATTTACGCATAACACCCAAGCAAACACTATGCCTGTATTTTGCCGGAAAACATTTCACTAAGTCTATAGAAAAAGCTAAAAGTGGTCAATCAGCAACATGGTGGTCTTCATCTGATTTTGAACGAAAAGATTCATTAGTTCTTCTGGGCGCAGACACACTTTCAAAAACAACTCGTCCACGAAATTCACCTGGTTCAACACATTTATCGTAAGCAGAATAGCCACCATGTTGCTTGGTACACTTAACAAATGCTCGAGCAGGGGCGTCACATTTGTTAGAACAGACAGGTGTGCAAATACTGAAATACTTAGGCAATGAATTCTAGTAACTTTCCCAAATGAACTCAGGAAACGAAAAAAAAATCGACACCTCCATACAAAAAAGTAATTCTATCGAACAGTTTTATGGAGAAGTCAAAGTTTTTTGAATAATGAAATATCTTTTGGGAAAATAATTCAAAATCAAATTCAAACTCATTGACTAAGCATGTCCTTCTAGTATCTGCGTCGCTGTCCCTTACATCCTGTGTAAATAAAATTAAACTTGAGTTTTCAAAATTGAAAGCTTTGTAACCACAGGTCGTCACGCACTGGGTGCCACAGGATGGGCAAAGACGTCGAGGCAGACCCCGAAAACGATGGCGTGACGATCTTTATGCCTATAATAAGAACTGGTCGGATTTGGCACAGAATCGAGAAAAATGGAGTTAAGCAGGGGAAGCCTTTGTCCAGCAGTGGGATCAATCAGACTAGAAAAAAAACCCTGACTAATATTGTAAATTTGAAAGTGTGTTTTTTTGCCTTGCCACACGCCTAAGTATAACGACGCGACCAGCAGGGCTAGCACAATTCAAAAATATGAAAAGCGTGAAATTTAAAAAAAAATAAGCCTAGTCGTAGAACGCTATCCTATTTTAACACCATATCCGACCACCCTCCTACCAAAGTCCGACGCCAAACAGCTTGCTGTGTTCCTCATGTTCAGTATTAATGGAACTTTTCTGCATTATCGCTGAATGAAGATTTAAAACAATGTCTTGAATCTATTGCTTTACTGTTAATATTATCTCTTGTACAAACGACCTTGTTAAGTTTAATCTATCATACAGTTTAGAAACTAAGGAATTAATTAACTGTTGAAACCAAAAGTCAAAGTTCTCATCTTCAAAGTTTTCAAAGTCAGTTGAGGTATTTGGTATATTTTGATTTAAATAAGTATTACTACTGCTATTATTTAATGCGGCAGCAGAATTATCAGGAAATGTGTTAACATTATGCAAATTTAAACCGTTAGTTTTGGAATGTTCACTATGGTTAAGCTGGAAATGGCGTTTTAGAGAACGTTTTTAGGGTTCCGTTCCTAAAGGGAAAAAACGGGACCCTATTATTAAGGCTCCGCTGTCCGTCCGTCCGTCTGTCGCCAGGCTGTATCTCATGAACCGTGATAGTTAGACAGTTGAAATTTTCGCAGATGTGGTATTTCTTTGTGCCCTATAACAACAAATACTAAAAACTAGAATAAAATAAATATTTAAGGGGGCTCCCATACAAAAAAAAATGCTGGAAAAAATTTATTTTTAGAGATAAGCTAACCTTTTGTGTCGTATTTCTGTTTGTGATTCTATATATATTTGTCATGTGTGCAAAGAACTGTAAATAAATAAATAAAAAAAGTGATATATTTTTTCGTTTTTATAGAAAGTCTGTCGGAGGCTGTATTTCATGAACCGTAATAGTTAGACAGTTGAAATTTTCACAGATGATGCATTTCAGTTTCTGCTATAACAATAAATACTAAAAAGTAGAATAGATTAAATAATTAAGGGGGCTCCCAAATGTACAACAAACGTGATTTTTTTAACAAGTTATTTACTTATTTTATTACATTGACATCTAATCAACAACCGTTGCGTAGCAACACGTCACAGACTAATCTCAAATGAGATTTAAAAACACTGATGGCACAAATGAGTTTGCTTTAACTTAGGGATTTGCAATTATTTGCAAAAATTGAATAATAAAAAATAATAAAAATAAGATGTAATTTAAAGGTATAAATTAGAGATGCCCTTTTTTACTATCCGGCCGGATACCGGATGGTAATGTACTATCAGGCCGGATACCGGATAGTAAACTTGGTAGATTTTATAAATATAATCTAAATAAAGACACAGTTGTAATCGAAGCTTTTTTTTATTATTTTAAACAACTTTAACTTTTTATAATAAACCAATTATTTAAAGTAACTTGGTGATAATAGTTAAAAAATGTACTTATTTGTAACTAGTAAGTAATAGTAATTAGTAATATTAATTAATTTAATATTGGAAATCCACCAAAGGTAAATTATGATGTATAGAAATAAGATTTTCAGCATTTTTAGGAAGCAAACGATTCCTCTTGTTTTCATATACAAGCCCAGCCTCTGAAAACAGTCTCTCGCTGTACACACTGCTACATGGGGAAGAGAGATATATTTGGGCAAATTTAACCAAAATCGGGAATTGTTTGGCGTTTGCTGCCCACCATGCGTAAGGGTCACTTTTTCGATCAAGAGGAACCATTTTTAAGTAAAAGTCAAGCTCATTGGCTATAGCAGTATTATCAGAGTCTTCAGTTTGATTGTTATCTTTGGCAACTTCATTAAAACAGTCCCAAAATGAATCATGAACACTCATGGAACTGCCTGCTCTTTTCTTCAATGGAGGTGAATCGCCTCCACTGCTGGATGCATCCTCTTCACCGCAACTCAGTTTTAGACCCTCCAATAAGAGGCTTTGGCGAGCCTTTTTTGCTTGTATTACCCCAAAAAAATTGGTCTTGAACCTGGGATCCAATAACGTAGCCAGGAAATACTTTAAATTTTCATCAAGATGTTCGAAGCGTTGTTGCAATTGAGTTTTCAGGGACGTTAGAAATTGCAATAAGTTAGGGACTTTGCGTGGAGTTTCTTCCTTTTGAATGTACCTCATCAAAACTGCTACATGTGGTATAACTTCTGAAATGCACGACAGACGTGAGCTCGTGATCTTCGTTATTTCCTTGAACGGTTTGAGGAGAATGATGCATTGCTCCATTAAATTCCATTGCTGAGGAGTCAAGTTGCCGAGTTTATTGTGGTCGGCTATATACAGAGAAACAGCTCGTCTCTGTTCTAGCAGCCGCTCTTGTAAATAGTACGTCGAGTTCCAACGTGTACTGATATCTTGTACCAACCGATGTTCCGGTAACTTTAACTCTTTTTGAATTGCCTTCAGTTTCTCTTGTGCTAATGCTGAATGATTAAAATGAGTTACGATGCGTCTTGCGGCATTCAGCATCTCTACTAAATCAGGTTGAGTTTTAAGTGATTCAGTAATGGCCCGCTGGAGAGAGTGAATAAAACACCTAGCTGAATCGTATTCAGCCCCTTGAACTCCTTTTACCATATTAGCCCCACTATCGTGTACAATAATGTGTATTTTATTGAACGGAATATTCCACCGTGCAGCGATAATGTTAAGCTCGTTTGCTATGTTCTCTCCGGTGTGAGACCCTGAAAAGGGCTTCATTGCCAAAACGCCATGTTCCAGTTTGAAATCTGGAGATATCCAATGGGCGGTGAAGCTCAGAAAACTTTCATTATTGTGGTCACAAGTCCATATATCTGACGTAATGGAAACAGCTGCAGCGTTTAAATTTTTTCCATAATTTTCTTGGTAATTCGATCGTATATGTCCGGTATTATTTTTTCAGTCATATAAGTGCGACTGGGCAACTTGTACCTCGGTACCGCTTTTTGCATGAGCCTATTAAATCCAACTCGGTCAACAATGGATAGTGGTTCGTTATCCAACGCGATCATTTCGCCAATCAAATAGTGAAATTCCTGTGATTTTGAATCATTTATCCCCCAATATTGTTTTCGCTCAACAGTTTCAGCTAATGTCAATTGCTTTTGCAAGGACGGTTGAGAAGCCGTGGTACAAGTACTTGCAGTTGAGCTCGTAGAAATAGCAGGTACAACACATGAGGACGAACCACCATAAATTTCGCTAAACTCATCAGGATGCTTGGCTTTCAAGTGGTTTTTCATGCACGAGGTTCCAGCTTTTTTTCCCTCTCCGCTACGTGAAACTTTTAGTTTGCAGATTAAACAAATAGCGTATTTAGCTTCTTCTTTGTCTATCTCAAAATAATTCCAAAGCCGAGAGCTTCTTGTTGCCATTTTTTATAAACACACTAATGATACAGTAGGTAAATGTTAATTAATACAAAACCACTAAGTATCACACGATAACACCACAAACTTATTTTACTATCTAAAAATACGCGAGCGTACAAACGAAATTGTTTCGTGCTGACTGACACGATAAAAGTGTCTCTACCAAGAACTGTGACCGCGCGAACGTTCACTACGAAACAAGTCAAAACCTGCACGGCGCGGGCGGCGTGCCGGTGAGCGACACGCACCTACGAAACTCAAACAAAATGCCGCCGGCTGAATATTCGGCGGTCGGATACCGAACATTCGGCTGGTGGTCAGGCCGAACATCCGGTATCCGGTATCTGGCCAAACAACTATTCGTTGCATCTCTAGTATAAATCAATTTTATTTAATTAACTTGAAAATCAGTAATTACGTACATCCCTAAAGGCTGAAACAGGTTTATTTTGACATACATTTGAAATAGAGCTGAGCGTTAATCAATTTTTTTGGATATTCTCTCTATTGAGTATTTTTATGTATGTAAATCCTTTATTGTACAATAAACAATATTTATTATGAAACACATATTTATATATTTAAAGTATGTATATTATCAGTTATCACGCCCTACGCCTGCTTGATGCCATCAAGCAGAATATAATTGTCATTATTAAAACTCGTTGTACAGCAACGAACCTGACGCTGCCGGGATACGTGTAGTAATTACTTCACGTCAAACTCGATACTTTTTTAAATACTCTTAATTTAATTGCCAAATGCAAACTGAGTAAATACGTAATACACAGATTACACCGTAAGTATTGGTTCTCACTGTTGGTAGAAATAGTATTTTATGGATTAACAGTTCCTAGATTATTTAGAGCTTTCCTCTTTAATATTAATATAGATATACCCTTAGGATGCTATAAGTCCTGGACTGAAAGTAAAAGTAATTTTTTAAAAATGTTTTATATTATGATTCAACGAGAATGTGATAAATTGACAGTGAAAACTGTTTTTGTCTTACGTGTTACTTAATGTGTATAATTTATAATTATACACATTAAGCGTATTATGCATTTATGTGTATTATGCTGTAAGTTTTCCTAAATAAATAAAATATTTGCTCGTTTTTATAGAAAGTCTGTCCGAGTCTGACTCGCACTTGCACGTTTTATTTATTATAAACTCTATCACATTCTTTGCTAGGGCAAGGGAAATAGTGGTATTTTGACAAAACTGCAAATGGAAACAATACTTCTGAAGATCAGCAAAAAGTAGACTACATTAACCACACTCCATGGTTTGAAATTTTATAATAAGTATTGTTGAAAAATCGAGACCACAATTAATTAATAATAGCTAAAATGTCAGCAATATATGGAACTGCATTATCGAACTTCGTATTTATATTATAGACGCATCTTTGAATGATAAGGTGAATATGATCACTCGACTTTGGATAGCGTGCATTCAGTGCATGAAAGATTTAAATAGATTCTCTCTATTGCAATGCTTATAGCTTCGCCAGCGAAATCGGGTACACAGCAAAGAGGTTTCTCACGTAAAATTTGCCTCAGGTCTACATCTAAAGTTAACGTTGCGTGGCAACGGATGTTAGTGTACATCCAAATGGATGTACCATTTTTATTTTTTTTGTTGACCCGATATCGCTGGTCAGCTCGTAACAATATCTTGCCACCCTTATTACTTTCAATGAAAGTTAAAGCTCCAGCTGCTCCAGCAGCCGAAGCTGCTGGGGCAGCGACAACATTCGCAGCTGCTGGGGCAGCGACAACAGCCGCAGCTTCTGGGGCAGCGACAACAGCCGCAGCTGCTGGGGCAGCGACAACAGCCGCAGCTGCTGGGACAGCCACAACAGCCGCAGCTGCTGGGGCAGCGACAACAGCCGCAGCTGCCCCAGCAGCCGCAGCTGCTGGAGCAACAGGAACAGCCATGACAGCCGCAGCTGCTGGGGCAGCGACAACAGCCGCAGCTGCTGGGGCAGCCACAACAGCCGCAGCTCCTGGGGTAGCCACAACAGCCGCAGCTGCTGGGGCAGCCACAACAGCCGCAGCTACTGGGGCAGCGACAACAGCCGCAGCTGCTCCAGCAGCCGAAGCAACAGGAGCAGCCACGACAGCCGCAGCTGCTGGGGCAGTCACGACAGCCGAAACAGTTATAGCAGGCTAAGCTGCCGTAGTAACAAAAATTTCCGGAGCAAGCGAAGGCGGCAAAGCTGCCTAAGCAACTTGAGCACCCAAAGCACCTGCAATAAGGCCGCCCTTAGTATACACAAATACAAACAAAAAAAATTGTGTGTGCAAATAAAGTGTATTGTATTATACCTGACGCAGATGGGGCTGAGCTGTCATCGTTGAGTTGCTCACCAGACAGCAGTGCGATGAGATTTTCGATATCCACTGCCACAAAAAAAAATTCTCATGTGCCAAATTCATATTTGCCAAGTTATTACACCAATTCATTAATTTATAAGTTAAAAATACTTACTATCTTACAAATTATTCAACTTTTTTTGGTTTAGCGAGATTTTCACTGGTTTGTCACTGGTTTAGCGAGTTAAAAATTTATTTGGATTTTGCTCCAGTTTACAGCGATGCACGATGGTGTGAATGAATTTTGTTCTTTGTGAGGTTTGTATGGTTCCGTAGGGACTCTAAAAGATAAAAAGAGCCCTCCGCGTCTGTATTTGTCCGTCTATCGAGACCTATTTTCTCAGGAACGCGTGGAGGTCTTCTTCCTGCCTAGCGCTTAGCCCCGTTTCTGGGTACACTGACCATGATCTACGCCTTGGCAGATCAAGTCTTTAAAGTGGAGCAACTGCCTTCTGGCCGTTGTGACCGTGGCGGCTGCTCCTTAAGTGCGCTCGTGCGCCGCACTACTAGTTTAGAAACCTGCGATGTTCAGAAATATAATTACAGTTTATTTATTTATTTATAACCAACTTACATTTATAGGCTAAATCTAAACATAAAAGTTATAGGTTTTAAAAAAATTACCTACTAAAAGAAAAAACCATACAGTTTCAAATAGAGAAATCTAATAAAGTACTTTTTCAATACAGTTGCTCGAAAAATAAACATTGTATGGCTATAAACATAAACAGAAAGTAGCTCATTGTAGCACAAGTGCTTAGATTATTTTCCTGAAACAAAAATATACGTTTCCCTCCACACTGTCAGCACTGATACGTACGAGAAAAGCATTATTACCTTGTTTTGAAAGGTTTTCGAATTTATTAAGACTTCAACGCACTGTGGCTTATGTCTTTCGTATCATTAAAAAATGCAGAAAACAGTTAAGTAATACCTCTCATTTGACTGTTTATGAGTTACAGAACTCATTGAATTATATCATTATTCAATCTTAAAAGGAATGCTTTCCCGAGTACAAGTTGCTTTCAAATGAGAAAATTTTACCGAGCAAAAGTAAGCTTTTGAAATTCAACGTTTTCTTAAATGAAAACAGGTCGTTTATATAATTCAGATTTTTTCAGAGAAAAAACATCCCATTATAATACAGTCCACTCATCATTTTTCTAAACTTTTATTTAAATTTGAACATAAAAGATTACCACACGCTGGTCCACAACTGTTACTGGCTTCCATTAAAGAATCGTACTGGCCTTTAGGTGGCCGTAATCAGGCTAAACAATGTTTTCGGCAATGCGTTCTTTTTAGGCGTCTGAAAGGACAGACAGAGTTAGCAATTTTCATGGATTCTGCTATATTCATTAGTATAAATATGTTTTGATTTATTAATAAATTTTTATTTATTTTTTATTATATAATTTAAGACAGTGATTAAACAAAAACTTTGCAAAAAGGGCTATTACAAAATTTCTGATTATCTATCAGACAGGCATCCATGGGAATGAACTGCTCAGCTCTAGAGTTATTTCAAATTTAGTTAAAATTAGTAAATAAGAAAATTTGTAATGCGATTTAAAAGAGCAACCTCAGAGTTTCTTGCCTGTTCTTCTCTGAGGAAGACTGCACCTTTGCGAATAGGCATAGAGTCAGTAGGATCAGAGGTACGAATGCGTATGTATGTATTTAAATCGTTTAATGTATGTTTGTATGTATTTCATTGTAATCTTGACTTGTTTTAAGTGACATCCTGAATGTCCTATAAAATAAAGATTTTTCTGTTCTATTCTATTCTATTAATAAAAGAAATTTATAAAAATACTGCACGTATCGTGTGTAATGTCGACCATAGAACAGTCGAAGATGCAACATTGATTTCCGTGTGTCCTATCATTTAACAGTGTAATTTTTGTGAAAAAGTACACGGCTAAAATTATTTTCTACTCTTCAGCAATAAACACCATCATCGGTGGTCCAACGGTCTAAACTGTGCAGCAGCTAATGGCTCGGATTTGTAAGTGAGAGGGTATAGAGTTCGACCCCCAGTGCTTGTACAGAGATGACATTAAAAAGCTTGACACCTTTCATTTACGGTGTCTACGCCACATACTGCACATTAAGTGGCAAGATCATGTGCCCAACATTGAGGTGCTGCGGTGCTGTAATATGACTGGAATAGAGGCAATCCTGATGAGAAATCAGCTGCGATGGTGCGGTCACGTCTAGCGGATGGAAGACTACAGACTCCCGAAAACGCAAATCCGGTGGACAGTACCTGCGATACAAGGATGTTATTAAGCGGCACCTCACAGCTACTGGGATACCGCCCGAGCGTTGGGAAGAGCTTTCTCTGCAGATGCTGGAATGCCGTTATGTGTTAAAAAAGGTGTTGAAAAATTTGAAGAAATCGGCCTTGAATATCTTGACTTAAAACGCCATATCCGTAAAACTTGCCCTAAGCCCTCATACAACTACACCTATAATACCTGATGGGTGACCAAAGTGGCAATTTATCACGTGCGTTTCCGTGTTTCGGAGGGCACGTTAAGCTGTCGGTCCCGGCTGTTGTCGATTGACTACAGTCGTTAAAACCAAGTCAGAGGCCATTGTGCGGTTTAAAAACTCTTACACCGGGGTTAGCCAAGTTCGCCACATACTTGACTATACCTACACGATAAGAAGAAGACCTATAATACCACGGGACAGTTGCATTACGGACAGTGTGACAAAATCTTAAAAACCAAGTTTGGCTTTGCAAGCCATTTAGAATACACGCAAGGAACTCTTGGGAATGGCTGGGTCGCCGTTGTCTGTCACAACAAGGAGGACTATATAAATATTTTTTATGACACTCCATTCATTGATGAAAAACGTATAAAAAGATAATTTAAATAATGGAGCCACTCGTACGTGTAGATAATTAAAATTAACTAAATTAACTAGCTTTTTGGGACATCGTTCCCGTGGGAATTTGGGAAATTAATGTAGGTTAATCCTCTGCTACCTCCATACCAAATTTTATCAAAATTGATCCAGCCGTTTGAGCTGGTGAGCGTGAAAGAGTAACAAACATCCATACAAACTTTAAAGTTTATTTAATTACTAGCTTTCCGACCGCGGATCCGTCCGCGTGGACTACAGGTTATATCGTGCCCAGCAGTGTGATCAAATGTAGTCTATAGCATTACTTTAGGTTAATCTATCACTATACCAAATTTCATCAAAAACAAACAAACTTACTTTCACATTTATAATATTAGTAAGGAAAATAAGGACTAGATGCAAAATTAATTAATTTAAATCATATACATCTGTTGTAAGCGCTTAGTTACACGGTATTGTAGTAATTGTACTGCGTACAATTAACACGGATAACAAATGTTATTATTTTAATATAAACAAAAAATTATTGTTTTTAAATGTAAGTATTTAATGTATTTAGTATTTAGAAAGTTAGCGCCTGAGTGGACAGAGAGAGGCATTGTGGTGGGCGAACCGAGGCTAACAAACCCTTCAGTTCGCCGATGACATTGTGCTATTCTAAGTCATCAACCGAATTAGAAGAAATGCTTAATGACCTAAACAAATTCAGTCAGGAAATTGGACTTAAAATGAATAAGTATGGAAAAGACCAAGTTAATGACGAATACCACCGAACGCTTAGTTGAGGTTGAGGGGGAAAAGATGGCATATATCCATGAATACATATAGCTAGGTCAAATAGTCTCTTTTCAGTCCAGACAAGACAGGTCGAAAGACGGATAGAGAATGCCTGGAAGAGCTATTGGGCCTTAAAAGACTTTATGAAGGGAGATCTCCCTCTCACTATTAAGCGCAAGCTCATGGACAAGTGTATCCTTCCCATCATTACGTACGGTGCTCAAACTTAGTCTTTGACTAACGTCCAAAAAATCTTAAGGTATGTCAAAGGAATGTGGAACGCAGCTTATTAGGTGTGAAATTGGCCGACCGTATCTGAAACACTACGCTGCGTTCACAAACTAAGGTCACAGACGTGGCTCTTAAATCTGCAAACCTAAAGTGGGACTGGGCAGGACACCTGGCAAATGGGTTCCTTCAAATGTGAAAAGGAGACGCGGTCTCCCACGAAAGAGATGGCGAGACGAATTGAATGGCCTTTGCCCAGCAATGGGATCCTGAGGGCTTGTAATAATAAACGGGCCTCTACGTGTTGTCTTCGGCCCCACTCATGCCTTTCAAAAGTCCGGGACTTAATTGCCCGAGATTATGGGTCATAAGACAAACATAATAATAATAATTTATACATTAAACCGCTGATATCAAGATTTTAAAAAACTGCTGTCGTAATTACTTAAACAAATAAAACGTATAAACAAATAATAAACAATTACAAAATTTTGTAAAATGATTATAACTTACACACAAAATAAGACCAAAAAAATATTATACAAACATAATTTTAACGTAAAAACGTAAATTCGTTTGTTAACTGTACTTCATTCATTTCGCTCGGCGTGATGACGTCACAAACGCCACTCGTTGTGAAAACGGCTCGGCGTGGCGGGACTCGCCGTAAGCGGACGCGACATGCGCGGAACAATTCGTTCCATCGTATTCCGCACAAATAACGTGTACGTAATAAAATAATAATAACAAAACGTAACAGGTAACAAGAAACAAACAAACAGGTCTTTGTTCGTAGTCCATTTTTGCACGTGTTATTTGTATTAGATGAACGCACCCATTTGTTTTTGACAGTTGGCAGTACTGCCAATAATTCATTATAGCCATAGATGAATAAGAATATGTACTAGGGGTACAGATAGGAATCGCTAATTATAGTTTCATTATTGCAAGTTGACGTCGCTAGTATGCTCATAGAAAGAGACAGGTATATGGTGCTATCTTTTACCTCTTGCTAGTGATGTGCCACTAAAATTATCGATATACATACCATCTGCTGTTCATTGGGTGAACTTGAAATAAAACTATGAAAGATTTGTTAATTCGTTTGTCACCTATTAAAGTTGTTGTTGTTTACACATAATAAGTATCAACGTGAGAAACGGTTTCCCCAACTAGCAAAATTAGTACTTGAAGTATTCTTCGAGAGTACCTTTTCCTGTACTTATAAGATAAAATATACTTACAAGATACATAAAAAGTAATCTCGAAGAATACTTCGATTTCGCTATAGCAGTATTTATTATGAATCACAATTTTCCGACAGTTTGCAATCTTACGAGAACGATTATAATCTAACAGTATTTACAGTTTTCTGGTAACATATACATCACACATGACATGTCATACGCCATAATAACATAAAAACATAATCAAATTATTAAGTTATTACAGATTTGACTGGTTTTTTAATTCGACTTTTATATTTTGTGAGAGCAGAACTTTGAACAAGTGTCATGGTTTTGGGTAAAATCATATTAATGCTTAGGCACCAATTAAATATCTGGACTTTACAGACAATATCGACAAAATATTTTTTCACGTGCTCGCGATGCTTAACGCATTCCAAAAAGTCAAACTTATGTCCTTTTAAGAAAATCGTACTTATGTGTTTTCTTATGTTTGGGAGATGATTTTGAGAATTTAAGTAATTATTTATGGTTTTAATTAGGTTACCGAATATTCTCGTAACTCTCTCAGTGGGATACATAAATCTCTTAGATTTGAAATTTCTTTCTCGGCTTTCAGTTCATTGATGGATTCCTGAAAGATCTTTGGTTGTTAAGTTTTTCTTACAAAATGTACATGGTCCAATTAATTTTAAGATTTTTCGAATGACCCAACCAGCGGTAAAAGATTTTGCATTCATACTTATTTTGCACTGCACCCTTAGAGATATAAACGAAAGCTTAGCTAAAGTTTTAAAGAAAAAGGTGGGAAAATGGAACGAACTTAAAAAAATATGTTAAATTGTATTTGACGAGGTATCATTGGAGCCAAATTTGAAATATTCTGCACATGAAGACAAAATTTACGGGCATACAGATTTAGACAATGATGTAAATCAAAAGATCGCAGATCATGCTTGTGTATTTATGATTAGAGGTAGGTAATAAATAATACTACCTAACCATTTAGATTAATGATTCCCCACTATGTTTCTTAAGGTTATATACCTACTAATTCCTAATTCAATTTTGTGTTTCCTGTCAGGAGTATGTGCGTCATGGCGGCAGCCCTTCGCTTACTACTTCTGCGATAGCCAGACGCCAGCTGCGAATTTGGAAAAAATTATCAAAAATGTATGTGCCGCTGTGGTTGAAATAGGTTTGCCACCTATAGCATTGATTTGCGACCAAGGCACTAACAACGTGAGCGCGATAAACAGCTTGCTTGAAACGACGCGTCGGGAGCAAATACTTAGAGGAGAATTCAAGCTCTTTTTAATAGCATTACAAGTTTTCTTATTTTATTTGTTTGTTTGTTAAATAATCAGAAATTCTGTAATAGCCTTTTTTTGAAAATTTTTGTTTAATTACTGTCTTGAATTTGTCCGAAAGTAAATTTTAAATACACATAGAAATCTTATTATGCAAACATATACATCGACCAATAAAAGAATTCGTGACCTTATGGTGACGACTGTCTAGTACATCCAGTTTATGCTTAGTCCTAGTATTTACATTTTCTTATGACATTTTAGTATTGTGAAATTATCTTGGAAAATGTATAATTCAATAATCTTAATTTCATGACATTGTGCAATGTGTGTAAGTGCAATTGTAAAGGTTTAGATAGATAAATAATTTATGTCACTGTTATAATGAATAAGTAACCAAAATGACATTTGCATGCTGATTGTTCATTAGCAAAACATGTTTGTACTGACATTTCTTTTTATCTTTTTATAATAAAATAATGATTTGATTTGATCCTCAAGGCTAGGCATTCCAATAAGTTTGACTTCAGACAAAGACAGCAATTAATTAACGAAGAGTTTAAGTCCTTCTGCTCAGAGTTTAGCATTCAACCTTACAATTCCATACTGGCCGCAGCAGGACGGTGACGTCGAGCGGCAAACCCGAGACATCATAAAACCGTTAAAAATCAGCCAATGCCAGAAGTCTGATTGGAAGGAGCATCTCTTAAGCTACCTCATGATGTACAATAGCACGCCGCATAGCACGACGGGAAAGACCCCTTCTGAATTGTTTTTTAACAGACAGTTTAGAGACAAAATTCCCTTTGAAAACCAACAAATCAATTTAGAAGTACACGATAGAGACAAAATGATGAAAGAAAAGGGGAAGAATAAGGAAAATAGGAAAAGAAGAGCAAAGGATAGCGACATTGAAGTAGGCGAGAAGGTTTACATAAAAAATATGATTAAAGAAAAAATGGAGGAGACGTAAATATAAGGAATAACGAAATTCGACAAGAGTTAAGAATAAAAATAATACATTTAAAAAAAGGTTGAAGGACAGTGGAAGATTCAAAACGAGAAAGAGATTGGAAATGACAGTAGTTCAATATTGGAAACAGACGAAATTTAATTGTGTTGAAACTGTTGGAATGTACCTATACTGATTCGTTGTATTGTATAGTCCTTAGAATGTAAGTTATTTTCAGTTTCTTGATTGTTTTTGATCTGTAATAATTTGTAAAATTCGTCTAGCCAGATAATGTATTTATTTCTAATAGACTTAGTTCGAATAGTTTATTTAAAATAATTGAAAAGGAGAGATGTGGTATACAGATATATAATAAATATAGTGGCTGTGAACCGCCCGCTCGCCCCGTCAATTGCTCGCGGCGAGCGGGCGTGTCGCAGGCGCATTGCAAGTACTTGGTGTTTTATTTAAATACATATTTGACCTACATATTTACTGTCCCAGTAGTGAGAGACAGCACAGTAACTATGAAGTATGATGAATGAGTGATGATTATTCATGATCCAAGTAGTATAAATCCCGAATGTTTTCTAGAAATGCTTCTTCATTATTATTTAAAGAATTTTTTTTTATCTTTCATTTTTTCGAACATTGAAGAGGTGGGTTCAAATTTTATGCAGTTATTTTTGCTGTTATTTTTGATATATTCTTTGGTCAAAATCAGTCCGTTTAAAGTGGAAACAAATAATTTGTTTCTCTTCTTTGTTTTTATATTATTCACATGGCTAAAAATTCTTTCACAATCGCTGTTCGAATGGAGTAGTGATAGAACATTAAGTATAAATTTTGCGATGTTTTTGGACTCAGTTGTGGTTAAAATTTTATGCCAAAATTCATCGGTTTTCATTGCAGCAACTTCCAAATTTGAAAATTTATTGATGTCGGGTAATGTTCTCCATTCGTCGTCAATTAATTGGATCTGGTTGTCATTGTCACAATTCGCGGTAATTGACTTATAATCGGAAGAAGTGATGGCAGTTGATTCCTTGTGCTGGGTTTTATGGCTTCCTCTGGTGAAAGGTATTTTAACATTGGTAGTAAGCTGTTATTGAAATCGTATCTTTTTTGCATCTGCATGCAGCTCTCAACTAGAAATGCTTTCGTCCTCTTATAAAACTCTTGAAGTTGTTCTTTGTTTTGTTGAATTTCAGGTTTTTCCAATTCTTTCATTATTTTCACGCCCAGGTACATACTTGGTATGTGGTAATTAGTATTTTCTGGTTGGATCTGATTTAGTGGCGTTTGATTAACGTGATCTCTGAACATAAAGCAATATAATATATCTTTATAAGTCATTCGCATGCGATCATCCAACTCTATTATTTTTGTTTCTTTGCTTTGAAAATATTCATTAAGTTTAACGAATTTTGGCAATATCCATTGTAGAAACAGGTAATACATGTACATGAATGGATCATTTAAATCCCAAAATATAATTTCTGAGGAAACTACCTTTTCGGCAAACCATTTGTTGTTAAAAAAAGTTTCAGACTACTCCACTGTTCTAGAATTCTTTCAACAACGCTCAACAGTGATAGCCAGCGTTTTTGTGCTGGGTGAAGTATTTTATGAACTTTGGCATTCACAAATATTTGATATTCTACCAATTCAGCTTGACGCTTGCAACTATTCTTAAAAAATCCATAAATGTTACGCGCCAGATCTTCACATCGTCTAGGCAACATTTTATAAGCCTCACTTGCACATAGATGCAGAGAATGGCAAATGCTTTTCAAAATTGTAATCCCAGGTAAATTTTCCGATAATCTACTGGCAACAGAGTTGTGCTGGCCCATCATAACATTGCACCCGTCCGATGCGAAACCAATCCAGTTTTCAAGTGGTATGTCTCGAGCAACAAACGTTTTGAGTATTGATTGGTATATAACTTCACCAGTAGCACCGCGTGCTGCGGATTCAAAATCATCGCCATCTCCGAACAACGGAGTTAAAGTCCAAAGCGACGTAACCACAAATCCTACTTTGGAATCGTAAAATTTTACTAGGATACACATAGATTTTACTGAGCCAATGTTGGTAGATTCATTGACTAGTACGCTGAATTTTTCAGCCTTTATTTTCTCTCCTATCTCTGTTTTTTGACTTTCACCGATAACATTCTTTTTAATTGCTGTACACTTTGTCCTCTTCAGTTTTATTTCTCCGGCTATTTTGGAGTCTGGGAAACATTCTTTAAATAAATCAGTGAAGTGGTCAATGGCAAGAAATGATAAATCATGTTCTGCTACAAATGCTGCAAACTTTATTTCCGCTCTTCTTACAGCCTTATCATCATCAGGATTGCTGGGTTTCGAGAAATAGCTCTTAAGGTTCTTTATTTTAGATTTCATATTTGTGACTTTAATATGTTGTGCAGTCGTCACATGACGACGTAAAGTAGATGTTTCGCAAGTTAAAATTGTGTCACATACCTTACAAGAGGCTTTAAATTCATTACCGGGTACAGGTGCGATCCAATTTTTGAATAAGTCTTCACTTTCCCATTCAGTCCGATATTTCTGAGCATAATGTTTTCTTTTTGCAGCAGTTTTCTTTTTTGGTGTAAATGGTCCATTTTCACTACTCTCGGAGTCCATCTTGTGATATAGACTGTTGTGTCGCACTCAGTCGCACTCAAACAACATATAAACGCAAAAAATCAGGGCGATAACTACGTTTTTAAAAGACTAATTGTTAATTTTTCCGAGTAATTGCGATAAATGAAACAAAATATCGAACAAACAAGACTTTTTTTTGTTTCTCTCTTCTAGCATGCGAAGCGAAAAAGAGATGCAACATTTGATGTGAGAAGTCGGGAAATCCCCGTCCACATACTTTGCAATCTTGGCATTCGGAATAATTCGGATACACAGTCGAAACATCGATTTGTAAAATCGTATATAGGTCTACCAGAATCTCATGGCACAGAAAAAAGTAAAACAATTATGACTTTCATATGTTACTTGTAAATACTGTCATATCCATTGTCATATCACATTTTATCTATGGAGAGCGCGTTGCAAAGAACGTGAAAATCACTCAGTGAACAATTTGACAACAGTCTGTCTCTTTTAGAACAGCAATCACAGACAAGGATATATATATATTCTTGTCGATTCATTCACCCCAGTGATTTTCGCTTTTTGGAACGCACTCTAATTTCCCTAGTGTTGCGCACTGCAAAATTTAATTTCCTTATTTGCCATGAGATTCTGGTAGACCTATACCTACTCTAAAAGTAAACGCTCAATAAATTAATTGATATACTGTAAGATCAATTAATTAATTACTGTAGAACTTGCGAAAAGCCGTAGATTCCGCTACGGCCTTAGGGTGAAGGCCGTAGCCCGTAGATTTAGTGATTTTCTGACCTGAAAGCCGTAGAACACGGTAATTGCCGTTACATTAGCAACGCTGTATTTTACCCAGACGTAACTATATGATTTTTCTTTAGCAAATTTCCTTGCCGCATAATGCAGCTCCTTACATTGAAAAGACAAGTATTTAACATGTTACATATAACCATGCTCTTCAGCGTTCAGGATCAGTTATAGGGAACGTCGGAGTGCTTGCCTTCCAAAGAATGTAGGAATATTAATATTCTTGAGTACAGTCGGCCACGCATCAACCTACCCTGTTTAGACTTTGTGTTGATGTAATGAAAGCTTCTTTTATTACTTTATACACACATCAAAAAAGTCTAAGCAACACGCACGATTTTTCATACAACAGAGGCCTCTTTGAGAAGCTGTGAAAAGTATTTAAGACACGTATTTTTAATAAAATCTTTAGTGTGAGCAAGTTCTATACCCGAATTTAAAATTCCTATAAATGAACTTTATCTAGCTTGAAGTTTGTGAAAAAGAGACGAAAATGAAAATTTAATTTCACCATTTCCATACTAAAAGCAAAGAAAAACTGCGTTTTCATTTTCATTTTTCCCTCTTTTCCACAAATTTCAAGCTGAATAAAGTTCATTTATAGGGATTGAAAATTCAGGTATAGAACTTGGTCACACTAAAGATTTTATTCAAAATACGTGTCTTAAATACTTTTCACAGCTTCTCAAAGAGGCCTCTGCTGTATGAAAAATCGTGCGTGTTGCTTAGACTTTTTTGACGTGTGTAGTTTTATTATAAGATTTCACATGTTCACATAATCAGAGTACTCCGTTTTTCATAACCTCTAATCTTGACAGTGACAGATATTTTACCGCGCGGTTGCAATGCGTTCCAATACACCCAACATTCCTCTTCTGTACAATCTAAATCCTTAATTAATTAATCAGTATAGTCATCAAACATAATTTTTTTTGGAGGCCTTACAGTACGACCTGCCCTAGTACTATAATAATTACCTGTATTAGGTATGACCGGATTACTAATACCTTCTTTATCGATAATCATATCATCATTATTGCTGATAGCGTTTTCCTCATTTTCAATTTCTTTTAAATCTTCATTTCTTAATTTATCTTGTTGGGATGAATCCTTAATCACATTATGATTACTAATGTTATCTTCATATTCACTATCATTATTAACTGTGTTATTTTTTTAGGATTTATAATGTGCAATCTGTTTCTACGATATGTATTTCCTTCTTTATCCTGTATAGTGTATGAACGAGGACATTGATGTTTAGATACTATTTTTCCTCGGGTCCAAACCTTATCTTCATTCTTCTTTTTAAATACAATATCCTCACCATTATTACACTCGCTTAATGATTTGGAATTTTTATTATAATATTCTCTAATTTTATTTTGTCTCTGACTGTCGGCCATTGCATCACGTTGATAAATTTTTGGTTGAAGGTAAGATTTGGAAACAGGACATTTTGAATTTAAATTTCTGTTAAATAATAAGTTAGCAGGTGACAGACTGCTTTCTTTTGTTTGATTCCTAAGATTTAATAATGCTATGTATGGATCCGAATTATCATGCAAGCACTTCTTCAGTAAAGATTTGATAATTTTAACTCCTGATTCTGCTAAGCCGTTTGACTTTGGGTAGTTAGGAGAAGAAGTTATGTGTGAAAAACCATAGTTACTGTTAAATTCTTGAAATTCTTTACTTGAAAATTGAGGCCCATTGTCTGATATAAGAGTTAATGGTATACCATGTCTTGCCATTATAGACTTCATTTGATTGATAACATGGTTTGAGGACAGAATGTTTAGTTTGGCAATTTCAATGTAGTCAATTATCATAGTAGTCAATTATCAGTAAATAATGTTGTTTATTAAATTCAAACAAATCTGCTCCAAGTTTTGTCCAGGGCAAATCTGGTATATATCATAAAAATTATGGGTTCTTTTGTATTATTCGGTCTATAAGTTATACAAACGGGACAATTAATGCATAATTCGTTTATTTGAGCATTCATACCTGGCCAAAATATAACGCCCTTGGCTCGTCTTAAACATGAATTAACACCACTGTGACCTTCATGAATAATTTGCAGCATCATTTTTTGTAATGAGAAAGGAATAACTAAAGAGTTGTCTTTGAATATTAAGCCATCTAGCGCAGTCAATTCATGCCTAAACTTCCAAAAGGGTAATTAATGCCAATGGATTAATTTTGTTTTTGCTTACTGGCCATCCATTCTGTATATATGTTAAGATAGAGCTAAGACAAGGGTCTTTTATAGTTTTTTCTTTGATTAAGTTTCTTTTGTTTTCTGATATAGGTAGACATTCATACATAATTTCATCTTGACAAATTATTTCATTATTCATTTCCTTATCAAACTGGTCTTCTTCTTTTATTTTTATTGGTAAGTACGATCTACTTAAGAAATCAGATATGTACATTTCTTTGCCGGGGACATATTTAACTGCCATGTCATAACCTTGTATTTTAAGCATCATGCGTTGCAGCCTAGCTGGTACTTTATTTAAAGGTTTCTTAAATAATATTTCTAATGCAGAATGATCAGTTTCTACTGTTATGAATTTAACTAATATATATTTATGAAAGGATGACGGGCAGAAATGTATGGGACGCGTACCCACCGACCAATAACGACCAGACGTATGTCGTTAGAAAGCTCTTTTCATGACTATAAATTGTTATTATGGGGGCTAGTCTCAATTCGTTGTGGGAAAAAAGTTATAGTTACTTAAATGATATCTATTAAAATAAAAGTTTTTAATTCTAGATATCTTAAAAACAGTTTTTGTGTGGATTCCAATGTACTCTTAGCGTTATAATGATAAGTATAATATAATAAGTCTTTAATATATAATTATTAATTATATAGTCTTTAATATACATACACACATCAAAAAAAGTTTGCGATCACTTGGAAAAGTGCTAATATTTTTTATTGTAGAAGAATAAAACTTAATCACTTTTTATCTTTTGATTCCTTATTTAATAATATGAAATTTAAATATAAAATAATTTCGTAATTCAAATGTTTTTTCATTTAAAACGACAATCAACCCTTGCTTGCTTTCATCCAGAAATCTGACATAGTCGCAACTTATCAATATTTTCAATTTATTCAAAAAAAATTAAGTTGGTAACGATGCCGAGAGGATTAACTGCAGTTTTACGAGCCAGAATTCTAACTTTAAGTGGAGAAGGCTATTCCACGAGGGAAATATCACGCAGAGTTCATGTATCCCAATCCTGCGTGGTGACCACGTTGGAGAGGTATCAGGGCATGGAAGATTTAGCTGATCGACCTCGCAGTGGTCGCCCAACTGTTCTTACTGCAATTCAGAAGCGATATATCAGATTACTGGCTGCCCGTGACCCAACAATGAACGCTACTAAAATGAAAGCAGAGCTGCGAGCTGCCACCGGCCGCGAAGTTAGCACCCAAACGATTAGAAATTGCTTACACCAAGCTGGATTACGAGCAAGGAGATCCTGGCGAGCACCTCTGAACTCACAGCAACGGAAGCGGCGCAGATTGCAATGGGCTAGGCTCCGTCAAAATGAAGAAATTGAGGACGAAAGCATCTGGCAGAACTGCTTCTTCGTTGACGAAACGCGGATCAGTACACATCCAGATAACCGACGTGTCCGTGTCTGGAGAAGACCTGGCGACTCTGAAAGGCAGAGAACTGCCACTGGAACCGTTCAGCAGGGCAGGAAATCAGTGTCCTTTTGGGCCGGGATAATGATTGGGGCTAGGACGCCCTTAATCCCGTATCAAGGCACCATGACTGGAGCCATGTACAAAACGATTGCAATCGATGGATACGTCAGACCATTCCGCATCAACCACGGGCGCCAATTCATAATGGTAGATGATAATGCGCCCGTACATCGAAACGGACGTGTTGATGCTGCTCTCCAGCAATACGACATCACCAGGTTAGACTGGCCTGCCGGCTCGCCTGACTTAAACCCGATCGAGCATGCGTGGGATGCTCTTAAGCGAGCTGTTTGGAACCGTCAGCCACCTCCGCGAACAGTGTCAGAAATCAGGGCAGCTGCTATTGAAGAGTGGGACAGGTTACCACAAGAAATGCTAGATAACTTAATTCTTAGCATGCCCAGAAGGGTTTCCGCATGTGTGCGAGCCAGAGGAGGAGTCATTTTATACTAACTATTAATTTTTTCGTAATAAATTTTGTTTGTTTTTTCATTAATTCAAATTTTTCATTACATTACATTTAAGCCAAAATTGCATTTCCTAGCTTTTGTTAATAAAAAGTAAATAATTAATAATGATTCTTTTATTTACTTAGTGCATTTTCATTATAAAATCATAAAACGTAAACAGTTTCTTTAAATAATTTATATTTTAAAGAATATTCGTATGTATATTATTCGTATGTATAAATATGTAGGTATTTAATATATTTATTTTTGTAGGATTTAATAGGTATAATTAATTTCTAACTTAATAAATTTTTTTTTAGTACACCCGCTATGATATTTCCTCTCTCAAATTCTTCCCTAAGGTTGCCTGGAAGAAATCGCTGAAAGCGATAAGGCCGCCTTATTGTATATGCCTTGGCTTTATGTAAATTTATTGTTATTTTTAGTTATTTTTCTGTTTGTGTGTACAATAAAGTATATTTGATTTGATTTGATTTGAATACACCTGATTTTGCTACTGATCGTAAACTTTTTTTGATGTGTGTATAATATAGTATAATAAGTCTTTTTTTATTTTTATTCTTTTGTTTTTATCTTTGACTGTGTTTCTTTTATTGTGTGTGTTTGGTAATGCAAATAAACGCTTCTATTTTTAAGTATGAGGTCAGTCAAATCGTGAAAAAGAAACTTAAAAAAAAACATAGAACTATAATCGTTTATTACTGATTTACAAACACAATTCTTATTATATAAAGACTAGTGATCTATGTTGTCTACGATTACATCATTTAAAAATGCTGCTGGAGGATTGAACACTTCATGCCTTGCGTAACCAATGTACCATATTATTGACGTTATGTGTGCACAGCTGCCTACCGTTCTTCGCCCAGTCAAACAAGTGCAGTAATACTGACATATTGCATTAATGCCGATTTGATCCCTGTGTATTAAAATGTAACAGTAATATGTTCTCGATCTAACATGTCTGGACTGAATGCGTCCCCTTAATAGCCAACTGTTTTGAGGCATATTGTATAGCTGCATGTCACCGCGTGCTTCCTCCCTAAATACTTCTATCATATACAGGCCGTTTTGTATATGTTCGCCGCAATAAGATTTTGCAAGTTTCACTTGGTAGGAGCCCAATGCAAACATTTCAATGTCACGTTCTGTGAGTCGCGGAAAGTCTTGCAATTCAAGCTAATTTGCATCTATTCTTATGAACGCAATCCTTTGCCTATTAAGGTTATTTTCATTCACGTAATTGAATAAATGGTTGGGTAGATTAATATTTTGATGTATTTTGTTCAATATTAACTCTGCGTTAACGTTGTCAGTAACGGGATCACGAAAGGCATTTAATAGCGCACCTGCTATTTTGAAATCTGTGAATGCGTTAGGTAGCGTAGAATTAAAATAATCTTGGCGTAGCAACTTAAAATCTCGCTTGAACCTCCCGTTTATGATTTCAATTACCCATCGACATATGGTAACCAATCTTGATTTGTTGGCTTGATCGGTGGTTAGTTGCGTTTCATTTCTGTCTTTTGTGGGCGGTAAATGTACTTCATACCCACATGATTCCACATTATCAACAGCATCTCGAAAGCCTCTGTCGAAAATAAACACATCGTTTTCTTCAAGTAACCAGTGAAGCGCATTATTTTCGTTGCACAATTCGGACATAATAGATGCATCTGACTTGGTAGCGGCGAAAGGCCCTAATATATCTATAATATATCCATCAGTCGATACCAACAAAAACGGTTTTAATAGGTTTTGGAACTTATGTAGGCTTTATGATAACCGTTGAAACAAAAAATTGGTACTTTTTTGAATATAGATATATGTCCCGCCGCAAATAATAATCGCCTTCGTGTTCGCTTCATTGCCAAATATACCTTTAGGTATTGTCTGGTTTCTTTCCAAAATATTTTCTCTGATTATATGATCAAGACCTAAGTGACGATCAACAAAATCTGCCGCTAAGCAACTTCTCACTATTTTTAGTTTCCTTCCTATGCTTCTTCGGGACATTCGAAACTGACTAGCTAGTCTATCATTCGAATCTCCGCTACGCAGTTTTGTTAAATAAATGCCGAGTGCTTGACGTGGTTCACGAAATCTTTCGATCAAACTTGGAGTTTCTTCGAGTATTAATTGAAACTGATTATTGTTCAAGCCGGTCCAAAAATGCATGTCGTCCTCGTTTATGGCACCTAGCCTTTCAAAGTCCAAAAACGTGTTTCTTGAGGCTCTTGTTAATATTGTACAAACATCAGTGAAGTGGTCACTGTCAAAGTCATGTGTCACGTTAGAAAAATCTATTAATTCATTCCAGGCATTACCTTGCAGATGCTCTAGGCAAACACGAACACGTGGTGGTAAATACAGTTTGTATTCTTTAAGTAAATACTTTTTAACTGCATCTGGTACGCGGCGACTTGGATTATTCCGGCAATTATTAAAAACGCAGTGTCTGGCCGTATTCGGTGCTCTCATGTAAGCTGGAACTTGTAGAACCGCCACATTTCCTTCACGTTCAACGTTAACTATTTCTTGATCTGCAACATTTTCTCGAACCGGTAGTCGAATTGCATTCTCGGTTCTTTGCCAGCATCGATGACAGAGGTAACGTGTATTATTGAATGCAACCTGAAAAGACATAAATAAATCAATTATAATCGATCAATCCAATCCAAGTTTTTGAAATGAAACCAACTGATGGCCTATTCCACTATGAATCTCATAAAAAGATTAAAGACTTGGGTCTGTTAAAACGTGAAATAATTGATTTATACGAAATTTATCTGACGATCAGTGGCACTGAACATGTTAGCGGAGACGATGGCACTTGTTTTATGTCAACTAAGTAGTTCAATACAACATACAACTGATACTGGCAGAAATGGTTGCGTATAAAAGCGACCGATCGCAATTACAAATAAGAGTCATAATACTATAATGAAATGAAGAATCAAGTGCACGCCGCCTCCGTCAAACCCGGCGGGCGCTCATGAGCGCCCGGAAAACAATAGTGCGCCGAACAATGGGCGCGGGCGCCGGGTTCTACCGGTTTAACACTACCAGTATAAGCTGAGTTTTAGTTAGTATAACGCGTCGTACAACACGAGGCCGGTTCAAAGGTCTAAGTGAAAAGCTTGAAGTGGTCTTAACTGTACAAACAAACAACAAAACAAACCTCCAATTCTGCATTTTGATGCACATAAGCTGCAAAATCAGGTCGATCGCGCGCAATAATGTCAGTTAATAAGTGTCGCTGATATCTTCGATTATGCAGGCCTCTTCGACTTATAACACAGTTATTTTGACGTTCTTCCATCGCGTCAAGTTCACACAATCCGATAAACAAGCCCAGGTCAAACAGATAGCAGCACACAGTCCAATTAACAAGCACAGGTCACACAGTTAGCAGATAACAAGTCCGGTAGGAATGCAAAGGTCAAGTTTTTGTAAGGATTCAGTAAAAACACAATGACGTAGTCCTCGCTAAACGAACGTAAGCTGACGACTGGCGCTGGCGCTGGCGGCTGGGTGTGCGAGCGAAAGAACCACAACGCATCTCACTATGTTCATGTACGTTCGGCCGTCAACGGTTGGCATCGGGTGGGTGAAATACGCCGTTCGGTACAAACAACATGGCCAGCGTGTCGGCCTGCGGGGGGACAGCGCTATACGAGAAAGCAGGACAGCTATACTTGTATCTCTTTTCTTAGTATAGCTCTGTCCCTCCGCTAGCCGACACGCTGGCCATCGTGTGGAGCCGCCTTGTTCAATCCTCCAGCAGCATTTTTAAATGATGTAATCGTAGACAACATAGATCACTAGTCTTTAAATAATAAGAATTGTGTTTTTAAATCAGTAATAAACGATTTTAACTGTTACTGTTAAATAACTGTTTTTTTTATTTTAAGTTTCTTTTTCACGATTTGACTGACCTCATACTTACATTATAACGCTGAATGTACACGCATGAGAGAGGTGGAGGCGGGGCGCGGAGGGAGCGTGCGGCCAGCGACGGCCACCCCTCCACATTCAACATTCAACTACAGCAAAGCACACATACAATCAATCTTTGTTCTTTATAAAATATATAAAATTTGATCAATAGCGACCCTGTGGTTTACCTAATACTCGCCCTTTCATATGGCGACCGTCTAAATCAAGAAATACTGCATTTTCGGAAAATTATACCAGTATTCGACACGGGAATTTTGGCAGCAATTTCGACCTTTAACTCGAAGCATCGAATAATCTGGAAATAAGGCAGAGTTTGGACTATTGGAGGAAACAATCATCGTGGAAAGCAACTGTTACCCTATTTGGATGACTGTCCACCCTGGAACGCACGAAACTGCTTGGCAGAAAGAAAGGATTACAACAAATACTTAGTGCGCCACGTCAGGAGGTCAAACCGAGGGAAGTACGCTCGTTCCTATGTTCCAATCCAAATTGCCCCCTTTGTTTGTGAGAATATAGTGATAATCTTCCAAAGTTAAGATAAATCATTTAATTTTCGGCGAGTTTTAGTGGTGAATTTACATGTTAAACCGCACATTCCAATCTGATGACGTCAGAGTCAGTTACTCAGATTTTTGTTGATATTTAAGTGCCTAAAGTCGCTGAGTTCACCCAAATAATAGCTGTCCTTTATACCTAGCAGTGAATTCTAAAGGGATTACTCCAATTTAGTGCAAAATACAGTGATTTGTGTCTATAATGTGTTTAACACTGGTTTAAGTACCCAGGAACCTTTAATTACGCTGCAACGCTATTTTGGGTATGTTTTGTTATTTTAATCGTGCTAATGCTACGTACAACATACTTTGATTGATTTGCTAATTTGTTTTCATTGCACATCATAATTCCCATTGCATATTTCGTCATATTTTTAAGTCATTTGCACCCGCTTTTTGCAACCATTTTTTTTTGCAGTGAAATTAAACATTTTCTCTCTTTCAACTTAAAACATTAAGTTAATTAGTTTTTCACGCGAATTAGCGTCTATCCGCACGAATCACAACATTTGCTGTAGTGCCTTTTTTTTCTCTGAAATTCCAGGATATAACTTACCTAACTCGGCAAGTGAGCGAACGAGTCGTTATCAGTGCATCAGCTGATCGGCTATTGTGCAATACAAGTACTTGGTCGCAGGCGCAGCGGAGCTACGAGTGGAGCGTAAACAACATTTGGGTTCGGTGCACAAAATTAATTGCAAAGTTCATTATTATTCTAACTATTGTTGCGTTTACATTTAATTTAATCGGTCAGTATTTATACTTATAACATCGTAGTAGGTCTTTAAATTTATAATGCCTACAGATGAGAAATATATGCATCTCATAAGAAAACGCGGAACTATTAAGGGTCGCATAACTAAGCTCGATCAATATACGCAAACAATATTAAAAATTGATTTAAAAAGCTTTAGTAATGTGCAATGTTTAGAAATACAAAAGCGTTTAGATAAATGTCTTGAGTTAAATTCGGAGTATGACGATATCCAAACTCAAATTGAGGATCTTTGTACTGATGAGTCTGAAACCGACGAACAAGTTAACGAGCGAGACACATTCGAAACACAGATTATACACATTAGTTCAGTATTGCAGGATATTCTTGAAAAATTACCTAAATCAAAGCATACCGAGAGTTCAAGTGGCTCAGAGACTCAAAAGACTGGTCATTGAAGATGTGGTAATTCACATTCCATCAAATTACCTACCATAAAATTACCCACTTTCGACGGTTCCTACTTAAAATGGCTTGAGTTTCGGGATACATTTCAATCATTGATAAGTTCAAATGAATCTATACCAGACATTAACAAGTTTCATTACCTTCGGTCCTCCCTGGAGGGCGGGGCCACGGAGGTCATACAGTCTTTGGAGTTCACATCTGCTAACTATAAAGTCGCGTGGGATTTATTATGTGCTAGGTATGATAATAAGAATGTACTTATCAATAATCATTTAAAGGCGCTATTTACAATTAATTCATTAACTAATGAATGTTACAAGTCTTTACGTTCGTTGGTAGATATTGTTTCGAAAAACTTACGTGCACTCAATACCCTGGGTCAGCCGACTGAACAGTGGGATTGCTTGATTATTTTTATGGTTTCAGCGAAATTAGATAGTACCACAAATAGAAAGTGGGAAGAACACAAAAATAATTTGTCTAATTTGCCTACTTTAGAGGAGTTTTACTCGTTTATGAGAAATCGTGCTGATATTTTGGAAACTACTTCCGTCGTGCGAAGCGACAAAGGAGCAACAAATAATAACAAAAATAATAATTTTAAAAATCAAAATAATAACAAACAATTTAATAAATCGAATTCTTTTGTCGCTTCCACTGAAAATGTATGCGATTTCTTATGTTTGATTTGCAACGAACAAGGACATCGTGTTTGTAATTGCACAAAATTTAAAAATTTAGATATTCAGGATCGACTGAAGGAGGTGAAGAGATTGAGGTTGTGTTCTAACTGTCTATGTGAAGGGCACAAAACGTTCAACTGCCGTCATAAGGGTGTTTGTAAAATTTGCAAAAAGAAGCATAATACTTTGGTACATTTGCCAAAACAGGGACAAAATCAAACTAATAATACAAGCTTACCTGTAGCTTCTGCTCAAACCGCGGCTGCGGTCCCAGTCTCGCCCCCGGTCTCCCTATCAGCTGTGTCTGTCAACCCACAAGTGCTTTTGAGCACTGCGATTGTTCAAGTTGTTAATGAAAACAATAATCAAACTTACTTTGCGCGCGCGCTCCTTGATACGGGGAGCCAATCTTCTTTTATTACAGAGCATCTGAAAAGGAGGATTGCACTAACTTCTATATTTTGTGAGCCATTGCGAATCTCAGGAATTAATAATCTAACCTTTAACATTAATGAACGTTGTGCAATAAAAATAAATTCACGTACTAGTTCTTACAGTACAAAAATGAAATGTTTAGTTGTACCACATATAACGGGATTATTGCCTAGTTCGCCTGTCAATATCCAAGAGTTAATTATACCAGATAATATTGAGCTCGCAGACCCAAATTTTCATCAACCCTCTGAAATTGATATACTTTTAGGGGCTGATGTGTTCTGGAGCATAGTAGGGAGCAAGCGTCTCTCGCTGGGAGAGGGTAAGCCAATATTACTGACATCTGAACTTGGCTGGTTAGTCAGTGGCCCCATAGAGAATGGTAGCTCCAGTCACGGACTTGTAACTTTAGCAGACAAATTCAAGATGGTTTACAAAGGTTCTGAGAGGTAGATGAGATACATCCTTCTACAAAACTTTCCTTCACCCCGGAAGAAAAAGTATGTGACAAACATTTTTTAGAGACCCATAAACGTCTCTCGAACGGTAGATTTTCAGTCAAGTTTCCACTTAAGGAACAGCCAGAGGACGCTTTAGGTGATTCTTTTTATTTAGCGAAAAAACGTTTCATTAATTTAGAAAAGAAATTTCAAAGAAATTTTCAATTAAAGGAAGAATATTCTAAGTTCATACAAGAATATCAACAGTTAGGTCATTTGACAGACATAGAGCGGCCTCAATTCGGTTATTATTTACCGCATCACGCAGTACTTCGTGAAAAGAGTGAGACGACAAAGTTGCGAGTAGTATTTGACGCGTCTGCTAAAACAGCGACAGGGAAATCTTTTAATGATATCCAATACGTAGGCCCGGTCGTTCAAGATGATCTCATCTCTATTTTATTGCGTTTTCGCACCCATAGGTATGTCATAACGGGTGACATACAGAAAATGTATCGACAAATCGAAATCGATGAGTCGCAACGCCATCTACAGCTCATCTTGTGGAGGGATGATCTATCCCAACCTATCAAGGTCAAGCAGCTCAACACCGTCACTTATGGGACGGCTTCTGCGCCTTATTTGAGCACAAGATGCCTTCAACAGCTGGCACTTGAATGTACCGATGCTAGGATTGCAAATATAATCGAGCATGACATTTATATTGATGATTTAAATACAGGGTGTCAGTCTGAAGAGGATGTCAAGGCTATCTTCGATGGTGTGAAACAAGTGTTGTCTTCTGCATGTTTTCCTTTGCATAAAATTCGCACAAACTGTCCGAAGGTGCTACTAGGCGAAACCACTTCTGAAACATTAGACTTGTGCAAACAGTCTACTGTTTTAGGACTTAATTGGTCTCCTACACCGGACATACTTCATTTCTGTGTAAATTCGGACACAAATAGAAAAATTACAAAGCGAACTATTATTTCATTAACATGCCAGATTTTTGACCCCTTGGGTTTATTATGTGCCTGCGTTATAAAGGCGAAAATTGTTTTACAGCTGCTCTGGAACGAGAAGCTTGGCTGGGATGATCCAGTTCCTCATAACATTGTTCAACGTTGGACAGGTGTTTCAAATAATTTAAATCTGTTATCTAAAATAACTCTGCCACGAAGTGTCATTTGTGATCATCCAGTATCGGTCGATCTGCATTGTTTTGTGGATGCTTCTCAGGAAGCATACGGTGCCTGCGTCTATTTGCGTTCGGTCGATAAAGACAGCAGTGTATTGGTCAGGCTATTATGTGCCAAAGCCAGGGTTGCACCCCTGAAAGCAATGACCATACCTCGATTGGAATTGTGTGGCGCTTTACTTGGAGCTCAGTTGTCTACCAAAGTTCTACAGTCTATTAGGTTTCCTATAAAACAAAAATTTATTTGGACTGACTCGACAGTTGTGCTCGGATGGATTAAATCGCCGCCAAAACTTTTGAAAACTTTCGTGGCGAGTGATTGAGGTAAACGAACTTACCCAAGGTTTTTCATGGAGACACGTATCGACCGATGTCAATCCTGCAGATCTTGCTTCCAGGGGCGTAGATCCTCAGCGTCTGCAGGACGAACCTTTGTGGTGGGAAGGACCTTCCTTTTTACGGAAGGATCAGTCTGAATGGCCGCAAGAACATCTCAAGATATAGACATCTCAAGATGTCTATCGATTTGCCGGAACTAAAAGCTCATGTTCAGGTTGAAACGGCCAAGGATTCAATCAAGAATTCTTTGATTAATTTCTCGAATTATTCTGATTTCAAACGCTTGAATCGTATGTTCGCGTATGTTTTACGTTTTATAACAAATTGTAAGAAAAATAACATCAAAGTTACTGGAAGTCTACAGACCCACGAGTTACAGAAATCAAAATTAATTTTAATTAAACTTTGTCAACGAGAATCTTTTCACGACGAGCTTTGCATACTGTCCAAGGGAAATCAATTCAATAAAAAATCAAAACTATTATCTTTAAACTTTTTGATTTTAATAAAAGACATCCTATTTTATTGAGCGCCAAGCATGATTTTACTAAAACATTAATGCGTTATGAGCATAATCGCCTATTTCACGCAGGTCCACAGCTGCTTCTCTCTTCCTTTCGGGAGGAATTCTGGCCTATCGGTGGGCGAGACTTGGCTCGCGCTGTTGTCAAAAAGTGCGTTATCTGCACTCGTTATCGTGGGAAGATTATTCAGCCACAACTGGGTAACCTACCTGCAGTCAGAACACAACCTACCTTTCCCTTCTATTCCACTGGGACAGATTTCGCTGGACCCTTTCAAATTTCAAGCAAAAAGGGTAGAGGGAACCGTATTTCGAAGTGTTATCTTTGCTTGTTCGTCTGTCTCAGCACTCGAGCAGTACATCTGGAGGTTGTGAGCGACCTAACAACAGATTCCTTTATTTTGTGTTTGCGTAGATTTGTGTCGCGAAGAGGTAGGCCTAATCTGATTATGTGCGATAACGGCACCAATTTCGTAGGAGCTAATAATGAACTTAGCAAGGTATTGCGTTCCAGTCGTGACTCCGTTCTTGATTTTGCTAGTTCCGAAAATATTAAATTCAAATTTAATCTAGCATATTCTCCACATTTTGGGGGTATTTGGGAGGCTGGCGTCAAAGCAGCAAAATACCATTTAAAAAGGATAGCCGGTAACGCTTCTCTTACTTTCGAAGAGTTATCTACTTTGTTCGCACAAATAGAGGCGATCCTTAACTCACGTCCTTTGTCTCCTTTATCCGCTGATTCTCTCGATCTGAACCCCCTGACCCCCGGGCACTTTCTGATCGGACGTCCTCTGATGTCGGTCCCTTCTTTTCCGGCGGAGGATAGCAAGCCGAAGTACCACATGATAGAAAGGTTGCGAAGGGAGTTCTGGGAAAGGTGGCGCAAGGAATTTATAGCGGAACTACAGCAGCGTTCAAAATGGAAATGTACTAATCCAGAACCGAGCCCCGGTGATATGGTCATCATCAAAGAGGACAACTTACCTCCACAGCGTTGGCGTCTAGGACGTATCACTCGACTTCACCCTGGATCAGACAATATCAGTAGAGTCGTTGACATCTACACTTCTAAAGGGACTATTCGTCGAGGGATCCACAACATCGTTCGGCTACCCATAGAAGACGAGCCAAATGTTGAAAGTTAGCTCTTTCAAGGCCGGGAAGATGTACACGCATGAGAGAGGTGGAGGCGGGGCGCGGAGGGAGCGTGCGGCCAGCGACGGCCACCCCTCCACATTCAACATTCAACTACAGCAAAGCACACATACAATCAATCTTTGTTCTTTATAAAATATATAAAATTTGATCAATAGCGACCCTGTGGTTTACCTAATACTCGCCCTTTCACTGAAAGTACATGGAATCCACACAAAAACTGTTTTTTTTAGATATCTAGGATTAAAAACTTTTATTTTAATAGATATCATTTAAGTAACTATAACTTTTTTCCCACAACGAATTGAGACTAGCCCCCATAATAACAATTGATAGTCATGAAAAGATCTTTCTAACGACATACGTCTGGTCGTTATTGGTCGGTGGGTACATTCCGCCCGTCCTCCTTTGTTGCACCCAAATACTATAGCGAAAAGTTCTTTTTCAATTTGGGCATAACTTTTCTGACAGTCGGTTAATGCTTTTGAAGCATACGCCACAGGTTGACGATCTTGTAATAGACATGCACCTACTCCTTCAGAGCTAGCTCCTTCAGAGCTACAATCTACAGATACAACAATATCTTTATTAGTATCAAAAATTTTCAAAGTTGGGGCTGTAATTAATTTATTTTTTAATTTTAAAAATGCTTTTTCTTGGGATTGTCCCCAACTAAAGAGAATATCCTTTTTAAGCAATTCTCTAAGTGGGGAAAAATTGTAGAGTAGTTTTCAATGAACCGAGATAAATAATTAGTGACTCCCATAAATCGTTCCAAGTCTTTTTTGTCTTTAATACTTTTTATTTCCGAAATTGCTTGATTTTTTTAGGGTCTGGTTTAATTCCATCCTTGCCGACAGTCATGCCTAAAAATTTTTGTTGATTTTTCTTTATTAAATCTAACATTATATGTTTCTGCCACCTCTAGAACTTTAATAAGTCTATCATTATGTTCTGAAATAGTACTTGCATGGATTATTAGATCATCGCAATAAAATTCAACTCCTTCAATATCATTAAATGCTTCCTCCATACGTTGTTGGAAAGCTTCTGTAGATACTGATAAACCAAAAGGCAATCTTTTGTATCTAAAATTACCAAATGGTGTTGAAAATGTATATAGTTCAGAACTTTCTTTACAAAGCTTTACAGTCCAAAACCCACTGTTACAATCAAGCTTACTAAAAAAATTTTCTTTAGAAAGTTTGTCTAAAATATCTTCTACGGTAGGTAGATGTCTGTTCTGTCTGATAATAAATTTGTTTAGGTAACGAGGATCTAGACATACTCTTATTTTTCCATTACTCTTTTTTGTCACAACCACAGAGTTGACCCACTCCGCAGGTTCCTCCACATTTTCAATTATACCCTGTTGAATCATACGATCCAGTTCCTTCCTTAAAGGTTCTTGTAAAGCTATCGGAACTCGTCGTGGTGGATCCGCTCTGGGTTGGGCTCCATCCTGTAATTTTATAGTATAAGGTTTTGTGAAACATCCTATCCCTTCAAATATTTTTTTATGTTTATGGAGAATTACATTAATATCTTGTTCCTGCAAATTACACACATAATTTCGTTTGACCAATTTCATATTAATGCATGTTTGAAGCCCTAAAATTGTGGTGCACTCAGAGTTAACAATAACAAACTCAACATTGTCAGTTTTGCCATTTTTTAGTGTGCATTTTATCGTACAAGTGCCTTTACTAGATATTGTTTTATTGTCTAAAGTGACCAGTTTCATTGGTTTTTTGTTAATGACTTTAGGGTTCATACCTAATCTTTTATATGTGCTAAATGACATGCAATTTACCTGGGTACCAGTGTCTAACTTAACTGCTAAACTTTTCCCATTAATATTTAGTAATTCTGTCCACTCACGCTCATTGTTGATATTGATGCTGCCTATAAAGAATGTCTCCTCTTCTTCCTCTTCAACATTCTCTACCCGCTTGCTTTTGCAGACCTTTGCATAGTGGTTCTTTTTCTTGCAGTTGGTACATTTAACTCCAATGGCAGGACACTTATGCCCTGGCTCCCAATTCGCTTTTCCGCACCGAAAACATGATCTTGTGTTTTTCTTGTTTCGAATAGCAAGCACTTCATTTTTATTTTCTGGCAAAGGTGAATCACATATCTCCAGCAATTGTTTCTGTGACAGTTCTGCAGCCTTACATATGTTAATTGTCCTTTCGTAAGAAAGATCATCACTTCTCAAGCCTCTCTTTGGTGCTCTTGTTATTTATTCCTACGATAATTATGTCTTTTACGAGGCCCTCCCTAAGATCGCCAAATTCGCAATTTAGACTCTTGTTTTGTAAGTCTGTTAAAAAGCTGTCGAATTTCTTATTTGGGCCCTGGATTCTTGTAAAAAATTTGTGTCTCTCCATTGTTATGTTTTTCTTGGGAAGAAAATGTTTATCAAACGCTTCTTAAATTGATGTAAATGTTTCTGTCTTTTTTTGTATGTTAAATGAATTGTATATTTCGATACCTTCTTCGCCCATATTGTGGAGCAGAAGGGCGATCTTTCTGCTATCTGAAGCCTTTTCAAGATCGTTTGCTTCTATGAAGAACGCGAATTTCTGGTACCATTTTTTCCATTTTAAATCCATATTGTCCGAGTTAATTGTTAGGGAAGCAATTGTCCCAATTATCTGATTACCTGACGCCATGTTGATGTAATGAAAGCTTCTTTTATTACTTTATAGTTTTATTATAAGATTTCACATGTTCACATAATTAGAGTACTCCGATTTTCATAACCTCTAATCTTGACAGTGACAGTGACAGATATTTTACCGCGCGGTTGCGGTGCGTTCCAATACACCCAACACTTTGGACTCTTAAAAGTTGAACGCACAGAATCGTGCGAGAGAGCCCAATATATTGTTGTTGTTTCGTTTGTATCGCGCGGCGCATGACCTTAACACGCTCTACATCTACATACTAAGTTTACGTTTATATTTTTAACAGCGGAGCTCGCATATTTTTGTCCTTTTTTCGAATCCTCGTAAAATATGAATCATTAAATACCTGTTATAAAATTGCTGGTGGTGACATTCTATTATGCGGATTGTATTAGGTAGTTCAGAAAAAAGATTTAAATGTGTAATATGGTTAAAATCATGAGTTCATTTATAAAGATTCCTTTATGAAAAAGTGTATAGAATAATAGAAAGCTTAAAATCATTGTTGGAGTGAAAGATATTTTTTTTGTTTTTAATATTGTTATTAATTAGTTTTTTAGCTTTTAGCGGTGATGTGTTCACATAACAAATTGCTTAAATTAATTTTTATATTATGGGTAGTAAATAATATTTTTTTGCTTAAAATGTTCTTTATTCTTTATTGTACACACAAATACATATAAAAAATTACACAAAGAAAGGACATGTACAACGGCGAGCTTAACTCAAGCAATGAGTTTTCTTCCAGCTAACCTATGTGAGAGGGAGAGGCAGTTGAAGTGGGCAAGGGTGTACCAAGATAAAGTGAGATATTAAGTTTATAATAATTAATAAATATATAAGCACATACAATTAGTTAAATGAATAAATAATATATACCTACATATATAAAATATCTATAATATATACATACATACAATATATGGATAATACTTAAATAGATAAATAATGCTCTTTCAGATCTCTCTTGAACGCATCCAATGAACAACTCGCTCGAATGGCCTGTGGAAGTGAATTCCACAAACGCACAGAGTGCACCGTGAAGGAACCGCCATAACAGGATGAGGAGTGGGGTGGGAAACGAAGGAGAAGGGATCTACTGGTCCGGCAGGGCTTGCCACGTGGAATCTGGTACTCGAACTGCTCACGGAGGTACTGTGGGGAAGCAGGACTATTCAAAATTGAATAGAGGGTAGAGAGGACGTGCAGATCGCGTCGTCGCCTGATTGGCAACCATTTTAATGTTAAGTAAATGAATGAAATTAATATACAAGGCTTTAGGTAAATCTCTTTCAACTTCTCGGGGTGTTAATCAGTCCATGAAACTGAACAACTTTCCCAAGGAACATAGGTCAAAATCCGAAAAAAAAATATTTTGAGTTTCCATACAAATTTCATCAGCATACAGGTTTATTTTTTAATCAGTACACAAATTTTTTGTGCGTAAACTTTATGAAAATTTAACACACCCTTATTTTTTTGTTTTATATCGTTTCATATAAAAATTTCAAGCTAGACCATCTGAAGCATGAAAATAAATCAATTTTTTTTTATGGAAAAAAAAATAACTTCGTCCAATTGACTTGAAACTTGGTAATAGTAATCTTTAACACAATTTGTGACACCCGTGTTTCTGCGTTTTACAAAATTCATTCTCTAAGACGTTAAAAAGGGGTATCAAAATCAAAAAATTTTGGAAAAAAAAAATTTTTTCCGTCTTATTTACGTTCTATCAACGTTACTGACGCCGTAAGAAAAATTTGTGTACTGATTAAAAAGTAAACCTGTATAATAGCGCATTTTGTATAGGAACTCAAATTTTTTTTTTCGTATTTTGATCTATTATTGGGGGAAGTTGTTCAGTTTCATGGACTGATTAACCACCCGAGAGTTTGAAAGCGATTTACCTAAAGCCCTGTATATAATCTATGATTTCACACTAATTTCTATGATTTCATAATCAACAATAATAAACTTAACAAATAATCTGTATTAAAAAAAACTCTTCATAACAAAATTCAAAATCACACATTTAACAAAATTATTTACATATTTCCTGCTAAGTTACCCTGCCTGTCTATCAGAAGTGCGCAAGGAGATAATTATGGCAGTGATGTTTAACGGCATTCTTATTTTAGTGAGGTTTAAACGGCGTATTATTAATACGTGGTTATGCTGGAACATGGTAACTTAACTTATGTTAAAACATGGTTAATTGACAACATTTCAAATTATTAAAAGGACCAAACTAAAAATACAAATTAGGGTCTTCTAAGCAACATAAATTTATTTCGGAATTTAATATTCATTATTATATGGAAATTTTTGATAAAGAAATCTGAGACGATGTTCGAATAAATTACATAGTAGGATTTAGAAGACCCTTAAAAATATATGTTAAGTAATTCGATCTTATCCTCTTAAGTGGTGAATCAGCCCATGAAACTGAACAACTTTTCCTAAAAACAAATGCCGAAATACGAAAAAAAATGTTTGACTTCCCATACAAAATGATTTATCAGCTGATGCAATTTGTATGGGAAGTTAAAAAATTTTTTTCGTATTTCGGCATTTGTTCTTATGGAAAGTTCTCAGATTACAGAACAAAAGTCAGATGGAGCGTGGCGGAGAAACAATGTGAGGCTTGTTAACATCAATGTGTGCGTAACAGCATTGTAGGAACACGTGCCTTAGTGTGTATATAAAGTTGCCAGGGTAGTGAAATAAAAGTCCCAACTTTTTCCTCTATTTATACTAATGCATTTGCTACCATGCATTTAGTACCTATAAGTACTAAGTTTTACTATCAAGGTTTTATTAAAATCTAGAATCAAAATTGATATTTATATGAGAAAACTGTCAAATGTATGCTAATTAGAAATAAATATTTTTGGTAACTAATAATAATAAAGAGTAATAGAAGGAATTATATATGCATTAGATATTATGTATATAAATAGAAACAAATTAAGATATGTTAGCACATTTATTTATTTATTAAATTTACATTAGTTTATGTTTACATTATACTAAAAATTACAAAATTTGAAATTAAATTAACAACCTTTATTTTGCACTAATTTTGTATAATATTGCCGTTTAGCGTCTATACATCTGCTATTTGTTTCTAATTTTGCTATGTAGTGTAAGCGTATACTTAAATATTTTTCCAGTATAATTTTTATTAAGCTTAATTTGTGTTCAAGCCCACATTCTAAATGTTCATCTTCCAATTTAATAAATATTGTTTCATTTCCTATAAAAGTTTTCAACATTTTTGTGATGATATATTTGTGATCATTTTTAGGGTTCCGTAGTAATCTACGAATCCTTATAGTTTCGCCATGTCCGTCTGTCCGTCTGTCCGCGGGTTTCCTAAGAAACCCTTGATACTACAGAGCTGAAACTTGGCATGATTATACATATGAATCACGCCGACAGAACTGTAGAGTAAAATCTTAGAAAAAAACATTTTTTCGGGTGTCTCCCATACACGTGAAAGGGCGATGATTTTTTTTTTCTCGCCAATATTTTTGAGTGGGGTGTCATAGGATAGCATATTAAAAGATAGAAGGGGTTTACTAAAAACTTTTTCGATTCAGCACTCCGTTTGCGAAAATATAAATTTTTGAAGTGAAAATTTTTGTCAAACACAAGTGTCCCCCCCCTCTACCTGCTAAACGGTTGTTTCTAAAAATGTGGAAAAATTCACGTTGGTAGAATATATAACGAAATTAAAAGGAAAACTATCACACATAACTTGGTCCTTCAAGTTTGCGAGTAATAGTCGACCAAGTGCCAAACACTGTTGGGATTAATAAGAATATATTTACTAATATAAGATCCTTGGTACATACTACAGAGCTAAAATTTGGCATGGTCATAGATATTGATTGCGCCGACAGATCTAAAATATAAAATGTTGGAAAAAACATTTTTTCGGGTGTTTCCCATACACGTGAAAGGGCGATGGATTTTTTTTTCTCGCCGATACCATCGAATTGAATGTCGTAAGATAGATTTTTAAAATATAGAAGGGGTTTACTAAGAACGTTTTTCGTTTCAGTACTCCATTTGAGAAAAAAATATTTTTAAAGTGAAATTTTTTGTTAAAAACAAGTTTCCGGGGGGGGACACTACCAGCTAAACGGTTGTTTCTAAAAATGTAGAAAATTTCACGGTTATAGAATATACAACGAAATTAAAAGAAAAACTATCACACATAAGTTGGCCCCTCAAGTTTGCGAGTAATAGTCGACCAAACGTTTTTGGGATTAATAAGAATATGTTTACAAGGTTCCACGCTAAAAGTGAGGGGAGGTCGAAAGCCAAACTGTAACATATTGACATTTTAGGTGTCGTTAAATAGTTTTTTGGGGGTGTTAATTACGAAAATGACATCAAAATTATTTTAACAGAAGGTTGATATAATTTCTAACAGTAATATTGCCGTAAAAATTTAAAAAAAAAAACTAAATTTATACTTACATTCGGTTGTATTTAGACCAAAACAAAAATTATTTCCAAAATTACAAACTCTTTAATAATACATTTGTTTTTAGGGATCCGTAGTAATCTACGAACCCTTATAGTTTCGCCATGTCCGTCTGTCCGCAGGTTTCCTAAGAAACCCTTGGTAGCACAGAGCTGAAATTTGGCATGGTCATACATATAAATTACGCCGACAGAACTGTAGATTTTTTTTTCGGGTGTCTCCCATAGATTTGAAAGGGTGATGATTTTTTTTTCTCGCCAATATCATAAAATGGGGTGTCATAGGACAGCTTTTTAAAAGACAGAAGGAGTTTTTTCTAACAACGTTTTTCGATTCAGCACTCCGTTTGCAAAACATAAATTTTTAAAGTAAAAATTTTTGTCAAACACAAGTGTCTACCTCTCTACTAGCTAAACGGTTGTTTCTAAAAATGTAAAACAATTCACGGTGGTAGTATATACAACGAAATTAAAAGAAAAACTATCACACATAAGATGGCCCTTCAAGTTTGCGAGTAATAGTCGACCAAGTGCCAAACTTAGTTGGGATTAATAAGAATATATTTACTAATATTAGATCCTTAATAGTACAGAGCTAAAATTTGGCATGGTCATACATACCTATTGATTGTGGTGACAAATCCTAAAAAGAAAATGGTGGAAAAAAATTTTTTTCGTGTGTTTCCCATTAACGTGAATGGGCGATGTTTTTTTTTCTAGCCGATATCATCGAGTGCGTTATCATAGGATAGCTTTTTAAAAGATAGAAGGGGTTTACTACAAACATTTTTCGATTCAGTAATCCGTTTAGGAAACATTAATTTTTATAACGAAAAAAAATTTGGAATAATTCACGAGGGTAGCATTTACGACGAAGTGTACCCTAATCCAAAATGGTTGACATAAAAGGTTCCACGCTAAAAGTGAGGCGAGCCGAAAGCAAAGCTGTAACATATTGACATTTTAGGTGTCGTTTAATAGGTTTTTGTGGGTGCTAATTACGAAAACGACATTAAAAATATACACCTGCTTAGCTTAATATTATTATATTATTCCTTACAATAAAATTGTCGCAAAAAAAAAAAAAAATTCGCGCTCGCTTCGCTCGCGCATTAAACATTTCCATTATGTTGTATTTAGGCCAAACTTTTTAATATATTTGTTTATGATACTAAGTATAGTATTTGGGGATTTTAACATCAACTATGACAATATGCTTGTAGAATTAAGAAGCCAGCTGCATATTTGAACCATGCTGCTACGGAACCCTACAATGCGCGTGGCCCGACACGCTCTTGGCCGGTTTTTGTTTTGATAACAATATTTTCTTTTAACATTTTGCGTATTACGGTTTCTGCCGCTGCACAAACTTCGTATGTGTCTGTGGAAGGAAAAACTAAACCTCCTTTATTTCTCAAGCCAATCAGTTTGTGAAAATCTTGCTTATCTGTCGATATCAAACGTGACAAGCAGAATTCACACTTTATAATTTTTCTCACATAACGTATGACGCATCCAGCAATATTGCCCACAATAACTTTTCGCATATCGTTAAAAATTGGTACATCCAAACATCGTGCCAAATGGTTGACATCCTCAGACATGTTATTTAATAAATCCAAAGGACTGGACATTTCTTCGTGTCTGTATGAAGTACTTGTAGTATTTATAATTTGAGTAGCAGAAGAACACGATAATATCGCTATATTCTCAAGCGAAACACAATTCCCAGTTTCTAGACTTCTCATTTCCAAATGTGTTAACAATTTTCGGTATATGGCCTTGAACTGTTTTACGTTCGGGTTATCGTTATGACCCCCATGCATTCTGACGCACCCGAAAAAGATTTCCAGGTGGTCCTGGCTGAGTTTGTAAGTTGGGAAAAATATTAAACATTTCTCATTTTCTATTAGACGCTCAAAAACGGTTTTTAAACTTGAAATATTTATCAAAATTCCAAGAAAGCCTGGTTTGCATCTAGTTTCCACGGCTCTTTTATAAAATCGCGTAATTACATATGTTGGTCTACCATCTTTTTGTACTTTTCGTTTCGTGACACTCTTTATTTGCAAATTTTGTATGTGATCATGTAGTCGATCTAGGATCTCATAAATCTCGGCTTTGTTTCCTTGATAAATGGGTTTCCTATAATTCAAATGGGCCATAGTTCTCGTGTTAAAAATGTCAAACATGTCATTCATCAGTTGAATGAATTCTTTTATTGGCTAGGATTGTTCAAATTCTGGAATATTTAAATCAGTTCTACAGAAGAGCATAGCCTTCGCTACGCTTCTGCTTAGCGTCTGCGTGGCAAGTTTGACCTTCATTATCTGGTTTCTAAATGAAATATGCCTTTTCGTAAGTTTATTTGCTAGGTGTAGGCCCTCTTCTTCTTGCAATTTGTTCAATTTAACTAAGAAATCCCAGTCAACGATTTGACCATTTTTATTTAAAAATTGATTTTTTGCCTCAAGTTGATCTCTTAATTATTTTATTACATTACTTGGGTCTAAAAAACAAGCCACTTCGCTGCCATCTGAAGGGTGTGGGATGGTCGTTTTTATATTACTTAGATCAGAAGTACAACAACCAAGCAGCTCCATTGCTGTAAAATTTGTGGCATGACCATCAAACGTCAAGGACACAACTTTTACCCCAGCTTCATGACATTTTGTGAGACAAAGCTTCACTAAATTAGATTTTTGCTCCCCGGTTAAAGTATTTGTTAAAAAGTATCCTAATGGTATTTTGAATTTTTTGTTTACTCCAACCAACATAAAAACGAAAGCCTGTGATGCCAAAGCAGTCGATTCAGTAATTTCATCGCCCATATCAACAACGCCTATATATCGTTTGCCGTCCCATAGCTTTTGCTGTCTCAAAGCCATTTTGTCGAACATCAAACAACAAATAAGTTTATGCGGAGAAGCTTCTGATAGTTTTTGTAAGGCTGAAAAAGCTTCTTGAGTACACACATCAAAAAAAGTTTGCGATCACTTGGAAAAGTGCTAATATTTTTTATTGTAGAAGAATAAAACTTAATCACTTTTTATCTTTTGATTCCTTATTTAAAAATATGAAATTTAAATTTAAAGTAATTTCGTAATTCAAATGTTTTTTCATTTAAAAAGACAATCAACCCTTGCTTGCTTTCATTCAGAAATCTGACATAGTCGCAACTTATCAATATTTTCAATTTATTCAAAAAAATTAAGTTGGTAACGATGCCGAGAGGATTAACTGCAGTTTTACGAGCCAGAATTCTAACTTTAAGTGGAGAAGGCTATTCCACGAGGGAAATATCACGCAGAGTTCATGTATCCCAATCCTGCGTGGTGACCACGTTGGAGAGGTATCAGGGCATGGAAGATTTAGCTGATCGACCTCGCAGTGGTCGCCCAACTGTTCTTACTGCAATTCAGAAGCGATATATCAGATTACTGGCTGCCCGTGACCCAACAATGAACGCTACTAAAATGAAAGCAGAGCTGCGAGCTGCCACCGGCCGCGAAGTTAGCACCCAAACGATTAGAAATTGCTTACACCAAGCTGGATTACGAGCAAGGAGATCCTGGCGAGCACCTCTGAACTCACAGCAACGGAAGCGGCGCAGATTGCAATGGGCTAGGCTCCGTCAAAATGAAGAAATTGATGACGAAAGCATCTGGCAGAACTGCTTCTTCGTTGACGAAACGCGGATCAGTACACATCCAGATAACCGACGTGTCCGTGTCTGGAGAAGACCTGGCGACTCTGAAAGGCAGAGAACTGCCACTGGAACCGTTCAGCAGGGCGGGAAATCAGTGTCCTTTTGGGCCGGGATAATGATTGGGGCTAGGACGCCCTTAATCCCGTATCAAGGCACCATGACCGGAGCCATGTACAAAACGATTGCAATCGATGGATACGTCAGACCATTCCGCATCAACCACGGGCGCCAATTCATAATGGTAGATGATAATGCGCCCGCACATCGAAACGGACGTGTTGATGCTGCTCTCCAGCAATACGACATCACCAGGTTAGACTGGCCTGCCGGCTCGCCTGACTTAAACCCGATCGAGCATGCGTGGGATGCTCTTAAGCGAGCTGTTTGGAACCGTCAGCCACCTCCGCGAACAGTGTCAGAAATCAGGGCAGCTGCTATTGAAGAGTGGGACAGGTTACCACAAGAAATGCTAGATAACTTAATTCTTAGCATGCCCAGAAGGGTTTCCGCATGTGTGCGAGCCAGGGGAGGAGTCATTTTATACTAACTATTAATTTTTTCGTAATAAACTTTGTTTGTTTTTTCATTAATTCAAATTTTTCATTACATTACATTTAAGCCAAAATTGCATTTCCTAGCTTTTGTTAATAAAAAGTAAATAATTAATAATGATTCTTTTATTTACTTAGTGCATTTTCATTATAAAATCATAAAACGTAAACAGTTTCTTTAAATAATTTATATTTTAAAGAATACACCTGATTTTGCTACTGATCGTAAACTTTTTTTGATGTGTGTAAGTCCAGGTTCACTTTTAACGTGAGTATACCATTTTGCTAAAGTTTTTGGATGAGGCAAAAAACTATTGAATGTTTTTCTAACATACTCGTAGCCTTTGGGAGAATAAAAATTTAATGTTTAGCAAAATTTTCGCATGCTGGGCGTATATATCAGCTTCTTTTTTTGCCGGAACTACGCATGTGTAAATTATGAAATAGTTCAATTGCCACTATATTCTCATTTAACAAATTACGAGTATCACAATTTATAAAAAAAAAATCTGTCAAGTCCTTCAAAATATTTTTTAGTGACGAATTCCTTTTCTTTAGCCGACGAACTTTTTCTTGAATAGTTTTTAACTTTCGTTTAGTTTTTAATCTCAATAACTAGTGTTTCCTTAATTCCTTTCTTAAACGATTTTTCCTCGGCGTATCGAATATAGAGTCCAGATCTGAATCTTTAATTTCGGAGTCTGAAGAATGGTATTCATTGGATGGGCCCGGTAGTTGATGGGATAAGGTTAAATTTGAAGCAGCAGTTTGGTCTTCAGAAGGCTCCTTTTCAACTAGGTACATCGAACCCTCAGTAGAAACATCTAATATTTTCTGTAGCGTTGACGCTGGTGTTGCGTACAAATTTTGCTTCGGTTTTGATGCTTTTTTAATCAATCGACGATCTTTTTCAGTGAAGTAAACATCTTCATTTTTAAAATGCGATGAACACACAACACAAAATTTAGAAGGAAGCCAATTGTTATCTTGTCTGCTTTCACGTATAATAGACACCCATTCATTGTGAAGGACAGGATCTGTCCGAAATCTGCAAAAATAAAAATAATAATATATAATTTATTATTATTATTATTAAATCATTTATTGTACACGGATAAACAAAAACAAAGGGACATAAATAGAGACGATCACAAAAGATTTAATTTTTCTCTTTTTTTTTAATACCTACTTCGTAAAATACACAAAATCACTTTTTATTATCCAAGTGTTTTTCGAATACGAATAATTACTAGAAATTAGATTTAAAATCAATATTGGTATCAAACTTAAATTATTATATTAACAATTAATATTAACAAGTAAATAAATACAAGTCAAGTTAAATACTAAGATCAAAATAGGTATTATTTTCATAAGTCGATCTTCCATATTCCCATATCCCTACCATATTCCCCACTTAGCGGGAAAATATTTCAATAGGACTTGGCTACACCGAACAGTTTTTGCCGAGGTTTTGTGTTCCTAGACGGCAGTGAAAATAGAATGCACAATTAATATCAAAATAGTCAAATAATAATTACTCACCTATGGAAAGATACTCCATGTTCCTTTTTTGTTTTTGGGAACAATTTTTGCAATGTTTAAAAACACAAGACGGCATTATTTCACAAATTACTCAAAGAACCCATGACGTGTTTACAATACGACGCTCTGTTCCGCACTGATTTGAGATTGTATTTCCTTTTGAATTTGTATTTGCTTTTCTGGCCGCAGTCCCGTGTTCCGCGCGCTCTATCTGCCTTTTGTTCTGTAATCTGAGGGAAAGTTGTTCAGTTTCATGGGCTGATTCACCACCCGAGAGGATAAGATCGAATTACTTAACACCCTGTAGCACAGTATTACAATCGTAATTGTGTGTATAAAGAATGTTGACAGTTGACTTTTTTTTCAAAGACAAAGGTTTTATTCTATAAATCCTACAAAATACAGTTACTTCTCTTTAACTAAATAAAAAAATAAAATATTAATAAAAACCAGGTAACTCTTAGTTTATGTCTACTCTTTAAAGAAAAAAAAGTTTAAAATTAAAATATGAAATGGTGTCAAATATCAACCGTGTCAGGGGCCATTTTGCGGTTTAAAAACTCTGACAACAGGGTAAGTCAAGTTTGCCACAGACTCGACCATACCCACACGATAAGCAGATCAATACTTGGTAGGTCCGCCGTTAGCATCCAGTACTGCATCTAATCTATTTTTCATGCCAGTTACCATGTTCCAGCATAAGTCACGTGGATCCCCTCTCATCATTTCCCATGTCTCGAACAACGTTCGCCTCAAGTTTTCTTCGTTGCGCACTTCTGATACATCCTAATTTAAGACCATTTGACCTCAAAGATTTTCAATTGGGTTGAGGTCAGGGCTCTTAGCAGGCCATGGCAATAATTGAATGTCTGGCTGAGCTGCAATCCACTGTTGGACTACTCTTGCAGTATGAACCGAGCCATTATCTTGGCATAAATATATTATTCCCGTTGGGTGGTGCAGTCCCACAGTTGGCACCATTACATCCCTTAAAATATCAACATATTCTAAGGCATTCATGCGCCCCGATATTTCGATGAGTTCACCGGGACCTGCAGAGCTCATCCACCCCCAGAAGCCCAGGCTCAGCCGACCACTCAATTTGTTCGGCAAAACATTTATGACCTCATACCTAGTTTTGTCTAGACGCCATAATATTTTTCTACCATCCTTGTCCGATTTAAAGGTCTTTTCGTCAACAAAAATAACGACATTGTTCTCCCAATCGAAATTATAGTGTTCCAAGCAAAAACCAATTCTAGCTTGAGTGTGAGCTTCAGAAAACGCTATTTTCTTGGCAGGAATTCGATGCTTCAGATTCCTTTCTTTTAGACGTCGCCGTATCGTTTCATTTCACACCTGAAACAAAAACAAAACCACGTGTCACTTAACCGACCCGATATTTAAAATATTTTTTTTATTTTAAAGTGGTATTTTTGAGTAAGTAAATGACATGAGTTTTAAATCAAAGAAAAAAAGACTTAAAAAGTATAACTGATCTGAAATAAACATTAAAGCCATGGTAACTATCTATACCAACATCAACATTATACTCAAATAAAACTACATAGTCCTAAATAAAAATTAATAAAAAATTAACATCTCACGGCTAAATGCCAACGACTGGAGACACAAAACAGAAGCCAAATCCTTAAAAGTCACTTTAAAAAATATTTGGGAGTTTCAATATGTTGAAGATAATATGTCTAAGTAATTACTGTAAGTGTAAGTAAACAAAAGAATAATTCTAAGAAGTTTTGTAAAATCCATTTCATGTCCTTATCTATTGCGGTTGCGGCACATCAAAGCGTTCTCAGATGAATACAGAAAATGTTTACTGTCTTTTATAACAATGACATTTGTTTGCTTGCAAGTGCGTAGACAATGAAGTGACTAATAAAAAGATTTTTTTATTTTTTTTTGTTTCAAAAACGTAATATTCATCTAGAAAATCTGTAAGTTTAAGTATGTAACCTATATTAAAATTATAAAACTGCATTGATCTCGATTTTTTCTAACTATAGTTATAAATATTATTTAATCGAATACCTCAATTTCATAACTTAAAAGAAAAAAATCAAAGTTAAACAGTCAATATTGTAGTGAGTTCAAGCAAAAAAGCAAAGGAATAGAACTTATGAAAATCTTATAAAAAAGTCCGGAGATGTATTCCTACTAATATTATAAACTAGGCTTTCGTCCGGGACTTCGTTCCCGTGAGAATTTGGGATCATTATGTAGCCTATGTGATAATATGATGTCTAAGCTATGTTATTGCAAATTTTGATCAAAAGCGGTCCAGTAGTTTTTGCGTGAAACAGGAAAAACATTTTTATATGCATAACATCTATCCACCCACACAAAATTTCTCGTTTATTTTAAAGGGTGTGCAAGTTTGTGGACTGCAAATTAATGGACCGATTTTGATGAAGTTTTGAGTTAAACCTTAAAAACAGAATAACAAATGCTGGTCGGCGTGTCGGAAAGGGGGCAGCCCACGGGACTTAATAAATTTTCGAAATTTTCTCTTTTTTTGGTTTGCGTTGAAGTGACCGTAAAGGAGCAAAAAAAAGCAAAAAGCAAAAAAAAAATTGTGGTCCTTATAATAGGCGGGGCCCCCGAACACTTGGAAAAATTTCGAAGGGTTGTGGTGTCACGATAACCCCCCATTTTCTTGCCGGAAATGGATAGAGGACCCTTCTAGAAACAACGTTTGTATGGGCCACTTCTTGATTGGGCCCAACGGGGGGCCCAGGGCCCCACCCTGCTGTAGTCCTGGGGCCCCACCCTGCTGTAGTCCTGGGCCCCCTCCGGTTTTAATACGCGAACCGACGCAGTTTACGATGCTGATCAGCCACCCATACATTACTTTGCGCTCTGGGGCCTCTTTAGGGCCCGACCCCAGATTCTTCCCTGCTTTCGGCACAAGTAAGGACCACCCTGTTATCTTGTTCTTGTACTTTTACTATGTGTTGTGATGTCTGCTGTAATAACCGTTTCGTTTTTCACTTTTTTGAGCGGGGTCCCACAAAGAAGGACCCCCAAGGGCCCACGTAGACCGAAGGGCCCGCGAAATGTACCTCAAGGGCGCTTTTTATTTACTTTGTTAAAATAAATACTAGCGTAGATTAATGTTTCTTACAGACAGGTTAACGTGAACATAAAAAAATACTAAGATTTATTTTAATAATCGGTTGTCAGTTTATGTGTGTACGTACATATAGGTACTTTCATTTCTCACTAGTCTCATAGTGAAGTGAAGCCAAAAGAGCCACTTTAATCAAATGAAAAAGAAAAACACGGCTTAAAAATACCTATCTAACTCGCTGCTTACATAAACTTAATGTAGTGTAATGTCATAGAACGACGAATCTTAAACAATAAATTGAGACTTACCCATGTTTGATATTTACTAGTTTACAGTTAAGTCAGTCACCCACCAAGTAATAAAACAACAATTAGATCTTTACTGCAGCGAGCCGGGAGGCAAATGGAGTGCGGCGCGGCGGGCCGCGGAGCCGGGGCAAAACAAAGTTACCTAATTTATTACGATATCGGTATTTAGGTATCAATACCAATACCAGTAACGTTGCATCAAAGTATCGATATAATTGGAACTGAAAAAATTATATCGATATCGATAATTCGATACCAAAATATCGATACCTATACCAAATTTTTATCGTTATTAAGTCCCTAGCACCCACCAACCCGCATTGGGCCAGCGTGGTGGACTATGGCCTAAATCCCCTTCGTATTTCGAAGGGAAGCCCGGTGCCCCTCGGCGGGGACATATCGTCGGTGAGCAAACAACACCGCATAAGTAATTTTTTGTTACTTTACAGGAAAAACAAAAACCTTCAGTATTTCGCTAATAAACAAGGAATCGTTCTTGAAATTTGTGTAAGTTATTTATTTTACAATACTTCTCATTACATTTCAGCAAAATGTAAAATAAATAGTTATTAATGCTTATTTATGACTTAGGCGGTATTTTGAAAGACTTAGGCTGTGTTGCAGATGACTTAGGCGGAATCCGTTACAAGTAAACATTACTTACGCGGTGTTTGGGTATAATAATAATAATAATGAAAATATACTGTGTATTTTAATATTATTTTATATATAATCCTTATCTCGCTAATAGTTAAGTATCCTTAAAATAAACAAAATTATAATTCAAATTTAAAAATGAAAATCTATCTTCCACATCTTATAGGACCAATTTACCTTTATTGAGAATGAGGCAATTGGTCATAGAAACTGTGGAAAACTTATGAAACTACAGCTTTTAAGTCCTGCAAGTCCTTGTATTATCGTTTTGCAATAGGTAATCTTCCTGTGTACAGTTTTGGGAGCTCATTTATCCGGTTTATGCGATGAAGTGGGGTAGGCCTTAATGTTAAAGGCTGTAGCTCGTCATCACTGTATTCTACACTCTAAGGTCGTTTACGACGGGATCACCTGCTTTTTTGCCTGGACGAATAGATTTATAAACTGAATGTTTGCTAAAATCGGTAAAAAACTTGAAATCTAACAGCTTGCTTTCATAAAGGAATGGATCTGACCTAGCCCTTATTGTCCAGTCCACGTACTGTTCAGGTGAGTATATTTCTTTGTTTTTAACTTTGCATTCTATGGCGCTGTGTACAGAATCACACTCCATTTGAGTATGTCCTTTCTCCAAATACTTTTGTGTGATGACTAACTTATTTTCAATAGCAAGTCTTATTAAAGCATTGCTTAAGATGGCATTGCGATTCTGTGCACAGCATCCATCAGAATATAAAATGACTGGCAGGGATTTCTTACTCAAGACACAAGACAAATATTCCACTAAACAAGACGCAAAAACAGAGGCTTCTAAGGTGCTGTTTGATTCATCAAACCAATAGCACATCACTCCTTGAGATGCCAAATCATAAATGGTAAAATTATGTATACAAAGCTTGGTTTTGTAGTAAATGGCACTCGCATTTAAAAACGGCAACATTTTAACTGATTCCACATCTTGTGTGAAAACATGACAACCTCCAGCTTTTGCAAATAATTTATCGGTGGTTTTTTCCGCTCGGGCCCTGTTTTTCTTGGATAAGTGGTTTGTGTACTCTTCTTCGCTTAAATTACCTACCTCGTAAGCGCAACAAATGTCATATTGGTCTTTTTTAGGGTGTGAAATACTTAAATTAAGTTTTTCAAAAATCTAATTAAAGGTTTTTTGGCTTAAACAATTTTGTGAGTTCACTTCACATGCGTTCTTATAAACATTGTATAGCTCAATCATGTTACTGCAAATAGGCTCTAAATATTCTTTACTAGAGCTCTCCCGACAATAATGCGATGGCATTTTTGGTAAGCTTTTTAAGAATTGTTCAACATATTGTTTAGCTACAGTCTTCTCAGGTCCTTTCTTTTGAGCTTGTGAAGTTTTTACATTCGAAGGCATTGCACAATCAGTCTTTTCTAGCCAGTCTTTGATCCCAAAAGTAACTAGGAACATCTTTTTACATACTTGATACCTGACATTTTCAATTGTTAAAAAGTATCCTCGGCTTTCGCTTCGACTTGAGTTCACGTTTTTTGTAATCTTTTTTTCACACTTTATAACATGACTGCAAATATTAGCGTATATACGCTCTTCTTTGTTCCCATGACATATTTTTCCAAAACGTTTTGAAAAGATGTTCTCTTGACTGCTCAAGTATGTTGTCAAAAGCTCTTAGCTTTGACTTACTCATTTTCTGGAAAAGCAGCATCGGATTCGGGATTCCGAGATCGTGACCATTTAACAGTTTCCAGAAAGTTGTATTTTGAAAAGTAGCAAAATCACAATCTTTCCCGAATGCTCCAGTATCAATATATATTTTATATTCAGAATCACATATAGCCATTAGTACTATGGAGTAATACCCTTTGTAATTATAATGCAATGCAACTGTATGTGGGAAATTTTGAACTCTGATATGTTGTGAGCATCAGAATGACTGCCCAAAGTGACAGATCAGCTTCAAAATATGACTAACATCCAGTACCTATTAGCTACTATTTAGTACCTTTGTATTTATATTTTCTACCTAACTCATAAATAAGGAAATTAATTTATAAAATGGCGAGTCATTCTGATGTCTGAATGACCACCCACATTTAGAATCTCCACAAAAAAGCAATTAAATTAAATTTCGCGTACACACAGATTTACTACCTATTCAGTACCTAAACATATATTTTTTCTAGATTTTTAAGGCAACAAATAAAAAAAATATGAGCAAAAACTCTTTTATTGAAAATGTTTATTATGTTTTTAGTATGGGAGACCCTCGAAATTTATTATTTGTTTATATTTTTGCATTAAAATCATTATGCGGTTCATAAAATACATCTACTCACCAAGATTCAACAGTATATGTTTAGGTAAAACATATATTTTTTCTATATTTTTAAGGCAACAAATAAAAAAACTGTGAACAAAAACTCTTTTATTGAAATTTTTCATTATTCATTCTTTACAACTCAATGAAATTAATATTAATTAAAAGAAAAGGAACATATTGTTAATCTTTTTTTGCATATAAAATGCAGTGGGCGTAAAAGCTTTTAGAGCTTTTGGTTATCCTTGTAGACAAATCGTCAAAACATTGCCATTTTGTGCCCCTGCGGCAATGGGATTTATAATGTCCAATACTATTTAAACTGGGTGGAGGAACAAATTCAATTACAGATAAGAGTTTATAATCAGTATTTTTTAACGTCATATTTGTTGGTAAATCAGAAAGAAAAATTTTTTTTTCAGAATCTGGTTCAAAAGTAAGCACATCTCTTAGATTATAATCAACAGTTTTTGTGCCACTGCAACCAAACCTTCTGCAAGTCAACATATTGTTTTCAGACATTAATGTCGACTCAGCAGACTCCTTTAAATTGTGTTTATTAAAATCGAGAGGCAAGAATGCACATTTTCTTCTTACGTTGTTTGTTGGGCAGTCAACATTTGAACATGACTCTTGAATATCAGCGCTATATATATTTCTGTCAATCAAAATTCTCTCAAATATATATGCAACATTGCATTCACATGTTACAAAGTTCATCCCACTGTCGTCAACATTTGTTTCAAAATATGTTTTCAAAATCTCTCCACGTAGTTTGTATATATCTCCTGTATTATCATTGGCAGCAATCATTTTTATGAATTTAAAATACTCATCATCAGTATCGCGTAAAATTCTGCTAAATTTATAATCGTCTACCACTCCGACAGCAAGCGTTTGCGAGACAGAATCAAACGCGCAGGTATTTGAAATGATTGTGTTTTTATCCGCAAAGTGTGTTATAGAACCATTTCTCAATAAAAGCATTTTCTGAACTAGATTTTTTTGTTTTATTATTTTTTTATTTCCTTTTTTCTTTGCTAAACCTTTCCAATTCTCTATTAATGAAGGACTGTCAGCAAAAATAGAACTGTCAGCAAATAATGCAGACTCATCTTTTACTGGTCCTGTAGTCGGTTTTCCTTTTTTATCTTCAGTATGATGTAATTTCCGTTTCTTCGGAGTAGTTTTCTTATAGCCCAGGTTTAACGAACTGTGAGCAGTCTTTAATTCTCCAGAAATGAATTCAACATGTGCCTGTATAAATTCATCGGTCCGATATCTGTCTGTCTTGGTATTAATTCTACATAAATATCTTTTTAAAGTTTTGAAATAACTTTCCACGTTTGATGATGTGGGATTTAGTACTTTCGAATCATAAGTCGATCTCATTATGTTTGACCATAGTGGAAGCTGTCCCATTAGTCGAGTCAGAGTGGCAAGAAATTCCGGAAAATAGTATAAATTATCGTGATTAACAGCGTCACCTTCTGCAAGAGTGATTATTAGTTTTTCGGTATCAATAGCGTTTTGAAACCATGTAGGATTTTTTGAAGCGGTCGTTACAGGGATATCCTCAGTTAATATAGATTTATGATAGGGTTCTGTGATTTTTGTCGTGTCCTCAATTTCAATTTCAGATTCATTCGTTCGTTGAAAGGAAGCCAAACTTTTTAATCTCATTTTTGCTCGTTCAACCCTTGTTTTTTCACCTTGAGTATCCAGTCCATCGTATTTATTAAGACATAATGTAATCATGTCACAGACAATTTGTTTTACTTTATTATAATCGTCGTTGCGTTTTATTTCTAAAAGACATTTAGTGTAAAAAAATTTAGTTCTCTGATCAATGTGCTTGAAACATTTTAAATTAAAAATAATTTTAATAAAATGACTTGTGTCTATTCGAATGTAACATTGATCAGGTGTTTGCAGATTAGTTTCCAATTTCGTATAAGATTCATTTACGTATTCTTTTGTGGAATTACACTGCGTAAACGCTCTTACCGTAGCTCCAATCAAAGCCGGTGAATCATCTAAGACCACTTCATGTGGGGTTTCATTATTTAAATTTTTCTTAATAGCATGAAGCCAATTGTGTATAGAGTCCATAGTATGATTATCGGTTATCATCTGTGCAATAGGCACGCTACGGTCATTGTGGATAGAAGCCAAAACGCACAAATATAAAAATATTGATTTCGTTAAAATAAGGTCTTTATTTGCTCCAAAAGGCTTGAAAATGCTTCCGGTGGCGTCAATACTTAGGACAGTCCTTTCTCTTTGTTTATAATCTTGGAAATATTTTTCTTGATCTAACGTCCAATAGTAAATGCATAATGGTAAAACAGATATAAATCGAATTACAGTTTCGTACGTAGGTATATTTGACATTAGCCATAAGGACATGATTTGGTTTGTGTCGTAATACGTGCTTTTGCGAGATTCGTACTTAATTTGCCTTAAAGCACCAACTGTGGGTATATGGCTCGGTTCAGGATCACCACTATCCATTGTTATATCTGTCAAACGATTTCGAACCGTGACAGCCGATTCATATTTTAGTTCGTTACTAAGCTCACTGCGTTTAACAGGTGATAGTTTGATTTTCTTTGACATTAAATCATGTTTGAAATTCTTATCAATATCATGTACTTTGCAAACACATCGAACAATTTTATCAGTTGGCCAATTCATTGTGACCTGTATTTGTGCATGGCATTGCTTACAAGAGCCGAAACATTTTATATTAGGGGAGACTGAGGACACTTGATCTTTCCGACACACTTGGTACATTAAGTTTTTACAGTAACTAATCAATTTACTAGATCAATTTAAGTAGCTCTGTCTACGGCCTGGCATCTAGACAGAGTTCTTAGAGCTACTTTAAATTGATCTAGTGGGTTTAGTTACTGTAAAAACTTAATGTACCAAGTGTGTCGGAAGGATCAAGTGTCCTCAGTCTCCCATATTTAATTCGATAGAATAATTACGAAATATCCAACTGCACTCACCGCGATCTTTCTTCCATATTTCTTCTCTAAGCATATCAGCCCACTGGTGCTTTGGAAGTACTGTCCTGTTGCGAAAATGAGATAATGTGCTTTTCGTTCGTTTGGTACATTGTGTAATAGGTTTTATCTTATCCCATTGATAAATATCAATTAAAAATTCAAACTTCCTACTGCGTAGCGTTTCTGTTACAATGATTTCTTCCTCCTTTTGGCTGCCATCATTATTATTACTGTATTCAGTACAAGTATCGGCATCGTAGTCAAAAAAAAAGTCAAAGTTTTTTTTCACTGATAAATATAATGCTTTGGTTGACATTCGAAACGATAATAATTTACTGATTTCCTCGAACACTGGGTCACACGGTGAAGGAATGTCATTTATATTGGAAAAATACTTGCTGAATTCTAAACAAACTTTCTTTTGTTCCTCTAAAGGCACTAAAGGTGGCCTCCCCCTTTTCATGATGGGTTAGCAAATATATCCACAATAAATTGTATGAACTAAACGACTCAATGATTTTTTCAAATGTAAGTAGGCTCAAATTGAGTAAATAACAGATAATAACAACGTAACACTTCGACGAGCAACTATCGATGACAATAAGGTATTTATAGAAAATATCCTTCTACCCACATGTTCGCTTTTATCAATAATTTTGTCGGAAATGATTGTTATATTTGTTTATTTTGTAAAATTAACTTAGATAATTAAATTAATATCTTTAGGTAGAAACTTAAATTATAAAGTATTCAATTGAATTAAAAAAAAAAAAAAACCATGTTTATAAAAAAGTTACTGATTTGACTAGTAGGTAGTTTTTTATTTTAGTTTATCACTTTCGGGATAGGCAAAGGAAACTATGTCCATACAGCCTGGTCTTCCGTGGCATTATCTTCATAAGTTACATAATCTAATCCAACCGCGGGGATCTTTGTCGGTACCAAACGGAGCAGAAACACTGATATCACTTGAATTTTTTATCAGTACACAAAATTTTGTCAATTTACTGCATAATTCACTATCACTATTAATTAATAGTAATTACACACTAAAAAACTTTTTCACGTAGAAAACGAAAATTCAATTGACACAGCAACTGCTCACGTCGAGTTCCCACCAAAAAATTCTCGACTAGTAGGTAGGTAAGGGCCGGAAGTCACCATCTCATACATACAAACTATAGTTTAAAATTAAATGAATATCGATAGACGATGTCCATAATAATTGATTATTATTAAATTAGAAGAATGTAAGCAAAAATTAGGCAATGGAAAAATAGTAATTCCTTATTCTAATATATTCCGTAAGTATGGGACAAGCAAAGAATGCCATTTATGAAAAATATTGCATTTTATAATATGCAAGAAAAGATAGATAATGTCTTCCTTTTTAGGGTTCTGTAGCCAAATGGCAAAAACCCTTATAGATAAGTTAAGTCTGTCTGTCTGTCCGTCCGTATGTTACAGCCTTTTTTCTCCGAAACTATAAAACCTATACTGTTGAATCTTGGTGAGTAGATGTATTTTATGAACCGCATAATGATTTTAATGCAAAAATATAAACAAATAATAAATTTCGAGGGTCTCCCATACTAAAAACATAATAAACATTTTCAATAAAAGAGTTTTTGCTCATATTTTTTTTATTTGTTGCCTTAAAAATCTAGAAAAAATATATTTTTAGGTACTGAATAGGTAGTAAATCTGTGTGTACGCGAAATTTAATTTAATTGCTTTTTTGTGGAGATTCTAAATGTGGGTGGTCATTCAGACATCAGAATGACTCGCCATTTTATAAATTAATTTCCTTATTTATGAGTTAGGTAGAAAATATAAATACAAAGGTACTAAATAGTAGCTAATAGGTACTGGATGTTAGTCATATTTTGAAGCTGATCTGTCACTTTGGGCAGTCATTCTGATGCTCACTGATATGTTTACCATCGATTGCCCCTAGGCAAAAGGAAAATGAGCATTTTTTTAAGCCGTTTGCGATTTTCTGCCAACTATCTCTAGAGGGCTTTGGCAAATGTCGATCTTTTAAACAAACCCAAACTTTTTCACAAACGTAACGTATTATTTGGCTAAAAGTCGCCATGCCTATCCTGTACTCGTAGTACATTTCAGTCAATGTCGAACCGGTCGCCAGATACCTGAAACATATATTTTTTTTGTTTTTTGTTTTAGGTTGTAAAATAACTAACAAGTGGGTGAATATTAGATATTCCTTTCTTAAATCCCTAAAAACTAAATCGGGACAAGGCTCTAAAAGAACATACATGTATTCCAAATATCTAGAAATTTTTGCTACAATGTCATCAAAAGGAAAATACTGTGGAGTCATTGTATAATACTGAAAAATCAGTTACTGAACACGATACTGCAAGTAATTATAAAAGGAAAAATGAAGTAAACGAAGAAACACTGCAATTTTCGCCAGTCGAAAAGAAATCTAGAAAAATAACAACGTCAACCAGGAAATTAGATACCATAGAAATACAAAACAGTTGATCCTGAGAAGTAGGGTTTTCTGGCTTTTTTAATTAAGAAAGAATATCTATGTATGCATTTAAATCCTTTTTTGTATTTTTGTATGTATTAAATGTAATTTTGACTTATATTAAGAATCAACCTGAATGTATTTTGAATTTGAATTAGGTGAAGTTTTCCAAAAACACAAGTCTCGCAACACAGTTCTTCTACCGTTAAAAGTTATCAGATCTAACGTAAAACCAAGTCGGTTCATTTTTCAGTTAAAGAAGATGAAGTTATTACATAGATGCATAGATGCTATATATGGGTGCTAATAGATGCACAGGCAGGTGCTGTATAAATAGTACAGCTTGGTTTTACTTTTGATCTCACAATTTTTTACGGTACAAGGACTGCGAGACTTGCAAGTTTTTTAAACGACTTCAAAAAAGGAAGAGGTTCTATGTTCGGCTGTATTTATGTTTTTTATGTACACCGATTTCTCCGCCTATTGTGGATTAATTTAAAAAAATGTTTTTTTGCTTCGAAAGAGTATACTCAAGAAGTGGTCCCATTGGACAAAGTCAGGATCTGGTGATGGAATCCCAGGGAAATCAAGGGCAACCCTTGAAGTTAATAGGCACTTACAATGATTCTCATGTACTTTTTGTTATTTACATAGAAAAATAAATTAAATAAATGTTTGAAGTTGGTGCCAAGCTAAATAAGTTTGATAGGCCGCCTTCGCACCGACTTCAAATAGATAAGTAAGTACTACGTAGGACGTTTAATGTTTTTTTTCTGTTTTTTGAAATCGGTTTAAGTAAACATTGGTTTTATGTTACTATTGTGATAGTTAGTTAAGTTGCTTACAAGCTGTTGGCCTTCTTTGAATTAATGTTAAAAAGTGTTATTAATAAATAATTACACACTTATATTGGTGATTAATTTTTGCAATAATTTGGCTTACCTCAATGTTACGGCTAATGCTTCTTCTGGGGGTAGCAATACGTGTGTTCAGCTTGTCTGGCTTTGAAGTCTTCTATTATATCTACCTCAGCAAGACTTTTTCCAGGTGTAACCTCAAGTATTTTCTTTTTCGGTCTGACGACAGTTTCTTGTGCACGTTTATCTTTCAAGAATTCTTCAAAACTCTGAGCCCACTGTGATTCCGAAACCGATTCATCTTCTGCTTGTGAAACTCTTGGCAATCCTTCAAGCACTTTGTTCATATTAATGGGCCAAATGCCACTTTTTTTAAACCCAGATTTCAAATTCTCAGCAATCCGTGGCTCAAGTTCATCCAAGGTCTTTTTTAATAGTCGAGGAAAGTGAGCTTTTCTAACAGATCCCTTGTTTTTTGTTTTCCACTCTGTAAGCTGTCTTCGCCACACAGTTTTTAAAGGACTGAAGAAGGCCAAATCCAAAGGTTGGCACAAATGTGTGCTGTTAGGTGGTAAAAGGATGAACCGGATATTATTCAGAACACATGTTTGTAAAATATTTACAGATATGTGACTTGCGAGGTTATCGCCTATTATAGCTTTGGGGCAGTCTCCGAGAGTCTTAAAATATGGCAGAGCTGTAGTTTCAAACCAGTTTTCAAAAATGCTTCCCTCAAACCACCCAGACTTGCTTTTATTATATCTAGTTCCTGGGGGCCCACCTTCCATCCATGTATCATATAAGTTTTCTGCTTTATACACGACATATGGTGGGAGACAAACACCACTGGCTGTCCCAGCAAACATAACGCTGAAATTCGACTTGGTGAAATCCATTATTCGATCTGGGTACTTACAACTCCTCCGTACAATAACTTTAGTTTGGCCAGGGTTATCTACCATACAAGTCTCATCATAGTTTATTATTGCATCTGCTGGTACATTCTCTAAAGATTTTGTAAGTTTTTCGAAATAATCTTTGATTATTTCAGGAGTCACAGCAGCCCTAGCACGCTTGATATTATGACTCATTCTGACTTTGAGCTCTGTACTCTGTCTCTTTAAAAAACCTTTTAGCCAGTTTTTGCCGGGCACATTATTTTTAAATCGTGGTTCCACAATACCCTGGCGATCTAAGAATCTCTTGACTATACACTTTATATCGAATGATGTGAGAGGAAATCCCCATTCCGCAGCCAAGGCTAAGCATTCGCTTAGTTGCGATTCTTGTATGTAGTTGAATACCGCAGGACGGCCATATGGATTTTGCTGCGTTGCTTTGACTTTCCTTTGAATTGTTGATTTGGGGATCCCAAATTTTTTTTCAGCTTTTCTATAAGACATGCCTTTCGCAACGGCGCGCGCTGCTAAATCTAACGTTGTCCTTGGAAAGCAGCTGTAAGTCCTTTTTCTACGATCCATTTTTAACTGAAACAAAACAAAATAGAAACTAGTACAGTATGTATGTAAGTAACAGTTAATTGCTATAGGTACTTAACCTCTTTGCACAAAAGTACATAATTCACTTTTATGTACCGATCATCACAATGTAGATATCTATTATGAACTACTGGGTGAGTAACCTAACTTGAAACAGCAATATTACTTGGGACAGTAATGTTACTTGGGACGCCGTCCCAAGTTTGGAGGCAATGTTTCATATTTTGATAATTGTTCGCTAACACTAAAACCAAAGCTGCTTCTGAATGAACACTGATGGATACATTTCACCAAAACACTATGCTTCTGATATGTAATATCACCATTTCAATGAACTACAGAGGCAGCGAGATAAATATGAAGTTATTCAGATAAAAAAACTTACCTGTTTCGAATCCAACTTTTGAGGTTAGATTGCTCGTTCCACAAGAATCTACGAACTGAAAACACAGTGTTGCCAGGTCAAGTAGACCCATATCTACCGAAGTTTCTAACTAACCATAGACAATAATTGGTTAATAATGTTGCCAGCTCAGGAAATCAAAATGGACAGATTATGTCCCAAGTAAGGTGACTGTCCTATGTTTGGGTATTTGACTGTACTCAGATGAGTAAGGATGTAATAGAATGTTGTAACCGATAAACGAAAATAAATAAAATACTTTAATTTATCCCCTTTAAGTTTATCAAAAAGAGAATAAAATGCTCCTTGTAAATATTTCACCTGAAATAAATTGTAAATAAAACAAAAGCGATGGTATCCCAGTTGGTTATCAACGGGCATCCGTTTTTTACACCTATTTCTTTCTTGTGCTGCACTCACTTCGCAGGCGTTGGCTGGAAAACAGCCTGGCTAAGACTGCACCTTTTTAAAAGTTAACTAACTTTTTGTGTTATGTATATATACTATTGTGTTTATTTATGTAGGTTTCGAAGTGCACAGAAATTTTTCACACCGTTAAGGGAACTGTGCAAAATTTCAGCTTTTAGGTTAGGGTAGGCGTTGATGAATTATTGAGTCAGGACTCTGCATTTTGTGTCCGCGACTTTGTTTATGTGGAACAGAAAATAAAATCTTCATCTTCGCGCTTAATTCTGTTTCACATTCAGGGCACGGGAAAAAATTGCAAAAGTCTCGCTCCCGACCGAAATTCCAACCCGGGTTAATGGAGCCCATTTTAATAGGCAAGCGTTCAGCCCAATGGGCTACGTGCTATATTTGAAAGTTGATCGAAAACCAACACATTGTACACGTTTTTCTTTCCGATTTCCTCTGTTTCCCGAGGGAATTCGGGACAGTTTACAGCGAATGCCTAAAATCATAAAACCGTTTAAAAAGATAAATTACCACTAAAATTTACCCTTTCGTTTTTATTTACGAGTATCTAATGATTTCTCGTTTATTATCACTTGGTGAAGGAAAGCATCGTCGTGAAAACTGAACGCTTGAGAAATCAAGCTTTTGAAAGGCGTTCGGTCAACCAACTCGTCTCAAGCCAGTCTGGTCAACTGTGCCTCATAAACCCCCTTCTCTGTTTCGAAAGGGGGGGGCATACTCGTAGTGTGAACGTATGAGGGATGATAATTTTACCTTTAGCAATGGATGTTGCCAATACTTCCGTTTGACTTGTCTTTTTTTACGTCGTAAATAAAGTAAGTACAAAAGAAGAAGTCGCTGTCTTTTGGTCAACATTGCGTCTACAGCAGTCTTTACTTTGTTAATACCTAAGTCCAAATGATCACAAACTAGTCTTACCATAAGTCAATCAGTAATTTCAAAGAAACGTAACCTCTCTAAAGCCCACTGATTTGGGAAGTAGGCCTGCGCCGCATTGAGGTAAACCTTGTGAATGAATTCACTAACCCCGTTTTGTCTTAGTTGTTCCTTACCATTTGTAGAAGAAATGAGTAAAGTACCTACCACATCAAAGCATATCTGGGTGAGGCCGCCATTTTTTGCTGAAATGGCGTAGAAGAATTGTATCGGTGGCGTAGTCAGTTCTACGCTTCGGTGACGTAGAGTAGCGTAAAATAGTGACGAATAATTATAAAGGTTCGCATACATTTGTGTAGGTAAACGTAAAACATTTGTAACTACTTCCTGCCAATATAATGTTATACTGCCAATGAAACAAAAAAAATATTTTATTACAATAATAAATTCCCAAGGAAACTACTTGAGTTAATAAAATCAACTTTATTAGGAAAATAAAGGAACAGTGTTTTGACAGTTTTAAAAAGCTAAGTATAAAAGTTTATTTTCATTACTCATACTCAGAAATTAGGTCTGATGTTGCCTGAATAGGGGAAAGAAAACGATTTTCCTAGTTCTATTTCTAACTAGTTCTATTTTCACATTTCTATTGAACCATGCCCGAACTTTCTATACAGCAACAAAGATAAAAGAATATATTTCTTTAAATGACTTTATTTTAAACAATTTTCAACTATTTCTTTAAAATAACATACATTTGAGTAAAATATTTACCATTTTGTCAATGATGAAAATGAAAAATAATGGCTGAATAGCTGGCCGGCCACAGAAAAAAACAAAATACGCGGGAAACATTTGTTTGTAGTTTTGCTTGCTTTTTTGCTTATTTTTACTTTCCTTGTATTCGTAATGAAAAGCACAGTGTTTACCTCGGGCGAAAGTAACTCATTTATTCCCTTGATCTTGGCGCCCTCACTGGACTAAATGCGTTACTTTCTTCCCTTAGTTAACACTGTAATATTGCAGGTTTTAGTTCACAATCAACGAAAACAATAAAAACATTAAAATTAAATACGCCTTACTCAATTATTACGCTTAAGCGTTCAATGTCGAAGGTTTTGATGCCTCTTCATTCTGATATTGGATTTTGAAGTATTTCTTCGATATCAGTTCTGTATATGTGCGATATGTCTTCGATTATTGGCCAAGCGAATCTACCTTTTCCCTTGTTTCTTATAAACTTTACTCTGTAACTATTTTCGTATGCTTCTGTTACTTCTCCAATATAGTGTTTGGTTCTTTTATCTGTAAGAAACTTTACTAAGACATATGTTCCTTTATTTATTTCTAACTTCGAACCGTCAGTGTGTTCAAAATAATTCTCCTTATTATCTTCTCTTTCATCATTAACTTCTTTTATGGGTCAATCAACTTTTTAACCGACATAAGCCTGTCCCGACAATTTCGCATTCGAAAACGACGAAACTAATAGAATTTAAAAAATATTTTACGCTCCATTCAATTAACAGTTTAGTAATCTTAATAATAAACATATGAAATATAGATAAAATTAAAAAATAATTGTTAAAACTATGGTAACTCCGTATACGATTTCTTGCCTTCCATATATATTACAGCTGTCCCCAGAGCGAGGTGGCTTTAAAAAGTTGCTAATTTTGGAAAAAAAACTTTTAAACTTATTTAAGTTTGCTAATAAATTGCTTTTATATTAAACAAGGATTAGTTTTTACTTTGTAAAATATAAAAATACGTTATGTTTTTAAAGAAAAAAAATCCCAAAACTGTGTCCCGAATTCATCCCATTTTGCAGTGTATACTGAGTTACTAAGTAAAAAGTAGGCAAACATTATGTTAGACGTCGCAAATTTGTTGTGAAGAATGGCGGTACGACCTTTGTCTTTGGCGGCGTGCCTTTGAGCCTTTGATTCAAGCCGCCGCGCTGCCAGTCTGCGACAAGCTCTCGAAGAGCGCGCGTGTGTTTATTCCGTGTCGGCGGAGTTACCGGATTATTTCGATGAACAGGTAAATGTTTTTATATTTGTTTATTAGATTTTGAAGGTCTCTAAAGTTGATTTTATATGGGTCACTTCAAAACGTTCGCAATATCAGGAGATTTTAATTTACAAGCTATTACGTAAAAAATGTCTGCTGAGTTACCAGTGTACTGCGTTACAAAAAGGTAACTCTAAAGACAATTTGAGTAACTCTGTAGACATTATGCGATTTTCAAAGACAAAGTGTCATAATAAACTTATTAATTACTTTCAGACTGTCAACTTACTAATAATGGCATTAACGGCGGCTGAAAAGCAAAAAAGGTATCGAGAAAAATTAAAAAAAAATCCTGAAAAATATGAAGAGGCGAAACGAAAACACCGTGATCTTTATCATAAAACTAAAAGACTTGTCAAAGATTTAACGCCAAAAGAAAAGAGAAATGCTAATATTATCTGGAAACTTCGCCAACAGGCATACCGTAAAAAGCTGAAGTCTTTACAAAATGTCTTGAACGTCACACCTCCGAGTTCACCAGCTTCTAGTGTTCACAATATATTTGATGGTCAGCAGACGCCACCTTTATCTCCTGTACCGGATTCACCGTCAGTTAGGGGACGAAAGAAAGTTAGAAAAGATAGAAGTAAAGTTCATAGGGAAAATGAAAATTTGAAAAAAGAGATCGATAAGTTGAAGAGAACGGTTGAAAAATATAAGAAAAGAGCGCAACGGGTTAATTTAAAGGAAAACGCTGAAGACAACACATTGCATGATAAATATAAAATTTTGGCTTCAAGCATTAAAAAAAGATATCATGAGACGAAAGACCGTAAAGGAAAAATCATTTTTAAAAATATTTTGAATACGACACAAATAGAAGAGTCCAGAAGAAAGACGCAATTATTTAAAGACGTGCTTGGAATTAACAGAAAATACAACTCTACAAAACAGAAAACTACCAAGTCTGATTCGCTGAAACAAAAAATACAAAACTTTTTTCTACGGGATGATATCACAAGAGCTACGGCAGTTAAGAAAGAAACAGTCACCAAACATGGGGAAAAAGTTCAAAAAAGATATCTTCTTGAAAAACAACGTAATCTGTATAAAATTTTCAAGGCGGAAAATCCCGATCTCCCATGTTCTTACTATTATTTTACAAAACAACGACCATTTTACGTCGTCAAGCCATCCGTCGATGCAAGAGAAATGTGCTTGTGTAAGAAACACTCTAATTTCTCATATAAAGCTGAAGCTCTTAAACAACAAAATGTGATTGACGATGACAACTTAAGCAATATTATTCGAGATACAGTATGCAACGACCTTTCTAAAGATTGCATGTATGGTGATTGTAAAGAATGCAAAGATAAGAAAATTCAATATAAAGAACAAAATATTAATGGAACTATACAATACAATGAATGGATCAGGAAGGAAGTAGAATATGAAAAGGATGGAAAAAAATGTAAATCAATTAAGAATGTAAGAGAAATGAAACAGGAAGAGACAAGAAATTTTGTTGAAAAGTTTGAGAGGGATTTGACACACTTTAAAAAACACGTTTTTAACTTAAAATCGCAATTTCATAATTTTCATCAGTGCTTAAATGAGCTTAAAGAAAATGAATGCCTGATCGTCACTGATTTTAGTGAAAATTATGAGTGTAAATATTTCAAGGAAACTCAGGCACATAATTTTAACTCAAGAAACCAAGTGACACTTCATACTGTAATGGTTTACACATGGGATGCAGAGACAAAATTTAAAGCAAACTCTTTTTGCACAGTTTCGTCTTCAAACTGTCACCAACCTGCTGCAATCTGGGCGCATTTGGAACCTATTTTGAATTGGATCAAAAATGAACACACGTCTGTTGATACTGTACATTTTTTCTCGGACGGTCCTTCTACACAGTATCGCCAGAAGCAAAATTTTTATTTCCTTTGCACGCGATTTTTCAACCTTGGGTTTTCCACCACCACCTGGTCATTTTTTGAAGCAGGGCATGGAAAAGGCCCTGCAGATGGAATTGGTGGGTATCTAAAGCGCACAGCATTTAGTCCTGTTGCAATGGGAAGAGATATTCCAGATGCAACTGAATTTTACGAGTCCATGAAAGATTCGAGCAAAATTATTTTGTACCTGATTGATGCTCAAAAAATTCAACAGCAACAAGCCATTTTACCAAAGATCATTCCGCGTTTAGTCGGAACAATGCAAGTCCATCAAATATTTACAGACACGAGAGGTCAATTGAAGCACAGAATTCTCAGTTGCTTCTGCAATTCAGAAAAAAGGGGATTTTGTAACTGCTTTGATCCTAAAATCTTTAATGTACTCAGCAATGACCCCGACAATGACTTTTCATCAGATGACGATTTACCATTAAGCGTCTTTGCAGCAGGTCCAGTTGACACGCCACCTGAAGAAAATTTACCGTCAAATGACAACGCTGTACTGTATGAAATACAAAACGTCCCTCGTCAAAGTATCTACAAAGCCGTTTATGGATCCTCTTCTGATGATGACGAAGTCGTGCACGAAGAAGGAAACCTAGCTTCAATAAACAATAAAGAAAATATTATGCCCGTGAATGTTGATGATGATTATAACGATCCACAGCCGTCAACAAGCACTATGGATGTGCCGAAGCAGGTGTCGGTTGGTGATTTCTTACATGTAAATGTTTATACAAGCGCAGATAAAAAGAAGATTTATTCATATATTTGTAAAGCTTTGTCTGATATTGAAGAAGACGGTGAAGTTAAGGTTGTGTTCCTCCGAGCTGTGACTATGGATGCAAAAAGATTTCGGATAGATGAAACTGATATCAGCTACGTTGATTATGAAGACATAATAACTATCTTACCAAGTCCTGCAATTGTAAAAAGAGGACACCGAATTTACTACGAGTTTAAGACTGCAATCAATATTTTCGAAAAATAAGACTAATTTTGATCTCGTTTGAATATTTATTATTGTTATTTCCTACTTCTTATTTGCATTTTATGATTCGATGTTACCAAAAAAAGATTTATTAATATTATGTCATATAATATTGGCACAATAATAGTTATAGTATAATAGTAATAGTTAGAAAGCATATAGATTGTTAAATTGTTCATTAATGTTGTCTCCTGAGTTATTGCATAGGATTGCATAGAAGTGAAACATACAATCTGAAAATTCCTAGAAATTTTTTTTTGCTGTTCCTGAATACTTCAGCGAAAGGTCCACCTGGGTTTTTTTTAGGTATGTGAGTGCCATCAGTGGCACCCACAACACCTGGAAAATGAGCAATTCTGTAAAATTGTTCTTTGGTGGTTTAAAGGTTGCTTGGGAACGTTATGTATTACTGTATCTTTAAGCAAAATAGACGAAAAACTCTCTTAATTATTCTCAAGACAGTAGGTTGGCTTATTTGTATAAGGTCTCCGGTAACAAAATGTAATAATCAATACTCAACACATTGGGGTAAACTTAAAAATATATCATATTAAATGTAGGTCCTTACCTGGAAACTCCCAGAAACATCAAATCTCAAGGCCACAAGTAATTGATAAACTGGAGGTATTGGAAAGCCTCTCTTCAAAGGTTTGTCAAGAGCTTCACTGACGAGTAGCAGGAACAAGGACAGAACTTATCTTTGGAAAATCTATACCGCCTTTAAAATTCATCTTCACTAATTCATGGTTAAATAAACCCAAATATTTTTTTATTTATACGGAAAACGACAACAAACAAACAAAACCCAACAAACCTTACTTATTTGACGTAAGTTCGCCTGACAGACACTATGCGTTACGTAATACAGCTCGGCGGCTACTTTAGATGTGCGTTGTTTTAAGGGGACGCACAGTGCTGTTCGACACTCAACTGCTGTCTCTGAATTGGTTTGAATGCGAGCACTGTGAGGCCTCATAGTGTCGTTTGTGAATACGGGTGTAAATAGCCTTAAATATGCAAGATAACCACTGTAACAAAAAACAATAATTACCTAAAAAATTGCCCACCGAAGTTGCATTATTTTGTATTCCTGGCCTTTAAAGTCGTGCTTACGTTTTGGTGCGAAACTGTCGCAGATCAGACGCGTCACTACACCACGAGCGCTAGAGCCAAGGAACATATTTACTCCTAGCGGAGAAGAAGGGGAACTCCATACATAAAAAATGTACTTCCGGTTACGCTACAGTAGCTCCCATCTATATTTTTACCGGACGCAACTCTTGCAGCGGGAAATTTGAACAGTCAGTTTCAAATATTCCCAATTTTTTTAATTTGCCTATCCATCACTGAGTAAATGATATATTAAAATAAAACAATAGGGTATTCACAGTAATATGTATATTTAGTATTTTATAAAAAGAATCAGTATCAACTACCTTGGATGAGGCAGTCCAAAATTTATAAATTCAGACACAATTTAAACATAAATCTAAGTATTCCTTATCTACCTATGTATATCTACAAGGAAAAAGACAACGCTTCAATAAACATTTTTAAAAATAACTTAGGCAGTCTGAAATTGTGTGGTAGAATGTGGCACCAAGTAGATAAATCTAATAGAACCTCATATCTGTTCATTGAAAAAGCTTCACTTATTGCAAGTTGCAGAAACGTTTATTATACGTAAAGCTTCTTTTAGTATAATGCCGTCCTAGTTTATGTCAACAAGACGAAGAGTGACAGTATGACATTTAAGTAGCATTAACTTTAATAAATGTTTCTGCATTTAGGTATTACTTCCAAAAAAAGGATAACTATTCTAATTATCAACATTTTTACTTCTTTACTTGTGCAAAATAATATTCATTTTGCGCTTAAGTTTTGCCTGCGATGCTTCATCAGCAAACATCCGGTTTTTGTAGACACAAAATCTTTTAACACAGATAAAAAACACACTGTTTACTAGAAAATTAATGTTTTCACTTCTATGCAATCCACATTTATTCATAAAATCAAAATTAATTGATCTTTTTAATAGTTCCGTGACTTTTGCTTTTAATTTGTGCATTTCAGCAAGAAAATTGTTTGCTAATGAAGCACAAGATTCTACACACAAAATCATATCTTTGGAAGCGTAATTTAAGCTTCGCTTTTTTTCACTGTACTCTTTGTACTCCACAAACATATGACTTTTGTCGACACTAGACGATATTAGAATTTGTCTGCATACGCGAAAATTTATAGACGGAATCCTTTTTAATAAAAATCCACAAACATAGGCACATGCCTGTATTTCAGAATTGTCCTCTGTGTTTTCAGGTATTTCCGTGTCCTCGTTAAATTCTATTGCATTGAAGTCATCACCATGCACTTCTGTATGCGAGGATTGTGAGATAGACAATAATTTACTCATATTGTTTATGATTACATTATTGTCCGCCTCACAGTTTCCACTCGTGCCAATATGGGCCAAACTGCTAATAATGGCGGTTTTTAACCCAGCCACAAATTGTTCAGTTGTTGGGCTTGTGTTGGACCCGCAATTTTGTCGTATGCAACCAAACAAATTTTCAATTGGGTCCTGTGTCAATCGTCTCGTTGCTAAACTTTTGATATTGTGTGCAGTTTTCAAATTTGTATATAACCTCTCTACTGCATTTATAGACCATATCCATCCATCTTGCGACGGTCGTCGTCGGGGGGATCCGATAAACTTTATATTATTGAAAAATGTTTTCATTTCCGAAAATAACTGTAGTTGTGGACTTTTATCTGTCATATTCGTAGCGAATGATTTTCCACATCGTAGATCTGAAAAATCGCTGTTTAAGCAGTCAAATAGTTTGTCTATTTTTGCTATCACACCTGCTGTAATGACAGCACCTGGTGTAAGCAATCCTGAAAAATAAAAAATAACTTTGTTAATAAAACGGCGTCAAGTGCTGATGCTCTCTACCTACCCCAATGATGCTCTCTCTGTCTACCCCAATAGGAATTAAAGACGTAAGTGGGCGAATAATAAAGACATATTTCTTTTAAATTAGACATAATGATCATAAGTACTGCTATTATCCGCTACTTTCAAAACTGGTGAGCTAATTGTAGTTGAAATGTTTTCTATTACTTGTGCTTCATTGGGAATTATATTTTTATCAAATAAAGATTCATTACATTAATGACTATAACCATGAAAAATACAAGGGACGTTTTCATTAAAATGTTCGAAACACAAAAAAAGGAAACATTTCTTACAAGAGTCGTACAAATCATTTCGACAATAGTTAACTTCACAAGATTGTAACATAGGATGATTTTCGACTTGAACATCTTCTAAAACTACAAGTGAAACAGATTTCTCCGGTATGTAATCAGGATCGTTAAGATCAGATATATCTACACCATCTAATTTATTTGTGCTCGCATCTGATGGGCAATACGTCATATTGCTGTCATTGTTCATATTATTCTCATTAATATCATCCTTTATCTGATTTTTTGCTGGAGATTCAAAAATTATGCTATCTTTATGTGTACCACCATGAGTTGTTATGCAATACACTTACAATGTTTTCATTTAAAGAGTAGCGCAAGTTATTAATTACATACTTCAATGAAGAAAATAGTCTCTCCACACTCACTAGCGTGCCTGGCACGGCAAACTCAACTTTTGCCAAAAGATATAGTTGAGGTTCTAACAAGCTTTTTTGTCCCATAATGATAATATGTTTTCTTTTACTGGTAATCGGGGATGATTAGAAAAGTTTCGTAACGTAGTGAGATATCAGCCCGTGTATGAATATAATGTGTGCGGTGTTGTCTTCTTCTCACAGTTTCATTTTGCGGCAGCAAAACTTCTATTTCATCACATTCTTGTTGAGAAATTACAGTGTTTACTTGCATTTTCAAAATCTGTAACCAAGTGGCGTACACGTTCGCGGTCACAAAGTAACACATGTTGGGCACCAAAAATTTGTATGGAAAATTTGCAACTGCTATAGCAGCATCGTCTTATAGCATGTACTGTAAACATGCACTGTGACGACAGCCGCTATGAACGTCGATTGCTATAGCAGCGCCGTCCATAACACACACTCGTTTACATTTATATAGGACAACGCATGTTACAGCAATTGACCGCTATAGCAACGCCGCCGTCCATATCGTACACTCGCTTACCTTTGTATAGGACAACGCATGCTATAGCAATTGACCACTATAGCAGCGCCGTCCATATCTTACACTCGCTTACCTTTGTATAGGACAACGCATGCTATAGCAATTGACCGCTATAGCAGCACCGTCCATATCATACACTCGTTTACCCTTATATTGGACAACGCATGCTACAGCCACGGACTGCTATAGCAATTTCGTCACATTTATGTCAAAAATATTGCAACGCATGACGCAAATACTATAGAAGGCAGTTGCCATAGCAGCTCCGTCGCATGATACATTTATACTAACAAGGTATAGGGCACAATATTCTATAACATTTGATCACTATAGCAATTCCGTCACATTATATGCCTAAAGTAACAAGGTATAGGACGTCCATGCTATTTCAACGACTTCTATAGCATTACTTTTAAATAAAACTGCTGAAAATAAGAAAACGGCCGGCCGACGGCCGGTTTGGTCGAGTGGTAGTGACGCTGCCTTTCGATCGGCGGGTCCTGGGTTCGATTCCCAGTCGGGGCAAATATTTGTGTAAAAAGCAGATGTTTATTCTCGGGTCTGTCTTTGTGTGTTCCAAGCGACTCACGACACAAGGGAAAACCTTAATGTGGGCCTTTGAGTGTGAAGCGTTTTTTTTTAAATCCATTTCAAAAATTCAAATTACAGCCGTCACTTGAAGTGAATACGTAAACAACAGTCTCTCAGTTGACTTTATATAATCAAATCAGTCTTAAATTTATACTTTTTCTTAATTGAAACAAAATCGTTACATTGAAACTTAATCATATTATAACTAACATAAACAAAACATTTGCAGCATATTCTTATTATAATTGAACACAAATAAATCAGTCGCAATCAACCCTAACCACCTAACTTAAGTTGCAAATCTAAATATACTAAATCACATCAGCCTCGGTCTGAAATTCGACAGGTTATAATGTAGGACTCACAGCCATTTATTAAGTATAAAGAAAAAAATATCAAAAGATATTGAATTATAAAAAATAAAACTGAGACAAAATTCCCCTCAACATCCTCATTGAATTAATTAAATCTTCTGTCAGTGTGCCATGTCTCAAAGCATGAAGCGCACAATGGTGGCTTACTAGAGCAGCCCTTGCAACGGTAGCAGGTTTGTTTGACTATTTTATTTTTTGTGCACACTCGACATTTTAGAAAAGCTTTAAGGCGCTTCGAGTCTTCTTTCAGTGGTATCAACTCTGGCCAGTGTTCAGTTTCCCCCATTTGCTCAGAAGACACTCCTTGTGCATGACCCTTTGGTTTGCGCCTGCTAGCGTGCGTTTTCTTTGACATGTATTTCACAATTTTTTGGATTTCTATTTCATTTCTGTCATTCATCTCCAAATATGAAGTTATAACTGATTCTCTAAAACCCAGTAGAGCTGATTTTGGGTCACACTCACAATACTTCTCGTACATATAGAAAGCATTGGATACCGCCAAGTCAAGTAAGTGAAAGAACACCTTTTTTATACCAGCGCACCGCTTTTTTTTTGGTGTGGAATAATATGCGAGAATTTGATCAGATCGATCAAATGTAGCGATCAAAGGTGATGATTGGTAGCAATCATGTAGACTGGACGTTTGTCTCTCGAAACTAAACAATACACTTTTCTTTTTCTTTGCCAGAAATCTTCACCCTTTTTTATCTGTTTCTTGAACAGATCTTTCGGATTGTTTTTGCGATCCTTGAGCAATATTTCAATTGTATGTGTTTTGTATTGCAGCAGTTTTCGGATCTTGCGCATCTCTTCGTTATGTTAACCTATTCGCTATCATGAGGTGGGCGATGGTGCACCAGCACTTACGCGGTGCGGACGCTGTACTTGTCGAGGCGGTCTCATCATCTGGCCGGCAAGTTCGCCTGATCTCATGCCGGTGAATTTTCACGTGTGGGGTAAGGCCATTATGGCCAAACGATCTAGCTTATGGGAACGACGACCATACAATCCAAACGGCGGATGAAGTGCATGCTCGCATCGTGAAGGTATTTATTGGGCCTTTTTATAATCACCGTGCCGTTCAGCCGTGAACTTGGAGAAATTTTGTTGTTTTTATAATGCAATATTTTAAAAGCCCTTTTGATGCTTTTATATTACCACCGGCAAAACTATCCGTCTTGTCATCAGTCTTGCTGTGAAAGTGTTGTCAATTGCTATTTATTTAGATTTATCTAAATCTGTACACACACACATCAACGCGGTCTAGGGATTTTGCACGATTTTTCATACAAAAGAGGTCTGTTTGAGAAGCTATAATAGCATACTCGTTTTACGTGGAGGGCTATAATTTTCAGACGAGCAAGTGCTAATCCTGGATTTTTAATTCTAGTCAATACATTTTGTTTTACTTCAAATTTGCGAAAACGTGACGAAAATGAAAAAAAATATTGCGTAAAGTGCATTTTCGTTTTCGTTTCCATCACGTTTTCACAAATTTCAAGTAAAACAAAATTTATTGACTAGAATTGAAAATTCAAGTTTAGCACTTGCTCGTCTGAAAATTATAGCCCTCCATGTATCTCCAGTATGCTTTTACAGCTTCTCAATCAAGCCTCTTTTGTATGAAAAATCGTGCAATATCCCTAGACCGTGTTGATGTGTATATTTAAATCTATTTGTACAATCTAAACATAACCTGTAATTCGCCGTATGTAAAATCAATGACTGTTTCGATAAGTATTTTATATGTATTGAGCTGTTGGTTTTACGCTACACACACACAGTCAAAGTTTTCCCTTGTGTCGTGGGTCCCTCAGAACGTACGGTTTAATCGGTTTAACGGTTTCTGATTGTTTTAACTCTTGATAAATTGTCACCAATCAATTAAATAAGAAACGTGATTTAATTTTTTGAGGACCCATATTTCACATTAAGAGGAGTGACTTTTCAAAAGGCCGTATTTCCATTTATATAAAATATTCAAAAACTGAAAATTTCTGTGATGATTACAAAATATATATATATTACTTCGGTATAGTATACGTTGGCATAACTAAATTGATATAGTTATTTAGAAAGAAAAAAAAAGTGAGACTTGATTTTTTTTAAATATTTTTATTTTGAAATATGTCCTTTTGATTGAAACTTTTGGAAATGAGCCCTTTTGTATGGGCGTCCATAGGAAATATAAGTCAAAGTCAAAAGTCAAGTGTTTATTTCATTGAACGTATAAAATGATACTTGAACACGTCAATATTATGAATTTCATTAGCACTTTTGACTTTGCGCCTATTCGCAAAGGTGCAGTCTTCCTCAGGAGAAGAATAGGCAAGAAACTCCGAGGGTCGCTCTTTTTAAGTCAATCATATAAATTTTCTTACTTTTAATTTTAATTGACTTAATATCTGAATAACTCTGGAGCTGAGCAATTTATTCCCATGGTTGCTTGTCTCACAGATAATCCGAAATTCTATAATAGCCCTTTTTACAAAGTTTTTGTTTAATTATCGTCTTAAATTTTTCTAAAGATAGGTTTTGAATACACATGGGAATCTTATTGTAGAAGCGTATACATTGACCCATAAAAGAGTTTGTTACTTTGTAGAGACGGCTGTCTAGTATATCCTAGTTATGTTTGCTTCTAGTGTTTACATTGTGCCTATCACAATTTTTATTGAACAATTGTTCATTTTTCTTTACATATAAAAGATTATTAAATATATACTGGGACGCAAATGTCAAAATATCTATTTCCTTATATCTATTTCTAAGAGACATTCTAGGTGTCATTTGATAAATCGCGCGAACAGCCCTTTTCTTCAGGACAAATATCTTATTGATGTTGGCAGCATTACCCCACAGTAAAATGCCATATGACATTAGGCTGTGGAAGTAACTGAAATATACGGTTTTCGCGGTTTCAACGTCCGATAATTGACGGATTTTTTTAACCGCGTAAGCTGCTGAACTGAGTCTGTTCGCTAACTTATCAATATGAGGACCCCATTGAAGCTTTGCGTCAATAGTGATTCTTAGGAATACAGTAGATTCTACAACTTCCAGATTTTCATTTTTAACCTGTACATTGGTATTAAACTGTTTAACGTTAGGCAAGGTAAATTTAACACATTTGGTTCTTTTCTCGTTCAAGAGTAGGTTATTTGCAGTGAACCATTCAACTACCTTTGAGATCGCAATATTTACGTTGTCATAATTAGTGTCATATCTTTTCACTTTAAATAAAAGTGATGTGTCATCTGCAAATAATACGATCTCATGGGCCTCTTTAACAAGAAAAGGCAAATCATTAATGTACAGGAGAAACAAGAATGGTCCTAAAATTGAACCCTGCGGGACGCTCATACAGACTGTGGACCCAGGTGATCTAGTGCCGTTAACCTCAACCTTCTGAATTCTATTACACAAATAAGATTCCAGAAGCCTAAGTGCATTTCCTCTTATGCCATAGTGATGTAATTTTCTGATTAGAGTTTCATAGTCAAAAGCCTTGGACAAATCAAAGAAGACTCCAAGAGCATCATGTGAATCCTCCCAGGCCTCAAAAATGTGACGAATAAGCTCAACACCGGCATCGGTTGTTGAACGACCCCGTGTGAATCCAAATTGATTAATATTCATAATTTTAATTAGCGTAGAAGTGAGTAGTTATTTGACTAAGGATAATTTTTTCAACAATTTTGCTAAGTACTGGTATTATTGAAATAGGTCTAAAGTTGGTGGGGTCAGATGTACTACCAGCTTTAAACAGAGAAATTACTTTACTATGTTTCATCAAATCAGGAAACACACCACCATCGACACAACTATTGAAAATAAACACTAAATGTGGAGCAATGGTTACCTATCTTATGTTCGAAAAAATGTTGACCGATTATTAATTGTCCGAAAACGTTGCGACTTTTTTTGTTTTGTTTTTTTTTAATTCGCCGACATAACGTTTGCCACTGTATCAGTTGACCTATTATTAATTCGATTTTTTTCGTTACTCCATCGTTTTATTTGGCCGAAAAACTTTTAGCGTAGTAATGTTAGGCCACCATTTCATTACACCACCGTTTTATTTGCCATAGGATTTTTTCACATATGTTCATTACACCACTGTTTTATTTGCCTTATTTTTTTTTCCAAACATTCATTATACCACTGTATTATTTGCCATATTTTCATTTTACTGAACGCATTGAAAACGCAATATTGCCTTATGCCTTAATATGCCCTACGCCTGTTTAATATGCCATAAAAGTTTGCGCGCAAATTTCGATGACGTAATACTGCATGGGTGCCACTTTCATCTGGGTCAAATTTTATATCGCCGAGTCCAAGACTTTTGTTTTGCTTGCGGGGGGCTTCGCCTCGCGGGCCCACCTTCGGGGGCTTCGTCCCCGGACCCCCTTCGTGTTTCCTACGCAAGCAAGCATGCAACATGCAAACAAGCATGCAGCATGCAAGCAAGCAAGCATGAAGCATGCAAGCAAGCAAGCATGCAGCATGTAAGCAGCATGCAAGCAAGCATGCATGCAAACATATAGCATGCACAAGCAGGCATGCAGAATCATAACCTAACCTAACCTAACCTATACCGTTTGTTTGAGTTCTGTTGGTTTTGTTTTGCTTGCGGGGGGCTTCGCCCCCCGAGCCCCCCCTCGGGGGCTTCGCCCCCGGACCCCCTCCGCGATTCCTACGCAAGCAAGCATGCAACATGCAAACAAGCATGCAGCATGCAAGCAAGCAAGCATGAAGCATGCAGCATGCAAGCAAGCAGGCATGCAGAATTGATGAAGTCAAAGAAATTGTTTCGATGAAGTCAAAGGGGGGCAAATGAAAAAAGTTAAAAAGAATTCGGCCGAAACTAAATAGTTAAAAAGAGACCTCGGCCAACAGTAAATAGTTCAAAAGAGAATTCGATCAATAGGTGAGTGCTCAAAAGAAACTTCGACCAACAGTAAAAAGATATTTTAAAAATTGATTAAACATAATTCGGTAAAATGATACTGTTGTCTAACGGAATTTCGATGATTAAAAAATATGGCATATGACGCATATAGCAAAAAAGACGTAGGTTAACCGTTTTCAGTCAAATAAAATTCGGACATAAATTCTTCGGGAAATTGATCGGTTCCCGTGGAGCAATACAATCTATTATACAATTTATTACTTTTACTGAAAGACCATCAAGGTCCGCAGTCTTTTTCATGTTTGGTTATATGCTTTCTCACCATAGAGATTATATAGCCTTTCCCTGCTCTTGTGAATTCCCAGTGTCGCCCAATCACTAAACTTCAAGGAGTCATTAATTTTTAGCGTCTTGGCTTTAAACACAATGTCAAATTCTTGCTTAGATAAACTGAGTTCAGAGTTATAAAGTTTGTTCAGATCATCACTCTCAAATCTTAGATCTGGTTGTTTGGTGATCATATTAATAATAATCATAATAAAAATTTATTTCAGATTAAAAATCCATATCTATGAAATAAAAAAAGGATATAAAAATAACATAAAACATAAAATTACCACAGTCAGAAATTACATTAAAAAAAAATATCACAGTCACTTTTTATTCTCAGACTGATGCACAGAAATCCAGTGCCGAAACATGCGATTTTTGCAGTTCATGTAGAGAGTCATTAAAACTTTATTTCAGTTCAAAACCCTATCTGCGGGCAGGAAGCTGTGGCCTCGGACAGGATAATGCAGATGTATTTCACTTACATTTTTGGGTGACTTAGCGTACAGCCACTGTATTAAAGTGTGTATAATAAAGCTATTTTTGTTTTGCCCTCCACACCCGTCACAAAATAATCTTAATACTTTAATATTTTCAGGTATTCTGAGTTTTATTAGATAACAGTAAAGTGCTGATCCAATCTCAGTAGCGCCTCGGCTAGCTTCAGATTCATCCCAAATAAAAAATTGGCCTCCTTGGCATCAAGATTGTATATACAGAAATTGTACAAACTAATCTGTCTTGAGTAAAAACAGTCCTGTGTTGGAGTCTTTGGTAGCGTTAACACTTGCTGTAGATCAAAACATAGTTTCATAGTGTATTAGGTAATTCCTGCTTCATAATATCATAAAAGGCATTTGAACGTAGTTTATGGACACGCTTCTGTATTATGAATTCCTTTTTTTTTCTAGCATCTGTTTCAGTTTTTATTTGATTATTTAACAAAGTGCAGGTGTCACATGCATCCGAAGAAGGCTTATTAAATCCAATATTAAATTCTCCATGAAAAATTCTATAAAACATGTTTGCCTTAACTTTCAGATGATCAGCCACAGAATTATTATACAATTTCAACAGCTTTTTTGGATACATTTCACTACTCAAATATATTCTTTTAGACTTTGCTCTACTATAATGAGATTCTTGGGCTGGAAGGCTATTTAAGAACTTACGTAGACTCTCTTTCTTTTCAACAGATTTGTGTGATCGATGATCTCCTCCACGGTTTTCTTTTGGCAAGTTTCCTTGTACTAAGGTCTTATTTAACTTTTTAAGTCGTTTCTCATTCACACTGAAAACAGACGTGAAGAATTTCTTGCAAACCGGCACAGTCTTCTTTCGTCGAGTGAAAATGTTGTATGTACAAGTCACTTGACCGTTTTTTGAATTTTTTGGAGGAATTTTGTTCCGACGAACTGGCTCATAGGTGGCTAATAAGCAAGAAAGAAAGTAATCTTGCTGGACTTTGGTTTTGTTAGCATAAAACATCCTTCGGTTTTTCAGTACAACATCAATACTCAGGAAATCACAACGAAATTTTGATTTCTCACTTTTATGCGTGCAACTTTTTTTTAAATTTATCCCCAACGGATCATTGTCTATGGAGAACTTATCATATGCAGGTATGAAATATTTCATTACGTTTGTTGATGATTGTACAAGAATGGTCTTTGTTTATTTTTTGCAAGAAAAATTGAATATTCAAGTGATTTTTAAGCATTATAAAATGCTCAGAAGATAAAAACCATAAGGACTGATAATGGTACGGAATATTGCAATTCCAATTTTAAGAAATATTTGTCCGACTGTGGATTCATCAAATTTCAACACCGTACACACCTCAACACAATGGCTTGGCAGAGAGGATGAATCGTACACTAGTTGAAAGAGCTAGATGCATGCTTTTCCAAGCTAACCTAGAAAAGAGACTGTGGGCTGAAGCTATTGCTACAGCTGCGTATATAGTGAACCGTTCTCGCACTAAGTCCCTGAATGGAAAGACACCCTTTGAAATGTGGTATGGAAAGAAACCCAATCCGTCTCATATGAGAATATTTGGTTCTGAGGCCATGGTTCATATCCCAAAAGAGAAAGGCCAAAAGTGGGATAAAAAATCAAATAAAATGATGTTTGTGGGATATTGTGATAATACCAAAGGGTATCGTCCCTTAGATACAAAAACACACAAGATAGTTAAAAGCAGAGATGTCATATTTTTTGAAGATACCAAAAACATAAAATTAAGTGATGATAATGTTTCAGTTGATACAGCTGTGCCGGTGTCGGATGAGAGCTTACCACCCGTGCGTAGCAGCAGTCCTGTAACGGAGGTCAAGAGCTCAGAATTGGAAGACAGAAAAACAGCTGTATGAGCAGAGGGCTGATGCTTCCGGAGCTGACTCAGATGTTGAACAGGATGTTGGTGAAGAGTCAAGTGAGATCGAAACTGACACCAATGACCTTGATGTAACATTCCATCCACCAAGACATCTAATTAGGCAGAGTGACATCCCAAATAATAAGATCTTAAGATCTCATGTTAGAGGTCATACTGATGACAAAAGTATGTATTGTTTACTTACCAACTTCTCAGATCCACAGTCAGTTGAAGAGGCCTTATCATCTCCGTATGCTACAGAATGGAAAAATGCTATAGATGAAGAGCATAGTTCTTTAATGAAAAACAACACATGAATCCAAGCTGAGCTTCCTGTTGACAAGAAAGCTCTTCCATCTAAGTGGGTATTCAAGATTAAAACTGACCATGATGGTAAAATAATCCGATTTAAGGCAAGATTGGTAATCAAAGGTTATGCACATAAGCAAGGCACCGATTATGAAGAGGTATATTCCCCAGTTGTGAGATACACTACTATCCGTTACCTATTTGCTCTTGCAGACAGAATTAATCTAGATATAGACCAACTAGATGCTGTGTGTGCTTTCCTTCAAGGTGAAATTGATACACATATATACATGCTACAGCCTGAACTTTATGAAGAAAGGAAAACATAGTAATGCTTGACCAAGAAAAATATATAAAAGAAATATTAAATAGATTTGGAATTACTGATTGTAAGATTGTTAAAACTCCCATTGAGGCTGGTATAAAGAATATGAAAGTAAAATTGATTTTCCATATCAACAAGCCATCGGCTGTCTGCTATATGTGGCTCAATGTACAAGACCAGACATATCTTTTGCAGTGAATACTTTGAGTAGATTTAATAAGGAGCCAAAACCTGAACATTGGATCGCTGTTAAACGAGTGTTCAGATACTTACAAGGAACCAAGGATCTAAAGCTAGTTTTTACCAAAGATGCTGATATACACATCACAGGATTTTGCGATGCTGATTGGGCGAGTGACACACGTGATCGGAAATCTTGCACTGGGTACATATTTCTACTGCAAGGAGCTGCGATATCCTGGTGCTCACGCAAGCAACAAACAGTGACCCTATCTACGGCAGAGGCCGAGTATATGGCCATGTCCTCGGCTACACAAGAAGCTCTTAGTTCACGACAGCTGCACTCCGAGCTTGGACACTTGGAAGACAGCTCCGTCATCATTTTTAGTGATAATCAGAGCGCTATAAAACTTTCAATGAATGACTGTGAATTTTGTTATTGTAAAGGTAGTAGAATGGTTGCTGATGTTTTAACAAAAGGGACTACTTTAGATAAACAATTGTTCTGTATATCAAAGATGGGCTTGCGTTCAAGGGGAGGGTGTTAGTGATTGATTTTTGAACGCAACCCAATAATAAGTTCACATATGGGGGCGCTGTAGTTTTTCCCTCGCATTCAAATGTCACTCTCTTGTCAAAGTCTGTCAAAAATAAAACCACATTATTTTCAAGATTAATTCGTTTTTTTTCACGAAAAACCGTTCACATAATCATATTAAAAACGGTATTTTCTCATCCTGAAACTAAAACGTTTGGAATTAAATAAAACAAAAATCGTGGTGTAGTGTTAAAAAATGTTATTTATTTTGCAAATACAAAAGTAACAAAATTAAATTTTCTTCCTTGAAAACAAAAAAACAAAAAAATCTTGGATAAACGGAGAATAATTAACGGAGTTAGGTATTTTTAACCTATACTCTAAGGACTTAGATATTAAGGACTTAGAGCTAATAAATTTCAATTTAAAAAAACAATAAGTAGGTAAATATTTTGCAGATCACATGGCTAACTCTTGCTTTCAGTTTCTTAAGGTAAAACATTCATGAAAAAAATTGTCCAAGCAAAGGTATAACAATATATTTTGTATTTATATAGCACTAGCTTGCCGCCCCGTAGTTTCACCGCGGCTATATGGAATTTCCCGTAAGAATGAGACATTTTCCCGCGGTAAATAGTAGCCAATATGTAATTTCAGTGCATAATCTATCTAAGAATTAAATTTCATTCAAATCCGTGCAGACGTTTAAGCGTAAAAGCGAAACAAACAAACTCATAACACAAACAAACAGCTGTATCTTCGTATTTATAATATTGGTTAGATTAAATTAATGTTTTTAATTTTACTTAGAAGTTGAAAGATTGTGAACTATAGCACTTATTGTGACGGTATTTGTTACAATCTCTCCACTACTATCACATGAAGAACTATCTGAATCTTCTTGGGTAATCACTTTTTGATTTCCTGTACCCTTATACCTAAAACTAGCAAAGCCACATTTATTCCAGTTGATAGTTTATGTAGGAAAGTGAAATTTATAAACAATTTAATTTAATTACCTTGCACGTCTTGTATTTTTATTTTCATGTATATTTTTTGCACGTTTATTAATTTGTTTTTTTCTCTTTCGTTTTCCTTGCATTACTTGCTGAGGTGTCCAAACATCATCGCTCTATACCAGATTGTTTCATTAGTCTAAAAAGGCAAAAAGTTACAAAATCTTAAAAATATTTCAAAGAAGACAACAAGCCACAAACAAAACCATATTTCTTAATAAGGTAAATATAAATACACTTACATTAACAATTTGTCTTCACTTACACTCATTTTTCAAGCAAAATAAAACACCAGCTGTCAAAAAAACCGTTAGGTAGCCGTTTCTTTTGACAATGTTTGACATAATATTTAGGTGTTGCAAGGAGTTATAAAAACTTGATCTATAGGACTAAGGTAATTTTTAGATTGTAGTGATTTCTTAAATTGGAAACGGTGGACTTAGCGTATTTCGCTCATAGCGGAATTGTCACTTAGATATTTTGAAAAAAAAAATAATGAGGGCAATAAAAAGTTAAAAAAAACCTAACTACTTCAGTGTTACCAGTTCAAAAATCACAAAAATGGACTTAGTGATTTCTTGAACTGGGCCATTGTAAAGCAAAAATCATCACAAGCCTGTCTTGCAAAACTGGCTATTTTAATTGTAGGCACAGGTGTTTTAGATATCCACGTGGACTGTCTGTAAAGTCAAACAAATTACTCGTCTCTCATTAGCAGTCGTCCGCGGCTTAAGGATATGTACGCCAATCAGAAACGAGCGGTTCGTGCTTTGTGAATTATGATTTAATTCGGTGAAGGTTCCGTACATTTATTTTTAAACTGTTTCCGAAAAACTTTTCTGTGTATGCCTGGGATCTAAGAAAATGGATAGACCGATTTTAAATTGACATCAATAAGTTCAAAAGAACAGTGTGTTTTTTTTTGAGTTTATGTTACAATTACAATTTGTACTCTTTGCTACATGTACTCGTAGATATGAAAACTAATTTTGACGATTTTAAAAGTTACGTTTTATACGATTTTAAAGATAACATTTTTATTGTAATCGACAACTCTGTTTTACATACATGCTTACATCAGAAATCAAACAAAAAGATCTTTCTGCCAATGGGCAATGCCTAGTTTTGGTGCCTTTTGTTTTTTGATTGCACACTAATAGGCTAGGAAAATTAGCTAAACATGGAAATATTTCGATAACTGTAAACTTTTTTCTCTATGACATAAAGTATTGTTAGTTATAACTAAAATAAACAAAATTAAGCAAATTAAATTTCCGCGTCATTATAAAAAACTGAAAAAATTAATTTTCTACTCATTTTGATTTCAGTAAAGCGGCATAATATTTAACTTCGTAAAAGTGCCTCTATTATAATATAATGCTTGCAATACAGTCTAAGAAATTAAAATTAAACTAATTAATCATTCAGAATTATCATTTATGTTCAGTAAGTTAAGGATTTTTTTGGCTTATCTGATCAGAAATTATAGATAAATACATTTCAACAGTTTATTCTGAATAGTATATTGTGTGTGTTGCAATGTACAATACAAACAAAGCCCGCAATTGAAATCAACTCGTTCTTTTCGCTCGCCGCGCCCTCCCCCCACCGCGCCCCGCACCCACCGCTACATCCCGCTTCACTTCTTGCTCGCGCGTGTTATTATTTATATTTTCAACTTCTTAATCGTGATATTTACATGATTAATTATGATGAAAACATGATTTTAGTACACTAAAACCTATTATTAAATAAAAAAATTACAGTTACACTTTTCAACTACCTGAAAAATACATTATTCTAAAAACGTTAAAACTAAAATTTAATTTTTGTCTCAGATGTCTAAAAAGTCGCAAAATAGCTTAACTAGATGCAAGCACCATAGTTACCATTTTGCGTTATTTAGATATAGGCAATTTTGTTTTCTTTGAACCCTTCATAGACACTTTTGTGATTTAGTAAACAATTGAGAAGTTATTTAAAATATACCTAATTTTGGCACCTTTAATTCAAGATGGCGGCTAACGCCTGGGTCCTTCAAGGTCGAGAACTTGGATTTTTACTAACCTGCCATACCTAAACAATATTGTGTCAAAACATTTTCTACGCCACCTTTTGTAATGCAAAACTACCTACAGACTGAACTAATAGCATTCGAATACCTCTCAAAATTATACTAACAAGGTATTTGGTTACCTATTTTACTTTTAGAAAAAAGTTCTCTCGTACTATTAATTTCTTAATTTTTATAAGAAACAGTTACCACTGCGAATTTTTTACTTCGTATATCTAATTCATATTTGATACTTAATAACAAAAACCGATAAAGTATTAAAAAAAGCGAGTTTATGAATTAAGTCCAGGGTAACCTAATTTTCCTAGTCTATAATGCCACTTTATTAGACGTGTAGAGTACTTCCATACAAACAATAGTTACTATTGCAGCTCAGCTCTAAAGTACATCCGTCTCGAGTTACGTCATTATCTATAACGCGTATTTAATAGGAAAACTGAGAGAATGAGCTATTTTTTACGGTCCTATACTATTTATTTCATAGTACAAACTCTATTAGACTCATGTTACGTAACGTTGGCGTTAGTGGCATAGTACGACATGAAGTCTCACTTCACCGTGGCAATGTTACGAGTATTTTATTAACAAAACTGTAGATATATTTGCTTTTTACGCCTTTATCCTGTCTTTTTATAGTTTAGACACTATTTGGACTCAATTTACTTCACACTGCATTACGTATTAGTGCTTCTTACGTCTTTAGTGCGACATGAAGTCTCACCTCACCATAGCAATGTTACGAGTATTTCATTAACAAAACTGAAGATATTAGTACTTCTTACGCCTTAATCTTGTCTATTTTATAGTTTAAACACTATCCGGACTCAAGTTTAGTCACGTTGGCGTTAGTGGCATAGAACGACATGATTTCTCACTTCACCTTGGCAATGTTACGAGTATTTTATTAATAACTGTAGATATATTTGCTTCTTACGCCTTTATCCTGTCTACTTTATAGTTAACATGATGGCCAGCCAGATAGTGTTTAAGCATACAGGATTAGGGTGTGAGAAAGTCAAGATGTCATCCGGTGTCGGCATAGAAAAAATTAAATTAAATACAATTTTAACGCACAACGTTAATGTTCAAGTTTTTACTTCTGCCGGCACTCCCGGAGTGCAACCCGTTGTTTTTTTATTTTTTTTATTAATTTACGAGTAAGTAGACCTCGACTTATGAGCGATGGGCTACAAAGGAGCGCCTGTGGCGCCCCTTTTATCCGGCGCCCTGGGCGATCGCCCAACCGCGCCCTACCCTAACGCCGCTTCTGGTTATAGATAATGGCGTATAACTCGAGACGGATGTACTTTAGAGCTGAGCTGCAATAGTAACTATTGTTTGTATGGAAGTACTTTACAAGTCTAACAAGGTGGCGTTAGTGTGCAATAAAAAAAAGGCACCAGTGGCCCATACATGCAAAGCCCTTTCATCAAAATTGGTTCAATGATTTAGACGTGAAAAGATACCTAATTTATTTTCGCTTTTACAGTACTAGCTTACCGCTGCTTCACATTATTGTACTGTAGTCTATGTCTTTCCTTAGGTATGGTTGGAACTTTCACTTTGCCAAATTTCATTTGTATCGTTTCAGCTATTAAGGCGTAAAAACAGGCAGAAAGACGGAAAGTTATTTTCACACTAATAATTAGTATGTATGTGCTTTCCTAAGGTTCAAACTCTGCCAAATTTCATCAAAATCGATAAAGCTGTCTTAGCGTGAAAAGTTAACAGACAGTTATTTTCGCAGTTATACTAGTAGTATGGAATTTGGATGTCCGTCCCCAGGATTCAAAGTATCTCCCTGTCAAAACTCATCAAAATCGGTTTAGATGCGAAAGTGTAACACAGTTATTTTTTGCATTTTTTATTTGAGTATGGATTATGGATGACTTTCTCCACCATTTAAACTATCTCTGGCAAATTTCATCAAAATCGGTTCAGTGGTTTAGGTATGAAAACGGAATATTTCGCATTTAAAATACTAACAGTCTTACCATGAAACTGAATTTAAACCTTAGTTCAACCCGTGTTTAGCTAAACACTGTTTAACATTTAAACACTTGTTGGACAACTGTTTATTTTTTTTTGCTACCACATAACCGTGTTTAGTGCGTGTCTAGTTAAACAACGTTTAATTGAATCAGTCCTCATATTCATTCAACATTCGTTCTCTATCGTTTCGTTTTATGGAGAACGTATGGTTATGCGCATATTTTTTTGTAAAAAAAAATTACGTCAACCCTTGTAATTTAATTGTAATAAGAATTAAACGAATTAAATTTGTTTTTATTTTAGAAAATGACAAAAAAGAAAGACTTTGTTGACTTAACAGAGTAAAAACTGATACAAACATCACCATTAAAGGAAATACTGAACGGAACGTAACTTGATACGTCAAATAGTTGACAGTCAATTGTCAGTCTTGCTCTCGACTCTCGGTACCTAGGAGTAATTGTGTTCTTTGCTCGGTACTTTTGAATTTGTTTCCTGCCCGAGATTGTTGTTTTACAAAGTGTTTTGATAAAATACCATGGCTAGTAATAAAGAAAATAAAAGTTGTGATGAGACGAAACATCGTTCCCGTGGTGATAATTGGTCGCAAGAAGAAAAGGTGATAAATACTACTTACATAGTGAGAGAAATCAACACGTGTGTGCATTCGCTCATGGTTTATATGTATACTTATTGTATGTAACTTTGCAGGATTTGTTTCTGGAAATAATGCAGATGTCGGCGCCTATTGTGGAAAATAAACTTAGCGATACAAACACCAATAAAAGAAAAAATTGGAATGGCAAAAGATTCAAACCAAGTGTGTATGCCCATCTCAATAGTCTGTTTTCTATAAATTTTGTGTGTTTGTTTATGTGATAATGATTATAAATAACGATGTTTTCTATTTTTATATTTTAGAGTGATAGAACTTACTGGAAAATCAAGGGATATTCTGGTGGCTAGCAATTGCCTCCTTCTCCTCCACCGAGTGATTTAAAAATTATGGATTTGTGTCCAATAGATTTTATTATTGAGGAAAATAAATTTGACCGTGATGCAGTTTCTCAACTGAATGTAAGTACTACAAAGTAGCATTTTATTAACTACTTCATCATTAGCCTTTGTATGAATCCAACACTAGGCAGAACATTCCGAAGCACAGAAGCACCCTAGTTAGTATAAAATATAACAATAAGAAATAGTACCACGAGAGCTTTACTACTTAAGGAAAAATTATACTGTAATAAAATATTTATATTTTACAGGTACAGGACAACACTGCCATCATTATTGATGAAGAAGTACATAATAGCACAATATATGATATGGACATACAAGAGGTTTGTACCAGAGATTATTAAATCAGAAATATTTTTCCAGGATATTGGTGATGATAACGATGCAGACGTTTCATTTGTCAACGAAATTGTTACAGTAGCAGATGTACACAATCATGAAGTAAGTTAGTGTTATTTTTAAATATTCTTCAGCGCCTGTATGAGAATAACAGTTGTAGGCATTTTTTTAAATAACATTTTAATTTATTTTATCTTTTAGATTAACATCAAGCATTTTGAAGGTAATGGAGGAACTGCGACAAAATTTGTAAAACCTCCAAAAAATATACAGACGGAAAAAAAACCTTTAATTAAGGGAAAGCAACCACCCAAATATGAGTAAGATTTTTAACCTTGTAAGGAGCATGTAAATAAAAAAATCATTTTTGATACTTATCTATATTTTTGAACTAACAATTTATTAAAGTCTTTTCTTATTGAGCGACTAAGTAATTTGGATTTATTCTCATTTTAGCACCAGTAATAAAGCAGCTCTACTTGGAACGAGCATTGAAATGAAAAAGCAGGCAATGAAACTGATGGAAGAGTACAATTTGAAAATTAAATTTCAGCGTCAGGAATTAGCACATCAACAACTTCGTTAAAAATTAGAAGTTGACGTGTTACTATCAGAAAAAGAAAATAAGCAACTGGAAAAAGAAATATTAAAAAAACAACCTCATCCTTAATAATTACACTTATTTCATTATTATAATTTAACAAATACAAATTAAAAATGTTGGTTTATAAAGTTGCGTCTTATTATGTCACCCCTCACTGTATCTCTTTGAAGTCTTCTTGTCCGTTGACGAACATATCTCACAATATCTATTTTCTCATTCATGTCTATTGCAATATTGTGTAAAACTGCTAATGCTACAATAGTTGCCTTAGCAGTGTTTATATCATATACATTCCTCTCAAAAGGCATCTAAATCTCTGTTTTAATAACCCAAAGCATATTTCAACCGTGTTTCTAGTTCGAATATGAGCTCTATTGTAGGCTTCCTCTTTGTTGTTGACAGGATTACGCACATGTGTAAACAGATAGTCGGTGCATGCGTATCCACTATCTCCTAACAATCGGCCATGAAATTCACCACTTTCAAATCTTTCTTTCAGCGAACTTTCATCAAAAATTCGCGAATCATGTGCGCTTCTCATTCCTCTCCATCGTGCAACTATATCCCTGATTTTTAAATTTGAATCGCAGAAAACTTGAGTGTTAATAGAGTAGTAAGCTTTCCTGTTTACATAGGCTTCACTCATGTCCCCACTCACTCTTTTGATCCTGATATGAGTGCAGTCTATAGCACCAATAACAGAGGAGAAACCACATATATTTCTAAATCCTCGAATGACATTCTGTTGATCCTCTAGTAAAGTTGGCATCTTAATAAACAAATGTGCTCTTTTAGCCAGCGCTTCTGCGACATTTTTGCAAATTACGCTTACTGCTTGCTGTGAAATTCCATGAATGTCTCCACTGTCATCTTGAATCTGCAAATAAAATATTTATACGTAGGTGTTTATGCTTGAACTTTATCTTGTAACTTTATTTGAAAGTAGTGTTTAGTGAATTTATCAAAATATCAAACTTACCTGATGACGAGCCCAATATCGCAAAGCACACGCCACTTGTTTCTGTGGATTTATTGTACAACCACGAGAATCACTTGGCAAGTCGTCTTTTACTATATCCAATATTTTACTAGCAAAATATTTGCTAAACCTATATTTATTCTTAAATTTAGCGTCGTTATAATGTTCAAACGGATTCACTCTCACACGGGTGGTTGTGTTGTCTCGAAATCGAAAGTTTTCTATGTATTCAATGACCTCCAAGAATAAAATCCAGAAAATCTACTATATCCATTATTGCATCCATACACAAAATCTAATTTCTGTCAAAAATTACTACTGACGCTACTGACTGATAGGTTAGACGCTTGCTAAACAACGAGTTTCGGGTGTTTAACTTTAAACTATGTTTAAACATTGTCTATCTTAAGACAAGCGTAAAACACTGTTTTGTAGTAACGATTTTTAAAAACACGTGTTCAATAGGTGTTTAACTTTTTTGTGGTAAGACTGTAACTTTCCGCTACTTTACGTTATCCTTGTTTAGGATTCAATGTATTATCCTATCAAATAGGTTAAAAAAACAACAGACGGATTGAAATACAGTTATTTTCGCATTGATATTAGAGATGTTATTATGGATGCTATTTATCAGTGGTGATCAAATTATTTACCTAAATTTTTTTTTTCAAAATCGGTTCAGTGGTTCAGGCGTGAAAAGGTAAAAATAGAGTTACTTTCGCTTTTACAATAGGTATCATGTTAGAGTATGTCCTTCCTTCGGGTTCAATCAAGCTGTTATTCTACTAAATATCATCAAAATCGGTTCAGCGCTTAGGCGTCAAAAAGTCACAAACAGTAGTATTAATATTAATTTGGAGTACTAGTATGTGCTTCTCCAAGGTTCAAACTCCCTACTAAATTCCATCAAAATTGGTATAGGTAATAACGTTACAATATGGATTAATATGAATGAAAAGTTATCAATCCGGGACCCGCTGTCTCGCAATCTTAGCGATAAGCCTTCGCATAGGTATGTAGTACATTCAATCAGGTGAAAGGAAACTCAGTTTCGGAAAACCAATCCAGTATGCATTAGACAGAATTCTATTATTAATTAGGTAAATAAAGTTTATTAAGTATAAAGAAATCGTAATTAAATAATTTATCGAAGTTATATTTAGTATGTAAAGTTTTACATTGAATCACTGAACCCTAAAAATAAAAAAAATATTTTTTTAAGCGGCGCGGCGTTTAGACTAGACTACAGTCCTCTCAACTTAAGCTGAGAATTGCATTTGTGTGAGTGATCGCCAAAACTACAGTTAGTAAAACACATACAAATAAAATTTATGTTTTATTAAAAGGAAGTCGATGATATTGATCAGTCATTGTGTAAATAATATATATTAAACTTTTATTCTTTTGGCTAAGATTTAATTTACTTTTAATTTTTATATACTTACTCATACTTTTGGTGTATAATTAACAACTTTTTACCACAAATCTACTTGTTTTTTTCTGTCCATGGCACTGAACTTTCTCCAAGAGTTATGGGTGCGGAAACGATAAAAAATGTTTTAGTCTCCCATACTATTTTTTAGGATTCCGCACCCAAAGGGTAAAAAACGGGACCCTATTATTAAGGCTCCACTGTCCATCTGTCGTCCGTCTGTTTGTCACCAGGCTGAATCTCATGAACCGTGAGCAAGACAGTTGAAATTTTCACAGATGATGTATTTTGTTGCCGTTACGATAAAAAAATACTAAAAAATTGCTCAATGCCATACAACAAACGCGATGTTGTGCTAATTTTAACGGCAACAGGTAGACACTTTAAATATTCACAGAATATTTAGTAATTAACACTTTAAAATAAATAATAAAATTAAAATAACACAAATATTTAAGGGGGCTGCCAAACAACTCACATGATTTTTTTGCCGTTTTATACATAATGGAACGTAACCCTTTGTGCGCGAGTCCGACTCGTACTTGGGCAGTTTTTTTTCCTATAATGGGACACATCGTAGGTGACCACCGCAACGCTTATGTTACCACTCAGGTTAGATGCCTTTGTGACAAATTTTGAAATAAAATTATTTAACTTGATGAAGTTATGCTACCCATCTGCCTACTTCAAATGCCTTAAACACTAAGATAAGGCAAGTTTAGGCCTGGCAGACCTTTCATCTATTATCAGAGTTACCTTGGCTATTATGTAGCGGTGTTTACATCGGGGTACTCGATGAGGTAGATTGATATTTGGAGTGGTCTGCCAAGTACTTCCGGCAGGGTGCGCAGTGGCAGACCAAGCTTTTTATGTATCATTTATCAATGGTTAACTGTTGCCAGCACTTTAATTCGGGTACCTCATGACATAGTTTTCACAAAAAAATACGTCATAAAAGATCGATTATTTTTTATGATTCGGCAGTATCGGCACTGGCAGACCTGTTTTTTTTTATTTGTTTAAGTATCGGTTAACGATCTAAAGCTAGTCTATTGGGGTACCTGATGAGGTAGGCATTTTTGCAGCTGGTATTGCAAATTATGCCAAGAAGATTTAGAAGAAAGTATGATTCAATGCACTCAGTGCGAAGTATGGGTTTATGAACTTTGCGCAGGAACCCGTAAGAATATCAAAGATTTTAATTGCGAAGACTGCCAAGAATTGGCGAAAACTGTCCGCCGAATTTGTTAGGAGTATTCTATAACGTATTGATTCGTTTAACTTTACTATTGTGATTTTAAGACTGTAAACCTTGTAATAGTAATAAGTAATGAAACAAATAAAAATTACTTATATTTAAAAACTATCTGTATTTATTAATTTTATTACAGCACACATTTTCTTGAAGTGGTACGAATAAGGAAAGTTTACCCTCTATTATTTAAATTTGCACGATGGACTAATCATTTTGAAATCATGGCTAATAATGTAGAGTTTTTATTTTGTCCGGCGCATCCATCAGTCATAATCGGAAGTGAATTACATTCTGGTGTAAATATAGTTTAAAACTTTCTCCTACAATGGCATCAGAGAAATAACAAAGGTCGAGGAGTTCCTGTCGGCGGCCACAGTATACAAAAACGTTAACAAAATCCCAGAGTATACCGCTCTCCTAACACCACCATTAGTACCAAAGGATGAAGTCTCGGCGTGGTGGCAAGGCGTAAACAATGGTATCACGAGCCTTCCAGTCCTTCCAGACTTCGTAGATAGGCTTCGCCACGCGTTGCACCTAAGAAGCCTGGGTTCATGATATTCCAGGAAATTTTCGCGAATAAGAAAGAACCCGAGATGCTAACAGAAACATGTCGCAAAGAATCGAGCACTTCTGGCTCAACTACCAGCCCCTGGACTGAGTGAGGTAGAGCAACTTATCGTAATATACGGCCAACTGCACGTGAAGATACGTGGGAAGGTCCTGCAGGACAACGTGTCGACTTTCGAGGAACTGCTTACAGCTGTGAGGACTGCGAAACGGCTATTGAAAAGGCAAACGTTTCACCAGTCACAGACGCTGATACGAAAAAAACTAAGCCCAAGAAGCGATGTGTATACTGCCGTCATATTGGCCACACTTCTGATGAATGCCTGAAGGAGCAGAGGGATGCCAACCAAAAAAACCCGCAACAACTGAGGCAGCCTCAACACAAGCACCATCGCCCTCTCAGCCTGCTTTCTCGAAGTAAGGCTGTGGAACCCCACAGTTGTACGTAGCAAATGCCCTACATGCAAGGCGGTGAAGACAGATCAGGTTGTTAAAGTGGATTTCTGTTCAATCAATGACAAGACCGACGCTCGTCCATGACCTATAGTAGGAATAGGAATTTGACATTACCGGCACTGCGTACATTGACACCTGCGCTAAATCCTGTGTAGCGTCCTACCAATTGTACCAATGCCTGAAGCGGAAGGGTGTCACTTCGCCTCCATGGAAAAAATTGTGTTTGTTAAAAGAAAGGGCGGGACTGTATTGCTATTTGAAGGAAGACAATATTACAGGCATAAGGCTTATATAAGTGGGAATATCGTTTGGAAATGTAACCAAGCCAAGAAGAAAATAAAATGCCGTGGATCTATAACTCTCAAGGTAAAATATAGGGTTTTTAATTACCACCAGCTTTTACCCGCGAATTCGTCCACGTGGAAATAAATAAGAGTAGGGTAGAATGCCTTAGATTGTATCTGATTTTTTTCCTTTTTACGTTTCAAGGTAAAGAAATAGTTAAAAATAATATCCATTCATGGAAAATAGATTACAGTAAGAACAAAATCGACGAGTCAATGGGAGATTTTCTGACGGCTCAGAATTTTAGTTCACTAAAGCTTCAATAGATGTCACATACGATCGCCAGATAATTTTACTGAAACTGCTGAAACATAGGTCGGGAATGTATATACAAGGCAAAATTTTGTTTATCAAACAGAGCACGACGTAATCCTTTCACTTAAACCTCAATTTTGTGTTATTTCACTAATAAAAATGTTTACTTTATATGCGTAGAACAAAACAACACAAACGTCATCACCGCGACATTCTGGTCGTCAAAAAAATTGTTCAAATTGTTTTTTAGTCTTTTGAACAAGTTTTGAAGTCGTTGTTAAGTTTTAAAGTTGCTGTTTACCAGTTTTGCAATTTATTTGCATTTTAATAATCAACTGTTTAATGTCGTTTGAGAAAAGAGTGAGTTTGAAAACAAATAGCAAAGAATGTGTTTGTCTTGTAGATAATTGTAAAAACATTGGTAATCATCTGTTTCCTGGAAATGAAACCGTAAAAGCACAACGGCTTCAAGCAATATTTGCTCAAATACAGGAAAGGTGCTTGCTGAGAAGGGGAACAAAAATGTATATGAAGTGGAAAAAGCACCAGCAAAAGAAAATATAACAGTTTTATTGACTTTTTCAGCTTCAGGATTAGTTTTCAGGCCAATGATAATATATCCTTACAAAAGAATACACGACAGAGTGACCCTGAGTGTACCGCCTGGTTGGGGAATAGGTCGCAGCGATACTGGTTGGATGACTGCTGCCGTCTTTTACGATTATAGTGCCAATTGTTTTTATCAGCAGCTTCTAGAAAATAACATTCCCCTTCCTGTAAAATTGTTTGTCGATGGGCATAAAACTAATATAACATTTGAAGTATCTGAACTATACCGAAGCCTAAAAATACACCTGATTGCGTTATATCCTAATGCCACTTGAATATTACAGCCGGCTGATGTTGCAGCATTTTGCCCTATTAAGGCTGAAAAACCATATAAAAATACATACGACACGCAGACGAAGTTGCGGGCATCAGCTAGTCACGAATAAAACAAGTCGTAACCTGTCTCCCTCGTTGCGGTGCATACGGCAGCGCGGGCGGGTACTAATCGCAATTGAAACATGCGAATAAATCACGTCACGGCACGTCAAAGCGACAAAAAACAAAACAGACAAATCAGATAATTTATAATATAAATAATTCATAAAATAAATTACTATTTTGCAGAGAAGTTCGTCCGTTAGTTTTTTTTACAATTGTTTGTTCGTCAAGAGATTTATAAAATGACACCAGTTAGTAAAAAATCGCCCATAAGGGGATTATTATGAGATTTGTAGTGAAAATTATAAACTGGTTCAGTGTTTGTTGTGTAGCAGCAAGATCTCAAGAGGTGGAGAATGGTGACGATTCTTCTCCAATTCGTAAGAAAAGAAACTGTAATGAAAATTATAAGACTATTGATGAAATACACGACAGTTTTTGAGGAGTTCCCTACTGATAATATGCAAAATTGTAATCATGAGGAGGACGTGGAGAAGAATGCTGTGGCAAAAGAGTTGGATTTTTATTTGAAAACAATTCGCTTGATCGGAAGGCTGATCCTTACAAGTGGAGGTCAGCAAACGAAAAACAATATCCAAACCTTTCGAAATTTGCTACAGTTTATCTTTCTTCTCCTGGGAGTAGCGTGTACAGTGAGAGGTTGTTTTCGGAAGCTGGTATCATTTATGAAGAAAAGCGTAATCGTTTGCTACCAACAAACGCTGAAAAGCTTGTTTTTATCCATCACAACTTACCATTGATCAATTTTACTTACTAAGTGTTGTAATTTGGTAATGAATACAATTATAATCTTGAATATTATGACGTGTCTTGTTTTCATGATTTGGTATTCGGTATTCGGCCGGATAGTGCGTATTATTCGGCCGAATACCGAATAACAAAAAAGTGGCCGAATAGGCCGAATACCGAATAGTTGCCGAATATTCGTGGCATCTCTAATTTCAATTGCATTCCGAGAGTCATCGACAACACGTCCCCGAGAACGATGGTAATGACCCATTTTTGTGTCACAATTGCTATCGAGAGAGTAAAACTGATTCATCAGATGTTGAAGCTGAGATTACCCTTCAAGCACTGCGCCAAGAAATGACCAAATACGGATTTTAAACAAAAATTTTGCAATCAGTATAGATCTCATTAATTTTAAGAAAAAATACCTAATTATAGATTGGATTTATGAAGCAATGACTGATCCTAAGTTTTAAAAAAAATATTTTATTACCTCGCTTGTTACGATAAGAATATAAGTTGATTTTATTTCATGTTGCTACTTACTGAAATGGCTAATGCCAGTTACTAAATTTTATGACTAGTTAGTACTAAAACACGTAATATTTTTTAAATTATAACAAAACTTTAAAATGTTGTTTCTATTCAATTGTGAGCTATCAGTCTTGATAGCCTCAAATATCCTTTATGCACACGTTAATATAAAAAGTTGAATATATGAACAGAAAATTTCAAATGCATGTCTAAAATGGCCAAAGCCACAAAACGGCCAGTTACTAGTGGGTTTACCCTATTTCAGGAAAAATGCCAACATTCTGCGGGATTTATAGTTCGATGCTGAAGCCCGTAGCATGATAAGTAATTTTGCATCTCTGGTGTCATCCATTGTTTTATAAAATAACTTAGAAATTTTTCCCATTTTGTGGAGTTTTCTGCGTTTATTTCAAAGACTGGAATCCTGCAGTGATGCATGGTACCGGCAAATATGCCAATGCCAAATACTGTCGTATAATACTCTTCTCTGAGGTGCTAAAATTTAAGCTTTTAGCGTTTTTCACCACAGCTTGGAAGAAATGAAAAAGACATGTATTTTAGAGTCTGGATAATTTCCTTTAAATGCGTTTATTGCCGCCATCTCAAAATCACTATTATAAATCAGTGGTTGAAAATCGGGTAAGTGCAATCTCAATAATTGAAATAATCGGTCATATGTCCTTTTTTCTTTATTCTGGAGGAGTTCAAATATTAAAGGCACTATTTTATTTTGGTCTGGGGAACTCCTAATATCTCCATGAACAGTAAATAGCTGTACAAATGGACCTAGTACACTTTTGAAATTGCCATCTACAAAATAGATTTTGATTTCCTTCATTTTCCTTCTCGCTTCAGGACTAACAAATATAAAATCTTGTCCTCACTCCCGTCTTTTATTAGTAGAAAGTTTTCTGATATTTTTGGAGATACTTTGACTTCTTGTATCACCTTGAAAGTTAATTTATGTAATTTCAAATATTGCTTACGCGTCTTATATAATTGTCACTTTCGAAATCTGGTAGGAAACCATCGTACTGTCCATCAACTCTGTATTTTTTCAAAAAATCATCGAAGGTTTTTGGTATTGGCCCAAGATTTTCACACACCTCCTTGCGTAATCCATTCATAATTTTTTCTTGAAAAAATGCAGCATTGATGGGTCATCGCTCTTGAAACTGTGTTATCAGCGGCAACCCAAGTTAGGGAGCCTTTGCATTTGCGATTTTGGCAACGCCAAATCGAGGATACATCCTTATTATTTTTTGAAAATGTGTGGCAGTACCCTGACCACCACAAAACATCATTGCCCTTGCAATTTTTCAAAATCGTTACACTCATATCGATTGTTGAGACTTTGATTGCAATGTGAATTAATTTTGGATGACAATAAAGAAAAGAACAACAATATTGAATGTCACTCAAAGTCAAAATTCAAAATCCGAAAAAGAATATATGGGAAGGAACGAGTTTATTACGAATATGCCATCGGTGTTTCAGTCAGTTCAAACAAAGTACAGATTTAATTGCGAGATAATTTTAACAGAAACTAGTTTTTAAGTTAAACAAAAAACTATTTATGCAATGTTGTAAGCGACTGTAAAAAAAGTTGGCGAAATGTGAAATTTTATACAAACAATTGCAGTTGTGTACAAAATGAAACACAAACTATGAAAAAGTTGAAAAGTTGGCAAACTGGTAATGTTGGCGATGTGAAACTATTAGTATGAAGAAATGCAAAAGTACGCAAAAGGAACATTTTTATATTAACTTACAGAAAAGTAGGCCAAGTTTGGAAAGTTGGCAAAGCGGACGCAGCTTGCCATCTCAACCATATGACATAAATCATTTTTTTTTGTAAAAAATGATATGAAGTTCTCATGGCGCTAATCTGGCCAGTTACTGGTATTTTTACCAAAGTTCAAGAGAATTTATTGGTGAATGAGGTAAAGCAGCATGTAGCATCTTTAAAAATTAGGCAAGGTCGTTTAGTATTCGGAAGCTTTTCTTGTTTGCATTCTTAAAAAGCTTGACAATTAACCTTTTCACCGCCAAAGTCTAATATATCAGACGTTTAAGTTTCGTGCCCTCGCCGCCAAAGTCTGATATATCAGACAATTTTTTTTAACTTTATTATCGTTCACCAAGCGTTCGCCATACGCCACGACATAAAAAAAAATTTGATGTCGTGGCGTGTGGTGGGCGTTTTTGACGAAAACTCTTGGCACTAAAAGGATTGTAAGGCGTTTTATTTAGAGCGCGACAAGTTATTAAATTCCTTGAAGGGCGAGCACTTTGGTTGGAAGCATCCAGCTTGCGTGGGAAGGATACTAACGTAAAAACGCAACCTGCAGATTTTATAAGTAGCATATTTTCTTACAAATAGTTAAGTAGTCCATTTTTCATGTTTAGAACATGAAACGAAACGTCTTAATTTTTTTGTGCTTCCTGTCGTGAATGTCATTATTGCAATACGCGACGTGGAACTGCACTGTCGGTATTTTTACTTGTCCTAAGGGAAACTGGTGAATTTTCTTTATGTATAAATAAGTTCTCGAACACCACATACGTACAGACAGCTGCAGAGATACTTGATCCCTACCGGATAAAGATAAAGTTGTCTATGACAAAATATAAAATTTTAAAAGCGTGATTAAGCGTATTGTTTAGTTGACAAAACTATATTAATATACAAAATATAATATTGAAATACCTAAAACATTTCGTGAAACAACTTTAACCTTATTTCATAGGGATGGTCAGTTATCTCTGCATCTATCTGTATATAAAACCTAACTAAAATATTTCTTTGGACACAAAATTGATGACCTTTTGATGAAAATTCGTAATCCAAATACAAAGTTTAAGTCGGCTCAGATCGTGTAAATAACTGAAGTAGAAGAAAACAATCTCAGTGATTTTATAATAAAACTTCAGGATTCAGGATTTTCTAAAGGAGAACCCAACTTTAGAACTTTAGAAGGGATATCAGAAAATAGAAAATAATTCACAGGAATCGGACAGCATTTACATTAAAAAAAACATTTTAAGTTATCCAGGATCCCAAACGCATGTTCAATGCTAATAAAACTGGCTTCAACATTTGTAAAAATAAAATCCATCAGTCGACTGTCTTTTTCTCTCAATAGTTGTCTTAACGCATAAAAATGGACATAACGTAAGAAATTACTGATAAACTTCACGCTAAATTATTTGTGGGGAAGGTGGACTTTAAGAAAAAATATTTTAGTAAATCAACAAATGTCGACGGTCTCCGCCCTCCAAAGGGCTTTAAGCTTACTGTATCAGTATAAACAACTCTTCGAGATTTATATAGAGGCGGTTAGACTACAAACCATGTCAGACAAATAGCCATTTTTTTCAATGCAGCCGGAGAAGAGGCAGTTAATGTATTTAATACTTTCAAAGAAGAAAGTACGAGTAAATCTGATCTGAACCCTTTTGGTCTAGATAAGTAAGCAGAGCAGAGAAAAAGCCTAGTGCTTATTACTTAAGAGCTGTAAAACCTCGAACAGGAAGAAGAGGAAAAAATCGGTCATTTTACAACGCGATTGAAAACGCAGGCAAAATAATGTGAGTTAGGATATATCAAAAGGAGGCTGGTAGCCATGATCATACTTCTCGGTGTATATGACAATACCACAAAGAAAAGACTCAAGAGAGGAAGACTTAAGCTTAGTAGAAACCATAACTATATGTAGAGATCCAGAAGCTGGCAGGAAACAGTTAATAGAAAAGACAGAAACGACTTATTCATTGATTTAAACGCCTGATAAAGTTGATGTATTCAAGAAAATTAACAAAGAAAACAGAATAAGTCCTAAGTGTGGCTTAAACTATGAAGTAAGAAAATGCCCAGCTTATGGAAAATAATGTGCTGTATGAAAAAAATATAAGCACTTTGCTAAGCAGTGTTGCTTCTATAACAAAGACAAACAGAGTTGAGTAACATTCATACCTTAATAGCCGGATATTTTTACCGCTCCCGGTCCTTGTAAGCCGATTACGAACTGAATCCGTGGCGAGTTTTTCTTAGAGTCGCTGATCACGGGTATAATACGTGATGCAGTTTTATACGATTTGTTTTGAAACGACGAGCTAAATTCGTGGTCATGATCAGCGTATCGCAACGTGTAGCTGAATGTCTAACCTACACATACATTTGTTTTACACGTTGCCATTCCACCGCGGGCTGTTTAATGAGTGCGCGAAATCGAGACGATCACTTCGAGATGCCAAAGAAATAGTAGATATTTTACGAAATAATGAAGATACGGATATCGAGGGGCCCGAAAATTATGAAATAGAAGGTTAAATTTTGTTTTTATATGAGTATTTTTAGTGAGGAGGTAAATACTTTTAGTTTGGATAACATGTTTATGTTTTCTCTTCCAGAGGTAGTACACGAGTTACAAGAGATCATATCTACTCGAAAGTGACTTGATAGTGATGATGAGATACTAATACTTGTTCCTGAATCAGTACTGAAGCGGGGACGTTCCCGTTTTCGAGCTCCAGCTCATCGTTTTGTCATTTTGATTCTCTTTTGCCATTTTTTGCAAATGGTTATGAAGTAGAACCAATTATTTTTTGCATTAATTCGATGACATTCAAAAAGCGACACGTTGAGCCTGAGATTTAAGAAAATAGCACTATTTAAAGCGTCGTTGTACCACAGTGCTTCCTCTTTTTCAGTCATATATTTCACAAGAAGTATACTCAACTGTTTGTTTGCTCTGACTGCAAATTTTTAATAAATTTTTTGGCAGGAGAGAAGGACCTTAAAAAGTCTTGCAGAGTATCCCAAACAGAATTAGGGAGATGGAATCCTCACAAGCTTTGGTGACGGCTAGTTGTAGTGTGTGGGCCGCGCACCTTACAATTTCAATTCTTCTATGTTCAGTGCTTTGTTCATCTATATAGCATCCCAATAAAAGAGCAAAAGTAACAATTTCTGTAAAGTGCTCTTCTCTGTTACTGCTATATGGTTTTAATTCAACATTTGAGACATAAAAATAATCTGTATTAGAATAAACGGAATCATTTTCATTTGTGCAGCTTCGTTCGTCATCTCTGTGATTTTCAATATTATCGGGTGCTTCAACATACGCTTCTTTGGCTGAATTTATGTTTTCTTCCGAATTACTTGCTTCTTATAAACAGTCAAATTGACTAACGAATCGTGGCGGTACAAAAGAGACTTGTTGTAGTGCAGTATAACCTTGATTAGGTAATGAAGAAAGTTGTAGAGTTTTACGCTGCCTTGTGATGTGTCTGACTATACTATACAGCTCTCTTTGAGGAGGTGCTTGACTCTCTTTCGACATTAATCGCTCATTTCCAGCATATTCGCACCGTTGTCTGTGGTAAAACTATAAACATTTCTTAAGCCTATGCGAAAGCGATGAAGAACAAATCAAATTTGCTCTTTCAGATGATCTGCAGTGTGACGTTCAAACAGCTCTTTCATAGCTAGATTTTTAATTTATTATTTTGCCATTTTCGATTTACTGTTCGTTTATACCCATGAAAGTGACGCAATATCCACTTTAATAGATAACATTTTTTTACACAGTTCGTTCGCCATTTCTATTCGTAAAGATGCAGCCGTATCATATATGTTTTGTTTTGTCTTTGTACAGTTGTCGGCTATTACATCGTGTTCCTGTTAAGTGTATCGCGAGGATATTTAACGGGCTAGAGTGTGGTGAGGTACTGTAAGGTTGTAATAACTGCCAACTGCACACAACAAAACGTAAAGTAGAGAGAGCTACTCTAATCCCTAGGACCCTAACACCTAACTCCCTAACAGTGTGGGTGCAATCCTAAGACCTCAGGGGTCCCTAATCCCTACCTAACGATGTATGTGAATGTAGTGAGTAGAACGGGATGTCTGTTACCGGAGACCTAAGGTAACAGGCGGAAGGGGGGAAGGAAAGGGGGTCGTGCAATGTGCGCAGGGGAATGGTTTTCTCACTGCCGGTCAAGCAGGCTCGCAAGATCGATCTACTGACGGCTAAGGGTATTTTGGCCACAGTGAGAGGATGCTGGAAGTATCAAGGAACTACGACTCAACCACTGGGTAGTGGGAACTTCAATGGCAGCTCTTCCAGAGGGTTCTGAGTACTTCGGGGTGCAGGACATGATTCAAACTTGACTGCCAGTTGATAATTAATTTATTTACAAGAAACTTATGCTATATATAAATTATTTTCTTAAAGTTAAATGTGGTGGTGGGAGTGTAAACTGCGACGTTTTCTTTTTCTCCGCGCGTCAGTGTAGATGAAATCACAGCGTTGCAAATCAAAGTCCTCATTTTAGAACTGCAGTGTGCGCATGTTCAAAGGTTACTTTGGACAGTCTTTGAACTTATTGTTTTATTTAAATCTGGTGTCTCAGAAAATATATTTTGGAAAGCTATATCATCCAACATTGCCAGCGGCCGACAATGAACGGTCACCAAATTTGTTTATTATTTTCGAAATATTTTTGATTTATCCAACGGTAGTCTCTTTTGATTAGACTATACCTCAATATTGAGTTGCATGATTTCTTCGTATTCTTTTCTATGTTTGCGCATGAGATGTTTCGTTAGATTTGCGCCATGAATCGACTGTAAAAGAAATTTTTATAATGCTTTTTCTAAAAACAAAGTACAGTGGATGCCCTCATTTAAGTATCCACTATATTCGTTGGATTAAAATAACAAACTTGTGCTGACATCTGTTGATATCTGCCATCGTTTTCGTAGTATAGCAGTTATACTATTAAGTAACAGATAACTCGAGCTAGATAGCGCCACCAAAAAGCAGTTTATTATTTTTGTCTTGTCGCTCGCTCCTCTCGGCTCGATATCGTCTGAATCTGTTTTTATTTAAGGAATCATATCTCAAATACTTAATCATTTTTTTAACAATTTATATGTGATTTTTCTTTAACTATTGAGAAATTCCAAAAGACTATTCTCAATGAATACTCAAAAACACATTCTTCGATGGAAGTAGCAAGGATCGAACCCACGACCTACTGCTTACAATCGCAGGCTCTTACCGCGCTGAGCTATCGAGCTGTTATTGATAATGACGAATAATGTTATTGATCCCTTAATAAAGTTATCGAATAAAGTTATTGTTATTGATCCCTTGCTTACGCTAAAATTACACAGTTGTGGTGAGCGATGAATTTGATACGGGTAGTTTTTTTATTACACATATTGTGACAACCTTATTTAATTGATCGGTTCAATGTAACGATTTCGATTGATTCTTTCGATTCCATACGCACTGTTTATTTTTGTCTGACTTTTATTGTTATAAATTTATAATATGCCTAAATTATCCACTTTTTGAAGGCGGAAATTGTAGTTTTATTTGAACAAAATAAAACAATTAGTAAAATTGCGCGTCAAATGCATTTAACGGTAAGGTTGGTAAGTTATATGTATAATAAATATAATAAAATATAGTTGGATAGATGCTTTAATGTTCGTTCCACCTAAAAAAGTTATTTTATCATTAACTAGCTATTTTTCCCATGGGGATAAAAGATTTTTCCGCTGTAAAATGTAGCTTAAGTATAAACGTAACACAGTGTTGAATTTTTAGAATCGTTTTAGGTCTAGAGATTACGCAAAGGATAATTTTATCCTGTTATTGTCAAATTTTGGTTCCCATGGGAATAGTTACGTTCACGTTGTCTTAGAGGAATATCTGAATGAAACTGAAGCTTATTAGAAATATTTTTTACTTAATATTCATTTTTTACAGAGAAAAACTGTTGGACAGTGGGTTAATCGTTATTGGGAAACTGGAGACATACAATTTGAACGACTAGGTTTTGCTCTAGTGATCTTTACCCCGCAATCTACACGCCACCAAGCAGTAGTTGCAGCAAACACACACTGCTAATCCTTTTATATCGACCAAAGATACTGCTATGACACACGGTATTAGCGTGAAAACAGAGCGAAAACACTTACACTTACATGTTGCTGCAAACTTTATCAGCATATAGCGCATTTTGTATGGGAGATCAAATTTTTTTTTTCGTATTTTGACCTATGTTCCTTGGGGAAGTTTTTCAGTTTCATGGACTGATTAACCACCCGAGAGGTTGAAAGAGAGATACCTAAACCCCTTTATACATGTTGATTCACTAGGGTCCTATTGGGCATCGTTGTATGGAGACCTTGCCAATTTTGCGTCGAGCAATGCCACTTGGCATGGACGTTATATGGACCAAACTGAGCCTAAAAAGCCCGTTAGCCACGCACGACTCCGCGTCAGAGGGGTGGGGGAGGGGTTCAAAGTACCAAACTCCCGCGTTTGAAGAAAAAAAATCTAGTGACTACATTTGAGATACAAAACCGAGTCGGTGTCGTTTCCGGATAACTCAATGATGGCCGATTTATTGGGCATAACATTTTTGCAGGTTTTTATAGAGGAAAAATACGTAACGCATAAAATTATGTATAACCAGTGTTAAAAAATTACAAACAGTCTTTTATATTTTCAGATTTTTATGTGGAAGATGAAATAGTCAGTAAAAGCCCATTTAATACAAATTATAAAAACATGAACATCTAATATGTTTTTATTAATATTGAACGTACGCGCGGCCTATGTTGTGGCGCGGCGAATCTAAGGTAAAGGTAAAGTCTAAGATGTCTTTTAGAAGCCGGAATCTAAGGTAAAGTCTAAAATGTCCTCACTGAAAAACGACTGTAATCTCTTCAGCAAATTATACATTGCGACATGTGAGCAAAAAACCGGTGACCTCAATACTTTCTTCGCTCACGAAAACCAAAGTAGTCCACTGGCTCTATCGACCATGGAAACACTGCGATCTGGTGTCAAGTCAGACTTGCTCAAATGTTTCACAGAATTTGAAGAAGAAACAAGTTTTCCATCAGCTCCTGTTGTGACAGCAAAATTATTGGATGGCTCTGCTATAGTAGTTCATATGCTGAACCCAGGACAATCAAATCACCGATGCCTCTGAAGCTCTCAGTAAAACTACCCCCAGTGAAAACATTGCACCATGCAATCACGAAGAGGCCGATACGCGAATAATGCTCCACTTAGCTGACGCGGTTTCAAGAGGACATTCAAAAGTATTGATAGGTCACCGGCTCTATACTCACATGTCGCAATGTATAATTTGCTGAAGAGATAACAGTCGTTTTTCAGTGAAGACATTTTAGAAGTGTGGTGGTAGCTGCAAATTATTTGTGCAAGTGTGGTGGTAGCTGCAAATATATTTTGTCATTCAAATCCTCACCGTTTTACACAGGTCAAAAAATGACTTTTTTTTGTTGCTTTGTGTAAGAATCTGCTTTAGTAGTATTTTTGCTGTGTTATCAATGTAACAGGTAATGGAAATTTGTCACAGCTTTGATTTTTGAAGAAAATTATTTGTTTTCATGAGTACGTTCATGGTTCGAAGGATGGAGATTGACACTTGAAAGGGAAAAAAAATGACTTGAAAGAATAAATAATTTATGTACCTATTTTGTTTTAATCAAACTTTAAACTGTTGTCCTGTAAATTTAGCCCTGTGGCACTTAGTCAGTTTTCCTTTCAAGCGTCGCAATTATTTATATTTCACCCTATATTATATATAAATCGACACATTCGAATGATTTATTGTATTTTTAGCTCTTTTCGTACTATGGCGCTGAACATGGTCGTGCATAAGTATAATATATTTTTGTTACATTAATAATAGGTAAAAAGTTAGTTGTGTTGTTTATGTTTTTGTAATTATATTTAAAGAGCTTTAACTGAGTTTTTTTCCTAATATAAAGGGATTTGTTTATATTTTTTAAAACTTGGAATGCACAATTGTAGCTATTTTTATTTTTTTTCTATGGAAGCATACAAAAATGAGATGGCCAATAAAAATTAGATACCAAACTTGACTTTCTGTCTCAATAACATCCACTAGATATTTTTTTTTAAGTACCTTCAGAACCTGGCAGCTGAAAATTGGCCGTAAGCCCAGGCCAGGTCTGTCAAGGGCCCACTTTATTGCGCGAATTGACTCAGCATACGATGTCAATCAACTGCCCCAAACATCACTCAACGCTCCCGGTACTTTGCCCCTTTTTGTTAAGGTAATAAACACCCTTGGTAGGACTTAGACAAATTTCGAAGGGTTGTGGTGCCATGATGACTCCCTAGTTACTAATCAGCAGTGTATAGAAGACTCCGCCTTTGCTTCGGCCCAAAGGAGGCCCTGGAGCACAACATTATGTATGGGGCAGTTGGTAAGTATCGTGAACGTTGCTTTGTGCTGTAAAACCGGAGGCCCCAAATCTTCATTAGAGCGGCCCTGTTGGAGGCCATTTCTTCAAAGTTAATGGAAAAGAGGTCTTCGTAATCTACGATGTCGACCATTTATTTAATCTATTAGAAATAATTTTTAAACGGGGGCAATACTCTCATAAATGGAAAAAAAGCTAAGTGGGAGCACTTTGTTCAGATGGCAGAACACAATAAAAACTTTTTATATTTAAATAAAGTAACAGAAACCCATGTAAACCCCAAGTACTAAGCTAAAATGAGGGTAAAGTTAGCGGCCCAAATATTAAGTAACACAGTGGCTGCTGTGCAGAACATAATGAAAAAGTTCGAGGAATACTGGAAAAAAAGCCCTGCCCTTGTCATCGAGAAATTAAACTAGCCCTTTGGCATCACCAATACAATGGCCCATCGGGTCCTAAGGATATAAAGAAGAATGTAAGAGAAACCGTTTCTCAAAAATCGAACCACATGGATCGATGGGTGCATTTCATCAAAACACTCAAAAAAAATTAAAAGTTTGAAAATAAGTTAGGCGTTCATTCAACAAACGTGAAATGTATTGACGGTTATTAAATAACTTTTAAAAGTATGAGGGATATACGGGTAACTGTCAAGATGCACTGGAAAACCTTTTTGGCGTAATAAGGCAACGTAGTCCCACAAACCGAAGCCCGACAGCTTTCCATTTTATGTCAGCTATGATAACTGGGCTTACAGCTGTACACAGTCGTGGAGCCAATAATTGTGAAATAAATAGCAAAAAGTTACTTACGGACTTCCACACCTTTGTGTTTGGAATTAAAGATCTTTCACATGAAGAACCGAAAGAAAAAACATTAGGAACGTCAGAAAAATCATTTGAAGAAGAAAGTTTCCCAGAAATACACGTTCCTAATTTCGATAAAGACGGCACGGTACAGACATAGATTTCTCCAGTATTGATGAGCAGCCTGTTGTATATGTTGCCGTATTTGTAGCCAAACAAGTTTTTAAGAAGTTTGGCTGCAGTATATGTAAAGAAAATACATATAACAATACAGAATCCAGAAGACAATCCAATGTATACATACATTTTTTTGAGAGAGTGGTGGCAAAATAAAATGTCGTTGACATATCCATCGCTAGGGTTTTTGTAAACTAATTCAAAGATTCATAACAATACCGAAACTCTTTTAGCATAAAATTTGCCTCCTGGGTTGTATATTATATTCTCTGGAAAATAATGATATGTATTTCTTCTCTTGTCTCACACACAAACAAGAAGCCTTAAAACTTTGTTATGAAATAACCTGCAAATTGTTAATTAGGCGTCAATGCCAAAGAATCCATAAAAATTTGGCTTCTAAAGAAGAAGATTTGGCAAGTTATAGTAAAAAAGTCGAACTACACGGAAAAGCAAAATATTAGTTATATGTTGGCGCATGACAAACTTTGGTGGCACTTTGAAGTACAAAGTGTTTTGTTCTTGAAACATGCACATCTCTTTGTAAGGCATTAATTTTTTGCTGGCTTGCAAAAGTATTTTTTAAAGCCTTAACCTTCAAATAAAGATTGAAAATTTACAAAACTTGAGATATTTAACCTTCTTCTCCATAAGCAACACCACATATAGCATGCGCAGGTTTGGAATACAAACTACAGAAAGCTCCTGATGTGTCCTTGCCACAGATGAGACACACTAGACTATCAGCTGACTCTAATTTCATATTATCTATCTCCATATTAGACACGATAGTTTCTAACAAGAAAGAGATATCTTTGGTTCTCTGCTGTAGAATCTGACGGCGTAACAGTAAATGTCTCTTTTTTTCTCAGCCGTAGAATGATTTTAATTTATTTGATCCAATTCTTCCTCCGTCCTGATTGCTGTCATAATACTTTCAGGAATATTACAACCTGTCAATCATCTAGTTTTCGGCTCAGAACCAAACAATGCACAGTAAGGGGATCTACCAATTATGCGGTGGTTGTTTTTATAGAATTAAACAAAAAAACAACCAATAGACCATTATTCTTTAATCTTGCATCCAACACCGCAATATATTTTCTATGTCTTGGTGGGATCTTTCCACGCAGCCTTGTGTTTTAGGACGTTAAGGACTACTGTGAATAATTTTGCATTCGGGCCACATCGACACCAATTCTTCTATAACATGCGCGGTTAACTCTCTTCCATTATCACTCTGTAATATAAACAGAGCGCCAAATTCTAAGAATATTTTTAAAAGTTTCATTGCTACTTCTGCACCTCTTTTCGATTTTAGTGGTCTGAGGTGTAAAAATGTTGTCGCATAATCTTGGTAATTCATCAGCCATTTAAATTCTCCATCCGGAGCAGACTGTAAATCTATCAAATCCACCTGCCCTCTTGTGTCAAAATCTTTAGAATTTTTGGCATAGCACGTTCTTTTCACAAACAGAGAACAGGTCAACAAATAACTCAATGGGTTTCTTTGGAATATAAAGCCTATGTGTTGAATCATTTTAAGTCATCCACCATGTCCAAAAGTTTTATAAACTTCCTTTAATATTTCAAAATACTTCTCCATCGGAATTATACGAATAGTAGGATCGTCGACGCATTTTTCTTGAATATAAGTGTAGCGTTTATTTTTATTTTTTTATACTGTGTGCATCATTAGTAAAGTCCATAGTAACTTGAACCAGCGTACCACCAATGTTTCGCATTATAGCAGCTCAACTAGTTTTGGACAAGAAGTGACGACGATTCTATTCTGCCGCAACACAGCTTTTTACTAGCGCGGAGGGTAGATATCGTTTAGCTGTTGCCTAATTTCTAACTGATATAAAATATGTACCCAGTTTTGTAATAAATTTGCCTATTGTTTCACATAGATGGATAATTTCTAGAACCATGTCAAAGCGTGATAAGGCAAAATTAACTTACAGGAAGTCGCCTACTGAAGCGAACTTAGCTCTGTACAAAAAATTGCGAAACATCTGCAACAGGATGTGTAGGGATGCTAAGCGTCGCTATATTCATTCCTCATTAGACAACCTATCAGCTTCCCAATCCCAAACATGGAAGTTTTTGAAATCTCTTGGCGTGGGCAAGGCCGTGGCTGATGCGAATATTACCGTGGATCTGAATGAATTTAATAAACATTTTTCTACTCCTCCTTTTACTTTTGACCACATAACCAAAATTAGTTCCCTTGACCATCTTTATAATCTTGTCATACCAAACTGCCCTCCTTTTGTCTTTCGTGCGATTGCGGTGGAAGACGTTAAAAAGAGCATTCTAGCCATTTCCACTAAGGCTGTGATAGACGACTGTCTCAGCATGGACATGCTTCTTCCGGTTCTGGATCACATTACTCCTATTATCACTCACATAATTAATTTCTTACTCAGGACGAATGTGTTTCCAGCGGCCTGGAAGAAAGCTATTGTCATTCCCCTCCCCAAAATTTCTAATCCCACGTCTCTCTCTCAGTATCGTCTCATATCCATTCTCCCTATCCTCTCAAAGGTTCTAGAAAGCATTGTCGGTCGCCAGCAGTGCGTGAAACTATATGATGTTAAATCAGACTGGACTTCTCTATCTGCTGGTGTTCTACAAGGCGGGGTACTGTCTCCTTTATTGTTTTCGGTATTTATCAATAACATTTCCAAAGTACTTTCTTCTTCCTACCACCTGTATGCAGATGATTTGCAAATATATCGTCATTTTAACGTAAATAATTTTCCTTGTGCCGTGCATAGTTTAAATTCTAATCTCATAGCGGTACAGAAGTGGGTAGACTCATTCGGAGTCTTAGTAAACCCTAGCAAATCGCAGGTGATGGTTGTGGGTAGCAGTAGGTTACGTGCTGGGCTTGACCTAAATAATTGTCCGATTTTTTAAAATGATATTAAGATACCGTATAGTGATAAAGTTAAAAACTTAGGTTTAGTCTTTGATTGCAGCCTGTCATGGTCAGCTCATATTAGTGAGTTAAGTCGGCGCATGCACTATTCTTAACATTCTCTTAAGCGACTTCAGTACTTCCTTCCTTTCAAAACGAAAATTCTGCGGGCCCAATCTCTTCTTCTTCCTATTCTTGACTACGCCGATGTTTGCTATTTGGATGTGAGTGAGGAGTTTCTTGACCAGTTAGAACGACTTCAAAACCTAGCCATTAGATATATTTTTGGTGTCCGAAAATATGATCATGTATCAGAATATCGTATGCAGTTGAAATGGCTTCCCATTCGACGCCGCCGCGATGTGCACATCCTTTCTCTTCTTTATAACATCCTCAAAAATCCTTCCGCTCCTGATTATCTCCGTTCCCAATTCAACCATCTGCCTCCTGGTCACCATCCCCGTCGCTCCCGTTTCACAAATTCTTTACAATGTCCTTCGGCCAACACTTACTTTTTTTTAAATTCATTTACTGTTCGAGCCACACAAATGTGGAACAGACTGCCGAGACCTATTCAAGAAAGCCCTTCTATTCACACTTTAAAAAAAAGATTGAAAGAACACTTTCTTTCGAGACTCTAATGAGCATATAATATATGTATTATATAATATGTGTATTCTATATTTATGTATTTATTTTATTGTAATAAATATCGTTTTATTATTGTTGTATTTATTTAGTTTTTTTTCTGTAAACTCTGTGCGCAAATCTCTCTACCCCTTCTACTTATACTATTTCTCACTGGTTAGGTTGGCTGGAAGAGATCTCTTTTAGAGATAAGCTCGCCTTTGTACATTTTTTTTCCAATTGATTTTAATTACTATGTTTGTGCAATAAAGAATATAGGTATTTCCATTGTAACGGGTGCGACACTGACACTGCGTTTTTTTAAGATAATAAAGTGTTTGTTCAGAGGTATCAAACTATGTTTATAAAGAAAAATACCAAGATGACTTTCAGTTAAACATCTGTAAAAGTTTCGATGAAAGTATACAGCATAATTCTTTTATGTAAAACTTGAATAGTTATCTCAAATAACTACGTTATTCGAAATGTACAAACATGTATAATGTACTTTATAAAAAAAAAATTGAAAATGTAACGGGTGCGACAGGCCTTTGTAACGGGTGCGACACTGTATAGTTTTTCAAGTTTTATCGTAAAATAAAAAATGTTCTAATCAACATTAGTTTATTAAAAATCATTCCAGATAAGAAAACACAGGAAAATAACATGAGATTTGGTCTAAAATTAATAATTTCTTTTGACGATTGTGCAGTTTCCCACCTAATTTGAAAAATTCGCTTATAAATTATATGTAATTACTCTAAATCACTTTCTGAATCCGTGTAGATGTCAGAATAACGCAAACGAGTGTCTTGACGTGGGATCTTCAGGCAGGTTTCTTCCATTTTGGAAGAAACAGTAAGACCACTTTTGATGCAATTTGTCGATTCATGTGACTTTTGAAAATAGTGCTTTCCATGTAGATTTCTGATCGGTTTAAGGCCTTCCCATCGTATTTCCAACAATGGTTCATGTTCTTTAATGTCCTCATTGGACTGGTAAAAAATTTTGACGGTTCCTGATCCCTTTTTCTTCAAATGTTCATAGCAATCTCGTGGAGTGTTGAGGATGATTTCTCGAGCTTTTACAGAAATCCATAACGTCCTCTTAACGACCGCACCAATGCCGTCAACGGCAACTTTTCCGTGACTAGTCGGGATGAATGACCAAGTTGTCTACTCCGAAATCTTCAGGAGCTGTACAAATATTGTACAAATTATACCGACTCTTGAATTGTGCTGTGCAGCCATCCGAGAAGATGTGAACTACTCTAATTTTCTTGTAGGTTGACAGTTCTTTAATAATCATTTTGATGAACACCCAAACACAAACTTTGTTGAGGCTAAGGTCCTCGCTAATGATTGCGTATGATCGAGATTCTATAACTTCTTCTCGTACCCAAGCACATCCGGTAAAAACAGTGGCCTGTTGATGTCGCCAATGTGCGCTTTGAATTTCGTCCTGCGATATAATTGCGAAATTCTCGGCGAAATCTACTTGCAGCACCGCTTGTCTTCGGATATTCTTTCTCTCATTTCTTTGAAGTGTTTGCTCTGAACTTTTTTCAAAAACCAGTGAGTCTTAAACTTTTTTAGTTGGGTCTCAATTTTATGAAATCAGCAACGGTGCTTGTCTCCAATTGAACTTGTAAACGACCCTCATGTTCTTTCCATTGGTTCCATGATATGTTGCGTCACGATCAAATGTCAAAGGTATTATATCAGTTACGTTATCACACTGTGTACACTTGTTTGTCATACATTCTTCACTTTCTATATAACAACAAACATCTTCTAGAAGTTTTTTAGCATAAGGAGAGAATGAAGCAAATGTATGACTGGCTGTTTCAATCAGAAAGTTAAAGTTGGCATGGTACACACATACGCAAACATCGTGTGGGATTTCACTTACTGGTCGGACATGGCTTGGCCTTGCAGCGTAAAATTTTGTCTTGCCAACTTTAAGCGTCGGATATTCTTCTTTAAATAATCTATAACATTCGCCGATACTCATTACTAAATGTCTCTTTTGCAGCCTCTGACGTTCTCCTGTTGTGGGATCTTTCACCGATTTATAATCTTTTATGCAAGGTGCTGCACGACTTACATCATCCCGCTGATAAAACGCTTCTATCTGAGCAACGGTCTCTTTGGATAGACTAGCAGACGTTTTTTTTCCTTTGGATACAATAATCGTCTAGCACTTGTCGGAAAAACTTCAATGGCAATTTCTTTTAGAACTGCCTCTCTTTTAGACGGACTAGCAGACAGCGCGCGTTTGATTTTGGTTATAGCTTTTTTAAATGATCTTTTCGACTTATAAGTTCCAATAGGTGATGATGTCGACTGGGTAGGCAGATGAAGTATTTCGTTCTTCTTCTTTAATCTCAGTGCTCTCTGTCTTTCTCGGTTACGTTTGCGCCGCTTTTCTATCTCTTCGGCGTCCGCTGAAGCCTTCTTGGCATCTCGTCTTTTCTTGTCTCTTTCTCTTTCTTTAAGTCATTAATATGTGTCACACCCGTAACAATTTTTTTTTCAAAATTTTATATTAGATTGTTTTACGCATAATTTGAAATTTATTCAAATTGTGTTTCGTAATTTTCTTTATTTTTTTTCAGTTTCTTTCGATGCTTTTGCATTCTGTTGGTGGTTTCCATATCTGGCAACAAATAAATTTCAAATTATGCATAAAACAACCTAATATAAAATTTTGAAAAAAAAATTGTTACGGGTGTGACACATATTCGTAATTTTCTTTATTTTTTTTTCAGTTTCTTTCGATGCTTTTGCATTCTGTTGGTGGTTTCCATATCTGGCAACAAATAAATTTCAAATTATGCGTAAAACAACCTAATATAAAATTTTGAAAAAAAAATTGTTACGGGTGTGACACATATTTATCATTAAAAGAAAGACACTTAAAGTTTCTGTCCAGAAACTTTTCCGTGTTGATTATTAAAGTAAGCTTCTTATTATTACAAGGTACAAAGATTTTCAGGTTATAATTTACGTCGCAGTAAAACTATTTGCGTATTTTTTGTAACGGGTGCGACATTATTACACTCACTGATAAAATCGTAGTAAATCAAAAGTAATACTTACTTGAAATTATTGAAATCACTTGTAAAGTTTCATGGAAATACCCATATATAACAGCCTGTGATTAAATTACCGTAGGTATTTACCGTGGCATTTATATTGATAAGCAACAGCTGTGTGGTAAAGTTTGTCAAATAAAAATATTTCTTTTCATTTCATAACATTAAGAGAAAATGAAACATTTAACCAAAAATACATCTATCCGTCACGTCACGTCGCGTTTTAACAATCCACATAATTATAAAATTCAGTATATTCACTAAAAGGTCTGATCAATAAACAAGATATACTATTATCAAAACAAAAATGTACTTGAGTAGCTATAACATTTTATAAGGTTTCTATATAATAATATCTTATAAGGTAACTAATCATCTGTTTATATTTCTATGTCTTCATGTTCCAAATCAAAGTCTAAATTCGTATTTAGTCCATCAACATCATCTGCTTCTTCGAAAGAACCAGTCAATGTATTATAAAAGGACCGTGCATCATCAGGAATCAGGTGCATTATCGACTGAATACCCCTCAATTTAGGCGCAGCAGTTGGTTTCGCATTGGGCCATAACATTGTCAAAGAATCACAAAAGGAGAAGTCGTTGCCACTGTTATCGATTTCATTGGTTATATAGCTTCTAGTCTGTATAATGCGTCTTCCAGATGTCTTACGTGATTTTGTTGCCTGACGATTCTCCAGGCAAGTACTTAAGATACCGTCAAGTAAAAGAAGCCGCAACTGATGCGATGACTCGGCTGCGTAGGCGTCATAGGCAGTCCTGGTTGATGGCAAGGGCGATAAAGGATCTTGCGCCTCATTACTCTCCGAAACACTCACACTCATCGTCCTCAATGTCATCCATCATTATCCTTTACACTTGACACAGGTCTCACACATCCAATTAGGACGATATGGTTTGTTTCCGTTTTAATATAGTGAAACGAACTTAGAATAGCGAACGAAAAAGACACGGCTACTATGCATTTCAAGTCCGACAAACTTGTTCAAATGTTAAGTGCCAGAAATCACTCCGGAGAAACCTTCTTCCACGAAGTGTGTCGGGTCGAGCCCCTAGCTCTTCTTGACAGAGCTGCACTATGGGTGGATTGTTAAATTGGAAAGAACCGCGCACAACTTTTCCAAAAAAGAAAATTTATATAAGAACCGTTATCACGACGTCCCATGTTGGGATCACTCTCTTGTGATATTGACCTCGCACGGTAAGCAGATTCACGATTACCCAAACAGCAGCTCGTGGGATATCGTGGTAACAAATGAAGACAGTGACTCCGAGTATATCCATGCCAACTATGTGGACGGATTCAAGGAAGCACGTAAACTTATATGCTGTCAGGGTCCCAAAGAATACAGGGCTGGTGATTTTTGGAAACTCATTTGGCAGGAGGGCACTCGCATAATCGTGGCACTGACCGAAACAAAACCAAGTGGAGATTGCTATGAATATTGGGTCAATGCAGAAGGTTATCGGCTTGTCTTCGGCCGATACATAGTGGAGATGATTGAAATCAAAGAGGAGTTTGGTTTCGTAATAACGAAACTTCGGGTTGCTAATGTCACAACTGAGCAGTAGCGGATGATAACCCATTTTTGGTACGTAAATTGGCCTAACTACGATGTTCCAACTCAACTGGAAGAGTTTATTACACTTCTGACCCAGGTAAATTGCCACCAACAGAAGTTGATAGAGAGCGGCATTTAATGACCATCCAAAGCCAGGGCCAATTGTTGTTCACTGCTCAGCGGGGGTTGGTCGTACCAGAAATTTCTGTGCCGTCGATTGTGCAATAGATAAGCTTAAGGAAGAAAAGACCATTTCGATTCCCAACACAGTAATCAAAATTCGCAAGATGAGACATTTAAGTGTCCTAACACTGCGACAGTATGTCTTCCTTTACAACGTTATGGAATACTTGTTGCCTACTCCAGAATAAGAAACGGAAAATATGGATATGAATATGAAGTAAGTTACTCTAGGCTTTTGAATTTACATTTTAGGTACTTGTCAACTAGTTTTAGCACAGTAGGGCTGTGTTATTGTTTATGTTTTTTTGTTTCTTAAAGTTTTTTAGTTGTAATACAATATACTATATAAGTATAGATAAAAGTATGTATAAGTAGGTTAATAACTTTTTATTGTTTAGTTCCATGGCATAAAATTCTCAGATTTTTTTTCAATTAAGTCGAATAATTTTAATGCGTGACTATAAAAATAAATGAATGTTTTGATTTAATTTAAATAAATTTAAATACAATTATAAAACGCAGTATGGCTATTTTATTTACTCTTAGATTTGGGAGAGAGTAGAATAAAACAATATTATGCAATAGATGTGCTTAAGGAAGAAAAGACCATTTTGACCCCCAACACAGTAATCAAAATTCGCAAGATGAGACATTCAAGTGTTCTAACACTGCGACAGTATGTCTTCCTTTACAAAGTTATGGAATACTTATTGTATACTCCAGAATAAGAAACGAAAAATATGGACTGCTTATATCAAGTGAATTTCTCCAAAAATTGCAAATATAAAGTGGGACACTACAGAAATTTATGAAGGCAAACGATTTCAATGTCATGACCTATTTTTGATATTGACATTAATTGGACGGTGGTATGTAATATCGAATCAACTACATAGAATTTCAACAACACTTGCTTCGACCTTGTATAACGCGATCAAATTGTGCTGCAAGTGCCTATAAACGTCAGGAATCCCCAGTAAAGAAATAAAAGTTAGTTACAATTGGTTGCGAGGTTTATTTAACCTTTCACCCCAATTACGCGATGGCCTCTTGTTGATAAGTATTGTTTCCAATAAATAGCTGTTACAAATATCACCCTCTCCCACGTACTGTACCATTTTTATAATAGCCTGTTAATAAATCGGTGCAAGATAAATGTTTAAAAAATTCATTGAATATGGAGTCCGACACACTGCTTCAAATGTTGAGTGTCAAAAATCAAGCAGAGGAAACTTTCTTTCATGAAGTGTGTCAGGTCTAGTCATTAGCTCTTCTTCAGAGAGTAGCATTATGGATCGATTCTCCAATCCCAACGATCTTGAATATACATAATTACGATAATGACCAATGCACCCACCTACTCATAAGCTGCAAAGAAAATTACGTGAAAATAATGATGGAGATTCTTGTCAATCTGGAGGCGGACATAAATGGCAGAGAAGGTCGCGGTGGCTTCACTCCACTCCACTTGTGTGCCTTGAAGAAGAATTACAGGCTCGCCAAATAGCTATGTAAAGCACCAAGCACGGATCTAAATGCCGAGAGCTACGCAGGCCAGACAGCGTTTCATTTGGCGTACGAAATAAAAGACCTACAAATGATGGGGATTTTGAAAATGGCTGGAGCTCACAGTGATCCTCCTTGTTGTTATGAAAACTCTAGTAGTGATGAAGACTCTAGTAGTGATGACTCAACAAGTTCTTAAATGATCCCAAAAAGTTTAATTTTTTTATTGATTTAGGCTATTGCAGGTTGTGATTAGAAGTAAGTTATTCTAGGCATTTAGATTTAAGTTTCATGTACTTTCAACTAGTTTTAGGACAGTTTGGGCTAAGTTATTGTTTATTTTTTTATGTTTGTCAAAGTTTTTCAGTTGTAATACAGTAGATATAAGTATAAATGAAAGTATGTATAAGTAGGTTAATAATTTTTTATTGTACAGTTCCGTGATATACAATTATCAGATTTTTCTTAGACAATAAGTCGAACAATTTTAACGCGTACGACTTTAAAAATAAACAAATATTTCTATTTAATTTAAATACAATTATAACACGTAACATGACTATTTTATTTACTCGTAGACTCGGGAAAGATTAGAACTAAACAACATGCCTATTTCTAAAACATCTTCTTCTATGTTTGCTAACTGGCGAGTTGCCCTTTCCAAGCGTCGATCACGCGCTTTAGAAAGGAAGAAGTGGGTACATTTGGGACAGCGGTCTATCGCTATCCAAAAATCATCCTCAGCCATAGACAGGAAAAACTGCAAGGGAAACAGTCGGCTAAGATGAAGAATACAAGAGCGAGATTAAAAGATAACTAGGGTATCTCAAAATAAGTCTTACCTCTAAAATAGAAATAGGTTTTCCGTTTACGTTTGTGGGTGCCGTAGATGGCAAGGTCCTTAAAGATCATTGTGTTTAAACACTTATCAGGAAACATCGCGAAGAACGGGTCATCGGGTTTTATCCATTCAGGTCGCTTATTATTAATAGGAGACGCCATGCTAATCTCTTCAGATACTTGAGTATGATTTTAAAATAAATAGTAACAATTTAGATAGCACGTAACTGAGATTATTAACAGAATTTAGTATTCAGTACTTAAAAGAATAAAAAAAACACTTTCACTCGCCGAACCTCCACGGTGTAATGAGCATTTTGTTTTTCAATCAAATACACTATTCGCATATTTACAAGTAATAAATTAGACCAGTGACACATAACTTCTATTAAATCAGATTCAGATGCAAATTAATTAATTAGTGTGACGCACAACTAAATCCGACTTGTCATTTAAATACGTGTTGTAAAGACGGGCAATAAGGTTTGTTTTTCACTAAAAATCTGGCGCTTATTACAACTTTGGTACTATAGTTATAATCATATGACCTTGTCAACTACATTCAATTACGATAACCAATTACTACATCGTTTAACTAACTGTTGGTAAAGAGTAGAATTTGTTTATTTTTGTCTATTATCATGTGCTCAATGAGTCATTAAACTTGGAAATTATAAGCTCGTCACAACGACTGCATTTTGGTCGCCAAAAGGCCTACTTTGAAGTTGACAATTTTGTCCGCTGAATGTTTTTATTTTTGGTTATGAAAAATTTTTTTTTATTCGCACCACGAAACTTAGAAAAATATTGTACATTTTGACTTGGAAAGGTCTCCTAGATTATTAATTAGTTTTACTTCTAATTCTTTCTTGACTTGGGTTTTAGCATCTTTAATACAAAAAATTCCCTCGATGTAGACTGTGTTTGCTGATGGAAATACATAGATATCTAGTTGGTGAATATGTATTCTTATTTCATCATTTTCATTAAAACTATTACTATAAGGATTATAAGTATGAATCTCATAGCTTTCGATAGAATTATCGATTTCGATATATACATTATCGCTTAGTTGAAGAATATTCATATTTTAAAACCAAGAGCTCGTAGAAATTCCTTATTTTCTTTGGTTATTTTAACGAATTTTTTATCTCTTTTTCGTTGAACGTTATGTTTAGCAATGGTACTCCGTTTGTTTTCGATTCTAATTTCATTGTTAGAACTAGGTAAGATACCTTAAGAATTATCATTGTATTTTTCGGAAATGAACACACAATTAAATATTATCGTTTTTAAAATTTATAAGATTTCCTTTCAAATCCACTATTTTTACTATAACCGAAGAAATATATTTGTTTATACAGGAACATATATGTCAGTTTTTGGCACTTCAATAATTTGATGCCCTGGAGGAGTATTTAGTACAAATTCGTGCATTACATGTGTTGGCAATCCATTTGTAAACGAGCCTTGAATTAAATCACATTCGATGCGTATAACAGACACTGGCACAATGTTGACTGATAAATTCGATTCATGCCATTTATTTGCTTTTAATAACGAATTCGAGACTCCCAATAATGAACCTATACTATTTTTCACGTCGAACGCATTTTTTGCGAGCAAAATAATAAAAATTTTGAAGTATTGTTATTTGCTTTGATTTTTATTTCACAATCTTTTTAATTACATTGCCAAGATAATCACTTAAATCAACTAGATCATTTTTACCACTAGGAATTTTTATTATGCTTTGTTTACCATAAACAAATGTATTATTCCTTCCATCTATGTATATTCGGTATTAATTTGTGCGTTGAAAAATATAATAAACCGCATTCGTAATTATCATCTAATATTAAAGGAGGATTAAATTCTGATCGAAGGACAGATTCGTTTCCAATTATTGTTAATGTTACAGACATTATAACGAACTGAATTGTTTTAAATAAATTAGCTCTATTTATTTTGATGCCAAAACTTTTTCAAAAAATTCAAACTTAGATGTCCACATTTGTATGGATGATTTTTTTGCTCATTATCATAGTTATATAAAACATTAGATCCGATATACTTTATAACTTCTTCTGGCGGATTTAAATTACCATAACTATTGAAATATTCAACATGCTCATTAAACTTGACATAGGCTACCCAATGAGTACCAGGATTCTGAGAACTATCGAGATTTATGATACCACACTCTTTTTTAAATGGACGTTTTGGAAGAATATCTCTCATAAAAACTCCTCTGAAAAATGGAATACCTTTACTATTTTTTGAGATATCGATGTCTGTAAGTGCTCGTTTGGGTAGCCGCTCAATCAGTTTTTTGTATTCGATCTATAAATGCCTAATCCCCCCTTATGTTCCTTAATGCACAATGCACATTCCTTTTCCGATTTATAGCTCTTCCATCTTCTTATTATGTCTCTTCAGTTCCTGTAAACGTTGACTGCTTTAGCTATTCCAGCTGCTCCCCCTGCGATTCCTCCTGCAGCTGATGATCCTGCAAATATTGGTATCAAGGGCAGAAATCCTCCTACTTTGGGAACCGGTATTACTCGAGGCAAGTTTACAGATGTTTCTGGATCTGATGTCAATTCTTTTGCAACAGCAAAAGCTAAATCTATGGCTGCTTTTTTGCACTTTGGCTTAAACATTTTTCAAGTGGTCCTTCGTTTTTTAAAAGAAACAATGTTTTTAAAAGTTTTCTTTATTCCAGTGCCAGTCTTAGCAATTATTTTTTTGGGTTTACCTTTCAGTTTCTTCTTCGGTTTTGTTTCACGTTTAGGAATCATTTTTGCACTTAAAATAATTTGTTTGAACACTGTTTATTTTGCGAATAACAGATCACAAATGACAAAAGAACAAATATCAAATAGCTTATAAAACTTTCGATTTATCGATCCAACTACTCTCATTTAAATGTAACCCTAACCATTTTACGAACAGTTTATTTCCTTTTTTTTATAACTTTCTCCACAAGGTAAACGTTAGGATGTTGTGTTTTTTGCAACTCTTGATTATAAAATGCACCGAAGGTTGGACGCTGTCTCGCATCTTATATAATGCATACATTATACAACAATCCTGTAATAAGTTACATTTTCCTGTAACATATTACAGGATTTCGTGTTTTGAACTCTAGTTATAGAAAATATTTCAGTTCACCAGTTTGGAGTGTATCCTTTTTCAAAAGTGCCTTTGTACTTACTAATACTAACAAAGTCTCCTACTTTGAAATTGGGTTTTTGTTAACTAGGATACAGTTTCTTTGTTCTTCATATATTTTTTTTAATTAGCTTCTTATCATTCTTATTTACTTGATTTGGTTTTATGCCAATTGTTTTATGTTGCGTATTATTATATCTTTTTGTTAAATTAAAAAGTACATCGTCTTTCCATTTATAATGACCTTGCAAGCTAAACTGCTTAAATAACTTCCCTTTGATAGTTCTAATGATTTAATTTTAATTTTTTTATTGTTAAATTCAGTACCAAAATCAGTTTGTAAATTTTTAGAGATACGCCCTTTTTGAAAAAAAAATTTAAAAGCATCATAAACATTATTTTTACTCTTTTGCTTCAACGGATAAACCCATGCAAACTTTGAAAAAGTATCAATTACTGCTAATAAATATTTATAGTTATTATTTTCTTTAGCCATTGATTGCACATCAATGAGATCAGCTTGCCATGAATCATCTACATCTTTCATTACAACATGCCTACGTGGGAAGTTTTTTCTTGCCTGTTTATGTATTTCATTTACAACAGTTTCCTTACTCATCTTTTTCTTATTTTTTCAGATATTGAGTCTATGTTTTGTTTTAGACCAGTAATTTCTGCACTTAGCTGGTCCAAATTTTGGTTTATTCCTTTTAATTTTTGTAACACATCCCCTATAGATTTATGGTCATATTTTTTTTGTTACACAGTCGCCTGCATCTACAGGTTTGCCTATATTTTCAATAACTTTATCTCTTGCATTTCAGCTACCATCTTCTAACAATACAAGGGTAGGTTCTTCAGTTACTAAATTTCTGTTTTTTGAATACATGAAGACCGAATTTATCAACATTCATCTTTGACTACCTCTCAATGAATGAGCCTAAAAAATACTTTTGTTACTATTTATCCCTTTATTACACTTTCTTCTTTTAGCTCTTCTATTATGGAAATAATTTTGCTATCGTGGCTTGTATTTCCAGCATTTTTAGAAGATATCAGAATTTTAAGCTTGTCAATCAGCTCGTTGGGATCATCCCAGTATACCAAATCTGTGCTTGTATTATATTTTTTTAACAATGGTAAGTGACCGCCTTCTTTCATATATTTTGTATCACATTCATAAAAAAGAGGTTTAATAATTTTACAGTATTTTATTCCTGAGTTTCCTTGGATCTGTCCTGATGAGCAAAACCCTCTCTTATGCGCGTTTGTATTGATTAGAATATTTTTGCACACAAGTTTATCTTTTTCATTGATTATTTCTAACCGCGGTTTATTTTGAAATAATAATTCTTTTAAGCCTGGTTTACCTTCATAACTTTTATCATTTACCATCATCATTGGGATATTACTGGCATCAAAGGATTTAAAAGTAACATGTGCATTACCTATCATAAGTTTATCACCTTGACTTCTTACACCAAATGCAAAATTTAAAGTTTTATGTAAGTTTTCACTGCTGTCTTTTACGGGAGTAATTAATTTTACATTATGATTGTTTGTTTTCTCTTTCGGTACTTTGATTGGTATAGGAAAACCAATGTTAAGTTTATTATCACTGTTAATAATTTTATCATTAATACTGTTATCGTTAACACTTGAACAAGAATCATAGTCTTCAGAGCTATTATTGACATCGGTCTTGATTAAATTTTTTGTCTGTTGTTGTTTATTTAGCGAAATCAGTTTCTTTAATGGATCAGTTACAGGTTTGAGTATTTTACCCCGAACTGTTTCCAACTCATTTGGAAACAGTTGTCGCATTTAAAAAAATATATTTTTGACTGATTTAATTAACTGCAATTTTATATCGGACTCCATACCGATTTATCCAAAAAGATGTATATATTCTTATATGTATTGAACTTAAGTGACTCAATTACAATATGATGTCTTTATTTGTAAGAAGTTAATAAAACTTTACAAAAATATCAAATAATTTTCGGTACCTTCCTTTGTTTAATTCACAATCTTTGTTTATAATGAAACATCCATAAGGGTCTGACCATATTTTGGAGGCTAATGTTTTAAATTCGTGCTAACTAATATCAGAACTAGCGTGCTCGTCATATGTATGTTTGAAATTAATATCATCTTGTTTAAAAATTATTAAAAAATTAACATTGTCTCGTATTAGTTGTTTAGGAATTTGGGAATAAGTTTGTGATAGATCAAATCAAATCATTTATTCATAATTATTGTTTACAAATAAAACTTAAGGCTAAGCATTATTAATTTAGAACGAAAATAACATAGGTGCCTGAACTAGGTTAACTTAATACCTGTATCTCAGGCAAAAAGGGATCTTATTTTTTTATATAAACAAACACTTACAAATAATTAAATACCTTAATGTTAAATAAATTCCTTACACCGTAATATGAACTTACTAAGTAAAAACACATTACCCCTCATTTGCGTCGCGCAGTCGGGTAAAAATTTGCTCCACTAACCTATACTTTAAAATACCTTATTAATGTAAAATAACTCGACTGTATGTTTATAAAATACTTAATTGCAAAATTAATCTATAAGGTGATTTTTGCATCATTGACCCAGTTTGCTATTCTGATGACTGGCATGTCTCAGGCGTTATTGAGCAACACAAAACACAAAGTTAAAAAAAAAATAGACTCTTACATCTAAATTTGAATAGAATCATTAAAAAAATACTTTATAAAACTTATGAACCTCTAATGAAATTGCAAAACAGTAGATTGTAAAATAAAACTGTCTAATCACCTGAAACTTTATGCACTTTCATAGTCTATAGAGTTTATATGCCATTTTTCCGCCATTTTTCTCGCCGGGCAGTCCTTATCACCGGTCGCATGATTACTCGGCTTCTTGTAATGCAAGCAGGTGGCGCACTTTGCTGGTTGGGCTTTATTAGGACACTCTTTCATTGCGTGGCCTAAGTCACCGCAATGTCCGCAGGTTTTAGCCTCCTGCCGACACGTTTTCGCCGCATGTCCATACTGCTGACAATTGTAACATCGAGTTACTAATGTGAAATCTCGCACAGGACACGATGACCAGTTAATGAAAACTCTATCGCTCGTTATTAGGTGTTTACGTATATACCCAGGCACTTCTATTATATAATTACACGTTTGTGCGTCTTTCCTTCCTGACTTATGACTGAGCTTAATTGAGGTCAAAAACGTCTCGAGTGTAACGCCTTGAAGCTTGTCAGCCAGATTTTGGTTGTACAGGCAATCAAATACGTCAGTTTCTTTCATAGACGCAGGCACTCCAATCACTAAAATCCTGGGCTAAAAACAATCTATTTCTTTATGTTTACCCATACAAAAATAATTTCGAATGTTTACTTGATTTTTACAAGTTACATCATCGAAAATAAATATTGATTTTCTTAGAGCTTCGCTTGGAGAAATAATATCTTTATGGTTTTGAAACATAAATAATTTTATACCAGTAACTTTATTCAAAACTTTTTTTAAAAAGAGTATTTAGGTTGAAATGTTGTCTTAAAATAAACGTACACATTTTGACACTTTAAACCATGTTCATGAAGTAGAAGATTAATTAATATATTTGTTTTCCCACAGTTTGATGGCCCACAGATAATGCAACGAATGGAATTAGGAAAAAGCACACTATGCTTTATTTTATTTTTGTTCAACCCTACATTTATTGTTTCAATATTAAAAGAGACTGTTTGTTTTATGGACTCAGTAAGACACAGTATAACTTGATAATCTTGATTTATTTATTCAATTTGTCTACTAGTATAATCACAGCTTTTGTTTACTTCTTAACAATATAATGTCTTTCCAGACAACCGGTAGATAAAATGAAAGAAATTAATTATTCGTTTCGTTAATTGTCTCCAAAGGAGAATGGGTAATTTTGTACGGACACTGGACCCAAAAACAAAAATTTGACTGTAGAATAATGGTCCGTGTTGTTTTTCATTGCCCTACTGTAGCAGTTTAATTATTCTAAGAAGCAGGTTGAAAAAAAAGATACAAATTATTTTATCTAAGGTACATAGCGCGTTATTTTACCATCATATTGGCTGTTAATCACTGAATATTGATTTTTAGTAATAAAAGTAATTATGATTACTGAAAGTGATAGCAACAGAATATATTTACAACAATAATGATTACTTAATTATTATTGTAAAATATTTTTGCCATAAAAAAACTTTTGAATGGAATTCAGATGTGCCGCCTTAGAATAAATTAAACTAGGTACACCACAAGAGCAATGATTGCCAATATAGGTCATCATAATGCTACAATCAACTTCGTATTTGGGTACGCTGTTACACATTCTCCTTTATTGAAACAATAAAAAAAGTGCAACTATAACTCGAAATGACTGTAAACAAAGCTCAAAAAATAGATTTTTCCAACAGCAACACAAATTTAGTTTATATATATTTGCTCGGAAGTAATATGTTGGTAGTTATACGAAATTCAGTTTGTTATGAATATTTTAAGAAATTAACGAAAACGATTAACTTAAAATTTTTGTTTACCTTGAATCGAAATTTCTCCCAATCATAAACAGCTGCAGCAATTATTTGATAGCAACTATCAAACGCACACGTATTTACAGAATATACCTCTTTGCCATCAATTTTTGTTGTTGCTAAAGTGTCATTACTGCCATTTTTTATCAGTGCAATTTTTTCAGATTTTGTTTTGAAGTTGATCTGTTCAGCGAATAATGTAGGATTCTCACCAAGAAATTTTGCTGTTTTTTTCCTGCACTATCTTTTACCACTGTAGTCGATGTCATTTTAGTTTTTGTCATACCCAGAGTAGATGACCTTGTTACTGAAGAAATATATTTTTTTACTGGTGTTTTAATCATTTGATAGTTTAATTTCTCTTTTTGCTGGGATGCAGTTACAGTTTTGATTTTACCAAGTTTTTGACATGAGAAGCAGATTCTTTTTTGCCTAAAACCTTCTTCGCTCAAAGGAGTCGAACATGCATCCAAATTGTGAATGGACTTATGACAAATAAAGCATTTATTTATTCCAGATGGTTTGTCATTTTGGATGCATGCAGGACAATTCGTTGCATCTGAAGGTGTGGCTTTTGCGTTTTCAAAGATTTCAATGCTGTTGTTCTCAGTAATGTCTAGAGGCAGAATTTGTTCATTATCAGTTGAATCTTCACCCGAATTCTCAATTCTTGCATTTATTCTTGTTCGTTGATTTCCGGTCTTCTTATTGCTTACAGCTCTTCTTTTTACTACTTCGTAACAATCGTTCTCTGCATCTGATGTTGTGATAATTTTACCACCCCAATTTTCTTTATTTTTAGATGCAAGAATAACCTCAATTTTTTTTTGATTATTGCACGATAAGCAGATCCTATTCCGTCCAAAACCTTCCTCCCGGCTCAAAGGAACAGAACAAGCATCTAAATTGTGGATGGGATTTTCACAAATAAAACATTTGTAATTTCCTGTCGATTTGTCATTATCGGTAGCTCTATCTTCACTATTATTCAAAATGTTTTCTTCGCAAGTCTGAACTTCACTATCCAGCTCATTAATTCGAGCCTGAATCAATTTTAGTTTACCGTCTAAAAACTTTAAAAAATTTTGAACAAATTCGTCGACTCTCATTGGAAGAACAATATTAAAAAAAAAGAATTTTTAACTAAATTAAAGTCACTTTCTACCGGTGCACTACTTGCGGGTATCCTGCCAAACCCAAAATCGTTTCTTGTGAGAAAAGACCACAAAGGTAGATCTGGTAAATCCTGTAATATTTTTTTCGTTACTGCTGGATTGTAATGTGTATTAACTCGATCTCCAGTTTCATGAATTTTGAGTAATTGCAGCTCTTCATTGGCTTCGTTACCCCACTCCGACCACTGACTAGTTTTTTTCTTTCTTTTATTTATTTTGTTTGTATTTTGATTATGATCTTCGACATCATCTTCACCATTATCATCATCGTCACTGATCTTCTGCATCTGAATCAAGTTCTGACCTTTCATTATTATTATTATTATTATTATTATATACTTTATTGCACAATAAAACAGGCCATCACAGAAACATAAAAACACGGTAAAATGTACAATAGGCGGCCTTATTGCTAAACAGCAATTTTTTCAAGGCAACCTGAGAAGAGAAATCAAGAAGAGAAAGAAAGTAGCGGGTGCAGCAGTATTAAATAAACTACATGACAATAAGTAAATACTTATACCTAAAATAAAATAAAATAACATTTAAATACAAATACAATACAAATATACAAAAAAATAAAATAAACATACATACTATTATGGACAAAAATGGAAAACTATAACGAGATACCTAAATATATGGATAAGAAATTAATAAAATAGATACATACATTAATTATTAAGGTAATGTTTCATAATCAATGACACTCAAGTCGACGCCGGTTATTGCAGCATTTAAATATTTATACGCCTTTTCTGCTGCAGTATCAGCTCCGTCGTCGAGCTGCCCATAGGTCTCAGATTGAGACAGGATTAAAATATTTCTCACTAAAGTTTTAGCTTCAGTTCTGTCAGTACAGATAATTAACCGCCCTATAACTCCTTTATAAAAAGTATTTATCCTGGGTTGCGTGTCTTTTAATAAGTTAACCCATGTTTGGCCATAGCAAGAATCTGCGTATTCATTTATAGTGGAACAAGTCGTAAATGTCCTGATTGAACCAGTGAGTACAGCACGGCCACCATCGATTACAATTTCGCTAGGTGGAGGTGCTCCTGATTGTACTCATTGTGACAACCAGGTACGAATGTCTTCAGAGTTTTTCAAATGATCAGTGAAAGATCATTTCCACAATTGGAAACTGTCCCGCTTCTAATCTAATGACGCCATGATAAAGATAAATATATTTTTACTTAATATCATCAATTTTGGTCATTGGTTTAAATAAACCTCCTGTAGCGTCAATGCATAGACAGCTTTCACCTTTATTCACGTAATTTTTGTACATGCCTAATTGATTTCGTGACCAGTAATGTACGAAGAAAGGATCGAGACCGATGTTTCTTGTTGTAAATTTTCCTTCTGTATGTTTTAAAATTTGAAGAGCTTTTATTGGATCAGCATGAATGAAATTTCTTTTTCTAATTTCATAACGCGCGTTTCGAAGGACTGGAGCCGATGGGATTTTGGCGGTTCACTATCACCGAACTCTATGGTTTCTGCAGTCTTTTCAGCGCGATACGCTTGTACTGTCTTTTCACCCATTTTTTCCAGTACTTTTTTTTTCTTTTTTCACTTCTTACCCATCGCTTTCCACATTTACCATTTCCTTTTGTCATACTACATGTGATCTCTACGAACTTTTCACCTGGGTCGTTTTTAATAATTACATCACATGTACCTCCACAGTTGCAATAACCTATAATAAAAATAATTGTAGATAATGAAATGTATTGTACATTAATTTTTTATTTACAATATTTATTTTTCATTTACAATTAAAAAGCAATTTATAAAAACAGTGTCAAAACGTGTGGAAATTTTTGAAAATATTGTTTTACTTTGAGTATTAATATTTGCAACTAGCTGACCCGACAGACGTTGTGAACCTTCTCCTGACGATAAGGAACACAAAAAAAATAATGAGCGATATCGGTCTAGCAGTTTACGCGTGATGCCGTGACCAAGGGAAAAGTGAATATTTTTTATACATATATAAAATTTCACGTCACTGACAAAAGTATAAACTTTAGTGTGAAAAAAATCGGTTTTCCTAAAAAATATAATAGTATAAAGAAAAAATAATACGACAATTTTTTATTTAAAGACCTAAATACAATAAATGTCAGTATATAAGACTACACCCGAACATTTTAGACTTCAGCTAGCACGCTGCTTTTCCAAATGTCGATTGCCATTGAATTTGGAATTCGCCTGCACAGATACGCCTAGATGCCTAGAAAAAACAACGTGACATTCTAAAAATTACCTAAATTAGATTCGGCTGTATGGCTCCGTCCTTTGCCTTTCCTGGTAGATGGAAGAAAACTACTACTACAGAATATTGTGTTATTGCGTTTCTCAGACAGGATCGCTGTAAGAGTTTGCATATAAAGGGTGTCCCATAAGTAAAGATACTTTTTCCAAAATCAAACTGGCCACGGAAACGGTTTTCTAAGAAAAATAAATGGTTGCCATGGTAACCATAGTTAACATATCTGTCAAAATAAGCGGGGTTTTAAAATTATTTTGCATTTTTTTAAAAATGAAGCGAGCTGAACAAGTATTGTTTTCAAAGAGAGTTATTCGATATTATTTGCGTCATGGGAAATCTGGGACAATTCGTCATTTTATTCAAGAGGGAGCCAGAAAAAATAGTCTGTACAGAATAATAAAACGTTACGAAGAAACGGAAGAGACAGATTTTAAGAAGATTCCGGGAAGACCACGTACAGTATCTTCATCCAGAAATATAAACCAAGTAAAAAAGATTTTTGAACAGGCACCTTCAACATCGGTGAGAATTGCGGCGGATAAATTAAAAATTTCGAAGTCCAGTGTATCTAGAATAAAATGCAATGATGTAGGATTGAAAGCTTTTGTAAAATTAGCCGCTCCCAAATATGTCAAGGACCAAGAGGCGCGTGCCAAGCGAGGGTGCCGTAAAGTTTATGAAAAAAAATTGAAAAAAGTTCTTATAATTGACGATGAGACATGCGTACCGGTCGACCCGAGTGATGTTCCTGGAAAACAATATTTTCACGCAACCAGTCGTGACGATGTTGATTACAACGAAAAAATCGTACCAAAGGCTAAATTTTTTAAAAAGTACCTTGTTTGGCAAGCTATTGATGAAAACGGTAATGTTTCTGAACCCTATTATAGAACAGGGTCTATTAACTCCCAGACTTATCTTAGAGAGTGCATTATCAAACGCTTAATTCCTTTTATAGATAGGCATTACCAGAGACAAGATGTTTTGTTTTGGTCGGACTTGGCTACATGCCATTAAGAGTTTAATGTTACTCAGTACTTACAGACTGCGGGTGTTGAGTTTGTAACTAAGCTAAATAATGCCCCGAATGTCCCTCAAGCTCGAGGTATTGAAATGTTTTGGGCCTCAAGTCCCTCAAGCTCGAGGTATTGAAATGATATACCACAAACGTTGAGATCTTTTAAACACAGATGGACGAGACTGGCTAAAAAAGTAGCAGCTACATCTGGGAAAGCGGTCATGAAGCATCCTGCAATCAATATCAGAAAAATTGGATACAGAGGCATTGCTGGAGCAAGTTTGATATAGAAATTAAAAATAAATAAGTTGTACCTTCGTTTGTATACCAAATCCATATTATAACATATTATTTTTAATTAAATATTTTTAAGTATATTTTGTCTCTTTACTTCTGGGACACCCCAGTAGCTTTCCGCCCAGGACATGTAGCCTATATTCATCGGGGATAATGTAGGATTCTAAAGGTGAAAGAATTTTTCAAACCTGTCCAGTAATTTCGGCGCCTATTCAATGCAAACAAACAAACTACTTAACACATCAAATGATATTGTATTTATTTTTAGCTTTTTTTGAAGTTGGTTCTATTTTTATTTTTTGTTTTAAGTTTTTATATTTCCATTTTTAGTGCAAATTATGACCTCTTCCTTTTTTGAAGTCGGTTAATAAAACGAAGTGTTAGCTTTGAAAAAGTTTAAGCGAATCATTATTTTATATTATTTTTGATTTTTATTTTACATACATAGGTACAGTTCAAACTGAGGACCCCCCTTTTTTGAAGCCGTGCGAAATAATCGCAGACAAACATACATACATACAGGTAAAACTGAGAACCTCCTAATTTTTTTTTTTGAAGTCGATAAAAAAAAACTAACCAACTTCAAAAAACCGAAAAATAAATACAATATCATTTGATGTGCTATGTAGTACACCTACAAATTGAGCTGTTTCAAGTCGGTTCGAAGGCCGCCTATCACACCTAATTTTCTTGGCACCGTCTTCAAACAGCTCAGTAGGTAGGTACTACATAGCACATCAAATGATATTGTATTTATTTTTCGTTATTTGAAGTTAGTTAATTTTTTTTAAGTTTTATTTTTCAATTTTTAGTGTAAATTATGTAAGTAGGTATAAAAAGTTACCTCTTCCTTTTTTGAAGTCGGTTAATAAGCTTTAGTTAATAAATGTAATTGAAAACAGACTTGTGCTCACTCTTGACAGAAATTCATATCTAAATATATAAAAGAAGAAACTGACTAGTGTTAGCGTGTGAGCTGATGAACTGTTGTTATTGCTGGTGCAGCCAAACGAAACACAAGATGAACTTGAACACTTATATTAATTAAAATAGAAATTTACAAATTGCCGCTTCAGCGGTCGTTCAGGAAGAGAGCCATCTGACATAAAAAACAAAAGACTATAAAAATGTTGGGGTTGCCAACATGCTGCGGCCTCAGAAAACTTAACAATTTTATTTATTCTAATATAATATGAACTAACTTAAAACTTACAATGCCTGTCATGGATAACATTTTGAGACAAAACATTAATAAAAAAATAAAACCTTTGAATTGCTTGACACATTATTCTATCAAACAAAGTATTTATAATTAAATTATGAAACAATATTATTAGGGTATACTAAAGCAAATTATAACAATGAAATTATCAATTAGTGCTAAATATCATCAATAGGAAGAACGGACACTTTTGTAACGGCACGAATGTGACAACTGCCTGTTGAGGTTTTTACCTCCACTGCCCTAACTCTACCATCGTGTCCAGGGAAAACATTTGTCACTCTGGCCATTGGCCACACAAGTGGTTTTACATTATCTTCTCTTAGTATCACTAAAGAGCCTATCTTTATGTTACACGCGTCATTCCGCCATTTGGGTCTGTTCTGCAATACATTTAGATATTGTTTGTGCCACATTTTCCAAAACTCCTGTTTTAACTTCGTACATAAGTTCCATAATTTCAGTCTATTATTAGGTACGTTACTGATATCATTTTCTGGGTACATAGTTGGTACAGTACTTAATAAGAAATGCCCTGGTGTGAGGTAACTGTAATCATTAATATCTGCCGAAGACAATGGCATCAAAGGCCTCGAATTCAAAACGCATTCTATTTCGACTAGGACAGTATTGAGTTCCTCATACGTAAGCGTTTCCTTATTTAGTACACGTTTTAAATGGAATTTAGTACTCTTGACTGCAGCCTCCCAGAGCCCACCAAAAGTAGGTGAGTAGCTAGGAATAAAATGAAAGGTTATTCCTTTTTGAGCTGTGAAATTATGCACCCGCGCTTGGTGTTGCTCTGAGGACTGCAGTTGATAGAGCTGGACTAATTGGTTCCTTGCACCCTTGAAAGAGCTGGCATTGTCACAGTAGACTTCACTGGGTAGACCCCGACGGGATATAAATCGTCTGAAGCAAGCGAGAAAGCACTCAGAGGATAAATTAGAAACTAGTTCTAAGTGAATGGCCTTTGTTGCAAAACAAATGAAAACACATATGTAGCCTTTACCCACAAGAGAACGTCTCACGCGGGAGCGTTTTACTTCTACTGGCCCAGCGAAGTCTACTCCGACTCTCTCGAATGGACGACTGGTAGCAGTCACCCTGCCAGCCGGCAAGGAACCCATCAGCTGTTTAGCCGCGGTGGCTTTGTTTCTGAAACAGGTAATACATTTTTGAGTATTTTTTTTAACTACATTAAGACCATTTGTTATCCAATATTTTTGATTTAAATTTAACAACAAAAGCTTTGGACCCGCGTGCAGCAGTTTTTCATGCTCACTTCTTATTATAAGACCAGTAATTTGAGAAGCTTTGGGTAAAATGATAGGATGCTTCTGTGAATATGGTATTTCTGCATGGTGAAGCCTACCACCTACACGTAGTAGCCCTCGGTCATCCAAAAAGGGGTGTAAATCTTGAAGGGAGCCCTTACAAGCAGTTCCCTTTCGTAACGCCTCAATTTCAGACTGATAATGAGTGTGTTGTTCATGCTTAATAATGAGTAATAAAGCTTGTTCTAACTCAATGGCAGTAATTAATTTTTGAATAATGTTGTTTTTTTTAGAATTAATGTTATTACAGAATCTTAAAATGTATGCTAAAATCCTTTTCATTTTGTGGATATTAGAGTGCTTGTGTAATTTTTCGAAAATATTAACGTGGCTCACTGTGGTGCTGCAAACGATCTGATCGCTGGAGGATGCTGCGCAGGGTTTCGTCTCTGGTAAGTTTTGAGGTAATTCAACTGTAAAATCAAAATTATACCTGTCGTTCTGTAGAAACGCAGGACCTGTCCACCAGAGGGCGCAGTCGCCAAGTTCAGCCGGGTTAACTCCTCTACTAATGAGATCAGCAGGGTTATCTTTAGTGCTAACATACAGCCAATGACAATCAGGCGTCTGTTGACGAATAACATTCACACGGTTTGCCACATATGCCTTTAAAAGTGTTAACTCAGTGCGTATCCAAGCGAGCACTATTGTCGAGTCGGTGAATAAATAAATATTTTTTAGGCTTATTCTTGATATAAGCGTGTCACAAACCTTTGCAGTCAATTTAGAAAGCAGCAGTGCCGCATTAAGCTCCAGCCTTGGAACCGTCATGCCCTTGTTCTGAAGCGGGTTTATGCGTGATTTTGAGCAAAGTAAGTGCATATGCGGTTTACCTGTGCAGTCAACGACCCGTAAGTACAAGCAGCACCCGTAGCCGGTGAAGCTGGCGGCGTCAGAGAAACCTATCAAATCAACAGCATCGGAATCTAATACAGGAATGTTTCTGTGTAAGGACATAGGCTTCATTAGGGCTAAACTAGATGTGAAATGATACCAATCAGCCTTTAATTTATCGCTTATTTCTTCATCCCAGCCTAAACTGTCTGACCAAAGTTTTTGCATAATCTCTTTAGCCTTGACTATGATGGGACTGACATAACCCATAGGGTCATAGAAGCGGCCTATGTAACTTATAACGCTACGCTTTGTTATTTTGGGGGCATCAAATGGCCTTGGGCATGAAATGAGAAATTGATCATCATTGACTGAAAGTTGCAACCCTAGAGCCTTCATACAACAATTTTTATCTTGTAATTCAATTTTATCAAAATGTTGGTCATTGGGAGGAATGTCAGACAATATGCGAGGGTCATTGGCTGCCCATTTATGGGTATGAAAGCTTCCCATGCTTAATAAATCGCGCAATTGTCTTTTCGCCTCAATTATGACGTCAAAATCATTGTGAGAATATAAAATATCATCTAGATAAGCACATTTCCTAAGGATATCTGAGGCAAGAGGATATTGCTCTTGGTATCTGGAGGCTAACTCTGCAAGGCATCTTGTTGCTAAATAGCTGGAACTCTTTAAACCATATGTGACAGTATCCAATCTAATACATCTGATACTGTCTTTCGGACTGTCTCTCCATAATATGTTTTGAAGGGAAGTGAATTCAGGAAGAACTCTAACATTTCTGAACATACGCTTGATATCAGTAGTGAATGTGTACCTGCCTAACCTAAATGAAAGAATAATATCAAACAAATCTTGCTGAACTGTCGGGCCATTCAATTGCAAATCATTAAGTGATACTTTGGTACTAGTTTTCATAGAAGCATCAAAAACTGTGCGCAATTTTGTGGTTTTGCTATCCTCCCTCAGCACTGCATGATGTGGTAAAAAATAGACTGCCTCTTTTTTTAACTGATAAAGTTCAATGTCTACATAGTGACCATGGCCTAGCTCTAGATACTCATTAATGAAACCCTTGTACTGGTTTAATAAGTTAGAGTTATTTTGTAATTTTTTCTCAAGGTTAAGAAATCTTTTAAAAGCAAAATGGTATGAGTCTCCTAAAGCCTCGTTTACTTCAGCAAGTGGCAACTTCAGTGGAAGCGCAACATGAAACTGATTATCCTTTAACACTACAGTGCTTTTATAAATATGCTCACAGAGCTCCTGTTCAGAAGATTTTTCTGAGAATCGTTCAGGTACTTGTTCGCATTGCCAAAACTGTTGCATGATATTATCTAGGTTATCATTATTAGATGTAACACATTTTAAAGCTACCTTATTGCAGACCCCATTTTTAGCAGAAGTGTAGTGTGGCAGTTGTCCCCCTACAATGTACCCGAACTTGGTGTTGATGACTCGTGGCTGCCGTTCATCACTCGGCTGCTGCAGCTCCTCCTCCGTCTCCGCCGACGGCATCAGGACCTGGAATACCACATCAGCACCCATAAGAATTTGTATTTCGCCAGGGACATTAAACTGCTCATCTGCCAATTTAAAAACTTCTGGCAATTTTATAGTAGCTTTATCAAACTTGGTCTGAGGTAAGTTACAAGTGATTCGATTTACAACGTGACATGTTAGCGTTGTTTGAAAGGGAGTCTTCAAAGAAAACACCTGTAAGGGTAAACAATATTTGACATCTTGTTTCGAGTTGTCAATTCCAAATATGTTGGTGTTGGTTGGGTTCGGTTTTAAACCAAGAAGCTCTACTAATTTTTTAGTAACAAAAGAAACCTGTGAACCACTGTCCAATAGGGCTCTTACATGAAGCTCTGTACCATCCTTGGCAATTAGCTTTACTCGTGCTGTGGGAAGAAGAGTGTCATGATTAATATTACCTGTCAACAGTGTGACAGGGGGTGCGGGGGGGGCAGAAGGCTTGTCGCAGTGTAACAGAGTATTGTGCTGTTCCTTGCACTCTGCACACCGAAAATAGTACCTACATTTTCCTTTATGCGCACCTAAACAAATAGTGCATAATTTATTTTTAGCTGAAAATGCCACTCGTTCTTGCGCTGACAGATTTTTAAATGTACTGCAAGTAAATAATTTGTGATCGCACTTACAGTATTGACATACTTCAGCGATGGCTGCCATCACTGCTGCTGATGGTTTGGTCGAGTCTGGAAATTGGCCGTGAGTATCCTGCATGGTGTTCTCCAGTGCCAGTGCCCTCTTCTCTATGTATGCAAGGAACTGCTCGATGTTGGGTTCCACTTCATGCTCCCTGTCGAGCTGATAGGCTCGAGCCGTATAGGAGTCAAGCTTTCGGGATAAAATACACAATATTATAGCATCCCAGTGTGACACAGATTCACTTAGTTGATGTAATGCAGCTAAGTGCTGCCTAACCAAGGACACAAAGCTTCTCAAACTAGAGGCAGTTGACTTTACAATGCGTTTCATGTCTAACAGTGAGTATATGTGTTCGTTTACAATTTTGTATTTATTATAGTACCTATTTTCTAAAAGCCCAATGGCCCTTTCATAACTTTCCTTACAAATTGGTAAATTTTTTATAAGATCAAATGGTTCATCTTTCAGAAAGGATCGAAGGTAATACAATTTCTGCAGAGGATCCAAGCTTTTGTCATTATCAATCATTGAATCAAACATATTTTTGAACGGAATGTATTCAGTGAATTTGCCATCGAAGGTTTTTATTTGTATAGGTGGCAACTTTATTTTTGCGAGCGAAGTGGCGGATGTGTTGGAATCAGAATGCTCCGTTTTAGTTTCTAAAAATGAATTTAGTTGTTCGTTAATGGAGGAGAGAATATGACAGTACTTCTCCTCGACCTCATCAGCATCCTCATCCTGGGAAGAAGAGCGGCAAAAAATATCTTTATTTAATTGATCGTATTCTGTGAAAATCTGAATAACACGATCTTTTTTTATTTTCAATGTTTCAACGCTCCAATTTCCCATGTTATCTAAAGATGAAAACAATCTAGTTAGCGAGGCCTTCGCGTAACCACGCTTAGCATTCAAAGATTTCAAATCTGCTTCAGCCATTTTGCTCGCAAAAATGTAATTTGATAATAAACTAAACATAAATCTTACCAATTACCTATTGAACATTACTTAGAAATAGAAATAACACTTACAGTCATTTTAAAAGGTAATCCGTAACCACAGAAAAACACTTTTTGATGTCTCACTTTCTTGATTTTTTAATAAACTTTAATTTCACTGATGAAACACAAACACACAACAGAAAAAACTGCTAAGATTCGAAAATTTCAAACCGCTTGGCTTGGCTTGGGTAACTTAGGTCGTACATACCAAACTTGTCGACACTCGAACAACGAAAATAAACCGTGACCAATATGGCGGTGGCAGGATATGGCCAACCACAGAGAAGTGACGTCACAGCGTAGACCAATGAGGGCTCGGAGATTCGGGGCGGCGCGTTGTGATTGGTGAGATGAAAACAAACTCGCCCGTTCAGCACAAGCTGCCCGGCCCGCCGATGCCTCTTGCTGCTTCCTGATGTAGAACCGACGCGGTAAAATACAAAATTTTCCTGTCCAAATTTTGCTTACTTTCTTCAGGCTGCTCGTTGTTTCGAAGGACCATATGTTAGCGTGTGAGCTGATGAACTGTTGTTATTGCTGGTGCAGCCAAACGAAACACAAGATGAACTTGAACACTTATATTAATTAAAATAGAAATTTACAAATTGCCGCTTCAGCGGTCGTTCAGGAAGAGAGCCATCTGACATAAAAAACAAAAGACTATAAAAATGTTGGGGTTGCCAACAACTAGTGACTGAATGACTGACTGACTGACCGACATATCAACGCACAGCCCAATTCGCTGGGTCTAGAGATTTCAAATTTGGCACGTAGGTTTCTTATGAGGTCTTGGGGAGCACTAAAAAAGGATTTTTCGAAACTCACCCTCTAAGAGGGTGAAACTGGGGTTAACTGGGGTGAGGGTGAAGTTTGTATGGAGAAAACAATTTATTTGGACATTTTGACTCAAAACTTCGGCCATGTTTCACGTGATGCTCTATCAAACAAACAAACAGACAAAGTCTCCAAAAGTCATTCTAAAATACTCAGTTACTGATTCCGAGTCGCCCTAGATATATATATTTTTTGAATATTTACAATGTACAGATTTTTTTTTTTTGGTTTACGATTTTATTATAGTATAGATAAATACCTAGATGAATTTAATAAGGAAGACTCGAATTTATTTATCTTAAAAGAAAGTCAATAATATTATATTTTTCATAAGATAAAAAATGCTTGTATCAAATTTACCTGTGATCCGGAATGTTCATCCCAGTTAATAAAATGATTTTTGAAACTTAGACCACAAGAGATTTTGTAAGTATCTACCAGCCTATCAAATATTACATCTTCCTAGATACCAGGTGCCATTACTATACTGAGAATTTTTTTGTTGGCAGTTCTACTTATGGATTTTTTATTTTTGATATTAATAAGTGCTTTAAACTCTTCTTTAGTAAGATAAATGACATATGAACGTCTGACATTTTCATGCAGACTAATATCACTGTCAAGAGTTATCTGAACAGAATCCTCTACAGTTGTATCGTTAATACCACTGTTTGATGGAGCAAAACATAAGCCTTCACGATCAAAAAGTAAGCTTTTTAACTGGAATCTGTCATCTGTTACATATGCATACAACGAGTGAGGTGAGATTAAGTTGTTGAGATTCTTGGATATTCTTGTCCATACTAAATCATTTTTAGGGTTCCGTAGTAATCTACGAACCCTTATAGTTTCGCCATGTCCGTCTGTCCGTCTGTCCGTCTGTCCGTCTGTCCGTCTGTCCGTCTGTCCGCGGGTTTCCTAAGAAACCCTTGGTACTACAGAGCTGAAATTTGGCATAGTCATAAATATTAACTACGCCGTCAGAACTGTAGAGTGAAATCTTAGAAAAAAAAATTTTTTCGGGTGTCTCCCATAGACGTGAAAGGGCGATGTTTTTTTTTTTCTAGCCAATATCATTAAATGGGGTGTCATAGGATAGCTTTTTAAAAGACAGAAGGGGTTTACTAAGAACGTTTTTCGATTCAGCCCTTTGTTTGCCTAATATAAATTTTTAAAGTGAAAATTTTTGTCAAACACAAGTGTCCCCCCCCTCTACCAGCTAAACGGTTGATTCTAAAAATGTGAAAAAATTCATGGTGGTAGTGTATACAATGAAATTATAAGAAAAACTATCACACATAAGATGGCTCTTCAAGTTTGCGAGTAATAGTCGACCAAGTGCCAAACTTAGTTGGGATTAATAAGAATATATTTACTAATGTTAGATCCTTGGTACTACAGAGCTAAAATTTGGCATGGTCATACATATTGATTGCCCTGACAGATCTACAAAATAAAATAGTGGAAAAAAAATGATTTTCGGGTGTTTCCCATACACGTGAAAGGGCGATGAATTTTTTTTTCTCGCCGATATCATCGAGTAGGTTATCATAGGATAGCTTTTTAAAAGATAGAAGGGGTTTACTATGAACGTTTTTCGATTCAGCAATCCGTTTGAGAAACATTAATTTTTATAATGAAAAAATGTGGGATAATTCACGAGGGTAGCATTTACGACGAAGTGTACCCCAATCCAAAATTGCTGCCATACAAGGTTCCACGCTAAAAGTGAGGCGAGCCGAAAGCCAAGCTGTAACATATTGACATTTCAGGTGTCGTTTAATAGGTTTTTGGGGGTGCTAATTCCGAAAATGACATCAAAATTATACACCATCACCACGCGACCTGCTTTAGCAGCAGCTCGATATTATTATATTATGCCTAACAATACTATTATCGCAAAAAAAAAAAAAAAAAACAAAAAAAAAAAAATTCGCGCTCGCTTCGCTCGCGCATTAAATACTTCCATTTCATTATATTTATTTCATTTTTTTTCTCGCCGATATTATCGAATGAGATGTCATAGGATAGCTTTTTAAAAGATAGAAGAGGTTTACTAAGAACGTCTTTCGATTCAGCAGTCCCTTTGCGAAAAATTAATTTTTAAAGTGAAATTTTTTATTAAAAACAAGTGTCCCCCACTACAAGCAAAACGATTGTTTCTAATGTGGAAAAATTCACGGTGATAGAATATACAACAAAATTAAAAGGAAAACTATCACACATAAGTTGGCCCTTCAAGCTTGTGAGTAATAGTCGACCAAGTGCCAAACGTTGTTGGGATTAATAAGAATATATTTACTAGTATTAGATCCTTGGTACTACAGAGCTAAAATTTGGCATGGTCGTAATATTGATTGCGCCGACAGATCTAAAAAATAAAATGGTGGAAAAAAAATGTTTTTCGGGAGTTTTCCATACACGTAAAAGCGCGAGGGATTTTTTTTCTCGCCGATTTCACGAGAGTAGCATTCACGACGAAGTGTACACTAATCCAAAATGGCCGCCATACAAGGTTCCACGCTTAAAGTGAGGCGAGCCGAAAGCCAAGCTGTAACATATTGACATTTCAGGTGTCGTTTAATAGGTTTTTAGGGGTGCTAAGTACGAAAATGATATCAAATTTATATAAGATCACCACGCGACCTGCTTTAGCAGCAGCTAAAGCCCCCTAACAATAATATTATCGCAAAAAAAAAAAAATTATTAAAAAAAAAAAAAAAAAAAATCGCGCTCGCTTCGCTCGCGCATTAAACACTTCCATTATGTTATATTTAGACCAAAACTACAATTATTTCTGAAACTACAAACTTTTTAATACATTTCCTTTTGATACTATAGTATTTGGGGATTTTAACATCGACTATGACAATATGCTCGTAGAATTAAGAAACCAGCTGCATATTTGAACCATGCTGCTACGGAACCCTAAAATGCGCGTGGCCCGACACGCTCTTGGCCGGTTTTTCTCAACAATATTACTAGATGATGGATTATAATGTTTTTGGACTGCTCAAGAACAGCATCAACAATTTTTTGCGATTCAATAGCCGGAGGCCTGCCACGTTTAGACATTATTTCAATTTTATTTCTGAAAGAGAGAACAATATTAATAATTAAAAAATCGATCCAAATCTTGTACAGGGTCAACAGCACATCATGCTATCCATAACTGACTAATTTCTTTAATTGATTTTCAATTTTATCTCCAAGCATTAATTTACTATCCATTGGGGAAATTTGTCAGTTTGTGGTAACCTGATGTGCTGTTGACTGTACATTGAATAGGTAAGTATTTAAAAAGAATCTTCAAAATCATTGAAAACTTAAGTATAAGATGGTTGAACTGATGTAAAATGAATTAACTTACCACTTAACCATGAGAAATGAAAAATTGAATTCGATGGTAATATTAACTTAGAAGTTGAAATTTTTTTATAATCATTCAAGTATTGTCAAAGTGATTGTCAATAAGCAATTAGCATTATTTTTGCACTACATAAATCTTATCTTACAAACTCAAATGTTGTAAATAGTCATATATATAAAAGATGTACTTAAGTATTTATTTTATTGAGTTTCAATAAATAAAATATTTATGTGCACTTGAAAAAATAAATCTAAAGATTAGATAGTGAAGATAAAACTATCAATAGGTATTCGAATAAATGATCACAATAAAATGAAAAGTTAATATTTTATGTTACAATACAGTACAATACAATATACTTAATTGCACAATTTGAAAAGAAATACAATGATGAGACAATTAGAGTAACTTTACAAAAGGTACAATATAGGCTACCTTATCGCTTCAAGCGATTTCTTCCAGGTAACCTTTGGGTATGAAAAGTCGCATAGTGAAATCAAGAGCGGGCGCAATATATAAACCTAAACAATATATATTAAACAAAATATAAACATATATATGTAAAGAGATTACTAGTTGGCTGTATAGAAACGTACTCTCTTTAGTATGTCGTAATTTAAAGGAGAAATAAAACTGGACATGGAAAATGATAATGTGTTAAGAAAATTAATAAATTAGAAGAAATACAGAAAGTGTTTAAGAATAAGCTTAAATTATCGTTTCTCTTATTTTCAGGTAATATTTTAGTTATAAGAAGTTATTTGTTTAGTTATGTTTGTAAACTTATTTGTAAAAAAACCTTACCTTAAAAATACAATTCTCTTATTTTCAGAGCAACAAATAAGTTTTATTCTAAACATAAACCATCTTATAAAACGATAATTTTGTTTATTCACTATAAATTGGAGAAATTACGCTTTGAATTTATGATAATACCAGGAAGTGATGAAAAAATGAACATAATTGGAGTAACCACAATAACTACATGTGATAACAAAGTGTATGCAATACCAAACGAATTCCAATCAGTAAGTTTTCATAAAGAAATATTAAAAACCAATGCCTTTAGTAGAGTGAAGAGCAGTATAACAAAAAGATGGCAGGTAAGAAGAGTGTGGATAACATTAAATAATGAACTCAAAAAAACATATTTGGATGAGGATAGTAATTTGATATTCGGGGATATATTTTTAGAAGAGGTAAACGTAGAACAACCGATTGTTACACAGGGCAAAGAACCCGAAACTTTAGGAAAGTTATTTGAAAAATTAATGGAAAGTACCCAAGAAAATTGACCTCAGAATTTAAAACATATTGCAGAGAGGTTTGTGATCAAAAAATTTACAAGTAAAAATACAAATGCAAACCAGTGGATTGATATGTTTGAAAGAGAGTGCGTACGCTTTAATATAACAACGGATGAAAAGAAAATAGAAATACTACGATTGTTCATGGACAAAAGTTGTGCGGATTGGTACAGTTCCATGATTATAAAATTAACAATAAATTCAGAATGGTCCACATGGAAACAGAGATTTTGTGAAACATTTACAAACAAGGGATGGAATCCGGTAACTTATGCATTATTATTTAAATATAAAGAAGGTTCGTTGTTGGATTACGCCATGAGATAGGAAAAACTTTTATTGGAAATGAGAAGAACAATTGATATAGGTACCTTAGTTGATCTTATCGCAGCTGGTTTACCAGAGTTTATAATTAATAGAATTGATAGAGAAGTTTTGAAAGATACAGTCGATTTGTTTAATGAAGTGAGTAAACATGAACACATGGTTCATAAAAAGAGCAATCTGTCGAAGAAAAAGTTTATGTTGAAAACAGATAGTAAAACTGAAGAGCACACCCCTTGTTCTGTTTAGCATTTAATATGCAGTTAGCATCTTGTGAAGTCTTCTTTAGCGCTCCATTTTCTTGTAGCAGGTTCATCATATTAGTATCGTTCCGGTTGTAGGCAAGTTGGTACGGAGTCTGCTGAGCAAAGTTTCTAGCTTCTATATTAACCTGGGGCTGCTGGCACAACCACTGGGCTAACCTGTAGTATTTAGTCCTCACGGCTATATGCAGAGGCGTGTCACCATGAACTTTCTCTTTTCCATTTATGTCAGCACCCCATTCCATGAGCCGCTTGAGTTTTCTTTCAGGATCAAGTTTATCTTCACTAGCCACCACATGAACACACTGTTGTCCTCGGCGGTTGTACTCCTTCACCAAGTATCTGTTTTCATTCACAATTGCGTTTTTGTGCGCGAGCAAATCAACTACTCCGCCATTACGGCACAAATAGTGCAAAATATTGTCACCCTCACGGCTAAGTTCGCAAGTGAAAATAAAGTCTTTTGGTGGCCACATATCTTACAGCAAGTCGCACTATATTGTATTTCGCCGGCGCGAAAAACGACTGTGGAACAACAAAATATGACATCAACTGACCCACGATTCTTTTGCCGAGCTTATAAATACTACATTTGCATCCTAGTACTGATCAAAGGTCAGCGCTATCATTATCACTGTTACTTTCGCGAACTATCTGTTTTTTGTGGTTAAAGAGGTGTGTCCTATCACCGTCTACTTATCTAGGGTTGAAAGATCACTATTACGTCTACAACGATAAGTCAAGCACTTCGTCATCAGACGTTTCACTATTCACAGGGTCATCACAAGCAGCCCCTTTAGTCTTCAAGAGCTCCATCATCTTCTGATCACGAGCGTAGTACGCCAGATGATAAGGAACCTGCAGCATGAAGTTGATGGTATCTCCAATGGTCTTGGACTCCTGAAGTAACCACTCAGCTAATTCGTAGTGTCTTTTACTGACGGCAATGTGAAGAAGGGTATTACCAGTCCTTAGCTCTCGCGCGTGTATATCTGCCCCCATTTTTACGAGAAGCGACATTTTCATAACGGCGTCTGTAGTGCTGTACATTGCTACTATGTGAGTACATTGTCTTCCTTGCTTATCATATTTGTGGACCAAGACTGATGGATTGACAAGTGACACTTCAATAAGATCGTACACACTACCCACGCGACAGATAGATTGCAGATATTGAAAGTCTTTTTCTTCAGTTGCAACGCACAATAGATGGGAGTTGCAGTTTCCCATTGCGATTTAGCTAACGACTAGCACTCCATAAAATCCGGCGATAAATGAACGAATTCTCCCTTTTGATATCCGTATATTCTTGAATTCTTTACAGTTTGATCCCCTAAAGCCCAATCTATCTTTCACGCTCAGATATTTGTAAATACGAGCACGTGTTATTGAAGCGTACATGTCATATTTCACTACGGATAAGTGCTTTAATCCATCAGTGGATGACTAATTGCCTTTTAATGTAATGTCTATAGCGCGACTTGTGTTTACTTGGTAGCAAAACTTCCGGTAGATTGTACCAAGTTCGTTGCACTTCTTGTTTACATACAAATTCATAGTAATAGCCCTTCGCACCAATGCCAAGGCCTTTAGATAATTCCGCTCGGTTGCGCAACACTCCGCAACGCTCGTATCTAATAATAAAATTGTTTGCGCAAGATATCTCGCGGAGCGTTGTGGTAGGTCGGGCCTCACGTGGGTGAGTTGATATCTATGAATAGGATAGGAAATGTCATTTTTTTTCTAGTTCAACAAACGAGTGTCATAATAATGAACTCGATAAATATTTAACACATACATGGTTTCCAGTTTTTGTGCGTCAGCAAGAAAAATAAATACTAAAACTACGCGACATTTTCGGTGGGGTATTACACTTTTGTCCTTGCGTAACGGTCAAGGTGACAGAGCACGCTGTTGCAGTGTGAGTCACAGCTGTTACAATCGATAAGTAAAATGTTTGTTTAGGATATTGGTTATGGCTTTTACTTCATAAATCGACATTAAATCCAGATCATATCATTCTTTAGCGCGGACAGATGTATGCGCTGTTTCGACTGCAATTAAAATTTATGATTCTAATTGAGCTCGTTTTGTTTTTACTTTACAGCTACTTTATGGTGGTTCATTTTTTGCAAGACCAGCTATAAAATAGTTGATATTTTTACATGCAAACAGTATACAACATGAAAATTTGTTTACAAAGTATATATACGTGCGCTGATAGTCAGATGGTTTCGCACCATATTTACATTAAAGTTGATAATTTTAAACAAAACATTATTTGTATATGAATATGTAGGTCTAGATCACAGGTCATGTATCTTAATTGCGCGAAAAGTCGCGAGTACATGATAAAACCTTAAAAAACATCCTGTTTAGATTAGTCCGAAAAAAATACTAGCTTGATAGCAAATTATCTAGAATGTCATAGTTAAAGTCAGCTAAAATCAAGTATGGACTCTAGATTTTCTTCTATGACTTACTATGGCTTGATCATTCATGAAGATTGGGTATAGTAAGAATGGTAATGTTAACTTTGTGCTAATAGTTGTGGTAGGTTTATTGTTTAACTAGCCCTAGTTGAATCATCAAAATAACAATTAGGTTAAGAAATCAATGTAAGGAACCAGCTTGGATCCCTACATGGTATATAATTTTATCTAGTAAAAAACTGCTGGCGTCTAGTGGACTTGAACCCGATACCTCATAGTTGACAGTCTTCTACATTACTAGCCCCCACGGAAAAAATATATATGTTAGGGTATATCCTTAAAATATATCCATACATATATGAATTTTCGCCGAAATCATATATATATTAATATATGCTGGATATATCTGAAAAAAACTTGAAAATCTATTGGAAATCAGTATAGCCAAAATGGCTTATTTAAGCTTAAAATTACGGATTTTACGTTATTTTTGATAGAAAAAATTTATTTCTTCCGGGTATATTCAGCATATATGAAATGAATATATTCAAAATGTATGCAGCATATAAGAAAATAGTTTATAAACGAAGGATATATGTTTTCGGCGAAAATTCATATATGATGAATGTATGATAAATATATGTGTAAATAACGTCCAAAACACTATTTAAGTTAACCCACATGTTTATTAATACAAAGATAAACCCGACAATACATGTTACGCAATATTATAATATACAGAAGGTATATTAAGCTCAGGGGTAAGTAGTGACGTATCGGCTCCTTGACCGTCCGATGAGAAGTGTCCCCGTCCAGCTCCCTCAAAACAAAGGTCCTCAGTCCCCTAGTTCTGTGAGGGTAAGTCCTCTGTCACGTGATAGGGTTGCAGCTGACGTCACAGCTAGCTACCTACGATCTATTTGCCTGGGGTAAAACGGGCGCTGCTTACATATGCTTGGATATACTTTCGGACATATTTTAGGATACATCCCAACATATATATTTTTTCCGTAGGGGAGGTTAAGCCGTATCTTTGCACGATCTATGTTAATTTGCCATTTTTTAATTAAATCTAGGAATCCATAGACCCATACTTGTCCTACGAATTTGCACATGGCAACCCATACATCTACAGTTTCTTACATAAGAATTCCTATTAATCATTTAAGGCACGATGGCAATAGCTGATTGACACATATACGAATTCTCTGTCACGCACACATGATGTGATCTAATAATATCTGAGAATGTGTGTAGTTATCGCGCACAGTCCCGTGTGGAGGTATAAAAAGCCGAAGCCTGAGTTAGAACACTCATATATCCGGGTGCCGATAGTGTGACCTAGTCATACAACATGTTTGATCAGTACACGCTCATTATGCATCAAGCATTAGACGTTATAATAATGGTCCCAGATCAGTAGCCTGTCCGCGCAAAGCCAATTTTAATGACTTTAGTGGAAAAAATAATGGAGTGATTTAACTATTTGAGCCCTATTGTACGGGTAAACAATATGCCTACGCGTCTAATTCGTCGTGATGTTCCAGCGGGAGTTTTTTACGTTTTTGACAAAGTGGCAGAAAAGTAAGTGTTTTTATAGACAATTAAATTTGCGTAGAACTTGGCCTTAAGTGTAAGTAATTGTAATTAATTTTGTTTGATTTTGATTGCAGAGAAATTCCCGGTGCTTACGTTTATGATGTAATTGTACCAGATAATGGAGAGGCTATCCGGCTTGAAATTACAAGCGGAACTACTTTGTGTGGTGTTTCATGGTCTCCTCCCCCTGAGCGCACTTTGTCACATGCAGAGCGAATATAACACTATATTTCCTTCACAAAGTTGCGGTAAGTTAATAGAATTTGTTAACCTTGATAGTACTTGGTATTCATTGAGCTCATACAGTTTTTATTTTCAGAAACAAATTCTTATCGGCCGCAGGTGGCAATAAGCGCATTTCTAAACGTAGGCGTTTGCGACGAAAACAATAAGTTGTTATCTACCGTGCGTAGAACAATATTATGAATGTGTAAGTAACGATGATATTATTTTGCAGAGTACACAAAGGAGCACGCAAATGCGATAACTATCACGGAATAAAATACAAACGAACGACTGGATAGCTGGCGAAAAATAATGTAAGTTGATAACGTGACTGATAAATATGTCTCATAAAAACAATATAAAGGTAGCTCAAGTTATAATAGCAATGTCTTTTTTGTTCCAGGTACTACTAGAACTATGATGTCATTTCATGTCTGTGGCCGCCGCCATAACCTTGAATCCATATAAAGTGTAAATAATTCATATGGCTAGTCATATAAGGGTTACAATTAAGGTTTTATCGTGTAGTAAGATTATAGGTTAAACGAGAAATTAATTTTGTTGTAAATTTAAATAGTTCAGTGAATGATTGAAAAAGATTTATTAATGTGTCAGGAAGTAAGAAGTAGGAAGTAAGAATTGTATTAATTAGTTTTTGACGGTACAAATCGTTACTATTTTTTTTTAACTGTATGGTCATATAGATTGTCCTTACAATAATCTACATAGGCGTATTATTAAAAGTTATTTTCTACAGACGGAACTTATTCACTTGGTGGAGTCTGGCGCCAAGTTCCGTTCAAATTTGCAAATTTTAATTAATTCCATTTGTAAATAGAATTTTTTTATGACCTAGTATGTAATCATATTTGTAAGCTTTATAAAGAACAAAAATAAAAAAAATTTTTTAATACTTAATTTTATTTTATATAAAACACACGTTGGTATGATTAATACAAATGATTCAACGATAACTAAATCGTTAATAGGGCTCCCGCTTTTGATTAACATTAACACATGTTTGCCAAATGAGTATCATTATAATTAATTATAAAATGAAACATGTTATAATACTTAACTATATATACAGACTTTAATAAGTACCCAATTTATTGCAATGAATATAACATTGTCTACATTTTGTGCGCGCAGAATTACATGAATTCTATTGACCTCGGTTTCAGTCGACACAGCTGTGCATTAAATTGATACTATCAATGTATTCTATTAATTTAAATTTCAATCGAAATAGCCATAAATGGAAAATTATTACAACTTTACATATAACGAATGTGTTACTATGCCGCTTTACAAAACAATTACTTTTTTACGTTTACTACTTACTACGAAATGACTAGTGACTTGTTTTTAACATTCAGTATAGTACAGAATGTACTTTATGGTTATCATTTATGTAACATGAATGTTTGGTAACATGACTTTTGACTTAAAAGCAAAACACTACCTGTGCGAAATGATGAATATGATGATAATATTTATGTTTGCTTTCACTGGTGTTAATGACTCTTACCTTCACCATTTTTTCCATCACATAAAATTTGCTAATTCACTTCTAAATCAAGTTCATCACAAGTAGATCAAGGTCCATCATCAGAAACTAATTGTTCCGAGTCACACTCTGAGCAGCTGGTATCATCCTGAGTTGAAGCTGATGAAATCAAGGGTATGGTCAGCAGCGCATATGAGTTGAAATCAGGCTCTATATTGTTGTCATCCGATTTCTTGAACCATAAAAGTCCATCAAACTCCGAGGACTCTGTTGCAACGCCATTGTAAGAACCACAAATACGTGTTTGAGTTTCCTGATTTGTGATGATCCAGAGCAACTCGGTGGTCAAAGTTGCCTCCGGCAAAACCTGCCATTCGCGCGGCACAATCACTTCGAGAGATTGGTTCTGGAAGGATGTCATACTAGAGCGCAAAAGGGTCTAAGTACTTTACAATTAACAGTGACACAACATAAATCTTCGAGTCAGGCATACTCACTTGGGTTCTTCAGTGTATGAACCGGACAGAAATAGAACAATCGATGCGTATCTTGCAGCCACGTCCGTAGATTGTGGCGGCATGCAGTCTAATACGAAATTAGCAAGAAAGTGGAATGCAGCATTTATATTTGAAATCTGACTTTGCAATGATAAGTGCAAGGTTCTATCGGTTATATTGTATGAATAACGAATAGGACATCTATTAATAATCAGCGAAACAGCCGGGGGAATCCGTTGACGCTTTCTTAATGCATATGACGTAAACGCATCAAAACAAACGGCTATGAGACGTTGCACTGCAGGTCATCGTTCTTTAGTGACTTCCATTCATTGTGCGCATATACGCTAAAATACATTAGCAGTTGATGTTTTGTAAACAGAGGTAAATATTCCATGTCCTACATTCTAAATCGGAAGCATATGAGTGCAACATCCGAATCTTGATTTCTTCGTGTTTTTGAACTGTAGCGGCAATAAAAATGGCTTTAAAAAAATCCATTTTTATATCGACTAGTTTTTAAGTTTCTACAATGAAATACTTCCTTGTTCAAAGTATTATCCTATCAAATAGGTATCATAAAAATTAGGTTTAGTGGTTTATGCTTAATAAAAGAACAGACAGATTGAAATACAGTTACTTTCGCATTGATATTAGAATTAGTATAGTATTATCTTACCTGTGATATTATTATGAATGCCATTTATCAGTGTTGTTCAAATTATTTATCTACAAAATTTTCTTCAAAATCTGTTTAGTGGTTCAGGCTTGAAAAGGTAAAATTAGACAGAGCTACTTTCGCTTTTACAATAGGTATTATGTAATGTCAAGTAGCATATCATGTCAGAGTATGTCCTTCCTTCGGGTTCAAACAAGCTGTTATTCTACCAAATATCATCAAAATCGGTTCAGCACTTAAGCGTCAAAAAGTTATAAACAGATAAACAGACAGTAGTATTAGTTTGGAGTACAAGTATGCCCTTGTCCAAGGTTCAAACTCCCTACTAAATTCCATCAAAATTGGTATAGTGGTTTTAGCGCAAAAAGGTAACAAAGCTACAATGTGGATTAATTTGAATGAAAAGTTATTAATCCGGCACCCGCTGTCTCGCAATCTTAGCGATAAACCTTCGCATAGGTTATCGTAATTAAATAATTTACCTATCGAATTTAGATTTAGTATGTAAAGTTTTACATTGAATCACTGAACCCTAAAAATAAAAATACATATATTTTTGCGACACTTGCCGCAGGTCACCCATGTTCAGAAATATTGTCTACGACTTGTACTGATACTTGCACTCGAAGCGCGGTAAAGGGCATCCATCTATACGATCAGTGGACCTAGAGGAGCGAAGAAAATCCTAAACCAAGTAGGTACCTACTTACACAACGAGCGGGTGCTGTTTTCGCCATGAACTACCTACATGGTGATTTGCCACACGCTACAGGACAAATGGACATTGGACATCATCCTTACCTACCGTTTGCGTGGGACCATTTCGTGACGTTCCAGCGCAGAGGAGCACCCGCGCATTTTGAATGCAGCGTAAAGTCAAAAGTCAAAAGTGTTTATTTCATTGAACATATAAAATGATACTTGAACACGTCAATATTATGAATTACATTAGCACTTTTGACTTTGCGCCTATTCGCAAAGGTGCAGTCTTCCTCAGGAGAAGAATAGGCAAGAAACTCCGAGGGTCGCTCTTTTTAAGTCAATCATATAAATTTTCTTACTTTTAATTTTAATTGACTTAATATCTGAATAACTCTGGAGCTGAGCAATTTATTCCCATGGTTGCTTGTCTAACAGATAATCCGAAATTCTATAATAGCCCTTTTTACAAAGTTTTTGTTTAATTATCGTCTTAAATTTTTCTAAAGGTAGGTTTTGAATACACATGGGAATCTTATTGTAGAAGCGTATACATTGACCCATAAAAGAGTTTGTTACTTTGTAGAGACGGCTGTCTAGTATATCCAAGTTATGTTTGCTTCTAGTGTTTACATTGTGCCTATCACAATTTTTCTTAAACAATTGTTCATTTTTCTTTACATACAAAAGATTATTAAATATATACTGGGACGCAAATGTCAAAATATCTATTTCCTTAAATCTATTTCAAAGAGACATTCTAGGTCTCATTTGATAAATCGCGCGAACAGCCCTTTTCTGCAGGACAAATATCTTATTAATGTCGGCAGCATTACCCCACAGCAAAATGCCATATGACATTAGGCTGTGGAAGTAACTGAAATATACGGTTCTCGCGGTTTCTACGTCCGATAATTGACGGATTTTTTTAACCGCGTAAGCTGCTGAACTGAGTCTGTTCGCTAACTTATCAATATGAGGACCCCATTGAAGCTTTGCGTCAATAGTGATACCTAAGAATACAGTAGATTCTACAACTTCCAGTTTTTCATTTTTAACCTGTACATTGGTATTAAACTGTTTAACGTTAGGCAAGGTAAATTTAACACATTTGGTTTTTTTCTCGTTCAAGAGTAGGTTATTTGCAGTGAACCATTCAACTACCTTTGAGATCGCAATATTCACGTCGTCATAATTAGTGTCATATCTTTTCACTTTAAATAAAAGTGATGTATCATCTGCAAATAATACGATCTCATGGGCCTCTTTAACAATAAAAGGCAAATCATTAATGTACAGGAGAAACAAGAATGGTCCTAAAATTGAACCCTGCGGGACGCCCATACAGACTGTGGACCCGGGTGATCTAGTGCCGTTAACCTCAACCTTCTGGATCCTTTTACACAAATAAGATTCCAGAAGCCTAAGTGCATTTCCTCTTATGCCATAGTGATGTAATACGCCAAGGGTACGCCTAGGTACGCCAATACCTAAACAGACAGATTCCCGAATAGCTCGGCAGATGTTCGGCACCATGGCGCATTTACATAGATAACTTTTATTGTGTATGTCCATATTTTATTCATTTTTAACAATCTAGTATAGTATGGCCAAGTTATAAAATTAAGAAAAGATTTTTAGAAATCAACGAAAATATTATGATATGAACTAAATAAATGGTGTAAAGTTCCGTCAAACAGGAAAGGGTACAGCAGATAACTGTCTCAATATTCTGAAAGGAAAGATTGCTGAATATTCTCTATCATTAGATGATGACATAATTTGCCTGGCATCTGATGGAGCGAGCGTCATGCGTGCCCTAGGTCGAAAGAACAATGCATTTCATCAATTATGTCTAGCGCATGGGATTCAACTGGCAGTAATCGATGTTCTTTATAAGAAGAACCAAATCGTTCCTGACGTTCCAGCTGTTCCTTTTCCTGAGTCAGAAGACAGCGATAAGACTGACACTGATACTGATGAGACTGACACTGACGAAGCAAGCGACAATGATGAACTGGACAGGGCTGGATTCGATATGTCCATAGATTATACCAGCACTTCAAGGGTCAGACTTGCACTTCCGCAAAGCTTCAAAAATGTTATAAGCAAAGTCCGAAAAGCTGTAAAATTTTTTCGGTTATCTCCTACTCGATCAGAAACTTTTTATAAATATGCTTTGGAGGAAGGAAAGAAAGACTTGCGTCTCATACTTGATTGCAAAACACGTTGGAGCAGCCTTGCTGACATGTTGTCCCGGTTCCTGACACTAAAAGCTGTAGTACAGAAAGCATTGATTGATTATAACAATCATATCACATTTTCAGAAGAAGAGATGAGACGACTCGTAGAGCTGTCGAATACAATGAATGATGAATGTGATCAAGGCTACTGTTGAAGTGTTGTGTGAAGAAAATGCCAACCTGATAATGGCCGAAACAGCGTTGAAGTTCATGATTGAGAAACTCAATGAAATCGAAAATGACGTGAGTCATGATCTCTTAGTATCACTGAAACAAAGAATTGCAGAACGACGACTATCAGAGCTGAGCGGCACTCTTAAATATTTAGATAATTCTGCAAAATTTTACATCCCTTTTTAAGGAAGGAAATTAGTCTTATCCCTTTGAAAACCCGGCGGACAATAACGTCATAAAAACACAATTGTAAAATTAAACTCGTACTTAGAGAGATCAGCAGTGTCTGAAGAGTGTAGCCGCAGCTGCCCACCTGTACAAACAGAGCCAGGAACAGAAAGCAATATGACTATGAAAGAACAGCTGCGCCGCAAGCTACAACACGACGCAGCTGAATCTTTAGAGCTACGACAGTCCGGAGAAGAAGGGGTCTTGGACCTTGGCACAAAAATACAAGTTGAGATGGCTCTCTTCGACAGCAGTGGTCAACGCGGTATACATTTAACGAGAGCTTATAAATTGCTCCTTTCCGTCCCATTCACCAGTGTCGAAGCTGAGAGGTCGTTTTCTTCGGCGGGTTACTTTTGTAACCGCCTAAGAACCAAAATGAATGCAAATGCTTTGGATGCCCTCAGTTTTCTGCGTTCATATTATCAAAGTTTAAAAATAGATACTTATTCGATTGTTAATTTGAAATGTAAATATTTTATGTCTTGATTTGATTCTAAAAGAGTGACTATTTTGTGAGTTCCTATTCTAGTTTTAAAGAAGATCAATAATTTCTAGTCTAGTAGTTAGTACTTTTAAGTACAAATTTAATTTGAAATGATAAGGTCAAAGTCTAAAAGATAGATTATTTTGTTACTTTACTTCCTAAATATTTAAGTTTTAAAGAATATAAAAATGGACATCTATTGCTATTAGTTAAGTACAATTAAAAATGTTGACTGTGTTACTTAAGTAAGCCTGAACTGAAGCTAACCATAATTTAACTTACCCTAGTCGTAGTTAATTATTCTAGTTACGTTGATGTTGATTGTGATGACTGTCAATAAGAAGTAAAACTGGGCCCTAATCGCGGTATTTTGCACAACAATTTTATTGTTCGTTTGGTTTAAAATTGCGTATTCATTTTTGTCACCAGGGTGTGACAAAGATGAAAAATGAGAAAATAGTAAACTATAATCGTTTGGATTTATTTTTTGCTGTGAAAAACTCAAACCAATGGTTATTTTATTAACCAAATAAACAGACCCGTATTTTCTCGCGGAAAACAGAGCAAAGTGGCAAAATTATCCCCAAACGTCTGGTAGCCAGGCCAAAAACCTCTAAAAAAAACCGGCCAAGAGCGTGTCGGGACACGCGCATTGTAGGGTTCCGTAGCAGCATGGTTCAAATATGCAGCTGGCTTCTTAATTCTACGAGCATATGGACGGTTGAATTACTAATAATGTCTAATAAAAACGAGGTCACAAAGAAAGAAGGTAACTAAGGAGAAATATAGATTCCAGCGCCACAAGGAAAAAAAATCATCTGTTTAATAACCACCTCGCGTGGATGCAAATGGTTGTATAAAAATTATCGTAGTTAGAGATGAAAGAGACTGTATTTTAAGGCTTATTAAAAAGACTCGTCTCCATCTTACAGGACTTGACTCTAAAATTAAGACTGAAAGTTCGAGTTTTTATTAATAAGACTTAGTAGTTTATTAAAAGATTAAAAACTGAAACGACTCGAGTTGTTTTCAAAATACTAAAAGACTTAACCAACTCCAGATAATTTTAAAAGACTTAAACGACTCAAGTTCTTTTATGTAAAAGGGATCGCACCGCAGTTTGTGTGTGATATTATATATTTCTTTTGTAACCTATCAACCAAAAGGAATAATTCACGCCTAAACCACTAAATACATTTTGATAACATTTGACAAGGAGATAAAATGAGATATTTACATTCTATCAACACATACCTTACGACTGTCGACTTCCCAGATGCCAGTCTTTTAAGTCCTTTAAGCTGTTTAAGTAATAGCTCAGTTTTTTACGTTAAAAGACTTCAACTAAAAAAGCTAGTCTTATGACTAAAGGTTGGGAACTAAAAGACTGAATCAGTCGTGAGGCGTCAAAAATAAGGCGAGTCTTTATTAAAAGCCTTAAAAGACTGAGTATCTTCCATCACTAGTCATAGTCGATGTTAAAATCTCCAAATACTATAGCATAAAAAACAAATGTATTAAAGAGTTTGTAGTTTCAGAAATAATTTTAGTTTTGGTTTAAATACAACCTAATGAAATTATATATTTTTTGTTTTTTTTTGTTTTTTTTGCGACACTATTATTAGAAATAATATAGACCTGCTGATAAAATAATTTTGATGTCATTTTCGTAATTAACACCACCAAAAACCTATTAAACGACACCTAAAATGTCAATATGTTACAGCTTGGCTTTCGACCTCGCCTCACTTTTAGTATTGAACCTTGTAAACATATTCTTATTAATTCCAAAAACTTTTGAAACTTGGTCGACTATCACTCGCAAACTTGAAAGGCCAATTTATGTGTGATAGTTTTATTTTTAATTTCGTTGTATATTCTACCAACGATAATTTTTTCTCATTTTTAGAAACAACCGTTTAGCTGGTAGAGGGGGGGGACACTAACTTTGGTTTGGGGCTAAACACAACAGAATGGAAGTATGTAATCCGCGAGCGAAGCGAGCGCGAATTTTTTTTTTTTAAATTTTTTTAGCAACAAAAGTATTGTTAGGAAAAATTTCGAGCTGGTGCTAAAGAGCAGGTCGCGTGGCGATAGTGTATAATTTTGATGTCATTTTCGTAATTAACACCCCCAAAAACCTATAACGACACATGAAATGTCAATATGTTACAGCTTGGCTTTCGACCTCACCTCACTTTTAGCGTGGAAACTTGTATGGCAGCCATTTTGGGTTAGGTTAGGTTCGTCGTAAATGCTAGTGAATTATTTCACATTTTTTTAATTTTAAAAATTAATTTTTTTGCAAACGGACTGCTGAATCGAAAAACGTTCGAAGTACCACGTAGGGCCAACTTATGTTTTATAGTTTTCCTTTTAAATTTGATGTATATTCTACCTCTGTGAATTTTTCCACATTTTTAGAAACAACCGTTTAGCTGGTAGAGGGGGGGGGGACACTTGTGTTTGACAAAAATTTTCACTTTAAAAATTTATGATTCGCAAACGGAGTGCTAAATCGAAAAACGTTCTTAGTAAACCCCTTCTATCTTTTAAAAAGCTATTCTTTGATACCCCACTCGATGATATTGGCGAGAAAGAAAAATTCATCGCCCTTTCACGTCTATGGGAGACACCCGAATTTTTTTTTTTCTAAGGTTTTACTCTACAGTTCTGTCGGCGTGATTAATATGTATAACCATGCCAAATTTCAGCTCTGTAGTACCAAGGGTTTCTTAGAAAACCCGCGGACAGACGGACATGGCGAAACTATAAGGGTTCGTAGATTACTACGGAACCCTAAAAAGGACCGACAGCGCAGATGACGCGCGTATCTCGCTTCAATCGCGATTGGAAAACGCAACCTCGTAACCTCATCATACGAGGCATCGTGAAACGCACGTTTACAACGCGAAGATACAGCGAAACAAACACGCTGTAGTCGCTCTTAAGCGCCCCCCTTTTCCCTTCTTCGTACGCTATTAAAACGAGTTTCTAACGCGCGTAAATGTATGAAAACGCAAAAATCGGCATCTACGGCGCTTAAAACGCGCTTTCCAGAAACGCGCGTCGTCGGCGCGTTTAAAACACGCCGTGTGCTACAGGTCGAAACTGTATTACAAAAATGTACATAATATTGATAGTACCCACAATGTGAAGTAGCCGTTTTTGTAAAAAACTACATGAAAATGTTTTTTCATGTTACTAGGGATTGCTTGAAGGACAAACTGTATGTGGTTCCATGCAAGACTACTCTTTTCATGGAAGCGTCTTTGCAATGGCACCAAAAACAGCAAATAGAAACGTAAAATTTTTAATAATTCTTTAATATGTTGACCACCAACAATGTAAATAAATAAACACTAGGAATCGCTCATTTCATAACTCCGGAACTAGTTATCTTGCACATAGACCTACATATTGTGAACTTGTTGTTATGATTTCTGTGATTTTGTAAATTTGTACATATTATCAGTATTTACCTTTGTATCCCAAACTAGGACGTCGCCTGTGACTTGGGATTCAGCGATGATGAGTCTGGTTCACATTTATCACTTAATGTAATGTACAGCTTATAAATACATAATGTAACAAAACTTATTTATTTTGATTTAGTACGTGTTTTAGAAAAGTGAGTGTGTGTATGTTTGTAAATATGAGTATGTGTGTAAAATGCGTATGTGAGTATTAGTTTGAAATAATTATGCATATTAAGTAAATTATTTTCGTCAGCATTTATGAAACAAGCTAAGAATTTAAGGGACAAAGGTAAGAAACTCCTATGTGATGTTGTAGTCTTGTGACAAAGGGCAGTTTGTAAGTTTATTTTTAAATTCGGAACTGCTAAGGTGTGATAGTTTAAGATTAGTATTTAGCTTTGTATAAATATGTTTACCCAAAACATAGTATTGGTGTTAGGCATAAGTAGTGCTATGTGCGACATTCCTAGGGTTATTTTTTCGTTTTTCTCAAGTAGGTGGAGGGACATCTCGATGAGTTCTTAAGGTGGATTTGAGCACATAAAGCTGTCTGACTGTGAGCACCTTTGCTTCTGTACATAATTGAGCAGTAAGGTATCTTCGCGGTCTTTTCGGCATTACCTTCAGTACAGCTCTCTGCGCTTAGTTACCTGGTGCTAATTATTTCAATCTTCCACAATTAAATTGACTATAAAAAAGAGGTAGGGTACTTATTTACCTATTTTTGCATTCTGTTTTAGATTTGGGTTGACTTAAAATGCCGAGTTCGCACAAAAATTTGCACCATTCAGCAAGCACAACAAGGTACAGGAGGGGGGCCACCCACTGATATAAGATTATCGGCTCTGGAAGAGAGAGTGGCCGATATAATTGGAAGGGACATTGGGCCGATTCCTAACGTAGCCCAAAATCAATTGTTAACGGTAAATATTACTTATGTTTTTTACTAGTGTTTTATTAATTCTTATTTTATTTTGACGCTTACATTAAGTAGTGCAACCTTTTTTGGCTTTAATTCACATTTGTTTATTCATGTAACTTATAACTAGATACATAAACAAACACATCATGGCGTCTGTAAAGTTTACCAACAATAATAAGCCCGATTCAAGTTTTTTTGTGAATCCTTGTCAAAATATTAAATCTAGCTGAGTCAAAATATTAAATCATTTAAGGAAAGTGAAATTCTATTACCTTCGAGAAAGTTGTTCAGGTAATTATAGAGTAATTATAAATCACCTTCTAAGCCTCAGGGGTGAAAATATGATTCTAAGGTAAGTTACCTTATCTTACTTAGAGTCTAAGGTATTGCAACTAATTCAAAATCACCGCATATTTTCGTGTTAGTTGAAAGCATGAAATTAACATACCTCAAGAGAACTGATTACTATTCCTGCACTTTTGTTTCAACATGTTTGATTTAATTTGTCTTTTTGGCTTATGCTTTGCTTACTAACAGACGCAATCAGAACCACGAGAGGTTGATATTGTCCCAGACCATCTTATAGAGGAAGATATATTTGAGTAAGTTTGTCTACAAAATATCTGCATTTATTTTTGAGGAATATTGTAAAGTGTCTGCAAGATAGTATACATTTCTTCTCTTAGGTAGAGCGGGTCAGTTGAAGAGATGTAAAGTTATCTACGAAATTACGTAAATTTTAAAAATTGTGGTTGAGTATATTTGTTTAGTTGGAAAAAAATTATGAGCATACAATATATCATTTGAATACCCAAAACATTTCGTGTAATAACATTATCCCAATTTCATAGAGGGATGAGTTAGCTTAGCAGCCCATAGCTTAATGATATGAGCATTATTAATACATCATTTTGAATTACATACCACAGAGGTTTTTTACAACTAGTTATTTTTCTGTTGCCTCATCTACCACATTGCATTACTACATGTTGTTTAACAGAGGTCCCTGCCGCGAATGTCTGTCGAAACGCAATGAACTCAAAAACTACCAAATGGATTTTCGTACGGATTTCACAAATGGATGGAGTGATTTGAAAATAAGGTGACGATGTTTTAATTCAGGCTGTGGAGTTTTGAGCGTTTTCTTGGTCCTAATCCTAAGGTTCCAACACTGAACTAAGAGCTCAACCTAACTCACCCAGGGTAGTAGGTAGGCCAGCCGTTATACAAAAAACATCTAAGCCATTTACTTACTAACCGCATTTGATTTTTCAGAAATGCTTATGATATAGAGTTGGAGTCAATCGCAAGTCCTAGCATCATGCTGCCGCCGCAAGAATTAACGCCACAGCCGTCAACTTCTAGACATATATCCTTCTACCCACCACCGTCCACATTAAGACCTATTTCACCACAACCATCCACATCAAGTCAAATCTTCACCCAACAACAGTCCACATCAAGAGCCAGACCAACAACACCACAACCGTCTACATCAAGGCAATCTCTCACCCCACAACAGTCCAGACCACAACAATATCAAACAGCACCACTACGGAGACAACGACAAAATCGGCCTAGAACTTCTGACTTTATGAGACCCAGAGTCCAAGCTCAAAGTAAGTATGTACATACCTAAGGAACAAAGAAGGGGTACAAGATTTTCTTGACCCCTTAGGGGATGATTTTCGTAAAATCACAAAATACGTGTCCATTTATTTGCTTCAAGGTTTATCTTCACGAAGTTTCGATACAAAGTTTTGTTGTTTTTAAATTAACAGCCAGAAGAAGCGCTGTGGAAGAAAGCCGCGAAGTTCTAGTTAGGATTGAAGAAATGAGGGCACACGCCGACAGCGTACGTGCTGAGGCGGCTCTGCGGCAGGCGAAAGCCGCTGAGGCGCACGCAGAGGCTTTGAAACTGCAAGCTGAAGCTGCTAAAGTGCAAGCGCAAGCAGCTAAAATTCAAGCCGATGCGGCGCTCCTCGCAGCTGACGCCCAAATGCAACAGGTTTCAGGCGATTGTAATTTCAAAAAGGCTTTGGCTGCTCTTATACCGGAAGTAAGGAGCTCCAGAAGACATTTAATTAACCAGGTTAGAAATCATTATGCACGTTTTATATTGATGAGAATGAAACTCTTTTGTATTTTTTGCTGAGGTTCCCACATCATGGTTTTAACCCAAATTTCAAAATTGGAGCCGGAACACAGTCATCCAAGAAATTCAAGTCGAAAAAAAAATAATAAAATCGCTCCACAAGCTCCTAAGATATTTCAAAAACTTAAGCAGACATTTAGCTTTCAGAATAATGTAAAAAAATGGTACTTGATGAGGCTTTTTTTCTCGTAAACCGCGTTTAAAGTAAAACTGGCAGTTGTAGGAGTTTTCCTAGTAATAATTACTTGGAGAGCGCTGTTCTTAGAATTACACCGGACATCCTTAAAAATGCCCCAAACGCATAAAAATGTTCCTAAGGTAAAAAATAACTATTAAACTTTCATTACTTCTTTCGTTTCTTCTTTTCAGTCTGTGATATTGTCCATTAGGCAGGTATGAAAAGCCATGACGTCGTGTGCAGATTGTGTTTTCATGTTTCTTTTTTTTTCAACTTGAATTTCTTGGACGACTGTGTTCCGGCTCCAGTTTTGAAATTTGTGTTAAATTTAAACTATGATCCACAATTTTAAGGCTCTTTTTAACTTTTTTTAGTGGTACCTGATATTATTACTATCAATTATCGCCAAAAATGTTCAAAAGAAAGAGAAAAAAATAAAATTCGATGTCAGGTAGAAATTATGAAAAAATTGATAAAATGCCTTGTAACTTCTAAACTACATAAAATCGTAGAACATACATGGGGGTGATTCGGACGCCCCTAGTGATGATCTACCTCCCTAAATAGATAGGTGACCCAATATGGAAAGCTTATTTATCTAACTAATGCAAATTTTTGAAAAAATATCGAACGTTATTAAATATGCTGATACTGATATTTTTGTGAATGGATGTTTGATACTCTTTTTCGAAAAACTATGAATTATAAGGATTTTAGATGTAACTCAGCAATGTATGGCATAGACATCAGAATAACACGTAAACAACACATTTTTTTCCGAATTCCCACTGGAACGAAGTCCGGGGAGTAAAAATAGCAATAGATAAAATGTATACCATTGTCATATATTTCCATAACTAACCTAAATAAATACTTTCCAATTATTTCAGAGGCCGGCTCAAGAGTTATCCTCAACTGAGGAGTTACCCACAACCGATGAGTGACCATTTGTTCTACTGACTACGCCTATTCACAAAGGTGCAGTCTTCCCTAGAGAAGAATAGGCAATAAACTCCGAGGGTGCTCTTTTTAATCGCATAACAAATTTTCTTATTTTAAATAAATTTGAAATAACTCTAGAGCTGAGCATTTCATTCCCATGGCTACTTGTCTGATAGATAAAATCAGAAATTCTGTAATAGCCCTTTTTGCAAAGTTTTTGTTTAATTACTGTCTTAAATTTGTCCAAAGGTAAATTTTGAATAATTGAATAAATTGACCCATGAAAGAGTTTGTGACCTTGTGGAGCCGACTGTCTAGTACATCCAATTTATATGCTTGGTCCTAGTATTTACATTGTGCCCATTACTATTTTTCTTAAACAAATGTTCATTTTTCTTCACATGTTAAATATTGTTACATAAACTGGGCTTTAGGTATCTCTCCTGTAACCTCTCGGGTGGTAAATCAGTCCATGAAACTGAACAACTTGCCCCACGGAACATAGGTCAAAATACGAAAAAAATATTTTAACCTCCCATACAAAATGCGCTATAAACTGATAGTTTGTATGGGAACTCAACATTTTTTTTTTCGTATTTTGGCCTATGTTCCTTGGGGAAATTTGTTCAGTTTCATGGACTGATTTACCATCCGAGAGGTTGCAAAAGAGAGACCTAAAGCTGTGTATATTGGGATGCAAAAGACAGAATATCTATTTCTTTAAATCTTTGTATAAGAGACATCTTATTTCAAAATATCTTTATTTTATAAAACATTCAGGATGCTACTTACATCAAAATTACATTAAATACATACAAAAATACATTAAAGGACTTAAATACATTCGTTCTTTGGACCTTACTGACTCTACGCGTATTGGCAAAGGTGCAGTCTTCCCCAGAGAAGAACAGGCAAGAAACTCCGAGGGTGCCCTTTTTAAAATTCTGTAATAGCCGTTTTTGCAACATTTTTATTTAATAACTATCTTAAAATTTTCCAAACGTAAATCTTGAATACACATGGAAATCTTTATGATAGAAATGTATACATTGACCCATAAAAGATTTTGTGACCTTGTGGAGATGACTGTCTAGTATATCCAGTTTATGCTAGGTCCATAACACTATTTTTCTTAGGCAAATGTTAATTTTCTTCACATAAAAAACTTCTACTAAGTTCTTGAGAGTTATTGTCGACCAAAGATTATCCCATCTTGATCAGATTCTAAGTCGAATAAGAAAATTGATCTGGATTTTTAAGACTGTTAGACATGTAATGTACGCCAAACTTTTAAACAAAATCTGTATTGCTCTTGCTCAATCAGTTATCACTTATTGCATATCTGTATGGGGCGGCGCTGAAACTACAAAATTCCTCAATGTTGAGAGGGCCCAACGATCGCTGATGAAAGTTATGTATTTTAAACCATTTCGGTTCTCAACAAACGCTTTAAAAGACAGCTTAGCAAAAACTGAAAAACCTGGACTCAGACAATCGTTCCGAATTATTTTCCAGTGAAAATTTTCTCTGGATTTTTTGTTTTCATGGTTTTTAATATTTTCTGCTTATTTTTTTTATTATTTAATCGAATACACTCCACTTTGCAATAAAAACAATCATAACAGCGTAAAACACGAAAACCAGCAATATAAACCGCACTCTGATAGCAGCGAGGCGCGCCTAAGAAGGCAAATAATGAAAAACTCCTTAACATGACGTTTCCGGGAAAATATAATTACTTATAGCTGATGATGGTTATAGGTAGATTCTACCATTTAAGTACCTATTTGCTTAGCTGTCCTTTACACCCTGTATACACTTAGTGACCTTATGTCAGTATGAAAACTATATTGGGTTGGGGAACCAATAAATGAATAATTAAGCTTTTTGGCAAATTTGAATCGCTATTTCTCACTTATTAACAGAAATTGGCCCTTGATGGTACTTTTTCTATAATTATTTATACATTCAAGATTTTAATTCTTGAAAAAAAAATGTATTGTTCTATCACAGTTTTTTGTAAAAATGCGTTTATATCTAAAAATTGGCTAAAATCCCCCAAAGATGATCATTTGATCCTAATTATGAACGTTTGGAGACCTATAGATGAACTAACATTTTAGTACGGGAGAAAAGCAAATTATGTATGATGATTAAATCATTATTTGGTTACTTGGTTTGGTGTTTGGTTATTTGTAGTATAATATGATTAAGTCGTAAATATTATACTCATTTACCTAATATAAATTAAACTAAATATGTCATTGCAAGAAATGCCTTTTATTTTTAGTATTATATAAAAAAATAACAATCAATAAAAAAAAGAAGACATGCTGTCATTATAATAATGAATCTTTGATATTTAAACATTTATTTCTAACAATCAGATAAACCTATTCTGCGTGTCTTTTGGTGATCTCGGGCTGTCTTCGGAAAAAAGTTGCATCCACTTTAGTGCTAACTGACATCGATTGTGTGCACTTTGTTATGGCGCACTTCATTTATTACATAAGACTAGTATAAGGAAAAATAAGAATAGGCCGACCCCCTTCCCTCTGTTTAATATTTATTATGTAAGAATGTAAAGGAAAAATGAATACACGTTTGGTGTAATTATTTTTCATGTTTAATGTTTATTTTTCAATGTAAATTTTTGTATAAATGTTTATTTGTACTTAAAAAGGTACTAATAATAATAATTTTTTGATAGTCATAAAATTTGGTTTTAATCACTTTGCTCGCGCTTTTTCAAAGTAGGAGGTATAATTTTTACTTGCGCATTTTTGTGATATTACGTTAGTTTCGAGACTCATCCCACCCTCTTGTAAGAAAAAATAAGACATGGTCGAATAAATGAATTAATGAATAAGTCTTTATTTTCTTCGACCCCCCTGCCCCCTTAAATCGTCTTACTTAATAAATGAATGGCCTCTATGTAGTGTACCCTTGGGAATATTAATTTGAATACTTGCATTCGACAGCGATATTTCCTGCGACTGTACCATCCGTACAGTTTTCTCAAGAATGTCTTGTCCATATTTTTGTTCTTTACAAAGTGCAGATAACATCTTGGTTCCAAAAAAATTAGAAGACAAGAAAAAAATGACTAGGTAAATAGTTGCATGGAATACTTTTGTTGTTCACCATTGGGGTCACAAATATTACAATGAGACCTAAAAGTTGAACCAACTACTCAACTAGTTCCAATATTGGAGAAAAAACGCTATAAGAACAAATTCACAGAAATGTTCATCTTTATGACGCCACCTCTAAAAGATGAACGAATAAAATATAAATATATTTCTTAGTTCAAGTTTTGGGTACCAACCCAAAAGTTGAACGGAACTTGATTTCATACTAAAACAAAACCTCAAAAAGTAAACTAAACATTAAAAACGGACGTTCAACTTTTGGTTTGTAAATAAATATTTTATCTGAGTTTCATTTTAATCGTTTAGTTTCACCCTATGTGAACTAGTTTGTTCGGTATATCAGTAAAATAATGCAAATTCTCCAGAAGATGAACGTCGTTCATCTATTGGGTCAAATATACAAAGTTATAACCCATTAGGGACCATCCGTAAATTACGTCACACGTTAAGGGGGGCCGACAAAGTGTGACATTGTGTGACAAGGGGGTGGGAGGAGTCATAATTTTCGTGACGTCACATTTCATAACGCGTTAACTATTAACGGCAAATTTAACTCCCTCAGTCCCAAGCACTCTTTTTACGTTTTTACTTTGGTTGAGACAATGAGTTTTGAGTTTCCCAAAAAAAATAACAACACTATTAAGTACTGCTTTTATTATAAATATACAAAAAATGGAAAATATGCAAAATATGTGACGTCACGCTAGGGGGGAGTCTTACAAATGTGACCAGCTGTGACAAGGAGGGGAAAGGGGTCAAAAAAATTATGAAATTCGTGTGACGTAATTTATGGATGGCCCCTTACTTGAACAGTAGATTTCTCTAAATATGCACAAAATTATGAGAATTTCTTTCAATTTTAGACACTCTACTATAACCAATATTTTATTGCAAGCCAAACCACCTACACTGACTCTTGATTCTTTCTTTAATCGAGTCACTTATCGTAACTAGCTTCCCATACAATGCCGAGTTTTGGCGCGAACCACTTACGCGACGACTAATCACAAGCGCGTTTATGGCGTCACGGGGGATTTTATTTTTTTACTTGGTCGAGGAATTATTATATTGCCACACCAGCAAAAAATTTTTGCAGAGATGTAAAGTTAACGTAGTTTTTGAAATTTTAATTTATCGTTCGATTGTTCATCTTTTGGGGTGCGTTCATCTTTTGGTTCCCCTACCTATACGTAATATGACTCTTTATAGACACAAAAGTTTACCGACTCAACAAAAAAGAAGGATAGAGGTAATCCCATATTCACAATCTATTAGAATATCATTTGCTAGACGCCAATATAACAATCAATCGATCTATTTGTATAATACACTAAATAGGGTGCTACAAATACATACAATGTTGAAGTATGCCTACAAGAAGGCTATAGTAGAATGGCTGAAGAGTCTAACATACGAAGAGGTTGAAAACCTTTTGAAACGAATGGAATAGTATCCATACTTTCTTATATAAGGTCCTAATTTATTAGTCACTTTCCTTTTAACACGTTATTGTGTAGGCCAAAATATATCATTTGAGTCAAAAAACAAAAGCATAATATTAAATTTAAAAGGTCTTGAAAAATTTTGTTATGATATTTTTTCATTACTATGTTGAATAAACCCATCCATTCAAACGTAAATAATAATGGCAGTAGTAGAGCGGGCGAGCGGGGAGTGGACGGCTATAATCGAAAGAGAACCATTCCTTTATCTTTAAATGGAATTTTTTTTTAAATTTTTTTTACAAAATTTAATTTTCAGATAATTTATTTTTATGGTGTTTTTTGGAATACTATCAACCTATACAATAACGCCTTAGAAGGTAAGTGACTAATAAATTAGGACCTTATATTATCGGCGATAATTTTACAAGCAGTTTTATTTCTATTTATATGTATACATTTATTTGACTCATTCGTTAGTGGAAGTTGTAGTTGGTACAACTTCCGATCCCAAGACATCATTTCGCGCGTCGTAGGGCTAACGCATGCACGTGATAGAAGGGGTAAATTATAATTCGAAATAAAACGTCACGCGTCAGTTCTAATCGCTCTCTAATTCAGACTGTTTTGTTAAACCTATGAGTACATCTTAGTTCTACCATATCAATGACAAATAACAAAGGACTTAAGTCAACCTTAGACAACTACTTACTTGAACTACAACCTTATTTCTATACGCTTACGATTAACTATATTTAAACGCACGCCGGTGGTGTGGCGTGGCTATCACGGCCTTCCTGCCCCAAGCTTTGCTCTCAAAGCTTGTCTCTATTTTACCTGAAAACAGAAAAATATTAAAACAAATGCATACAAAACATATTTAGAAGTATCTGAGGGACACTTCTTTTGTCATATTATTATTTGGCTCGGTCAACGACCCGATTCATAAGTGCTTTTTTGTCATAATTCAGGCGCGGTCTACGACCCTACTGAAGTACATTTTTTTGTTGAACTGCCAGGTGCAGTTCCCTCAGCACCTTTTTTTACATTTGAGTATTATTTTTGTTTTGCGATTCTGGCACACTTACATATTTTGTAAGTTGCTTACGCCACTTAATTATTTTATTGTTACTGAACTGCGATCCCAGCGCACTATTTCGAATAGTCGCTTACACTTTGTTTATTAATAGTATTTTTTATGCGGTCCTAGCGCACTGTATCAGCCGCTCGCGCTACACTTTATATATTTTTTTTTTTTGCGGTCCTAGCGCACTGTGTCAGCCGCTCGCGCTACACTTTATATTTTTTTTTCATTTTTTTTAATTTACCTTATCTATTGGGCTTTACCTTATCTATTGGGCTATCACGGTCCCAACATTTTCGCCAGCTTCTCTGTGCCAAAGCCTGATTCTATCTTTGGGTACAATCTGTATTGTCTTTTTTTGTACATTTCTGACTTTTTACCTATCTTTAGGCAAGCTCTTGATAATTAAAAATGGCCCTTTATAACGTGGGTCTAGTTTGCTCAAGCGGGTTCGTTGTTGCTGAACGTAAACAATGTCGCCTTCTTTCAATTGCAAGTTGTTTCTTCGCAATTTATCAAACCTTTGCTTTGATTTCAATGCATTATTTCTGAGTCTTTCCTGTGCTGTAACTCGTAATTGATGAACATCAACAGCTGACTCAATATCAGGTAAATTGGCACTTAATCGCCTCAAAGCAGGTACTTCCGAACGAATGCCTGTTAATAATTCTATCGGTGTGCAACCGATGCTTTTTTGTAACGTTGTGTTAAGTGTTAATTGTAATTTCCATAGAACGCTCGACCATTCTGGTCCTTTTTCTACTTCGCAAGCCAGTAAGTTTAAAACTGTAGCAACGTATCTTTCAGCTTGGCCATTTGCTCTGCTGGCGCCGGTTGCTATATAATGTACTTCAATGTCCATTCTTTTGAGAAGTTCTTTTGTTTCTCTGCTTGAAAAATTTGTTCCTTTATCAGTAATGATTCTTTTTGTGGTTCCAAACAAGCTGAGTTGTGGTTCTAAGGCTTTGACAAGTTGCGAGCTCGTGAGGCTCTCTAGTGGAACCAATATAATGAATTTGGTATAGGCATCCACGAGTAATAATATGTATCTATAAAGATCATTCGATGTACCGAATGGACCTGTACAGTCAGCGTGTACTGTGTGAAAAGGGATTGGTAGTTTTTCTATTGGGTGTAGCAATCCTTGTTTTGGTCCACTCGGGCGTTTTGCAGATAAACAGGTGATACAGTGGCCGATATATTTTCTCACGAAAGATGTCATTTTAGGAAACCAATATTTGGCTTTCAATGATTCTATTGTTTTGTCTACGCCGATGTGGCATTGTTCATCGTGATACAGTCGAGTAAGGTTAAATCTCATCGAAGACGGTACATAATACCGTGTTATATTCTCATTTTTTCTCATCAATATTCCATCTTTTATCGTATATTCTTTCAGTTCATCAGGGTTTTCTTGTACTCGTCTCATTAAATCCATTGTTTCTGGATCTCCCTTTTGTGTGGCTTCCAGCCATGTCACTTGATCATTTATTAGAACATTTTCTGTGTCAACTCTTGATCTTGATTGGTCCTTCTCAGTTACTGGATTTCTACTCAGAAAGTCTACATGCTGTATGCTACTGCCTTTCCTGTACTCTATATCAAAATTAAAATCTTGTATGTATGCCCACCATCTCGCTACTTTTGGCAATAAGTCTCTTTTCTTTGATGTCGCTTTAACAGCATTGCAGTCTGTAACTAGCTTGAACTTGATGCCTAATAAGTACACTCGGAAGTATTTTAAAGCATATACGATTGCAAGTGTCTCGAGTTCATAGCTGTGATATTTAGATTCTTCCGGGGAAGCCTTTTTGCTATAATATGATACCACCCGTAGATCTTTGTCATGTCTTTGAAATAGTATTGCCCCAAATCCTAGGCTGCTTGCATCTGAATGCAATTCTGTTTCACGGTCAGGATCAAAGACTACCAACAATGGTTGGCTAGTTAATTTTTCTATCAAGTACTTTCGTGATATTTCACATTCTTCGGTCCAGTTGAATTTTATATCCTTTCTCAGCAGATTGGTAATACATGCTGTTTTTGTCGCAAACTCTGGTATATATTTACGGAAGTAACCAGCTAAGCCCATCAATTGTCTAACTTTTTTTACATTTGTTGGTACTGGAGCATTTTTCAAAGCTTCAATCTTTGCATTTCCAGGACGAATTCCATCTTTAGATACAACTCGACCCAAATACTCAATTTCCTCTTGCAAGAATTTGCACTTTTTCAAGTTTAAAGTAAATCCAGCATCATCTAATGCTTTGAGAACTAAGTCTAGACGTTCTAGGCCTTGCTCTATGGTCATGGAAGGTATTATTACGTCATCAATGTATGAGAGGGCGATGTCATCTTTCAACCCTTTGAGCGCAGTATTGGCGGCCCTTTGAAAGGTACTGGGTCCGTTACATAAGCCAAAAGGAACTCTCATCCACTCATAGTGTCCGTCCGGTGTGACGAAGGCAGTTTTCTCAATTGAATCTTTTCCTTTGATAGGTATACCATGAAAACCGGAAGCCATGTCAAGAACAGTGTAAAATCGCGCTTTTCCCAATCTGTCCAACTGATCGTCAATCAGAGGTAACGGATATCTATCCTTTACAGTAACACGATTCAGTGCACGATAATCTACGCACAATCTGTCGCTTGAGTCCTTTTTCTTTACTAATATTATAGGCGACGCGTAAGGTGAAGTGGACTCTCGTATAATATTATTATTAAGGAGCTCGGTTATTATTTCTTGTACTTTAGAACGTTCAGATGCCGACAAACGGTATGGATGGTAAACAATTGGTTCACAAGTCGTGGTTCTAATTTCCATGCTGCCTGTTTTGATTTCACGGATTTTGTTCTTCGAAGCAATAAGTCCAGAGTACTTTATCAACAGTTCTCGTAACTGAGCTTGAGCTTGTACAGGAACGTGACTAACACAGTTTTGTATAGCGTCCTCCAAGTTATAAACAGTTTCATATTCCTGGAACTGGGAGCGTCGAACAATTATTGTAGTACCTTTGCAGGAAGTTATGAACATTATATCGGTTGAAGTTATAGCGTCTCTGCCTACTATTGCGTCGTACCGTATTTCTTTGTCTTGCACAATATAAAAATCAGTTTCTAATGAGACATTTTCTAACTGGATTATGACAGTAATTTTTTCCGTAGAAGTTAGTATCTCATTGGAAAGTCCACAAAGGTAAATATGCGAAGGCTGCCGGTGTACACCCAAAGATTTCGCTAATGATTCTTTTATCAAAGAACACGATGCTCCGCTGTCAATTAGAACATATATGAGTTTTCCATTTACTATAATAGGAGTGGTACATACCCGTCCGTTGGAAACAGAGTTGATATCTTTGGTTCGTTTATCCATTCGTTGTTTTGTCCAGCACTGTTCCGTATTGTGGCCTCTCTTGTGGCAAAATGTAGTTCTCAGATTTCATTTTCACGTCTTGTCTACTTGTTGAAGGTCCATCGCTTATGTCGGTACTCTGCGTAATTGCTTTATTTGGCAGCTTGTCCACACTCGTTCGGCATTCACGTAAAAGATGTCCAATTCGATTGCATCGATGACACCGCTTCAATTCTCGCATAATTCTCGGTCGTTTAAAACCTTTTGAATCATAAAATGATTCAGAATTATCTTCGCTGTTTTTTTCTGTGTTTGTATTAATTGTTGGAAAAGTTGGGATATAACGAGCTAACTTCTCATAGAGCATTGGGATTGTAATGGCACTACTCGCAATTGATTTTGCATGAGGATCGGTGATGCCTCCCGTAATCAGCTCAATTATCTCACTTTCTTCAAATTTAAGTCTCAACTGTTTCAGAATTCGATGTTTCTTTGCAGCATAAATCGACACTGTAGAGTATTGATCACTTCTCATATTTGCAGCAATCTTGAAGTCTCTGTGCAAGTCTCTACATTTTGGAAAAGTGGTGGTCAAATCTTCCTTAAGTGCTGGCCAGGTCCGATTAACTGGGGTCCACTCCTTGTAAAGATCTTTTGCTGGTCCCGCCAGAAACGGTACACACCTTGCGATTGTTTCAACATCATCCCATTTGTGTCTATTTGCTAAAGCTTGCACTTCACTGCACCATTCATGGGCCTCGATAGCTCCGATAGTAGGGTTAAAAGTTGGCAATGCAATAGCTTTACTTGTAGAGTTAAAAAATGGTTGTGTTTCTAGTTCATTCACTTCAGTCACTACACTATCACGATTGTTATTCTTTCTTTTTCTATTTTTATCACTCATTTTTACAAACTATAAAATTTATTGTCCACTTAAACTTTTATTATTGTCCTTACTTATATTTTATTTTTAAATTGTGGTGCGCGAATCCCACTTCTGATGATAGAAGGGGTAAATTATAATTCGAAATAAAACGTCACGCGTCAGTTCTAATCGCTCCCTAATTCAGACTGTTTTGTTAAACCTATGAGTACATCTTAGTTCTACCATATCAATGACAAATAACAAAGGACTTAAGTCAACCTTAGACAACTACTTACTTGAACTACAACCTTATTTCTATACGCTTACGATTAACTATATTTAAACGCACGCCGGTGGTGTGGCGTGGCTATCACACGCATCACTCACACATACACACACACACATGCACGTACACACACATACACATCTACATACTCTTATATTTTAAATTAAATTAGTTATTTTTTGTTTTGTTTTTGGTTGATGTACAGTTTTTGTAATTTTAACTGGGAATGAGCGAGGAACACCCAACACAAGCAAATCAATGCTTACTGAGCTGGCCTCAAGTGAGATAATGTAAACTACTCATAGAAATATATATTTTTTTATTTCATTTCATTCATTTTTTCATAAAAGAGATACTTTTCTCAGGCATAGTGTAAAAGTCAGTAAGTGCGGGACGTGAGGGTCTTGCTGTATCATGGGCGAAAGGCTGACCACCTCTCACCATTACGTTCCATCTAATAACTCTCAACATTTGTGTCAAACGTGGCATTAAGTGGTTTTCTAGAACCACTGATGATCTGCCTAGCCCGTTAGGGATTACTGGCGTGAGTATATGTATGTATGTATAAAAGATTGTCACATATAATAAATGATTATATTGGGATGCAAAATTCAGAATATTTATTTCTGTAAATATTTGTCTAAGAGACATTCTAGGTCTCATTTGATAAATCGCGCGAACAGCCCTTTTCTGCAGAACAAAGATCTTATAGATATCCGCAGCGTTAACCCACAGTAAAATGCCATATGTCATTATAGGCTGTGGAAGTAACTGAAATATACGGCTCTCGTGGTCTCAAAGTCCGACTGTTGACGGATTTTTTTAACTGCGTAGGCGGCTGAACTGTGTCTGCTCGCTAACTCATCAATATGAGGACCCCATTGAAGCTTTGCATAAAGAGTATCTAATTTCTAAAAAACAGTAGTTTCCATAACGTTCAGTTTTTCATTCTTAACATGTATGTTTGTATTAACCTGTTTGAAATTGGGCAGGGTACATTTAAAACATTTGCTTTTTTTCTCGTTCAAAAAAAGGTTGTTTACAGTAAACCATTCAACTACCTTTGAGATCGTAGTATTCACGTCGTCATAATCGGAGTCGTGACCTCTTCACTTTAAACATGAGTGATGTGTCATCTGCAAATAATACGATCTCATAGGCGTCTTTAACAAGAAAAGGCAAGTCATTAATGTACACGAGAAATAAGAATGGTCCTAGGATTGAACCATGTGGGACGCCTATACAGACTGTGGACCTGGGTGACCTAGTGCCGTTAACCTCAATCTTCTGGATTCTATTACTCAAATAAGATCTAGAAGCCTCAGTGCGTATCCTATTATGCCATAATGATGTAATTTTTTGATCAGAATCTCATAGTGAAAACAATCGAAAGCCTTGGATAAATCACTGAAGACTTCCAACAGCATCCTGCGATCCTCCCAGGCCGCAAAAATGTGACGAATGAGTTCAACATCAGCATCGGTTGTTGAGAGACCCCGCGTGAATCCAAATTGATTAATATTCATAAGGTTGTTAGCGTAGAAAACCTAGAACCTCTGATTGCACGCGACTGCGGCCAAGACAACAGCGACAAAGCGCTCGGTGGGTCCATATCCACCTTTAATGTAGTGATTAAATAAACTTTTAAATTAGGACTTTATACATCTCTTTGCTCCCATAGAAATTGCACTAATGCAGCGCGGCGCTCCTGACCAGCGAGTAACTCCTGGTGGCGCGCAGCACGGAGAGAGCGGGATACTCGAGGTGCAGGGAACGACGCCCTTGTGGTTAACTCGCGCTCGCGGCGTATTTCTTGTGCCGACAACGGCTCATATTCGATGCCCCCCGCATGTGCAATGTTGTGTAGAACGCAACAGGCATTTACAATTTGGGCTGAAGTCGCTGGCGCATAATGAAGTTTTCTGTCAGCCAAAAGACACCTTAAAAAAAAATCATTGTTAAAACTAAGTAGTTTAGCAAGTCCCTTATTCAATTGAAACCTTACTTAATTACTATATAAATACCTGAATCTAGCCTTCAGCACCCCTATGCATCGCTCCACCATGGAACGTGCAGAACCATGTAGATCCGTGAAATAACTTTCGGGCGATTCCGGCTCTGCACTTAAAATTGGAATCATCATGCTTTTTCTTAAGGGATACCCCACATCACCTATAAATAAAAACACATTAGATAATAATGTAATTTTGTACGGACGGCCACAACTCAGGTTAACACACGCGTGCACTCTGTGCTGTTGTGATAAGAGCGGTTTTGCAATGGAAATGAAGTAACTTGATGCGTTGGCCTCTGTACAGTCACGGAATGAAAACCTTCGTCAGATTTCAAATTGATTCCTTTATCGTGCCCCGAGCACATATTACCTTTTGAAAATTTAATATAGAATTGATTGTTGCATAGAAAATTATGCTTTATTACTTCTGTTACAAAGTAAAAATTGATTTAGCTGAATATTTGTGTTGAATAAGATGATTATTATCATAGATAAGTTCGCAATAAACTAAAAACTTCTTTTGGTTAGATTTATGAAAAAACTAGGTGTTGTCATTTCTAATGTTTGTCAAAGACGTCAGACATCATAATTATCTTTTGATAGCAAACTTCAAGCACTGTTGTTTATATTGGCAGGAATGATTCTTGCGCAAGTGCAAGAGAAAATTGACATTAGATGACGGAACTTGTAATTGATAGCATTGAATTAAATGTTAGTAGCACTGTTTTTGTTCTGGAATATTGGCATAATTGATTCCTGCAATAGTGCAAGTGAAAAGCGGCCTTAAGGTGACGAACCTTTTTATTCCTCGACTGTACATTAAATATCTGTTAGATACCTAACCAAACCAAATATAATTTATTTAAATACTTACCTAAAAGAAAAACATCTTCTCCTCTTTCTTCTACAAGGTTTTTTAAGTATTCTTGTAGGTAATTATTCTCCCAAACCTTACTATCATGGGAAGACTCCGGCTGGGAGGAGTCTAACGCCATGATGTTTAAATCAGCATCACATATCTGTAAACACGAACAAAATAACGGTAATAAAAATATCAGTAATATGCTTTTTCGGCCACTTTGAATCATTATCTCTTACTTATTTAGTGACTGAGCCTTGTTGATTATTTAATATGATTTTCTATACCTGCAAAATTTTACTTCTTGAGTAAAAAAACGCATAAATCAAGATGAATAGTGTACTGCGCTTTTTTACTCTCTTTGTTTTGTAATTTTTAAGAGCTATGGAAGAGCCGAGTTCTGCAGCATCAAGCAAATTAATTGCCTACTAGGAGTTCCCTGTTCCCATTACAATATTTTCTAAAAAGTGTTTATGAAATTAAATATTTTACTTTTTTAAAAATGTCGAATGGGCAACTATGTAAGTAGTATTTTCTTTGATCTATCAGGATAGGCAAAGGACGGAGCTATACAGGTAAATCTTAGTGAAATAACCAAAACATTTTCGTCTTACAATCAGGTACCTATCTCAAGGAATTTGGAGCATAAAAATGCATACAAACTTAAAGCCTGGTACTCTTTCTATTAATAAATTGTTCCTCGTGCACCCATGGGGTTACTATGGAAACATGAGTGCCATCTAAGCACCCCAAAACCCCAGGAATTTTGGTCGCTGTGTAAAATCTGAAAGAAAAACGTGTCTTTAGACTCAAGATATTGTATATGACTAAAGTTATTGAATTTATAATTTTTTCCATAAATATTATCTTTATACTCAAGGTATGTATATGACTAAAGTTAATGAAATTAATTCAGAACATAAATTGGTCTAATTTTATTCTTACCTTTGCTTAATTCTATTTCTTTCGCTTCTACGAAAAGGAAAATTTACAAAGCGATTCAGTATCGCTGGGGTATTGAGTGCCATGGTTACCTCCCGAATACATTTGCTCACGGTGGGTTGGGAGACCTGGTGATGTCGGTTGTCTCCCACTGGTTTTTGATAGCACCCAGTTGCATAAAATGCTAGAGCAACGAGAAGCTAAAACAAATAGTAAGCAGTAATGAGTAAAAGCAAGAGAATTTATATTCATACTTAAGAACTTAGGTGCTTAGGTGGACGGGAGGCATATGTGGCCTTATTTCCTCGGCCAGTTCCAGGAACTGCTGGTGTGAGAGTCGATATCTTTTCCTGAATTTCGTCTCAGTAATCACAGGCAGCCCTTCCCTGGCCGAGTTATTACTCCGCCGTGTTGCGGCTCTCTCCGCTGCCGCATCCGCTTCCATTGCATCATCAAACAAGTCCCACCACAAAGCATACATTTTTTTCCTTCTTTCTCTTCTTCTTTTTCAGAAATTGAACAAATGGGGCCGAAATAAACTTTTATCAACAACTACCACGCACGCACAGATAATATTGTTATTTTGACAAATTTTTTCTATTGAAACGTTCTTTTTTTGACAGATAAGTTCCAATTGAAACGTTCTTTTTTGTTATGAACGATTGTTTTTTTGTTATGAACGTAACAAAATTGAACAAAATCGTGATCAAAAATGAAAAATATAACGATTATTGTTCTTTGGTAAAGTCGTTAAAATTAGCGCGATTAGGGCCCTGAACTGAACCCCAAAGTTACTCAGTATAGTTGTAAATGTTTACTGTAATATTTAATTTTTAATAATACTAGCTTTCCGCCCACGGCTTTACCCGCGTGGACTATTATTATACCTACATAATACCTACATATAAACCTTCCTCTTGAATTACTCTATCTACTCGTATTAAAAAAACCGCATCAAAATCCGTTGCGTAGTTTTAAAGATTTAAGCTTACATACAACATAGGGACAGAGAAAGCGAATTTATTTTATACTATGTAGTGAAGTAAACACTTAAAAGATCACTTTTACTTACTCTGGTAAACCTGAAATTAGCCTAGTTAAATAAACAATTGAAATAATAGAAAAACCTGTTTTATTTAACTTAAATTCAAAAAATTAACCCCTAGCTGCCCTTTTTTTGTGTTAAATTGATAATGAATTTTCTTAAAAATATTCGAATAATTCGAATATTTAGCCTGCAAGTATTCATTTTATTCGAATAGTAAAATGAAACGAATAGTACAAACCCTAGTCGGCAGCTTATAATTTTCACAGATCATAAACCGTTATCTCACGCCTTTGATAAAAAGGGGGGTGAAAATGAATTGCCTCGAGTTTCGCGTCAATTACTTTTTATAAGTGAATTCACAACGGACATACGTCACTTAACAGGTCCCAGCAAGGCAATTGAAACAGAACGTAGATGTTTTTTTGAAGGATGTCAGCGAATTGAAAGGTACAGAGTTCCTGTTGCTCCAAGGAAATATAGTAATTATGCTGGAAAGTATAATTACTATATTCCTGAGAACAATCGCCTTTATGATCGACACTTGGTAATAGAATCATGGGATTTTATGGACAGCTTGAGCAATAATTACATTCGGACCTTCACTGCCAGACATATCCAAGATATGATGACTTTGAAAGAAGCTCCAAATACGGGACTAACATTTTTTCAAAACATCAATGATTTGAAGAATCATGTTGTACAATTATACATACATGGCGAGTCCATAACCACAGCTGGGCCACAATCGAAATTTTAATGTTTGACTATGCTAAGAATTTCTCAAAATTTGTCGTATAAGATTGGCAAAGAAAACAGAATTTCTCGGGGCCGCGTTTAAAAGTTATCAGGGGTTGTTTGGGGCCCAGCTGCAGTGACGTCACTACAGCTGAGCCATTTAGCGGAGATCTGACTACGTAGAAAATTTCTCGTGAATTTCTCGAGACAAACGCCAAAATAAGAAAACTATCCGGTCTCGCGTTCAAAAGATATAAGACATTCGTTGGGGCCCAGCTGCAGTGACGCGTCACTACAGCTGAGCCACCTGGATCTCGAAAACGGGATGACGTAGGGGAAATCTGCTTGCGTAGATAATTTCTCGAGAATTTCTCGAGTATAATCATCTAAAAATCTGAGTTTCTCGGTGTTCCGTTCTAGAGAAAAAAAATATTCTTTTTTATCGTGAATAGTCTAGGAGCCAGATGGCCAAAGTGCGCACAGAACTGTTATTTTTAATATTTGGCGTGATTTTCTTTGGTCAGAGTATAACGTTACTATTTTTACAGTATTTAGTGAGAGAAAAGTCAATAATTTCAATGATGTTAATTAACTCGATCACTATTATATGTACAATATTTTGACATCGAGCTCTTAGACTACCTGAAGTAAAATGTACACTCGCGTACAACTGTCTTTCAAAGTATGAGTTATTTTTTATTTTTATGGCATGGATACTAGTCCTTTTAGTCAAGTCCAAGTTCGGTGGTGTATGTTAGACCACTTGATTCACTTTCACACTTTTTAATAAGTTCTTTATGAAATATGGTTCGACTTTAATGAGTGAAGTACAAAAATTACATTAAACATTAAACATGTAAATTTTACATTAAAAATTACAAAAGTTACATAGATTAAAATGAAATCATAAAAAATGAAAGTTGAAACACACTCTCGGGAGATGGCAGCACGGTTAGGGTCACATCCGACCGCGACGTTTATTTATTACAAGTGAAAATTGGAACACGTCGCACCACGCAGCGCCGCGCTTCGCCGCGCGCTGCGTCGTTCTCACAACAAAATGTTTATCTTTTCATGTAATATAATAAAGTTCAATTTTGAGTAGCTCTATTCAATTTTGGGAGCTGACCTTTAGGTAGTTCATAAATGGAGTTTTTTCTTTTAAGAGTTATTTATTTTAGAAGCGACACGAAGCCGCATAACACAGTAAACTGCAGTGCATACAAGACAAGAGCGAAGAAAGTTAAAAACGTTTGATTTATTAACATGATTTATTTTTTTCTTTCCAAGGTAAAGTATTTTTTGAGATCAAATATACTTAATTATTTACAAAACATAAATTAATCGTGCATCTTACCTACGCACTAAATCCACCAGTTTGTTTTTTAACAAAATAGGCGCTATATATTTAATTTTTGACTTATTACTTAACACTTACAAAATAATAGTTTAAAAAGGAGAGACTAATTTGGTCAGGCAAACATCGAAATTCAATTTCATGAAATCGGGGTTTGACCAGTCAAACTTCAAATATGTATTAGAATGTCTTTGTTTGTTATATTATATTAGTTGTATTTAATAAAACGTCAATTTAAAACAATGTTTATTTTTTAAATATTGCCTTAATTAAAATAAAAAAAGTTGTATAATAAAACGATATTTTTTAATTTTAATGTGTATTGTTTTAATATTGTCATAATTACAATAAAAAAATTCATTATTCTCACATGGTGAGGCATTATGACATTTTAGAATTGTACATAATTAAACATATTACTTATTAATACAGTACAGATCTACGTTTGACCGAGTCTGCAAGTCGCTTCTAGGATTGGCTAGGCAAAGCCCAAACAGATAATTTTACTTTCGACGTTTGACTGAAAAATTAGGTAGATTTTTTTTTGTCAAACCCAGGATAAACCAGTCATTCCGGGATATGCTCTTCGCAGAATGTCTATCATAACTGATATTAAATACCCTAATGGGAACAGTAACATTTGGGCTTACAATATTTAATAAAAGTTTAGAGCTCACAATTGATTGTATTTATCAAAGCGCACGATAGTGCGCCGGCCAAGTTCTAAGCACAGGCCGCGCGCACACCGTGCACTATTTACCCGAACCGCTTCGAGCCACTTTTGACCCCCCTGTATCTTCTTACCTGATTAGTAATAGATCTGGATGAAACTTTACGGACATAATGATACTATTTATTATACTTTGAATAAAAAGTTTCAATATTGTAGCTATTACAGAAAAAAAGTTATAGACTCGAGAAAATTGTAAATTTGGTACTCACTGATTGACTCACGCATTCACTCACTCATTGACAGCTCATCAAAATGTTTGACCACTTCTAGAAGACCTACAAAGCTGAAATTTGGCATTTAGCTAGTCGTCAGAGTAAGAGTAATGGAAAAATTCGAATATTGGAAATTGATCAAGTGCGAGTCAGGTTTTAGTCAAAATTATGTATAAGAATGTTGGTAATACTTCTCTAAGACTTAAAAATCTGAAATTTGGCATGAGGATAGTCGTTAACATTTAAAAAAGTAAAGAAAACATCGAAAATTGGAAATTGGTCAAGTGCGAGTCAGGTTAAAGTCATTATTATGTATAAAAATGATATAATATGAACAACGTTGCGATAAGTACTATAAAGCAAACTGAGCAAAAAGAAATTAAATCTCACCAAAAACATGAATGTAAAAATGTAGGCCAAGTTCTTGTACATAAAAAAAGAGTTGAAATCTAAACTACAGCCAAGTTAATAATAATCAGAACCGTAATCATTCGCAATCACCCGCCAGGGTTTTGAAATTTTAATGAAGGAAAAAAGTCCAACTCTAAAACTTACCTCCGCAAGATTTGCTCTTTTCAGAAGTATTGGTGTGATGAAAATTTAGATTTCAACTCTTTTTTTATGTACAAGAACTTTGTCTACTTTTTTTACATTTATGTTTTTGGTGGGATTATTATACCTACACGATACTAAAGGAAGAAGACTTGTTGTAAACCATGACAGACGGCTCTATTTGCTTTAGTGTATTTCTTTATTATATTACTGTAATTAAATTTTCTTCATTTCACTTTTAATCGCGACTGTACCTTTCTATGAAAATTAAATAGTCTTTTTTCTCTAGAATGGAACACCGAGAAACTCAGATTTTTAGATGATTATACTCGAGAAATTCTCGAGAAATTATCTACGCAAGCAGATTTCCTCTACGTCATCCGCTTTTCGAGATCCAGGTGGCTCGGTTGTAGTGACGCGTCACTGCAGCTGGGCCCCAACGAATGTCTTATATCTTTTGAACGCGAGACCGGATAGTTTTCTTATTTTGGCGTTTGTCTCGAGAAATTCACGAGAAATTTTCTACGTAGTCAGATCTCCGCTAAATGGCTCAGCTGTAGTGACGTCACTGCAGCTGGGCCCCAAACAACCCCTGATAACTTTTAAACGCGGCCCCGAGAAATTCTGTTTTCTTTGCCAATCTTATACGACAAATTTTGAGAAATTCTTGGCATAGTCAAACATTAAAATTTCGATTGTGGCCCAGCTGTGGTTATGGACTCATACATGGCTCGGAGTGACAAAAAATCAATTAAATTAATTTTTAAATGTGGTTCCTCAGTTTCTGGAAGAAACCCGGGGATCATTAGTATTAGCGGCATATTTAATGAAACTTAGAACTGGTGACTCCAATGAACGATTATGAACATTATTAAAAGTGTCGAGAAAAACACTGGAGAAGTGGATACATTGAGCTCGGTATCTTTTAACTGAGCATTTTTAGCCTAGGCATATAGGTCTACACACTATCAACAGACACATGTTTGTACAAATGCCTTGTTTGGTGATTTTGAAGAAGAAAATAGACCCTTATACCAGAAAAGAACGTATAGCTTACAGAAATAAAGAAACTTAACTAAACCTTTTTTAATGATATGCACAGATGGTTATGGTTATATTATTGATGTTTTGGGCCCCTATCCAGCCACCACTTCCGATTCAGATATTATGAGAAAAGGATTTTTAAATGAAAATTGCCTCTTACGGGAACTTTTCAGGTCCCAGCAAGGCAATGCTTTTATTTTATTTTGACGAACCGGGTGATGCTTTTATTTTGGATAAGGGTTTCGTGATGACTTAGCTCTGTTGAACCAATGTGGATATAGAACGTACGTACCTGCTAGAGGAGGGTGAAACTCAGCTTTCTACAATTGAATCCAATAAATCAAGAGCTGTCACCATCTGTCGCTGGGTGAGAGGGAGATTTTAAACTCTTACGCCAAAATTATTCAAATTTGGCGTCAAAAAGTTGGATAAAAGGTTTTGAAGTGGCGGCTGCCCTTTTAAACAAGTTTCACCCTCTCATAGTAGACCGTCCTGATGCTGGGGAAATTATACAACAAATAAATATAAATATGAACAGAGAAAGTGAATTAGCTAATTTTATTATAAGGAACCAATATAATAGACGTAGGGCAAATTTTCAGGTAATCACTGTTCACAACAACAATTTAAATGATTTTTCCCCAGCTTTCATATGACGAACTTATATTAATATCATTGGGTACCTATCAACTGAAGCAAGCGTGTTCTTTCTTTGGTGAACATGTAAGAGCAACTGATAGATATAATATAGAAGTGTGCAGAGAAGTGGACCGCAGCCTACTTAGAGAACTGTCAGCATCCAATGAGTCATGGCTTCTCAGAGGCCGAATACAGTCCAGACATATTGGGCGAAAAATATATTTTATTTATATACTAGTAGATACTTCTCGGAGAGGCAGAGAATCAATTATCCGATATTATTGTAATTGCATTGTAGGCAGGAGAACAGTAGGCTGCTGTGCCCATATTATGACTATAATATGGTACCTTAGTTGGGCAAGGTACCAAGACAATATAGTATGTACCGTCTGCATAACTCTTGGCCGATATTTTAATTATTATTGAAGAAGAGGAATAAAAACTTGTTTTTAAATAAGAGTACGTTTGTGTTTTCTTATTCAGTCCTATACTTATCAATTTCGACTTAGATAATAAATATTAGTCCACTGTACAGAAGGCAGCACATCAACCTACCCATCACGAGTATAAAATGAGCTATGCATGCGCGACAAACCGGAGAAAGTAAACAGGGTGGGTTAAAATGTTGTCTTCTGCACAATTAAATTAACAGCATATTGGTAGTAATTTATTTGTACAGATGACAGCCGCTGCTCAGAGAATACTCTGTCTTTCGGCTGTCCTGGTGCGTGAGGCATTTGTACAAAAGCACGTTAAAAACCGACGATGCCCGGCTCGGACCATAGGTTGTAGTATACTTAATAATTTATTTAGACTTTTGATAAATTAAAGAAAGGCACAAATATGACGAGGATATTTATTTAATACGTTTAAAACACAATTACAATATGCCTTGACCGGCTTCCATATTGCAAGAGGAATAAAAAAAAACAAAACAGGCAGAGACAATATAAAATTACTACCATAGATTATTGGTTTACAAAAATTAAGTGTTGCTATTAATGAATTTCAATACACCCCCTCAACACTTATATATATATATATTTTTTTTTTTCAAATTTTACTTTCAACTTTTACATTATATAAAATCAACTTAAACTTGTTTCTTATAAACTTCTTTTAAACAGACCAAACTTCTTATATATAACTTCTTTTCTATATCTTATGCATGCAACACCCCCTTTCGACAACATTTTAAATTTTTCTTAAACTAAAATTAAATCCCTTAATTTCACAAACTGAATTTTTCCTAGTGGTTTTGTAAATATGTCTGCAATATTATTCTTTGATTCTATGTACTTTAAATTCACATGACCTTTAGATACTTTATCAATAATGTACTGGTATTTTATATCAACATGTTTTAATCTCTTATTATTGTCATTATTGTTTCCAATACTTATAACACTTTGGTTGTCTTCCATTACAATAAAATTAACATTGTTATATCCAAAATCCTGTATCAATTTATTTAACCAACATCCTTCTACAATAGTGCTAGCCAAACCAATATACTCTGCCTCACATGAAGATAATGACACACATGATTGTTTTTTTGTATTCCATGAAATAGGACAATTCAAAAAATAAAATATCTGACCTGAGGTTGATTTTCTATCATTTAAATCCCCAGCCCAATCCGCATCACTATATCCCAACAATAGTACATCACTAACATTGCTATGTTTAAACATAAGAGATTTATTAATTGTCCCTCTTATATACCTGAGAACTCTTTTTAAACATTTATATAATGCATTAAATTACTTGCACATTTTAAGTATCGGCTAAGGAAATTTACTGCCACAATTATATCTGGCCTGGTATTACAAGCATACAATAGACTGCCTATAAGACTTCTACATTTATTTTCAATATCATCATTTTCTGGTTTTTCTCGCTTTAACAATTCAAAATTAAAATTTTGTTCCACAGGGGTGTCTACTGAGTGACATTCAGACATTTGATACTTATCTAATAACCTTTCAAGATAATTTCTTTGATTTATTAATGTATAACCTTTTTCAAAATTTTGTTCTATATTTATACCCAAATAATTTTTGGCTAACCCTAAGTCTTTCATTTTAAACGTATGACACAATGTATTCTTAAAACTTTGTAATTCCGTACTGTTGTTACCAAAATATAACAAATCATCCACGAATAATAAAACATAGATAAAACTACTATCATTTCTTTTAAAGTACAGACAACAGTCATTCATAGATTTTTCAAAACCTTGGTTTTCCATAAAATCGTTAAACTTAGAATTCCAATAACGTGGTGATTTCTTTAAACCATACAGTGACTTGTTTAACTTACATACCTTATTATCTGGCAATTTCATGTAAACAGTCTCTTCCATGTCACCATATAGAAAAGCCCCTGTTACATCCATTTGATACACACCGAGCTTCCTCTGTGCTGCAACCGCCATCAATGTTCTAAAAGTAGTCAGCTTAGCAACTGGTGCATATGTTTCATTGTCACAATTTTTTTGTTGAAAACCACGGGCTACAAGCCTCGCTTTATATGTAGGAATTCTGTCAGAGTTTTTTATCTTAAAAACCCATTTACTACTCACTATGTTTTCATCTTCAGGAACGCAGCTAACTTCTTCCCATGTATTATTTTCTTTTAGTGTTTCCAACTCCTTCTTTATAGCAGCTTCCCATTTGCTCCTGTCAGGTCTCTTCATGGCTTCTTGGTAAGTAACCGGTTCATCACATGAGAAACTTAGGTAGTTGTTTTCTTCAGGGTCATCATCAGTGATATAGTCTTTCATCCATACAGGTACTTTTCTTGTTCTTTTAGGCCTAGACTCCTGTTTTTCATCTATGTTTTCTTCACTAAAATTTTCTTCATTTAAGTTTTCTTCATAAGAGTTTTCTTCATTTATGCTTTCTTCTTCTATTGGATTTTCTTCAGTAAATGAATTTATATCTTCTTCATTTGTACTTTGAAATGAGTCATTAAACCAGTTTTCTTCTTCATTGTTCTGTTCATCTTCTAATTTTTCTTCTCTTATTTCAGGAAACATATTATTTTCTATATTTATTTCTGTCCTTTTCTTCGAGTCTTCTATGTTTTCTTTTATGAATATTATATCTCTTTTAATTTCTATGTCTCTTTTTTCAGGTATGTAAATTCTGAATCCTTTTATGTTTTCCTCATAACCAACAAAATAACCAATATCAGACTTACTGTCGAACTTCACCCTTCTCTGATCAGGAACATGAACTGAAACCTTTGAACCAAACATTCTTAAATCTTTTATATCATATGGTTCTTTATTCCACCAAAGTTCGTATGGTGTCTTGTCTGAAATTCGACTTGGTCTTGTCCGGTTTAATACATACACAGCAGTGTTCAGGGCTTCAGCCCACAACATTTTTCCTAGACCGCTTTCTATTAAAATACTCCTTGCACACTCTGTCACGGTGCGCATCTCTCTCTCTATGCAACCATTTTGTTGTGGTGCATAGGCCACACTTCTTTGGTGTTGAATACCTTTTTCTTGTAATAATTCATTCATTTTTTGACAGCAAAATTCTTTTGCATTATCTGATCTAATGAATTTAATTTTATGTCCCGGGTTCCTTTCTGTTTCATTTATAAACTGCTTCAAGCATTCTGAACTTTGAGATTTATTTTTTAAAAAGTAAACTTTTCTGTATTTTGTACAATCATCTTTTAATAATAAAAAGAACTTTGATCCACCCAAGGACTCCTCCACCGGGCCTCCGATATCCATATGAATTATTTCTCCTGGTGTGTTTGATCTGTGGGAACTCGTTGGGAATGGAAGCCTATGTTGTTTACCTTTCAGGCAGGGCACACAAGTCTCTTCATCTCCTTCTTCATATTCTATTTTATTTATCTTGAGAATATTTTTCACATGTTCAATATTTTGGTGTCCTAACCTTGCATGCCACTCCTTTAACAAACTTGTGCATTTTCCAACCAGCGCCTCATCCCTTCTTTTGTGGAACTGCATAATATACATTTTATTTTGTCTCAGTGCTATGGCGCTAACACTGCCATCTTTTATAAACTCACACTTTGAAGATGAGGACCGCAGCATATACCCTTTGTCCAGGGCCGCACTCAGGGAAAACAAGTTCACTTTCATTTCTGGTACAAACAATACATTATTTATAACAGTGGGCACCCATACTTCACCGTCAAATGCCTCAACTGTAACAGTACCAATTCCAGTCCCTTTAATCACCGAGCCGTCTCCTATGATAATGTCCCTTGGCACTAGTAAATTTTTGAACTCTGTGTAAATGTCTTTTGTCGAACACATATGTTCCGATGCACCACTGTCCGAATACCACTCATTGCTCGCACTGTTTATTGCACTCATTGAAAGTGAGGTTATAAACGCATTTTGTCTTTGTTCACTTTTATTTTCACTTTTATTGTCATTTTTATCACTGTTTTGATTTTTATTTTTGAACCAACACTGTTCCGATTTATGTCCTCTTTTTTTACAATGTACACACGCCGACAGATCATTTTTATTTTTTCTACAGTCTTTTTTATAATGTCCCATTTTACCACATACGAAACACTTTCTTGATTTTTTAACTTCTGATTTTAATGCGACCGAATCCTTTTCTTGTTGTGAGTTACCTTGTCTTTGTTCTTCAATTAATAATCTTGCTGTCAGCTCAGCTAAAGTTTGTTTTTCTTGTGGTACCGAGTCCCACGCCGGTACGAAATACCGATATTTTTCGCCTAATGAGCTGATTATTTTCGTTATTATCATATTTTCCGGTATTTGTCCTTTTGCTTGTTTTATGCGACTAATAAGATCTTCTGTCTTCGAAATGAACGAAATAATCTCTTCACCTTCGCTCAGCTTTAGTTAGAAGAATCGTTGTTGTAATATATGCAACGATATTTCTGATTGTTGTTCGTATATGGTACACAATCTTGTCCAAATTTCATGCGCTGTATTACAATTTTGTACTTGTAGTATTACATTATTTGATAATCTTGTGACTATCACTCCCTGCGCTTTGGCATCTAGTCTTTGCCATTCCGCCATCTTTTTTAGATCTTCGGTGGGACATGGCATGCTTCCATCGACGACTTCAAACGCGTTGACGGCCTTCAATATCACCTTAAGTTGAAATTTCCAGGTGTTCCAATTCTTTGCACCCTCCAATTTGCAACCTTGTTGAGTGCTGCTTGCCGAGGCCATGGTGCCCCCATAAATTCCATCGTCACCCATCTTGACCGATGTATGTACTTTTTCGTTTCGCTTTACCGCGAACGCCACTGCTTTACCGCAGACCACTTTTTTTACGTGCCAACTTTATCTCTAGGTACGGGCTGGGCCCATAACCTTTTGATAAATTAAAGAAAGGCACAAATATGACGAGGATATTTATTTAATACGTTTAAAACACAATTACAATATGCCTTGACCGGCTTCCATATTGCAAGAGGAATAAAAAAAAAAAAAACAGGCAGAGACAATATAAAATTACTACCATAGATTATTGGTTTACAAAAATTAAGTGTTGCTATTAATGAATTTCAATATAGACCATGGAATGGAAGCTCGTCGATAATCATGAATGCGTGTATCGACATTGCGAGGCTGCTCGTTTGAGCAGTAGTCGAGAGGCAGCCTCGCAGTGCGCTCGATTTGCGTCTACACAGTCAACACGAGCCACCCACTAGATTACGAAGTTCTTTGTCTTCCATGTCGCGAGCACGCGAGGCAATGCACGTGCGTCCCTTGAAACTGAGCAGCTCCCCTTTCAGCACCGACACCCCCGCAAGCGAGTCGAGCGACGCTCGCGCGCGGAAACGTTCAAATTGGCTCGCGAGGTAAAAGCGTCTTCACACCGCGAGGCATGCCAACACCCACTGCATGTATGCATCATATATGACATTTCTTTCTCTGGGGTCGTAGAGGGAGTACGCCTGGGGTAGTTGCCTACCTTCATTCGCAATGCACCCCTATCATACAAGGTCCAGCGCGGGCGGCCGCGGCGGGGCTGTATGATGAAACTCTCATGTTTTATTTATTTATTTAATTTATTATGACGTCAAAAATATATGAAATATGATAATATCTGGGCAATCTGTGCAAAATCAACTGAAGAACACATAACCTCATTTTTACTGTATCCCCTATATCTCAGCTCCTGGATTGCCAAAAATCACAGAATTTTCGACGATTGTTAGTTGACATGTACTCTTTAAATATACGTTGCTTTCATCTTGTTAGCACCTAGGCCCAGGTTTGTATGAAACAGTATCCGTTTTCTTTAACTATGACTCGCCCGTTCTAATTTTTAAGTTTTTTAACTCTATAGTGATACATTCCTCGCTGCGCGGATCGTCAAAGTGCTGAGTTAGGAGTTCTTTGAATGTCGGCCACGCTACAACGTCTTGGTACCTAGCCAAGTTGCATTGACAGCGACTGTAGAAAACGAATAGAAACTTTAAAATGTATGGAAATGACAAAATGTAGAAAAGTGACGTCGTGAGCCTCCAAAGATTAACAAATTGCTAGCCAAGGCTTTACTATCGAATTTGACGTATAGGCGTTTATGCGTACCTTTTGACGCTTGGTTTCGCTAAGTCATTTATATTTGTTTACAACTTTATTTTCTAAAAAAAAAGTTATTTATTACAAGTTTCCGCCCCGAAAAAGACCTACTGACCGACTTATCTTAACAAAAGTGAAAGCACAAACGTGGAAGAAGATAAAGAAAGATTCAAAATATGCATTGGGAACATAATTTAATAAGCAAAGGTGAGTTTACAACCTGAATATTGCGGTAGTTATTTACTGAAATTCATTAAGATATTATGACTCCACTGTTGGAGATCCTAAACTAATTGTTAACATATAAGTGGCTGTATGATAAGTATATGCACTGGCATTCCTATGCCATAGTAGTTTAAAAAAATATTCGCCCTTTTTTTTTGCATGGCGTTTTGGTGTGTGCAGGCTGAAAATGTAATTTAACTTTCTTAAAGAAATAAACCTTTTAATCGAAGAATCTGGTATCAATAACTTCCACTGCGGTCCCATAACATTTATCAGGTTATGGGCCCAGACACAAGAAAGAAACCAGACAGAATTATAACAGAAATATCACTATGAAGAAAACAGACAACGTGGAGATCACATACAACAAGTATGGCGTACCACAGTTCGCCGGTCAAAACTATAGTAATTGGGAGTACAGAATAAAAGTGGTTTTGGCAGAATATGATTTAACAGAAGCACTGGAGAAGAAGGCTGAAAAAGAAAAAGATGCTGATTGGAAAAAGAAGAACGCCAGAGCAACCTCCATAATGGTACAGTGCATAGCAGACTCGCATTTGGAAATCATCAAAGACTGTAAGACAGCATCGGAAATACTACACAAACTCAAAGAAACGTTCGAGAAATCGGGGTTAACGTCACAGCTTCACGTAAGAAAACTCCTACTGACTTTAAGGTACGACGGTAAGTCTCTTGACGAGCACTTTATCTACTTTGATAAGCTCGTGAGAGATCTTAGAACAACTGGAGCTAACCCTGACGAGTCAGAACTCGTGTGTATCCTCATGCTATCTATGCCAGAATCATTCGACAACTTAACTACAGCACTTAGAACAATGTTTCCCACTGGATTAACCGTAGAAATGTTGAAGAAACGATTAAAAGAAGAAGACGAAAAGAAGAAACAAGAGAGCTTTGTAAACACAGCATCAAGCTCATCTGCAGCATTCTCAGCTCAAAAGAAGCCGTTCCCGTTCGACTGCTACAACTGCGGAAAGAAAGATCACATAAAGAGGGACTGCAAGTTCAAGAAGAAGCTTCAACAAAAGACTAAAACAGCTGAAATAGCTCAACGCTATGAAGAAGAAAAAGAGGAGGAACCGGAGGTGGCCTTTTTGATGGAAAGTAGCGAGCAACAAGAAGAAATAACATTCATTGTTGATTCAGGTACTGCAAGAACATGTTCCTCTAACCCGGGCAGAAGCTCAGGCAGGGACTGAAAGTATATTATGGGAAGAGGCTATAAAAAGAGAATTGTCTTGTCATGAAAAACATAATACATGGACAAGAGTTTCGAGACCAGTCGGAAAAGAAATAATAGAAGGTAAATGGGTTTTTAAAATTAAATCAGATAATTTAGGGAATAAAAACTATAAAGCCCGTTTAGTGGCTAAGGGTTTTCAATCATCACAATATGGAGAAACATACTCTCCTGTAGGGAACTTAGCTACATTTAGGTCATTGCTATCCATAGCTAACAAAAATAATTTAGAAATTGTTCATATGGATGTCAAGACAGCATTCTTACACGGTCATTTATCTGAAGAGATTTACATGGATTTGCCTGAAGATTTAAAAGAAAAAGATTTTGTGTGTAAACTAAACAAATCTATTTACGGATTAAAACAATCACCAAAGTGTTGGAATGACGAATTCCACACATACATGATCAAATTAGGTTTTGAAAATTCACAACACGATACATGTTTGTATGTAAAAGGTCAAGGAAGTGAGAGATTGTATGTTTTCTTATTTGTCGATGATCTATTAATTGTTGGTAAAGAAAATTACATTAGTCAGTTTAAAGAAAGTTTAAAAAGACAATTTGACATGGCAGACTTGGGAAATATAATGTTATACTTGGGTTTTACTATAGAAAGAGACAGAGAACAAAAGATTATAAAAATAAATCAAAGTCATTACATTGAACAAATATTAACTAAGTTTGGCATGTATAATTGTAAAGGTATTAGTACACCTATAGAGAAAAACTTAAAAATGGATAAGAATGAGTCTGAAAATCATAATTGTAAATTTCCTTATAGGGAACTTGTGGGGTCCTTAATGTACCTTATGATGGGAAGTCGTCCAGATCTGTAATTCGCTGTAACTATTTTAGTAGATATCAGGATTACGCTAATTATGAACATTGGACAAAATTAAAAAGAGTGTTACGTTATCTTAAAGAAACTGAAAAATTAGGCTTAGTGTATACAGATGATGAGACTGAATATTTGTGCCATGGTTATGTTGACTCAGATCGGGCCGGAGATATTGATGATCGAAGGTCAGTATCAGGATATTGCTTTTATGTTTATGGAAATATTGTTTCATGGTCCACTAAGAAACAGACTTCAGTTTCACTATCTTCAGCTGAAGCTGAATATAAAGCTCTCTGTTCAGCAGTTTGTACAGCCATTTTCCTAAAAGGCATTTTATGTGATTTATACCTACCTGTACAATCTGTATTAATATTTGAAGATAATCAGGCCTGCATTCATCTTGCATATAATAGAGAAAATAAAAGACTTAAACATGTAGAAATAAAATATCATTTTATTAGAGAAAAAGTGCAGGACTCGACGGTTATCTTGAAGTATATTTCTACTTCAGAACAAGTAGCAGATATCTTAACTAAAGGTTTAGGTGTGCAACAGTTTATTAAGTCAAGAAATAAGATGTGAGTTAATTAGCAATTAAGAATAGTATTTTAATTAAGTTTTGTTAAGTTGTTATAGAATGCGAGTGAGGCAGGGTGTTAACATATAAGTGGCTGTATGTTAAGTATATGCACTGGCATTCCTATGCCATAGTAGTTTAAAAAAATATTCGCCCTTTTTTTTGCATGGCGTTTTGGTGTGTGCAGGCTGAAAATGTAATTTAACTTTCTTAAAGAAATAAACCTTTTAATCGAAGAATCTGGTATCAATAACTTCCACTGCGGTCCCATAACATTTATCACTAATAAATAAAAAAATAGTAATGTGTGTACGTACGTGTCTGTGCCTGCGTACTTCCCTTTACTTTAACCTAATTTTGGCCTTTTTAGGCACTTGACGCTTAAAGTTGTGTGGCAATAACATCGTATTAGACCAACAATAAACGTACAGGAAAAAGATCTGCTGCAATAAATAAACAAGTGTTATGATGCCCTCAACTACAGCTCACTATTTTAGCAATATTATCTTTCGATGACTCTGCAAGAAAGATCTCAAAAAAGTAAGTTTTAGCAACATATTTTAGTAGGTGTATTTGTCTAACTATAACTTTCCAATCCCCATAAACCCTATGTGTTTTAGAATTCCAAATAAATTGTTTTAAACCAACTCCATAAAAAGGAGGTTATCTTCTTCTTCTTATCGTGTAGGTATAGTCAAGTGTTTGGTGAACTTGGCTTACCCTGGTGACAGAGTTTTTAAACCGCACAAAGTTATCAATTCGACCCGTATGTAATGTCTGAATTACAGTTCTTGTTGGTTAGTCTAATACCAGTGTTCCACATAAGTGTATGTATGTATGAATGTCCGAGCATATCCACAAACTTTGCGTTGTTCCTTAAGAACAGTGCATTTTTCATCAAAATCGGTTCAATAGTTAGGTACCTACACAAAAAAAATACATACAGGTAATCATAAATAGGTATTAGGTTCAAATACACAGGTTGTATGAAGAAATAATATTTATTAAGTACCTACAGAGTTTTTGACTGTGTAAGTACCATACTCAATAATAATTTTAATATTTTTTTAAATCCATGTTCTTCTGTTCCAGGATTAACAGTTAATTTGCCACAAACTATGTACTCGATGAGGGCTGCACCTTCAAGAGCGCCATGCGAAGCGAGCTCCTTCACGGCCAAAAAATATTGCTGGTATGTCTCATTGGGTTTTATCTTACGTGTTGCTAATTTCTTATGAATCACTGCACTATTATGTTTACGGCCAAATTCGCCGATTTGTTATTTTTGTAAGTTATTCCAAGATTTCACAGCACCTAAGGCACGCAAAAACATACAAGCAGAGCAGTGCCTTTCAGCAACTTCTCTGCGTACATCAACTTCTCCGGATCAGTCCATTCCATCACATCACTTATTTCTTCGAATTCTCCGATCCAGCTGTGTATCGGGTACGTGTCGTCGCCAGTGAAAGGTATAATTGAGTCTTCAACGTCCTTAAACGATACTACAGGCGGCGGTGGCGAAGTCATTTTTGGCGGAGAATTCTGTCTTGTACGCGGCATTCGTTAATTTGTTTACAATCTCAGTGACAGATGTAGTGACGTCTTTGTTCAAAAATCCTGTTTGGATACACTCGTCGAGCCAAAAAAGTTCTTTCGTTCGTACGTTCTTTCTTTATCGAATTTGGAAAATGGCAATACTGAAGTTCACTTTCTCCCAGTCTTCTCGTTTTTTCCGAGCACGTTGCGATAATTTTAATGTTCAAATCGCAGCTTCTTGAATGTTTTTTTCTATTTTTTCAGACTTGTTTCTTCTTAAAATTGAGAGTTTTCTTCGGCAACAAGCGTCAAGCGCAAGCGAAAGAAATAGGTTTTCGTCTTCCGTCTTCAGTCGTCTTTAATACGTCTTTTTTTCTTGATATCTTCGTCTGCCGTCATAATCTTCATGCTCCCCACATCCCGGACGAGCCCCCAATTGTGGGAGTAGGAAGAACAAAGAACGAATGCCTTGATTATCTTTTAAAACTTTATTTTTTATAAAAAAGAATACAGCCTCTGCTCACACACACAAAATCAATCTATCTGTCAATGTCAATCACAAACGTCAAAACATGTTTTTATTTTGGTAAAGGCAAAAGAATGAAAATATTGTACAGCCTAGTATCTAGTCTATACATACTATTTTATATATAAAGCAGCGGTTTAAAAGTTATTTGCAAAAAATCTGCCATCATTAGAAATTTTCATTCGTAAATGAGTCGACACAAATCCCGGTTGTATTTATTAGTTATTTCGGTTCGCTAAACGGGAACGGAACGCTACGGTTTACCGGGATGTAGACAAGCCTCAAATTATAAAACTTCTCTGCGTCTGTAATGGACTATACTACTATATCAGCCTATTGCAGTCCACTGCTGAACATAGGCCTCCCCCAAGGTGCGCCACTTTGCACGATCCTCCGCTGTTTTCATCCAGCCACTACCCGCTATCTTCTTTAGGTCATCTGACCATCTGGCTGGGGGGCGTCCTACACTACGTTTGCCAAGACGTGGTCTCCATTCGAGAACCTGTCTACTCCAACGCTCGTCGGTTCTGCGACAGACATGGCCAGCCCACTGCCACTTCAGCTTGCTACACTTTTGGATAATATCCATCACTCCGGTTTTCTGTCGGATGACCTCGTTTCGGATTCTATCCCTTAGCGAGATCCCGAGCATGGAGCGCTCCATTGCTCGCTGAGCGACGTGCAATCGGTGGGCCAACCTCACTGTCATGTTCCACGTTTCGGCTCCGTAGGTCATGACTGGTAATAATCAATGCGTAATGGACGCAGATGTTAAAATACCTCCTGTTCTTTAAATTTGTCCATTCGTCAATGTTCAGACTGAATCTAGCCGATTGACTTGCCTTTGGATTATCGTAACTGTCGTAACAACTCAATAGTTTTTCCTTTTTTCAGGAAAAACTATTGAGTTGTTTTTCCTTATACAATATTATACAAGCGTGAGCGTATGTATGTATGTAGTTTCATCACATCCGCCTCATTGTTCGGTAATTTGAATCCTCTGCGCTGGATGGAGTCCCTTATTAATTCGCTTCTAGTAATTTGTCGAATCGTGAGACCATCTTCGCCAAGTGACTGACTGCTTGGGTTGTCAAAAGCTGAGGGTTGTTTGAGTTATTGGTCTTGACTTCTTTGATTCCGGTGGCTGTTCATCTTCATTACCAGCAGTTGAACTAGTTTAAGTTAGAGCTTTTCATAGAAAATTATTTACTGGGCACTTATTGCAATGTGCAGCCGCTTCATTTTTGATTTTTGATAAGTGTTGCCAAACTTTTGATCTTTCTGTCAATGTGGCCAACTGTAAAAGATTTAACTCATACTTAAGAAGGTACAAAATAGCTCACGCACACACGCTCCAACAATCGAGTAGGTAAGTACCAACCAAATGTTTTCTATTATATCACATCGATTTTATGGATTTATAGGCAGAAATTCAAAAAGGCTAATCTACGTAACCTCAAATATCTTTCCTTACTAATTCATAAACAAACATATTTTGATTACACAAGCACGCTTTAAATTCATTTAATTAAAAGTAAATCGATGATTTACAATTAAACCGAAGCTTGGAACTATATGTAGTCTCAACTCACGGCAACACGCACCACGAGTACCACGACACGTTTTGCCGTTGAATCTCAGCGGGTAACTGACTGGTAGAGCCCTGCTGAATGAAGTATGGCAGTGAGTGAACAAATGAATAAAGTTCAAAACTCGAGAATTGTCGAGTTCCGGTAATTTTTTTCTCGTCTTGAATGAATCCAAATTTCTCGAGTTTTCTCGAATTCGAGAAAGCTCGAGCATAAACCCTAGTTATTACATTCTGAAAGGAGAGAACGCCAAACGAAATAGCCTCGCAATAACAATGACTGCGTGCGAGTAAATCATAGACAAATGACGTAGAATTGGCATAAAATATGGCCACTTAAAGAGATGACCTAAAAATATACCGATTCAACCTAAATGGACCAGGCAAATACTCGCACCACGGACTCAGTACGGTAAACAGATTCTCAGTACGGTAAACTAATCCTAAGAACGGCATTATATGCAATCGTATTCCTTTGCCAAACTGTCATGTCAATTAAAAAAAAAACAACCTGTTTCAAATTGTATTGTCGTAGACACATTACTATTATTAATTTGTGATATTGTATTGGTTGTTCATTTCCGAGTGTTGTCAACAATTATTGTCTAAAGCGTATATACCTAAGTATAAACATATATTTGTAATTATCTGGTAATTTATTTATGTAAATATAATTAAAAGTATTGAACTGATTATTGTGGTACAATGAAACTATAAACAATTGTCTCCGATTGGTTACTCGCTAACCCACCAATCACGTGATTGGTGGAGAGGGTAAAAGTTTATAATGGTGGCGAGCAACACATTCGGCGACAGTTTTTTTTTTGAATTTTGTGAAGAACAGTTGGTGGTAAAGTAAAGTTGTTAAGTGCTGTATTAATTGTGTGGATTTTCATAATATACAACTGTAAGTATTATGCGTGCATTTTATTTTATTCTTACACCCAGACTAGGGAATAAATTTCGTTACATCACATTTGAATTACCGTTGTTTAGTAGGCGAGAAATTTACGCCGTAACATCTCAGAAGTGGGATAAGGTGCCTAATTCTGACGAGTTTTTTTTTCTTTTTTTTTTACTCCTGTTACAAATGACTAAGCAGTTAATTATGTAAACCGATTGCTACTCTGTTGCTTTTGGGGTCCCCCTATTAATCACCTACTATATATAAAAGTCTGTCATAAGCAATATTGCACGTATGGTGATAATTTTGCCAAGTTTTTACATTATTTATTTATTATTGGGTAAGATTATACTGGTACGTACGTTGTTTTCTACATAGTTCGATCTTTCCTAAAATATGCAACGTATTTTCATACGCATGAATGTCAACCACCGAAATGACTAGCCAACTGCTGATACACTTAGATAATGCCAGTACGTTAAGGACTGTTGCTACGCTACTACGACTAGTATACTGCTGCTGCTATACCCAGACTATTGTCGCAATACTGAGTCGCTACTGCTTAGCCATAGGAACATGTACTTAGTAAACCGTTTAGCTATTATTGATATGACACGCTAATATTACACATTTACTAGTGTAAAAAAAATCGCTTGATATGTTAATACTGCGCGTATTGTATTACGTTTCAGGGCATTATGAACGGGTCTCGCGAGCGCATACTGTACACTCCAACGAGCCCCACGCGGAGCCGTGCAGGCAGCCGCCGCTGTCGGAGCCCAAAGAGGCGCCGGTCAAGTGGCAGGGTGCGCCGCTCGCGCAGCCGTTCAATGCGGAACTCTAGAGGGCGGGTCAGCCGATGCTCGCCCAACCAACCGGAGCGACCACGCAGCAGACACAGCCAAGCTGGTAGATGTTCACCTCTGCAACTGGGTCAGCCCAGTCGCGAGCGACGGAGTCGCAGTCCGCATCAGCGGACCGACCATCGCGAACGGGTGAGTGCGTGTGGCAGCAGGCATACGCCGCGATCACGCAGCCGAGCCAGCCCACGCAGCCGTGAGCGGAGGAGCCGTAGCCCGCATCGGCGTGCTACCGCTCGTGACCGGGCTAGCATCGCCGGTAGCAGCAGGCGGTCACTGCCGCGGCCAGAAAACCGCGATCCTGAGCCTAGCAACACTAATACTACGGGTGAGTCTGTTAATAATCCTCAAAATACAGTTTCGATCAGTGATCTAGTAACGGTTCTGAAATCGCTCAGCGGTGGTAGTTTGGATAGGCTAGGGTCCATGAATAATACTGTACCTGAATTCGATCCATGTAAACGCGAACAGACTATGACCATGTGGATACATAAAGTTAATGAATGCGCAACAATATACGGTTGGACTGAAAAACAGGTTATTCATTTTGCTCTGCCTAAATTAAAGGGGGTTGCTCAGAGGTGGTATGAGGGCCTCCCGTCTGTGCTGTTTACATGGGTCGAATGGCAGGAGAAACTTTTAGCGGCGTTTCCATCTGAGGAAAACTATGGGCAGATGTTAAGCGATATGCTGGCTAAGAGAGCACGATTTAATGATTCCCTTGAAGAATATTATTACGAAAAGTTGTCCGTTATAAATAGATGTGGTATTAATGGTAAACGCGCTGTTGAGTGTATTCTTCACGGAATTGACGATCGGTCAGTTAGACTTGGTGCTGAAGCAGCTCAATTCGATGACCCTAATAAATTACTCTCTTATTTGCGAAATGCTAGAAATACTAAGGCGAAATGCTAGAAATAGATAGGAAGAATGTTAAGGGCGCAAACGCTCCGAATCAAAAACAACCAGGCAACACAGCCCCTACTAGGACACCACGCTGTGGTAACTGCAAAAAGGAGGGTCATTATACCTCTCAATGCACACAGCCGTTAAAGAAGTGTACCAAGTGCGATAGGATTGGTCATGAATCTGATCAGTGTTACGCGAAAGTCCAGTCTGGGGAAAAGGCCGTAATGCGCGTTGGTAAGGGTGATTCTCCAGTTCTCTTTGACTTACCAAATAACACCCCAGCAAAGAGTTTGAACGACTCAGATCCGAACGATAAGTTTATTAAGACGGCAATTGTTAATGGTTACCCTATTAAGGCTTTTATAGACTTTGGCAGTGAATGCTCTATGATAAAAATCTCCGAATTTCAGAACATTGATAAGCAGTATAGCGTTGACGATCTTCCAACCCTTCGGGGTTTTGGCAATTCAATCGTATCATGTATCGGAAAACAGCGAGTTAAAATTGTGATAGATGGGGTAGGTGCAGATTTAGACTTGTTGATTGTCCCTGACGATGTGATGCATGTTTCGTTAATGATTGGACAGACCTACACTGAACAGCCACATGTGGTAATCCACAAAACTAGTCAATCACTTGAAATCTCAGAGTTAAGTTGTGACACCCATACCAACAACAAGGTAAATGTTTACTGTAGTGACACTATCGAAATTTCTGGCCTATTGAGTATTAATGTCTTCACAGACTCTTCACATAGGGGTGAAGTCTATATTGAGGGAGGTCTAAGGATTTTTAAGGGTATACGCTACAGTGTACCTTCAGGACTATTCGAAATTGGGGAAGACGGCAAAGGATGTATCGTCGTTAATAATCCATCCTCGTCACCGTTACAATTGTCACAGGGTTCTCTTATAGCTAGAGGCCTTATCGCTCAGCAGGAGCCTGTAGCTACAAGGAAAATTCTAAACGTTAGGAACGTAGATCTAGAACCGATCAAAGAATGCGATGTGAATATAGGTGGGGACCTCTCTCTTGAGCAGCGGACTCAGCTTTTAAACTTATTAAACAAATATCGCAAGTGCTTTGCATTTGATTTATCTGAACTAGGAACTACAGCTGTAGGGGAGATGGCGATTGATTTGCACGATAGTGAGCCAGTCGTCTACCGGCCTTATCGTTTGTCATTCAGCGAGAAGGAAAAGGTTAGGGAAATGATCTCAGACTTGTTACAAAATGGTATTGTGCGCCCTTCCACATCAGCTTACGCAAGTCCCATCGTAGTTGTTAGGAAGAAGACTGGTGAGCTTAGACTCTGCATAGACTACAGGGCGCTCAACAAAAAGACGGTTAAAGAGAATTACCCTATGCCGTTAATTGATGACCAGTTAGATGTTTTATCAGGTAATAAATACTACACGACGCTAGACCTAGCTTCTGGCTACTACCAAGTACCGATAAGAGAGGGTGATAAACACAAAACTGGGTTCGTAACGCCGGACGGCCATTACGAGTTTAATCGGATGCCGTTCGGCCTTGCGAACGCACCAGCCACATTTCAGAGAATAATGAATCAGGTGCTCGGTTCCATGCGGCACAAAGAAGCATTAGCCTATCTGGATGATACGATAATCCCTTCTAAAGATATCGAAATAGGCATGCAAAGACTCGAAAATGTACTAAGATTGTTTTGGGAGGCCGGCCTTACACTGAAGTTGTCGAAATGCACTTTCTTTGGTTGTTCGGTTGATTATTTGGGTTTTGAGGTGTCTTCAGATGGTATTCGCCCGGGATTGAGGAAAGTTGAAGCTGTGCAAAAGTTTCCCGTGCCACAAAACCAGCACAATGTGCGGCAGTTCTTAGGCCTTGCAAGTTTCTTCAGGAGGTTTGTTCCTCGCTTCTCGGTTATCGCCAAACCACTTACCTCGTTGCTGAAGAAAGACTCTAAATGGTCCTGGGGTTCAGATCAAGAAGAATCATTTCGCCAACTTCAAAATGCTCTCTCCCAAAGGCCATTATTGGCTTTGTACAATCCTTCCGCTAGCACTGAACTGCATACAGACGCGTGCAAGATTGGTGTAGCTGGTATTTTGCTCCAACGGGACGAAAACAATAAGCTTAGACCTATCGCTTACTTTAGCCGGCAAACTACACCGGAGGAGCAAAACTACTCATCCTATGACCTGGAAACACTTGCCGTCGTTGCATCTCTGCATAAGTTCCGCGTCTATTTAATTGGGCTTACATTCAAAATTATAACAGACTGCAATTCTTTACGCGCCACTTTCCAAAAAAGAGACATGATTCCCCGTGTTGCGAGGTGGTGGGAGATGATGCAGGAATACAACTTCAGCATTGAATACAGGCCAGGTCAACACATGGCACATGTCGACGCACTTAGCCGGAATCCTGTGCAAGAACCCCTAACTGTTATGGCCGTAGAGGGTTCGGATTGGCTGACTACCGTCCAGAGTGCAGACTCAGAGGTCCAGAGAATAATTGGTATTCTAAAAGACCCTGATATGGATAATATAGCCGATATTAAGTCCAACTTCAAGTTGAAGAACGGTAAACTGTTTAGGGCTACTGTAAATGGAGACAGGTGGGTTGTACCAAAAGGGGTACGCTGGCAGATAGTGAAACAAAATCACGACGATATAGGGCACTTCGCCTTAGACAAAACACTGGAACGAATCCAAGCTGTATACTGGTTCCCTAAGATGCGCAATTTTGTAAAGAAATATATTAACTCGTGCCTAGAATGTGCATATTCCAAAACATCCGGGGGAAAGAAACCTGGTGAGTTACATCCCATTAAAAAAATAGATATCCCTTTCGATACAATCCATGCCGATCACGTTGGTCCATTTGTTCGTAGCTCGCGAGGAAATATGTACATATTGGCTTTAATTGACTCCTTTACGCGGTATATATATTTGAAACCTGTGAGAAACACCAAAACCTCTACAACAATAAGAGTGTTTCGTGAATATTTTGGTATCTTTGGTGTCCCTCGTAGGATAATCACTGATAGAGGAACTTCGTTCACAAGTGAATCTTTTAAAAAATTTACCGAAGAACGAAATATCAAGCATGTGTTGAATGCCGTCGCAACCCCAAGAGCCAATGGGCAGGTTGAACGATACAATAGGACCCTGGTAGAAGCTTTGACTGCTAAATGCGTAGGCACAGCAGAAAATAAATGGGACGATCATTTGCCAGATGTGCAATGGGGATTAAATAATACCCTTAATCGAGGCATTAACTGCACGCCGTCGGAAGCATTATTTGGTATAAGACCAGCTGGCATGAATGATAGTAGGATTAGGTCTGAACTAGCCGATGATCTGTCATCTGATCATCAGAACCTATCCGAAATAAGAGAAAAAATAAACACACACGTAAAGACTTATCAAGAGGCCCAAAAGAAAGCTTATGATGATAAGCGTTCTTCTACGCCTAAGTACAACGAAGGTGATCTTGTTCGTGTCGAACGTCAAGTACCTGCTTCAGGAAACAGTAAAAAGCTTGTCCCTAGGTTTCAGGGTCCATACCGGATCGTTAAAGTTCTTGACTTTGATAGATTCCAAATCGAAGACACTCCGCTAACGCGCAAGAGCAATCGTGCTTACTCGACTGTTGTTGCGATAGATAAAATCAAACCATGGTTGAACTTTAACAGACCTCATGTCGATTCATCCAGCGACGATGAGTAGCACCCAATTAGTTAGAAACGTTTTATCGTGCTTTTTAAGCTTTTATATTTGATCTGATTATTACAATATATTAATTACTTAGTTTATACTTTTATTTATTTTACCATTTACTTGCATAATTATACAGAATCATTTATACCATTTTATTTTATACTTACTGTTTATATTTTTACAGTTATGCTAAACAATTCTTATGAAGTTTTACACAGCAATATGAAGGCCTTGATGCCCACATTTGGTAGTATTAACTTATTACTGTATGCTTTTGGCCTTGATGCCTTTACTAATGCTGGTTTATAAATTTATCCAGCTGAGCCTTGATGCTCAAATTAACACAACCTAAGGCCTTGATGCCTTCTACAAAATTAAAATTCTCATTTTTATTTTATACATAATAATATTAGTTATAGCGTATAAAACTGATAATGTATATCTCCTTGGCTTGTTTTCCTTTACGAGATCTGCTAACGTTTAATTGAAATAAATGTTATTGCTGCACTGTATTATTTAACTTTAGAATACAATTTGATTTATATAGTTTAGTTATATTATTATAACATTTTAGATAGGTAGCACGAGGACGTACTATGTATTTGGATGGCCGACTGTTGTCAACAATTATTGTCTAAAGCGTATATACCTAAGTATAAACATATATTTGTAATTATCTGGTAATTTATTTATGTAAATATAATTAAAAGTATTGAACTGATTATTGTGGTACAATGAAACTATAAACAATTGTCTCCGATTGGTTACTCGCTAACCCACCAATCACGTGATTGGTGGAGAGGGTAAAAGTTTATAATGGTGGCGAGCAACACATTCGGCGACAGTTTTTTTTTTTGAATTTTGTGAAGAACAGTTGGTGGTAAAGTAAAGTTGTTAAGTGCTGTATTAATTGTGTGGATTTTCATAATATACAACTGTAAGTATTATGCGTGCATTTTATTTTATTCTTACACCCAGACTAGGGACTTAGCAATAAATTTCGTTACATCACATTTGAATTACCGTTGTTTAGTAGGCGAGAAATTTACGCCGTAACACGAGTTTGGTTGGTTGTTACTTCAGGCAAGTTGGTAGAATCAGCTCTAACGAACTGAGCGGTATCCATAGTGTCAGAATCCAGTGTATTGCGAAAGTTCGAAAGTCCAGGAAGCAAAGCCAAGTCGTCAGTAAATATCAATCCAAAAAAATCAAAACCACGAAACGGAAGGTAACAATAGAGTCCAGGTAGCAAAACCAAGTCGTCAGTAAATATCCAAATAATCAAAACCACGAAACAGAAACAAACTCAACAACCAACAACTTAGGTTATGTGTCAACAAACTGTCAAACGTCTTTTTTTTTACTTTGGCAAAGGAATTAAACCGTATAGAATGCTGTAGTAAGTAAGAAATCGTAACCAAAATTTTAAAAATGTATTATTTTTTTATCTATAATCAAAATTATTTGATATCTTTTTTATTTGAATATGGGACCTTAAATCTGCTTAAAATAAAAAAAATCACATTATTTTAAAAATCTTGCACATAGCCCATTTGCCAAAATATCAAACCACAAAAGTTTTATTCTTTTATACGTTTCGTCACATATATAACCATTTATTTAGATCACTCAATCCGCATACGCGCGGTATGAGTGATCTTCAAAATCATTACCTTTGACCAAATAAATACCTAATATTCTTGTTGCATTTCAATAATTAAACACTAGGGTAAATTTGACAAACAATAATTATGACAAAAAAGTTATCGGTTAATGAGCAAAGATAAATATTATAAAATCTTGAATATGTTGTGTAGGGTAGACAAGATTTTTAATTTTGTCGGATTTTTTTAACACCCACCCTGATACATGTTGACTTTTTGATGCTAAACGTTTATTCATTAACTGATTTCTATCAGAGCTACACTATCTATAATTAAATGCAGTTGTTAAGTATAGTGCAGTGTTTAAAACGTTGTTTGTACAGTGTTGTGTTTATATCATCGCCAGTTTTTCCGTTTCGTGATGAGTTGATAACAAATAACAACGTAAGTACCTCGTCATATTATATCATAATTGCCCACATTATGGCGTCCTCATTACCTCGCTTCGAAACATTATTTGATGCTTCGATATTTTATTTCGCCCATACTTTTTTGTCAAACAAAATATCAATTTGGACCTTGTATCTGTATTGCTGGTCTTAGCTCTGATGTCTGAGGTTTCATTCTGAGCGGAAACAATGCATTCATGAGGAGCATTTTTAATGAAGTATAGACGGCTGCACATCAGGTTACCACAAGCGTGCACTCTGTGCTATTGTGATAAGAGCGGTTTTGCAATGAAAAGGAGTAACCTGATGCGCTGACCTTTGTACCTAACACAAAAAAGTATGAAATAAAATTATTATTTTAACCGACTTAAAAAAAAAGAGGTTCTCAGTTTGACCCGTATGTATGTTTGTTTGTCCGCGATTATCTCGCGTTTTGCTGAACCGATTTTGATGCGGTTTTCAGAAGTGTGTGTTACATTTAGGATATACACCAGAGCAGAATGGTAAAATTGTGAGGGAGATGCGTACTGTCACCGAGGCCGCTAGAACCATGCTACAGGCAGCATCATTGGAAAAAGCTTTTTGGGCTGAAGCAGTTGCCAATGCTATATTCGTGATTAATCATACGGGTACAAGTACTGTCGAAGGAAAATCTCCATACTGTCTGTGGACAGGTAAAGTATATGATATCTCTCAGTTGAAGGTATTTGGAAGTAAATGTTATATACATATACCAGATCAGTTACGACTCAAGTGGGATGTCAAAGGAGAGCCTGGATTGCTCATGGGATACGGAAATGAAACTAAAGAATAAAGGATCTTTCTGGAAAAGAATAGAACTGTTAGTATTAAAAAAGATGTTGTATTTATAGATAAGAAGCAAGAAATACCTACATAAACAATAGGGAAAGATAGAAACATGATAGAAGAAAATATAAATGCAACAGTTGAACAGAAAACAGGTATACTACAGGAAAGACAAGAAGAAACTCAAATAAAACCAGAAGAAGTAGTAGAACAAGAAGAAAGAATAGAAAATTTAACAGAAACAGGTAACGATTCAAGGACATATGAGGAAGAAAATCAGTCAGAAAATTTTGAAAGCGCAACTAGCTCAGAAACTGAACCTGAAGAACAGGAAGAATTAGGAAGAGGAAAGAGAATGCTTCGATTTCCTGAAAAATATAATGATTATGTATTACTCACCTTTGAAGAAGCTATGAAGACACCTGAAGGAGAAAAATGGAAAGAAGCTGTGGATAAAGAACTAAAATCACTAAAAGAAAACCAAGTTTGGGAATTAGTAGATAAAAATGAAGCTAAAGATCAAAAAGTACTTACCAATAGATAGGTATTCCGTGTGAAAGAAGACGGTACTTACAAAGCTCGTCTTGTCGAGAGGTAATGAACAGCAAGATATTGATTATGACGAAATATTTAGTCCAGTGGCTAGTATGTCTGCCATAAGATCTCTCTTTGCGATAGCAGCAGCAAAACAGTACACAGTCATGACTTTCGACGTCAAAACTGCTTTTCTCAATGGGGAGTTAAGAGAAGATGAAAATATATATATGAAAGTACCTTTAGGCATAGAAAGGGAAGGGGTAAAAATATGTAAGTTGAAAAGATCACTTTATGGTTTAAGACAGTCGCCGAGAAGATGGAACGAGAAATTTATAAAAATTATGAAAGAACTAGATTTTGTACAAACTAAGAATGAACCCTGTATTTTTAAAAATAAAACTTTTTCAATCATCATTGCTATGCATGTAGATGATGGACTTGTAATAGGACAGAGTGGGGAAGGTATAGAGAAAATTTTGAAAAAGTTGAATGATAAGTTTGGAATTAAAGTCAATAGAAAACCAAACATGTTTTTGGGTATGGAAATAACTCAAAATTCAAAAGGAATATTTCTGAGTCAGACTGCTTATGCAAAATCAATATTGCATAAGCATAATATGCAAAACTGCAAGACAGTGGAAATACCTTGTACTGGAGAAGATAAAGAAGAAGCCTTAACAGATAAAAAGGAGATAAAATTCCCCTATAGAGAAGCTGTAGGAAGTTTGTTGTACCTATCAACAAAAAACAGACCAGATTTAGCTTATGCAGTTGGTATAGCGTCAAGAAATATTGAGAATCCAGAGCAAAAGCATGTCACAACTTTGAAGAGGATTTTCAAGTACCTCGCAGGAACCTTAGGAGAGGGACTATTCTATAAGTATAAAGACAAGATTGAACTCAAATCTCATTGTGACGCTGACTATGCAAGTGATGTGAGAACAAGAAGAATCACATCTGGTTTTATCGTTATGCTAGGGAATGGACCTGTATCATGGGCGTCTAGAAGACAGCCAATAGTGGCACTTTCATCCACAAAAGCGGAATTCATTGCAGTTGCGGAGTGTTGTAAGGAATCAGTGTTCCTTAAATCGTTGTTGTTGGACCTAGGTATAGGATTGGTGTTTACTCTTCATGTTGACAACCAGAGTACCATTCAGTTAATTAAGAATGGAATATTTAACCGTAGATCGAAACACATTGATGTTCGTTTCCATTATATACATGAGTTGTTCTGTAATAATAATTTTGAAATACAGTATTGTCCTACAGCGCTACAAGTCGCAGATGTATTTACTAAAGCACTTAATAAACAAAAGTTTGTATTCCACAAGAACAATTTAGTTAAGATTGTAGTGTAGCAGAAAAAATGTAATAGATTAGTTTAGGTGCTCTTGCAAATGACTGGTTGATGATATCTTATCACTTTTTATGGCTTTCTGAATATTGTTTACTCTTTCCCCATCTATAATCAAGGTTATTTGTTATTATAGTGTCATAGCCACTTTTTCTCGCTACAATAAAAAATTGTTTTAATTCCTTTCTTTCTTGTATTTGTGATTTGTCTAAGTATACTGTAGTGTTCAATCCAGCTTTTCTCAAGTAAGCACTGTTCTGTTATGTATTTTTTTTATTCTTTTGTTTATTCATTTAAATTTATCGGGCTATTGTAGCATTTTTGTCCTATGCCTATAAAAGAGGAGTTCTTTAATATATCCCGATAGTTACGTTAAATATGTCGGAAGACATTTAAAAATCCTTTTTACATGCGCTTCTGTTTCCCAGAGTTTACTTGTCATCCATGAAGTGTAGAGATCTTGGCGTTATCTTCAGTTTAACTATCTGTAAATTCACTCGTATCTAGATAACTTCTTTTGGGACCTTTCAGCCTGCAGTTTAGAGCATTTTTTTTCTAGCAATTTTATTTTGAAATCCATTTGAGCTATTTTTAAAAAAATATGTATAATTTTCTGTTCAGCACTAAGACTTTCAGTAGTACTGTGATGAAAATAAATTTTATGTCTATCTATCTAGTAGTTTTGAAATCTTTGTTTAATTCAGATATAATATCATATTTTTGATTTCGGAAAAAAGTTTTGCATGGACGAAATGAGGTTTTTGTCATTTTCCTGCAGGTTCATAGTAAATTTTTGAGTGGACAATTTGTCGTCTTTATATGCTGAATGACTTGAGTGGCTTATTATGTTGGTTTAGTATTTGGACTTTCTGTCATCAAAGTGTCTCGTAAAAAAATATGAATCCGCTGAGGCATCGTAAAAGGAGTCATTTAATTATTCTTTATTGCAAGCCAGGAACAAATAAGAAATATATGAATATAAATAAACAAAAAAAATGTGCAAAAAGTTGGCCTTATTTTTCATGCAAAATTTTTATTTTTCAGTATTTTTACATCTAAGTTATTTTTATGATCTGTAGACATAGATATATTTTCGGATGTTTGTCTTTTTGTGCCAGTTTCTTATGGGTGCATAAGTATTTCCTTATTTTCGTTCCTTTGAGCGACAGAAAGGCACTTCCATGTTTTTTTATGTGTTCAGAAGACATCGTGTTATAAAATCGATTTAGACAATAAGAAAATACAAAGTTATAGTTATATTATTCCTAAAAGTGCAGGTTTTCAACCGAGGATATAAGATGATGGGGCGTGAGAGCTGCCATTCGATCTCGTACAGCTCACCGATCATAGGATGAGTGTATCGCTATGACAGAATTATTTATGGTAAAATAGATATAAGGCATATGTATAACTTTCATTTGTATATTTGGTGTATTGTTTCTGAATAAAAAAATATTCTGTTCTAGTTGATATGGCGAGAGAGCTGCCATCTGATCCCGTGATGGGGCGAGAGAGCTGCCATCTGATCCCGTGATGGGGCGAGAGAGCTGCCATCCGATCCTGTGATGAGTCGAGAGAGCTGCCATCCGATCCCGTGCTGAGGCGAGAGGGCTGTCATCCGACAACGTACAATTCTCTGATGAGCATATCGCTATGACTGAAGTTTCTTTATGGTAAAATGAGTTGATGGGGCGAGAGAGCCGCCATTCAAATGAAGTATCCGATCATAGGATGAGCGTATCGCTATGACTGAAGTTTTTTTATGGTAAAACTAGTTGATGGGGCGAGAGAGCCGCTATTCAAATCAAGTATCTGATGATAGGATGAGCGTATCGCTATGACTGAAGTTTCTTTATGGTAAAATTAGTTGATGAGGCGAGAGAGCCGCTATTCATATTAAGTATCTGATCATAGGATAAGCGTATTGCTATGACGGAGATTATTTTTATGGTAAAACTTGTTGATGGGGCGAGAGAGCCGCCATTCAAATCAAGTATCTGATCATAGGATGAGCGTATCGCTATGACCGAAGTTTCTTTATGGTAAAAATTAGTTGATGGGGCGAGAGAGCCGCCACTACATAAAGTATCTGATCATAGGATGAGAGTATCGCTATGATGGAGGTTTTAAATAAGTTAACCCTTAACTTGACGGTGTATCTTGAAAGATACATCCAACTTTGAAAAAATATTTTAGTTTAAGATCAATGATGAAACGGAACGTTATTCTGAAATAATACTTGTTACATATTTCTGAACGAACCTGTCAAACATTTGACAGATGGAATGTCGTTTACTTTTTAAATATATCAAAAATGGCGTGGCGATTGAACGAGCTCCCGAGGAAAAAGGTAAGAAATTTTTAATATTTTGTATATTTAGTATTAGATAACCCCGGAAATTTATACTAACATGCTCATTAGATTATGTTTTATACTTACAAAGAAAACAACAATCAATAACACTGAATTTAGCTTCAGAAACTAATTGTAAACAAATATGTATCTCACAGTGCACACTGCCACGTTTGTAGAAAACTAACTTTTAACACTGATGTATCTTGTGGTGCACATTGCCAAGTTTATAGTAACTATTTTATAGTAAGTTTATAGTATTAGTAGCCACATCAACTGACATTTTGTTTTACACTGTTCACATAATTTGTACTATTTAAATCTTACTTTCACACTGCACCTCACTCACACACAAAACCGTTTCTCTTCTTTTTTTTTTCTCACACCCCGCGTTTCACTCATAGGCGAGGGCTGAAAATCAGTGTTGCCAGTCTGCATCTCAGGCTGGCAAAAATCGCTGAGCCCAGGCCTTTTTGCTCACTGCAGCATTCATATGCATGCATGTTTAACTATTTTATTATTCGTTTTAGTGTATATTTCTTGAATGTATGTGTGTGCTGCTGTTAGTAAAATAAACGTTTTATTATTATTATTATTATTATTATTATTATTAAGTAACTTTAACACAGGGGTATTTTGTGGTGCTTATTGCTTGACATGTAGAATGAGGGTGGAATGTATTTTTTTCAGGGTGGGATGGCGCCTACGTTTTATAGAGCAAAAAAAATATTGGCACTTGTCCCTAAGTCACGGCAAAAGTCCGAGGATGAATCAACAAGTGAGTCCGAAGATGATTTAAGGAATATTACCACAGGAAATTCCTATAAAGCCGCTAATCATGACAGTGATGAGACCTATTGTTCTTCATCGGCACCCTCCTTACCATCATCTATGGAAAACCTCAATTTACTCTCCGATGAAGAAATAATAGAAGTACAAGAGGCTATTACAGTATCTCCATTAGTACAGCTTCCGCAACCACAATCGGTCTCGAATGCTTCTTTACGAAACTCCATTCCACCATCTCCGTTGGCTTCGGTCTCGAATACATCTTCAGGAAACTCCATTCCACCATCTCCGTTGGCTTCGGTCTCGAATACTTCTTTACTAAACTCCATTCCTCCATCTCCGTTGCCTTCGTTCTCAAATGCATCTTCACGAAACTCCATTCCTCCATCTCCGTTGGCTACCATTTCAAACACGCGACCTAGAAGACTCAACACACAAAGAAACCTACCAAACGCATGTAACGGATCAATTGCGTCGCCTTCTTCAGTCATTCCTCCATCTCCATTGACGCCAAGTGCAGCGCGTACTCCAAGATTAATCATTACACGGCCGACACCTGTTCCCCAAGAACCACTTAAATTTCACTGGGCGAAGAAACGATTTGAGCATCGAGCCGAAATAACAGAGAGACCCCTGCCAGAGGCTGAATATGGTGAAAGCCCCTATGAATACTTCAGCCAATTTCTTTCTGACGATATAATAGAATACATAACCGATCAAACCAATCTTTACTCCACCCAACAGACAGGAAGATCTCTTAATATATCTAAACAGGACATAAAGGACTTCATTGCGATCAATCTTCTAATGGGAATAACTAGTATGCCATCATATACAGATTACTGGTCACAAGAGTTACGTTACGACCCAATTGCAAAAATAATGCCCCTCAAAAAATTTCAAATGATTAGACGTAATATACATTTCAATAATAATTTGTTGGACGATGGTGACCGTTACTTTAAAATTAGACCTTTATTGGAAAAAATACGAGCTAACTGTTTGAAAATTCCACATGAAACAAGACATAGTGTGGACGAAATGATGGTCCCTTACAAAGGGAAGAAAGCTGGAAATCGAAAGCAATACGTTAGAAATAAGCCGAAAAAGTGGGGTTTTAAGGTTTTTGTTCGAGCCGGTGTTTCTGGTTTAATTTATGACTTTTTAGTTTATGGCGGTGAAGATACTTTCAGGTACAACCCACTTACACCCGTCGAATCTAGCTTCGGCGTTGGCGCGAAAGTTGTTATAGCTTTATGCAAAAGCATTCCAGATCCGGCCTGCTCAGTTGTGTATTTTGATAACTTTTTCACTAGTCTCGAGTTGATACACTTTCTGCGCCAAGAAATGGGAATATTTTCCTTAGGAACCATCAGAGCAAACAGAGTGCGTGGTGCAGAAGTGAAACTAACTACAGATAAAGAATTAAAGAAAAAACCTAGGGGCTCTTACTCTCAAGTGGTATGTAACACGAATAAGCTATGCGTGGTCAAATGGTTCGACAATAAGTGTGTGACCACCGCCAGCAGCTACGTAGAAGCAAATCCTGTGTCTACTATTGAACGGTACGATAAAGTAGCAAAACAAAAGACAGCAGTGCCATGTCCTCAAATCATCAAACATTATAATGCCCATATGGGTGGGGTGGACTTGGCAGATATGCTTATAGCACTTTACAGGACGGAGCTTAAGGGTCACCGCTGGTATCTCCCGTTGGTATCCCAAATGATCGATATATGCGTCAGTAACAGCTGGATCTTATACAGGAGATACAATAACGGAAAAACAATAAAGCTAAAGAAGTTCCGGTACTTGATAGCTCAAAGTCTATTGAACAACGATAGGGCAAATACGATACGTGCTTCAGATACAATAGAACCGACTCCTTCAAAAATAATTAAAACACCAGTCATTCCCAGACCGCCCGCAGATGTCAGGTATGACCAGGTTGGTCATTTCCCAATTTTTTCTACAAAAGGACGATGTAAGTTGTGCGTTAAGGGCCAAACATCTGTAATATGTTCAAAGTGCTCTTTAAGACTTTGCCTGTTACCTGAAAGAAACTGTTTCGTATCATTCCATCGAAAAAAATAAGTTTTGTGCTTGATGTTTTTTTTTGTTTTTTTTTTTTTAATTTCTTGATTTGAGAGAACATATCCAAGAATTTTACGTATTTTTTGTTTCTGAAAGGCTGTTTTTATGTTAAGGATTTTATTTTTTTAGAGATTGTTTTTTATTTTCTAGAGGATGGGAAAGTTAATGTTGTTTTTTTATTGCCTGAACTAGTGCAATAATATATTTCATTAATTCATAAATAAATAATAATTTTATGATGATTATATTTTATTTTCAACCCTGCAATGTGTGCTCACATCACATAATCATAGTAAAAACTAACATTCTATAAGTTTGGCAGTGTATCTCCAGAGATACATTATGCATCTCACGGTGCACTAATGCACGATTTTTTTAACTATTATTCTCTAACTCTTATATATATACAAATACAGAAAATATAAAAAAAAACTACAATAAATAGTTTTTTTTTTTCTTGCCAACTTAAGGGTTAAGCTAAAGCATTGAATGAGGATATTCATCAATTGTAAGGATGGCCGAAAAGATCAAGGTGGGTGGAATGTCTGGGTCAGACATTAAGTCAGAATGGCCGAATGTTAGCAATTGTCATTCAAGTCGAAAGTTGAGAACGAACAAGTAACAGAACAGCGCGCGGCCAGTTACGAGTGAAGTTCGTGCGAACCGACAGTTCCCGCCATACCAGCTTCCGGCGGCCGGCGGTCGGCGAGCGGAGTGGGAGGTTCGACGAAGCTACGAGCGCCGCCGGGCGAATCGTGGCGCCATTCTGGTAGCAGTCATCGAAGCAACAACTTGGCTATTAGCGCGGAATGTAGTGACTATTAGTTTAATGTAATATAAAGTCGAAGTCGTATTCTTTTGCTATTTAAAGTTAATTAATGTGAACAGTATAATATTTAAGTTCGTGTTAAATGCAGTCAGTATAGAATTAAAATAAATTTATATATTCGAAGGTTAGTTTGTGGTTTTCCTTTCAATTGGTTTATTGTGTTGATAACATACTAAGAAATCATTCAGATTTGAAAATATTTAGAGGTGGAAAAACGTTTTCTCTTTTTGTATGGACGAGCATGTACTATTCTTCCCTCGTAAGATGCGTAGAAAATATAGCAAGCAGGCAGCGCAATTTCATTTGCTAAAAAGCAGCTAAATGATTATCAACCACGTGACAATTACAAGGAACTGTTGACACTTACAATAATATTTTTGGGAGGTGTGCCTAATAAATGGATATCATTCAGAGCTCCAGCAGGTCTTCATCGCGCACGATGGATGACAAAAGCAATTTATTTCCTTAAGCTTTTTATGCTCAGAGATCAGTTTAAACTGACAAAAAAAGAACTTAAAGCCATTACTGAAAGCATTTTTGTCGTAACAATTTATGTAAGATGCTGGTTCCAAGCTCCCATGGCAACTTCAGCACGAAGGAATGACTTATGGCTGTTAAAAAATCGAAGGAATTTTAAAATATAAACAAAACTATATCCAAATAAGCTCTAGTGAAGTTCCTGGGGCATTTGTAGTATCTGTCCGGTGAACTTGTTGCGCTTGCTTTTTTTGATGACGAAGTTTCTCTTGAAAGCAAACAAAAAATAGTAATTGCACTGAATGAGGAAGGTACAGACTATAGCCCAAAACGAATCATCTTGGATCTAAGTCACATCGATGAAAAAATATTGAGGGTTTCGTGACCAGCAACGCCTTAAGATTTTTTAGAATCCTAGGAATTCCGTCTGCATTTCTGCAAAAAGAACCTCGTCTTTTGGAAAAAGATGAAGACTACAAAGCTTCCAGAGAAATTGTACGTTCTACGAGAGTGGTGAACGACATTGTGGAACGCAGTGTAGCATTGATTGAAGAATTTAATAAACTAATTACCATAGACGAAGAACAAAAACAATTCCTTCTTTTGGTTGTGAAAAATTTCAGGCAAAAATACCCTGATACAAAGAAATCTACTTTATTAGCATAGGTTACATTTTTTAAATCCTTATAGTTATATAATTTGTGTAGGCTTGTGTCTTTTTTAGAACTTAATTAAAGAATTTTCAAAAAAACGTTTTTTTATTTTTCATTCGCTTTTCAAACGTTTATACTACTGAACGTATATATTTGAAAATACGTTTACCTAAAGTTTCGATATTCCTACTCGTCCATGCTACGGCCGATACCAGTTAGCGAAATCCATCACACCACAATATGTAATTTTTATTTTATTTTTAAACTAATATTTAGGGGCCGCTACCAGCGAATGAAAAATTACTTTAGGTAAACGTATTTTCAAATATATGAAGCACTTGAACTTTACATACAAAAAACGTCACCGTTGCAAGCGTTTATTGCTCTTTAAGGTTAAATACTGATAGTATTTATGTATTATTGTCACTAGAGCACAAGCAACAATACGGCAGAGCTATGAGTAGTTCCTAACTAACCATACAAACGAAACATCTTCGATAACACTTATGATTAGTCGATACTGCGATTCAGAATACACGCAGCGCTATCTGTGATTTTCTTGGGGAACCAATTTTTGTATGGACGCTGCGTTTTGCTACAATATTAGTTTTTTACGCCTTAGAACAGAATTTTAAAAAAATTGTGTAGGTTGTGGAGAAGCCAATGTAATATATTCAATTTTTCCTCACATTGTTCACAATTTTTGAAACTTTTAAATTTCCTATACGATATGAAAACGATAATGTCTTGTAGCAATCTCCAGTAGTTAGGAATCTGTAATGAAAATAATACTGATGTTAAAGTAATACTAATCTTGTTATTTTTCAGTCGTAACTTTGAAAGCGAAGTGGAAGAATTTGAAAGACTTATAAAAAGTAAAAGCTATCTAAAAAGAGTTCTAGTGTTCAAATCGCAAAAAAACTTCAAAATTGGACTCGGGCATATCAAAATTTCATTGATTCAACAGTTATATTGAATGAGACTCAAGGTAGTACGGCGTCTACGAATGTGGAAAAAGTTAATTCTACTAACTCTCAATCTACCAGAGAAGTTAATTTACTAACTAACTCTCAGTCTACCAAAGACGAAACTACACAAGACATTGCACAGGATTCCCGTCCGCAAGAAACACAAAACCCAACAAAATAGAAAGCATAGGAGAAGTAATCTGGATCTGGATCCAACAGATAGAATGATCCAGTACTTACAAAATAGAAGAGATCACCACAGAAGTGACGAAAAAGTTGATGTGAAATGTGACGGAGCAGATTTATTATTTTTGGAATACGCTGATGCATTCAAAAAACTATCAAAGCGAACACAAACAGAAACGAAATTTGATATTGGCCGAAATTTGATGGACGCTGAATTAAGTAATATGGAGACTGTAACTTCTAACAGCTACTCTACTGCACCAGGCAGTTTTGACTACTCTACCACCACGCATGCTCCTGTTACACCAGGAAATTACTCCATAATCAGTGATGCAACAGTTACTGACAATAGTAATTATTACTCCACTAGAGAGCAATACGGCCAGCGTTGCCAGACGTACCAAAAAAGAATGTCTCGCGCGGGACAGGCTTAGTCCCGCTTTTGTTGATTACTTGACGATGTCGCCAGGCGCGGAGGAGACTTACTGCTTACTGGCGCGAAGCGCAAGAAGAGAGAGAGGGAAATTGTAAAGACACTACTGCACAGAAATGTCACCAGCTCTTTTAACAGTTTCTAAAATATGTTAGCAAGATTATAAGTGTTCCAACTTCAAACTGCTTTCCAGAGCGCGTTTTTTCCCAAATGAATTTAAAATGATTCGATGCTAGAAATAAATGCTCCGTAAATTTAATGAAAACAGAATTACTCATCCAATTAAATCTGGAACTATCCTGTGCAGAGTTCTTCTACTACATTAAAGAAAAAATGAAACTTTAAAAGAAGTTAAATCCTCAGAGAAATATAATCATTAAAATACGTTTTCTATGGCTATCTATCATCAAAATCATTTGTGGCGCTGGAATGGGACTCTTAACTAGGCAAAAAATGTAGTACCAAACCTGGAGTCTGGAAGAATCACTGTCTATATGTGGGGCTGGATGAGTGCTGCTGGCCCTGGTGACTTGGTGTCGCATGTAAGCCGCCGTACAGCAGCGAAGTATGTGGAAATACTAAACGATACAATGTTACCTACCGTAAGGCGTGTTTATCCTGCTAGCCACTGAGCATGAAACTTACAAGAAATTATAGTAACTTCGTTAATCACGCATTTGCATGTTACAAAACAAGATGTAGCAGCAATATGACTGTTAGTTATTGAATAGATAATTATCTAAATAACTGTAATATTGCGAATGAAAGTTTATAATTTAACTTTCTTATTTCCAAACTCAACCAAATAGACGGGTAAATATTTCTATCCATAGGCTTAAACCGGCTTATTCATTGAACGACACAGAAGAAACGCTAGCGTCACCAAGTGTAGATTGTTCCGATCGCGTCAATAACGAACACAATAACTTACAGGGAAGAGTACCAGTGCACGGGGATAACGAATCGACGAAGAAAACGCGCAGTGGTCGCGTCATTAAAACGCCTGTACGCATCAAGTTGTAAGTAGGTCACCTTAGTATGTAGTTAGAGTAGTAAGCATCGACTCAACATACATGTTTTTTTAAATATGAAGGAATATTTCGGTACGTATTAACACTTTCAATTCTCACTTCTTCGCGGTACGTATTAACACTTTCAATCCTGTTCTTCACAGCGCAGTAGCGGTACAGTTTTAATTTAAAAGTACTAAAATTGACATTGATATCTCGATGGTATAGAAGACAAACGTGCTAAGTGCAAAATTTTGCGGTTTTAACTTAGAAATACCACACGTACTAAATGAGCGTGCTCTTTCGTTTGCTCTTATTAAAATAACATAATTCTGTCTCTTTCAGCCCAAATTGTGAGTGGACAATGTATTAAGTGATATCAACACGAAATCATCAACGTTAATGACACTTGATTACCATCATAAAAAATTACAAATCACATTAAATGATTTTAACGTATTTTACTCGTGTGCATCACGATATACGAAGAATCTAAGTATATTTACTATTTTTGGCATTTTATAACATTCGGTTCACAATTGTGTTAAGTGATTATAGTTCAAACGAATACGATGAACAAACAGCGAAAGTGATGTTGTCATAACTGGCCACGCGGTCAAGGAAAAGCACAAAAATGATAAGTGCTTTAAGAGCATTACCCCGTTAAAAATGTGTCAATTATTGATGTAAATTATTTAATAACAAAAGTACTACATTACAAGCGGATGCTAAAGCCTTTTAATTAAATGTTTTAATCACAAACATATATTTTAAACTATAATTATTATTGATATTCTTGATTATCGTTCGCCTCAATATTGGCGCAAATTTAAGCCGGTATAGACCGCCCGTAGGAGGCGTAAAATAACCATTTAGTTATAATAATATTAGAGTGGATGATATGTCAAAAATATGTATCAGGTATATGTTAATATACATATTTATAAAAGGTTTCGATCTTAGCGTAGGTATACTTTAGGTATTTTCATTATTTCATATTAATATTGATCTAAAATGTAATATTCCGGTTTCAGCTGTCATTATGTGTTGGTAGCTTCATATATATATAAACTCGTCCGCAAAAATAAAGGGTCACCCTAAAAACAGTTGGTATCTTTAAGAAATCATAAAGTTGACTTGTCTTGCTTATGAAATGAAACTGAGAGAAGATATGCGGACTACATGCAATCTTTTTTTTTTTTCACATTTTATCCTGAAATTGCATTATAAAATACTTACGAAATAAAAACGTTTCATTTTAAATTTGCGATTCCTTTTTTCAAATTTGACTTTTTTGACTTTGTTTTGAATTATGTATAAATATTGAGCTTGAAAATGATTTTTCATTATTCAGTTTGAATATTTTGCATAAAATTATAATAGGGAATTCAGGAATATAAGCAGGTTGGCGAATCGACTGACTTGGTTTTGTAAGTGAATCGACGAACAGAGTTTCTCCTTATCTATTGACAGTACAGGAAAAAGTGGGCAAATGACTGTGCACGGGCTTATATAGGCTGGCTGGCGGCCGACACCCCCTCCACGAGGCTGGCTTGACTGGGCTAGATGGCGCTGCTGGGCGGAGGGGCTGTGGCGGCAAGGCGGTTGTCGGCTGACCGCGGCAGGTGGCAGCACGGTGGTGTTACAGTTCGACCATCCTGAAACAACGATTGCTCCCGCAATGGGGAACATGACTAGATTTAGAAAAAGGCAAATAGGCAATTTAAGCTGGCAATCTAGCTTTCTAGGAGGTCAATGAGGTCCTCAGTTTCCAATTCTTCATCAGAGCTACTACCACTGTCTGTCATGGGAGCCACACTTTGATAAGGGCGAATGGCATCGGCGGCTACCAAGCCAGTGAACTTTTTATACCCTCTGAGACCTTTTATGCTCCGAATTTTGTAGCGATCTTTCTCTAGGACCTTAATGACTATATAGGGGCCTGAATATAAGTCATCCAATGTTGTGTTGATTTTACTAGCACTAGAGACCGGGGCCTGCCTCCAAAGGACATAATCTCCTTTCTTATAAACTTTGCTAGGCTTCCGCCTTTTGTCAAATTGTGAAAAACCAATCCTCAACCTCTAAACAATTGACGTTTACAGAGTCTATGTTGTCTATGGTAGATTTCGGGAAAATTGAATGTTCGGATACACCTACAGGGTTTCGGCTTAAGGCGTCTAATTCGTTCTCCCGGTCTATAGTCTATGCTAATGTCGAAATCTTGAATAGAGAGCCACCACCTAGCTATTCGTGGAACTAAATCGCTTTTGGTTAATGTTGCGCGAACGGCAGGTCTGTCACAACTCGAACATATTTGCCGTAAACATAGACATGGAACCTGCGCAGAGATTCAACTACCGCCAGTGTTTCGAGTTCATAACTATGATACACGCTTTCTTCCCTAGTGGTTACATGGCTGAAATACATAACGGGTCGAATAGTGCTATCTTTCTGTTGTTGCATTAGTATGCCAGCAATGCCCAGTTTGCATGCGTCCGTGTGGATTTCAATAGGCAGTGTCGGGTCATAAACAGCAAGCACCGGTTTGCTACAGAGTTTGATTTTAAGCTGTTCGAAACTATTTATTTGTGCTTCACCTCAAATCCACTGACTGTTTTTCTTAGGCCCATTGTCCACGTAACCGCACGTCATACGCACGCTTTCGTCAATTGACGATTGCAAGACGAATGCTTGCATCTTGCATAGAAAGAAGCAAAAATGTGTCCACGGAGCGGCAACGTCGCGTTAGCCCCTCGTCATGCGTTAGTCTTGCGGTGCGTGCGGCAACATGTCACTACTCGACCGACTCCCGAGACGCATGGTTGTGGTTTTGTATTACAAAATGGCGGGCGCGGCGGTAAATTTTGTTCAACTAATCGAACAATATCCATGTTTATATAACAATAAACTGTCTGAATACTCCAGAAAAGATATAACGGATAGAGCTTGGAGTGAAGTGGCACAAAAAACAAACACTTCTGGTAAGTAATAATAAGTTTTTATTTATTCAATCACACAGTAATTCCACTGCCAAGGCAGTGCACAGTCAGGTTTCAAAAAATAGTTAGATAAATAGTTACGCAAACCATTACGTGAGTTAACAAAAGTCATATTAGGTATTAAAATCGGCCTTTGTCTTTGTGTTGTTGGTTCAGTGAATGAACAGCTTGTGTACTGAATTCCTTCTTGTTTACGTAAGTAGTTATGTAAAATACATACGCATTTTATTATAGAAATTATAGTGGCATAATTGCGACATACAATAGATTTCAAAAGAACTTGAAATTTCTGTGACATCATACCGAAAACACATTCAATCGTTTTTCGTCCACGGCTCAGTCTGTAATTACATACTCTTTTAACGTTGTCCAAGTTTCTCACTGAATATGGTCTCATTAAATACTTCTTCAAAGGAAATGCGTTGTCCCCAACAAAATAATACGGAAATATATTTCCAGTATTATCATCGTTTGGTAAAGGTGATCCAAAATTTGGAATATTTAAACCACCTCTTTCTAACCACCTTCCTAAAGCCGATGCCTGAAACACACCACCGTCACTATTTCTTCCAGCAAATCCACATTCTATAGTCGTAAAATTACCATCTGCATCGCAACAGCCCAACAAAATAACAGAATGATATCCTTTATAGTTATAATTTGCAGATCCTGTGTTTGGATACTGTTCCAAAGTTCGTAGTATCTGGTTGCAATAGCCTTCCATTCATCTGTAGTTGGTACAGGCATGTAGCTGTCTCTGAGTACGCTCCATATAACTTCTGTTGTCTCTGCTATAACTCGAGATATAGTGCATTCTCCTCGAGCAAAGTAAAATTTTAATGCTCGAAAACTACATCCAGATAACAGCAGCCATATTTTGCCGAAAAAGAATTAGGGTTTCGTTGTCAAAATAAAAAATTGTGTATTTCTACAGTTTAGGAGTTATGGCTTTTTATATTTTTAGGTACCTTTGTTTCAGTGTCTCATCTGCTTCATAAAATACATAGCATTAGTGATGGCATATGTATATGTAATGGACGTGGATTGTTTTTTGAGCAGATATGATTGTATATTTTTATACAAGGTCAATGTGGGTAAGTCCGTCTGGGACATAAGTCCGTCTAGTGCAGTCTTTCCCAACGTGGGCGATAACGCCCCCTTGTGGGCGCTGCAGGCCTAAAGGGGGGCGGTAAGAGACCCAGAAAAAAAAGGGGGCGTTGTATAGGGCTTTGGGGTCGATTTATAATTTCATCTACCTAGCTAGGAAGACTCTTAGACAGCGACTGAGCTCTCGACTCTCGACTACATCTTGTGAACATCAACTAATATTAATTAAGATATAGCTCAAACTCGGTTCGATATAATAGACCGCGGGCAATCATGTTTTAACAAGTTTTTGTTAAATAATCCGATTTGTACATTCCTGTATCAATCGGCTGGTTCTATAATACTTGTTCTTGCTTGTCGAGTACGATTGGGCGTCGAATGAGATAAACGAGTTTATGCACGTTTGTCTTATTCCTGTTGGTGCGTGCTGCTTATGCAATCCTATATAAACGACGTAAATTTATTTTATTTTCATTTGCGGTTTCGCGCATAATAGATAAGCAGTACTTCATTATAACACTTACGTATTTCTCAAAACAAAACAATGTCGGAAGTAAAAAAGAAGAGACGGCAATACTCTGCGGAATATATTAAATTCGGATTTATTGAAAATCCCACAAACCCGTCGTCGCCTTTGTGTCTTCTATGTCTAAAAACATTTTCGAACGAAGCAATGAAGCCTTCAAGACTGCAAGATCATTTGAATAAAATGCATCCAGATAAGAAAGACAAGAATGTAGCATATTTTCAAGACCTAGAGAAGAAGCATAATACTCAGCCAAGTGTATCAAAATTATTTTCGGCGGCTGCTAAGCAAGATGACGGACTTCGAGCTTCGTACAATATCTCTTTGTTAATTGCTCAAAAAGGCAAACCACACAACATCGGAGAAGAGTTAATTTTGCCAGCAATAAAGGAAGTAATAACTACTGTGCTTCATAAACCGGCCGCAGATATTATCCGAAAAATTCCTTTGAGTAATAATTCTGTGCAAAGACGAATTGATGAAATGGCTGAAAACATTGAAGAATCATTGTGCAATCATCTGAGGACTAGTCAATTCTCAATTCAGCTCGATGAGTCCACTTTACCAACTAATGAAGCGTTGTTGCTATCTTACGTGAGGTTTATTAAAGATGAGAAAATACGTGAAGAACTATTGTTTGCCAGAAATTTGGAGACAGATACAAAAGGCGAAACCATATTCAATACATTGGAAAAGTTTTGTGAAGAGAAAGAGATTCCTTTGAAAAATATTATATCAGTTGCTACGGATGGCGCTCCGGCTATGACAGGGCGCCATAAAGGCTTCATAGCGTACTTAAAAAATAAAATTCCAGATGTCCTTGCTATACATTGCGTTATTCATAGACAACATTTGGTTGCTAGAAACTTAAGTGAACGACTATTTCAATCACTGCAATATGTCATCAAAGCAGTCAATAAAATCCGTAGCAGCTCTTTGAATGATAGATTATTTCATCAGCTTTGTGTTACTAATGACGAAGATTTCAACCGTTTATTGCTTCATACTGAAGTTCGTTGGCTGTCAAGAGGCAATTGTCTGATTCGATTTTACAACCTGTTTGACTCTGTGATAGAGTTCTTGGAAACTAAAGATACAGAACTGCGCAACAAGCTCATAACATCAAAGAATGATATAGCTTACATGACAGACCTGTATAAATTGTTCAACGACATGAACCTCCAACTGCAAGGCGATGAACTAAATTTAATTAAAACAAAAAATGTCGTTGCTGCTTTCGCAGCCAAACTGCTTCTGCACAAAAAGAATATGGGCAGACGTGAGTTTCACAATTTTCCGAATTTATCAGTATCCTGCAGTAACGACGACTTGTTTGCCTACTGCCAACATTTGGAAAACCTCCACATTGACTTCACCGAACGATACCAGGACATTTTAAACTTGGAAATACCAGACTGGGTGTTAGATCCGTTTTCAAATGTCAACATAGCAATGTCACCTCAGCTGGAAGAAGAACTTATAGAATTGACAACAAACGAAGAAATAAAAATCAAGTTCAAAAATGGATATCAAGAATTTTGGCTTCAAAAACCGATCCTGCAATTGTACCCTGGATTGTGGTCAATTGTTCAACGATTCTTGATAGCATTCCCATCGTCATATTTGTGTGAACGTGGTTTTAGTGCTGTGGCAACGCTGCTTACTAAAAAGAGAAATCGTTTGCGTGTTACCGAACGTGGCGACTTGCGGCTGTTTTTGAGTAAATTGGAACCTGATATCAACAAACTTATTGAACAGCATCAGATTCAACCTTCACATTAGTTTTTATATAAGAATTGATTATGTTTGTTTTATTTTCAATAAAAGATACTCTGTCCGAATACTATAAAGTTGCGTTTCAATAATCAGTTATAAGTACTTAGCGGTTTTTAAGTATGTTTAAAAAGGGGGGCGTTAAAAAATAATTTATTCTTAAAGTGGGCAGTAGACAAAAAAAGGTTGGGAACCCCTGGTCTAGTGCTAATAACTTCTATTTTTGAATAGCGCGCGTCTTCTGTCTGTGTCGATAAAACAGTATTTCATTGAGCTAGCCCGAACTAAAAAACACATGTCGCTAGTGTGATAGTTTTAGAATTTATCGGCCCGCCATTTTTTTGCCATTTTGTGCTTTTAGATGCAACAGTTAGGTGTGCGGATTTTGATAAAAAAAATTGGTAAGTTGGAGAAATCCAGAAAGTTTCTTTGATTACGTAAGTAGTTAATTGATCCCTTTATCTGTTTGTGTAATTGAATCCAGTAATCGCGTTCTAATTACGTATTTATGCCATTGTGAAATTTCTAACCTCAAAATGTAATAGTTGGGCAAGTCCGGCTGCCATAAGTAAGGTAAGTCCGTCATATGCCGGTCTTACCTTATTCCAGATATAGGCAACCTTTTCAGCAGAGACAATTTTTAAACCTTGGGTTACATTATATACATTTCATTTTGGATGGTTATTCCCACAAAAATGAGGTGTACCTATTTGGTTCAACAATGTGTACTTAGTATTACTTAATGTATTTTTGTTTTTCATTTAAATGAAAAAATTGAGAGTTTTGAATACTGATTCAAAACTTTTATCCTTTTTTTTAATACTGACTAATAAAACTTCTATCCTTTTTTCGGTATTTTTTTTTTGTTAAACGGCTTTTTACCGTCTTATAATTTCACTTATTGACATTTTGTTACAATAATTTTGAAATTTAATAATAGTAATAATTTGATCTAAACTAACACACCTAAGTTTTAAGATATACTTACTAACAAAATGGATTTATAATTATCCGAATAAATAAATTTTCAATTTCAATAAAACCTTACTCTGTCATAGATATCTTCGTCATCGTCATAGGGTTTTGTTTCTTCGATATACTTAACCTAGTTTTGTATGACAAAAATACAATTTTAGTTCATAATCATACCTATGCTGTCTTGAACACAACTTCTTCTTTGTCGTCAATACTGTATTCTGAGAATGTGAGACACCTTTTTTTGATATTGCCTTTATCCTTGTTTGAACCAAATTCAGACTGTGATTGTTTTTTAAAATTCTTTTTCTTTATATCCGATAGATATTCTTTTTCATACTTTAAGTGGAGTTCTTTTAACTTTTTTGTTTTCTCCTTCTCTCTTTTTTGGTTCTTTCTCAATATTATTCTTTTTATCTTCCAATTCAGAACGTCAGTTTGAGTTATTTATTTAACTTTCATCAATACAAATCTGATCTATTCTTCAAATCTGATCAGTCCACCTTATATTTGAATACTTTTTATGTTTTCCTTCATCGATTCAGGTTACTGATTAAAGAATGTAAAAAAAATGGCGTGAATTTTCTACATTCACACCATTAAGTTCCGTTTTACATACTGTGCTACCATTTCCAATATTTATGCTTTCGAATCGATGAAGCCAATTTCTTTTCTACAGCTTTTAGCAATTCAGAGTTTCTTCCCAAAAAATCAATTTAATCTCTTACTATTGACATAGTACATAATCGTCATTCTAGTAGGTAATTTTGTATTCCTGTGAAGCCTAGGGCCCTATTTTTGAAATGTGGCGAACGCTTGACTGTTCGCCAACTTGTTAAAAGTGCCTGTTATTCCCATACATTTTATGTCATTTTCGTTCGACTAGCCAACTAGTCGAGCGTTCGCCATATCTCAAAAATAGGCCCCCTGGTAGCCGTTCAAGTCATACGGGTGTTAGATTAGAATGTTAACCTAGATAAGTAAAAAGTTTCTCTTTGGTATAATAAATAACATGTTTTTTTTTCAGAAGTATGGCAGTTTGCTATCAATAGTGTTTATGAACAGTATCCTGCCAATGAGTATCATGATCATCATGGTCAGCAATTATATTAGAAAAACCAATAAAGCGTCCTATTCTAAAGACAATCTGCACCTAGTATAGCTCTGTCACTCTCGCCGTTGCCGGCGCCGGCCGCCGTGCCGTCCAGTGGGGTAACGCCCATTGTGGTCAAGAGCGAACCCATTTTCTATAAAAATAAGAATAATTGGGTTATAGCTTCGCACTACGAAAAACTGCGCTATTACAAGCGGCATAAAGGCGACTTCAAGGTCAACGCGTATAGCCTGATGTGCTGCAAAATTGCCCCACATCCTCCAGCGATGAGTAATATACACAAAAAAATCTTAAAATGTGTATTAAATAAATCGTTAATTCATGGTATTTCATTTTATGTCTGACTGTGAGAATGAGTTTCGAATACACCTATTGTCATCTTTTACGCTCATTTTATCTTTTTCTTAAGGTTCTTCTCATTGCTAAAGGACAGGATAAATCAGTAATCAGTTAATGAGTGGAAAAAATGACATTAATATCCCAGTGTAGGTACTATGTAAATTAATTTTAGACTAAAGAAAATAAATATATAACCAGAAACAATTAAGGTGCAATTAAGTAATTTTATACCATTCAATATGGACCCGTGTTACAGGTTTTTAATTTATACTTACAGATGCCGTTTAAGATTGTTCAAACAACGGAAGACGGAAAGGTTGAGACTTTCTGTGGTGCCTAGCAAGTGGGAGAAAGATGGAATTTTGTGGTGGCCAAGAACGCCGATAGGTAATTTGTCAACGAAAGAACATTCGATATCAAAACCAAATTGGCAAAAGTACGCCTGCTCGGTAGAAAGAGTTTTTGCCAGATACGAAATGGCTGTACAAGAACTCGCCAAAATGGAGGCAGAAACCGATACCGACGTAGGCGAAGAAGTTGTAGAAGATACCTATTATGCCCAACAAGAAAAAAGCACAACACAGCCTGATTTCAATAAAGTGCTGGTACTGCCATCTCCCACTCAGAGTAATAATACAGGTCTTCCCTCGAACTTTGTGCAACAATATAACCGAAATACTACTGCAAAACCTAGCTCGACGATCCAATATACCGACTTCAATAATATGATCCTGCTAGGTGATAAGTCTCCACCGACGATTGCTAATATGCTTGTAAGTCAAACTGCTTATTTTCTGCTTGTAAACTTAACTTGCACCGCAAACTGCCGTCACTCTCTGATAACACTTTTCCTTGTTCTTTTCTGTTTCAGGGACAGAATGTTTCATTGAGTGAGATAGACTTTATGATTAATCCACAAAGCGATAATAATACTATTATAGAAAACCAGAAACAGATAATTGAGTTGATTCAAACTCAAAATGATAATGGGAATTTTTTGGCACAATTGGCTAATAATAATAATACATTTCTTTATTTAGGCAATAAACCCACAAAAATACAATATAAAATAAAATACAATAAACCTAAGTATAAAATTTTAAACTATTCACTTTTTATTTGGCTTCCGGTGCACATCGATCCAATATTTAAATATTGGACTTGACACATCCTCGCACACGACCCTCAGAATGCCGTTTTCACTGGCTCTTAATCTCTCCCAGAAAGAAGAGATGCGCCCCTGATGACAGCGAAAAAGTCGGGCACTCTCGCCTCAGCAAACATCTCAGATGCACTGCAGAAACGCGGTAAACGCATGAGGATCCGGTATGCATCATTATACTGGACCCTCATGGTACTCATAGACGCCTTTTTAAACTTGACCGTGTGTTTTAAGCTAATTATTGCTGAATCTGTTGAGAGACCGGGACGGAAGCCAAACTGAGCGTCATCAATTGTAATGACTTTATTTAGCTCAGGTTGCAGCAGCCTTTCAAGAACCTTTCCTAATACAGTGCCTAATGAAATGGGCCGATAGTTTTTTGAGGAACCCAGATCTCTGGTTTTATTTTTAACTATCGGCACAACAACGGTTTTCATAAGCTCTTCAGGCAAGTACCCGAATTTTATGTAAAGGTTATAGAGCGAACAGAGTTTCCTCAGAAGTAGATCCCCACCGAAAATAACATGCTCAATACTCCGATGATCATATCCGGGTGATTTCCCTCGTCTAATATCTTTCACAGCTTTCTTTACGTCATCCAAATCAAACTTAATGTTACCCTCTAGGAGGCAACTTATATTTTTACCTCCAGCTTCTGGTTTCACATTGTTACTCGTTATCGGTATGGGGTCCACTTTAAACCTTTTGGCGAAAAGCTGTGCTATATCTGATGGTTTTCGCAAACCATCCACTGACATAGGTAACTTTTGAGTAAAGTTCAGTTTCTTCGTAGCATTCCAAAATTTTATAAAATTCTTATTCTTTTTATGTGTGGCTAAGATATAAAGTTTAATCTTTTCTTCGTTTCTTTGACACCAGCGTAATTTGTTTTTAAATATTTTCCTACTCTCTAACATTTTTTCGTACTCTAGGCCAGTGGATGGTTTACCAGCCAGCACCCAACAAGTAAAATGCAGTCTTGCAGAATTATGGCTATCTTGGACATGAAAGTTCCACCCTATAACCTTTCTTCTCTTTTTTTGTGCACCGGAGCCAGGTACAGCAGTGTCAATTGAAGAAGATTGTAAAATATGCACAATATCACAGTAAAGTTTTTCAATAAATTTAAAATGATCAGACATAAAAATACACAATTCATTATTTTTGCAGTAATTACAATTTAAAATATCTATCACAGTATTCAGTCTATTATTGCAGTTATTATAATAAGATTCAATCTGACTAGCATCACGGATACCCCAACGAATCAAATTGCCTAGATTTGGCGCCACCAACGAGCCGCCCCCGGTGGTAAGATTTACGCCACTAGCAAGTTTACACTCTATTCTCATTGGAATATGGTCTGATGTGTACACGCCATACATAACTTTTACAGACGTTACTGTACTTACCGCTGCTTGTGTTACTACGCAATGGTCTAACCACCGGCGGCAGCCGTGGGCAGCGCTAACATAGGTATAAGTGTCAGAGTCTAAACCTAGTATGTCTATGTCGCCACAGACTAGATTCTGCTCGTCACAAAAAGTTAAGAGTTCGCGACCAAATGTAGCACTAGGATGAGCGTTCATATCACCCAACACGTACACAGTTGAGACTTCATTTTCCTCTATCAATGCATTTATTCTTGACAGTCAGTAAATTCTGTCAAGTTTTCCGCCTTGTCAGTCGGTAGGTAAACACTAAACACAATCACTGAGAGTTGATCACAGCTCACACGAATTGCCATCAGTCGGTCACTATCACACTCGATGACCCCCACCGCTGTGTCCACTGAAGACTTTGCTATGTAGCTAAAATCATCATGTATTTCAGATACGAAGTTTAGGTCGTGAGGTAGTAACCAAGTTTCTTGGAGAGCTATAATATCTGCATCAATACATAGGTCTTTTACTTGACAGGCGGAGCTCTTGATCGATTGACAGTTGTATGTCACCATAACTACCGATGCACTATTCATGTTTAGGCGATTTAATTACCTTAGGTCTCCGTTCTCGGAAACGCCTGAATAATATACCTGCTGGCCAGAACTCTGTATTTAAGAACACGGATATCTTGTCTTCGGTATAATGACCTTATAAGAATAGAACTCCACCGCCTGTCTTTGTGTCAGTAATTGGACATCAATGCATACTTCACTCTTAGATCGAATGTGTTCCTTTATGTCGTCACAAGTCGTCGATTTTTTAAGCCGTGATAAGTAAACAACGCTCGGCAAATCAGCTGCTTGCAAACTACTCGGACCAGTCGCTATTCCACATAAATTCCCGGTTTTGCGGGAACTCTTCTTCCTATTTGTAACAACAGTGAAGCCATGGTCATCATTTTTTATATTGTTACTTTCACTTTCTTTAGTTTGTGAAGCCGATTGTCGTACACTTATATCACGGTATGTAGGTGTGTGATTATTAACTGGAGGGCGCGTACATTGCTGCCTCGTAGACTTCGTTTCGCGCATCTGCTTTGCTGGGCCGTCCTTGTCCTGCGACCCGAACGATCGCTTCGGAGTTGTGTTTATTCTCGGGCTAACAATCTTATTATCTTGGGTCGAGGGCTTCTTTTGTTGCTAACTTTTTTGTGATTGTTTGTTTAAAGATACCCGTAGGTTACTAATATCCGCACATATTTTTGCTTGAAATTGCGTAATTTCAGTTTTAGAAACTGTGTCATTTCGTAAAGAGTGTAACTCAGTTTTGAGAAAGACAATGTCTTTTAACAGACGAGTCACGTCCACATGATCAAATGAGACGGGCGGTAGGCGATTTAAATTTTTAGCGACAAAAGTCGGTTGGTCATTTGGCTCGGTCTCCTTAAATGCCTTAATAACGTCTTTAACGTTTTTCTTATCTTTATCCTCACCCTTTCTCGATACATTCCTCGGCCCTCCCGACGGCAAAGAGTTGAAAAGTAGGGCTTTTCCGTTTTCAATTTCACTTGAAGTAAAATTCGTCACACATATTTGCACCACAGATAATTCGTCAAGTACAGTGTCGTTCAATAATGGAGTCATAGTTAAACCACTTAGCGCGTTGCAACAGGGACTATGTTCCTCTGAACATAGTTCAAACGATTTCTCACGCACACAAGCTTGTAGCCTCCTCTATGAACATAATTTTGCTAAGCGACATCTCTTGGCTCCTCGGTGAAGTTTTTGTAGGACGCATTCATCCATCATTGCACTGTCCTCCACTCACCGCTGCTGTTGAGTCATATCAAACAATCGGTAATGTAAGCATGATGTACTGTATCTTTATTTTGTCGATCTTACTAGAGTTAAGTATGGTCCAGTGGATAAGCACTGTCCTAGCAGGGTGAACGGTTTACGGTTCTATTCCCAGCCGAGTAGTTTCTTTTTGTATTTTATTTTTGTTTTTTAAAGCATTGACAACTATTTTTACACATAATATTATATTAATAATAATAATGTTACATTACTGTATCAGTGATAAAGTATTTGAATAAAACAAACATAAAATTCAACTAGGTAATTTTATTTCTTATTAACAAAATCAATTTTTTTTCTGCAACTTGATCACTTACAGTTTTGTTAAGGTTATAGCTTAAGGATTCGTTTTCTTGAAGAAAAGTGTATTGAAGCTTAACCTCAACAAAAATTTAAATTCAACTTGCACTACAAAGTCAGTAGATACATAGTTTATAATAACTAAAGAATAAGTTATAGATAAATATCACAATTTCACATATAACAATATTTAATTAAACTTGTTAAGCCTTAAAATCGATGAAATCCATTTATCTTCCGTATGAATCCATTATTTTTATACTTTTGCACCATACGCTGTGATTCATTGATAAGTCGCGAGCGTCCACTGCGCGGCCGAGATTACACATTACCCTCATTCCGTAACGATTCACCCAACATTGCACGGTCCTTCACTAAAACCAAAATAACAAGATTAATGTACCTAATAAGGAACAAAAACTATGCACCACTAATAAATTGCATTAAAATAGTTAAGCTAACCATTCAGATGACATGTTTACGTTCTCAAAATAAATTATAAATTTAAAAACAGTGTTAATATTAAGTAAACATTATGATACTCACAGTAAGATCAGTCTCATTAGAAATTTGGGATATATTATATCCTATATTGTGCAGCGCAACAATACCTTCGCTAATGGTCTAGCAATGACAAACAGGTTGCTCATGAACACCGAACCGAAAGAATCTAAACTAACTTCATTGCATTAAATTTTTGTATGGTATGGTCTATGACTATAAAAATGTTTGAAAACCAAAATATATCTAAAAAAACGTCATAGCTATTAGGCGACAGTTGGGCTCGAACCTGCGCCTCGCTACAGCATTCAGACGGTGTTACCGCTGCGCCACCAAGGCTTTTACTTTGGGTCGTGAAATTATGCTTGTTATCAGAGCAACAAGCGTAGTGGGGTATGCGGTATACTGATTTATGTCCATGTGTGCGTATACGAGCAGCCGCAAGCGATTTGTTTTCTGCGTTTTGTATTGACTATGCCTCCATATATGAACGTGATAGTACATCCAGTTTATTTTGAATGAATGTAAGAAATTCGTTAATAATTAACTTTTCGGACATCGTGAGTGTATAAATTAATCACATAGCTGCACTGGTAAATAAAATTCGGTAAACGACGTATCGACACAACGAGTGACAGGCTAAGCAACTGACAATTCTGGAAGAGCTTTATAAGAAAATTGATAGAATTGAGCATAATAAAAATGACACTGTTGTTAACAACAACAACAACAAAAATTCTTTTTTTTAAAGGATTACCGTCAATTTAGTCGATCCAAGAACTTATACTGCTCGAAAAAAAACTAAAGGACCGAGCCTTTCGGGAAAAATATATAATCTGCATGTCGGTCCTTTGTACTGAAGGGACTACGAAAGATATCAGTTTGTGTTACCGGCTTGTCGACTTCTTTTTTACAAGAGACGTTTTTTTGGAATGTTCGTGGACAGGAAATATCCGCGACGATTCAAAAACCGAAAAAAAACCTTTCAAGTTTTTTGAAAATGTAAGGTCCACGTTTTTCCGTGTCATTCAGTTGCAGTGCGATGACTTTTTAAAAAGAATAATAAAAAATTCTAAACAACGTTTTGAGGCTGTGATAAAACCAGTATGTAGCAGTTCACCGAAAGACATGTCACCAGTTTTGTTCTTCGGCACTGGTGTAACAATCGTCTTCATTAGAGCTTTCGGCAAATAATTACAACCTACACATAATTTGTACAGAGTAGCCAACAAACGAAACATATGATCCCAAGCGTACAGAACATGCTCCACACTGAGCCCATCCCAACCGGGCGACTTGCCTCTAGTCATTTGTTTGACCACTTTAAAAATGTCACGGGACGTAAATTGGAGCTGATCACTATCTACATCAGAATCGGTAGCCGAGCCGTCCACAGCTTCAGTGTCGGGCATTGCCCCTAAGGTGGATAGAGGCGTTACTCTAAAGTGTTCTGCGAACAGCTCGGCTATCCCCTCCTGTTCGTGACTTGACTCAACACTGCTAGGTATGCTTGTTTTATACTGCATTTTTCTAGTTGTTTCCCAAAATTTATTAAAATTTTTGTTTCTCTTACATGTCGCTAATATATTCATTTTTATATTTTCTTCATTTAATTGGCACCATTTAAGTTTCTTTTTAAAATCATTTCTTGTACTACACATACCTTTATATATATCACCACTCTTTGGTTTACCCGCTACTAACCAATTTTTATAAAATAATCTAGCTGTTTGGTGACTACTCTGTACATGAAAGTTCCAACCTATTATTCGTTTTTGTTTTTTCTGAGCATCAGTCCGAGAATTACAGCTGAATACAGCAGCAGAACGTAGTACACCAATTATCTTATCATAAAATTCGTCTATCAAATACAAGTGTTTTTTACATCTATGAATATCACAGTCATCACATTTACAGGAATAGAAAACATTTTTAAAGCTATTATCACAGTATTCAGCGTATTTATTTATCTGTAGTATATCTCTTTCGCCCCATCGAATTTTTTTTATTATTATATTTATGTCTCTACTGGATAAGGTAACTTTATTCGTCAAACCCTTAAATTTACAACTAAAAAATAGTGGTAGGTGGTCAGACCACCTAACATCATAATCTATATTCATGTCCATAATGGAATTGAGCACTGATTTAGTCAATAAGCAATGGTCTAGCCAACTAGTGGTTCCATGTGCTTCGCTAACAAAAGTAAAAGTATCCGAGTCAATGCCAAGGTAGTCCACATCCCCACACATCATCTCGTGTTCACAGCAGAAAGAAAGCATTTCCTTACCAAACCTTTCAGTCGGATGGGCATTGAAATCTCCCAGGACATATGCCCCCTCAACCCCACTATCCTCTATAACGGAATATATTTGAGCTAAAGTATGCGTAAATTCCGGCAGATTGTCCTCGGAATCCGTGGGCATATACACATTGACCACAATAAACTCACTGTCTCCAAGCACAACTTGAATGGCAGCCAGTCTATCACTCATACAATCAACCACAGACACCGACGAAAACAGACCTTTTCGCCACAGTATGGCAACACCACCGAACGGACGTCCTCGCAAAACGCCAGCAGTCGTGTCTACTGAGGATTTTGCAAAACACTCAAAGTTATCATCTATCTCATTTACATAATTCAGGTCATGAGGGAGAAGCCACGTCTCCTGGAGCAGAATAATATCTTCCACTTTACATAACTTACGTACATATTCAACAGATCTTTATATATTTTTACAGTTAAATGTTACAAAACGAATCTTAGTATATCATCCATAATTATGTTTTCCCATTGCTTTGTGGCGTGGCCCCGGCTGTAACGCGCAACCGCTCTCTATATCGGAGGTAAACCAGACCCCTGGGCCAGAAGTTACTGTCAAGAAAAACACTACCCTTACTAGGGTAAATCAAGGTATAAAATAAAATAAATAAATAAATAAATAAATAATAAAATCTTTATTTTCACCAAAAAACAGTTTACATTATTGATACGGGGGCTGGAGTCTCCTTTTAAGTTTTTTAAAACTTGTGTTAGGAGGCACCGCTCTTCCTTTAGGTGTCACATATCAGATGAGTAAACTAAAATAGGAAGTGTACAACTATTTAGATTAATGATATTTTTTTATAAACAGCTTTTACTTAATTTAAAAATGTTCATGAGTTCAGGCAGTAAAGTACTTAATGATAATTTAAATAAAAATAAAAAAAAACAATAAGGGGGTATAACTGGCCCCCTTCATTAACTGGCCCCTTTTGGCTTTACTTGTATAAATAAGAGTCCTATGGACACTGCGCCCTCTGTGTTCGTTCAAAGTTATTACTTAGTCAATCAACTTCCATGATAGTTCGTGTTTTTACCGCTATAGACAGTAGCGCCAATTCGCGCGCTATTTTTTTTGACAGTTGGAGTGCATGTCGCGACGAGTAAGGTTGTTTGTTAAGAAATTGCTTAGCGGAAGGAATTTGTGATTGTGAAAGTTATTGAAATTTGAAGCTATTTCTGTGCACTTGTTATGTTTTTCGAGTAGTTTAAAAGGTAACTTCAACGTTTTGATACAAATCTGTACTTAAAATCTGTTGATCGACGGATTAGAAGGGGTGGCTAGTTACTGGTTATAATTTTATACTTTTTTCAATAACTAGCCTCCTATGCCAGTAACTACCAAATAACCTAACATTGACTTTCATTGCAAAATAACTTTTATTTGAGTAGCTCACAAGGTAACGATTCCTGTAAAAAAAAATGAAACATAAATTGTGGTTAGAATTAATAACTGGCATAGGCGGCCAGTACCATGGCCAGTTAATAACAAATTGTTTTACAATTTACAGGTATTGGGCGAAGTTGTTAAAGATGTCTAAAAAACGACAGTACGCGAAAGACGCTATGGACAATGCTTTAAAATTTATACAGGAAGAACATGGTTCTATTCGAGCGGCAGCTAAGTTATTTGGTGTTCCAAGAAGTAGTATTCAATTTAAAATTCGTAATCCTAACACAAAGTTTAAGTCAGGCCCTGATCCTGTTTTAACTGAAGCCGAAGAAAATGATCTCAGCGATTTTATAATAAAGATGGCAAAACGTGGGTTCCCGAGAAAAAAGGAGGATATTCAAATATGCGTTCAGGATTACTTAAAGAAAAACCCTCGACCAAATCCATTTCGAGATGGAAAACCAGGAGAAGTATGGTTCAAGGCGTTTTTAAAGCGTCATCCTAATATATCTATTAGAACTTCAGAAGGAGTGACTAATGCAAGCGCGTGTGTGTCAGAACAAGATATTAGAAAATGGTTTACAGAAATTCGACACTATTTTGATGAAGAGGGTCTCTCTGATGTCATCCAGGATCCCAAACGCATGTTTAATGCCGACGAAACTGGCTTCAATATATGCCCAAAAACCGGAAGAGATTTTTGGCTGAAAAAGGCTGTAAGAATGTATACGAAATAGAAAAAGCACCCGTAAAAGAAAACATTGCATTACTGTTTACGTTTTCTGCTGCTGGATCTGTCTGCAGCCCCCTGATTATATACCCATATAAAAGAATACCGGATCGAGTCAGTCTCAGTGTGCCCTCCGGTTGGGGAATAGGACGTAGCGACACAGGTTGGATGACTGCTTCGGTCTTTAAGGATTATATTTCCAACTGCTTTTATAATCACCTTATAGAAAACAACATTCAATTACCTGTCATATTGTTTGTCGATGGACACAAAACGCATTTAACAATAGAAGTGGCGGAATTGTGCCGAACTCTTAAAATTCACTTAATTGCCTTGCATCCCAACGCCACGCGCATTCTGCAGCCTGCAAACGTGGCAGCGTTTCGGCCGATTAAGGTTGGCTGGAAAAAGGCACTCCGAGAGTGGTATGCTGCAAAAAATTACGAAAACAAGTCTGACGAAGGAGACTTTCGCTACATTATTAAAAACCGTTGTTGATACGTGTGCTCAGCCAGAAACTCTGATTAACGGATTTCGCATATCCGGATTATATCCTTTCGATCCAAACAACGTCGATTACAGCAAATGTCTTGCAACAAATGAGCAACCTGAAGAGACTTTATCGGGTGCTGACGAAGACTCACTGCATATTCTGACATATTCAGATTTTTGCAATATTGTGGGAGTTGCGTTGATATCAAAATGTCAAACAATTTCAGTTAAAAGTTTACTGGACTCAGAAGAAAGCTTCAAGGCAATATATAGGCTTTGGCAAAAGTTTAATGATGTGTGTCACAATGAAAAAAACAATGATGGTACGATACAAAATTTGAATCAAGAAGAAGAATCTAACAACGAGCAAGAAAATCAACCGTTAACGAACGACTTGACGTTGATAGAAGGCAATTTTAGTCTTGACGTAGTCTTCAACGATCCTGATGTCATCCTTGATAGTAAAACAGGATATTTTTTAAACAAAGAAGAGTTATATTCTGAAAACAAAGAAAATATAGTTAAAGACGTAACAAACGGACTCAACGAAAAAAACCAAAGGAAGACAAATCAAGTTTTACTCAATGAACCAACTAAGATACTAAAGAATATAGAGACTGATAATTCTGAGACTGTGGAAGAAAAGGTGACGACTGGTCATTCTAAAACTTTGGAAGAAAAAAGAGATCCTTTAAAAATCATAAAGACATTTGAGACTGAGAACAGGTTCGATATCTCATATAGTGAGTCGATAGTAAATATTGATCTTAAATCAATAGATAATTGCACGCAAGAACATGTTGAGGAAGTTTGTGAACTGCAAATGTCAATGGACACCTGTAACCCGACGCCTGGGCCATCGAGACTAATAAATCCTGATAAGAAAATAAAAATCATATCAAATATACCTAAAGAAAATCTATACCCAGCTCACTAAAGCGGAAAGGAAAACGTGAAACAGACAAACTACCTTTTGCATTAACCTCAGATTTCTACTAGAAGAGGATGCAAGAAAAAAATATGAAAAAACAACAAGAGGAAGCGGCAAAAGGGGAAAGAAAAAGATTAAGAGAAGAAAGAAAGAGATTAAGAGAAGAAAAAAAGGCACTGAAAGGAGCTGTTCCCAAAAAAAAAAACCAAAAAGAAAAGAGACTGATACTAATACAAATATGACTACAAAAGTAACTAAAAAAATGCCTGAAACAAGCAAACGAGTATGTTGCGATCACTGTTTGAGTCCCATAACGAGGAGAATCATTGAATGTGTACAATGTGAAAAAATATTACAATTGCATTCCGATGAGTCATCGACAGCACGTCCCCGAGAACGACGATAATGACCCATTTTTGTGTGACAATTGCTATCGAGAGAGTAACACTGATTCATCAGATGCTGAAGCTGAGATAACTCTTCAAGCTTTGCGCCAAGAAATGGCCAAACACGGTTTTTAAATAAAAACTTTTGCCATCAGTATAGATCTCATTAATTTTAAAATAAAATATATTTTGTTTGTGTTTTATAACTGTCTGATTTTAAAACTATGACTCTTCCTAAGTTTTTTTTTAAATTATCTATTTTAGGTACTACCTAACTTGTTATATAAAAATATTTGTTGATTTTATTTCTTGTTGCTAATTACTGAAATGATTAATGCCAGTTAATAAATTTTATGGCCAGTTAGTACTAAAAACAGGTGATATTTTTTTCAATAAAGATAAAAATTTAATTTTTGTTTCTATTCAAATGTAAGCTATCAGCATTGATAGCCTAAAATATCCTTTATACACACGTTAATATGAAAAGTGTAATGATGAACAGGAAATTTCAAATGCGTGTCTAAAATGGCCAGTTACTAGTGGGTTTACCCTACTTGGAATAGTAATTTTAAATGAGTAAAATGGGTTTCCGTTTTTTGCTTTAACAACTCAACATCAGCGCACGACTCATTCATATCCTTTATATGATTTTTCAAATCCTCGACCGTCGTGTGTTTTTGAAACCGTGATACGTAAATCGTAATTTGAGGTTCAACAACTTGAAGTCTTTTTCCGCTGTTATTTAACGTCCCGCGCATATTTTTCTGTTTATTGGAACGTTTGCGGTTTACTAATGTAAACTCGTTCTCAACAAAACCTTTAAAATGCAAGTTATCTCTCTCCGTCAGCTGTTTCTGCGATAAGGCCATATCTCGATAGGTGGGTCGCTGGAGGGGCCGCTCTCGCGGTGACTCATTCCGCACTGCACCGGCCGCCGGCCACCGCGCGCTCACGTTCTCCGCAGTCGATGGCTCACGCTGCTTCCGTTTCATCAGTGTTCCGTTTCATCCGTTCATCTCCCGTTTCATCAGTGCTAATTCTTTAAGAAAGCCAGTTACGTCGATATGATCAAATGTGACCGGAGGTAGTTTTGATATATTCTTCGCGGCAAAAATCGGAAGATTGTCGGGTTCGTATTCTTTTATTCATTTAATAATGTCCAGGATACTTTTTCGTTCTGAACCCTCTTTTCTACGAAGTAACTTTTTATTTGGTGCCAAAAGGCTAACCACAATTTGACGAGCATTTTCTATTTGTTCTGAATTATAAGCACTTTCACAAATTTGCAATATGGCTGTCTCCGGTAATGTATCTATTTTATCAGTGACAAACGCTAACAACTCATTTATCACCACGTCACAAGTTTTACACTTTGAAGCATCACATTTATTATTGTCACAATCTCCTTTTTTATTTACAACAGTCTTCGATAGCAGTGGTGAATGGAACATTGTGCATGCGCGATTCTCGATGATCGTAATGCATTCGGAACAACAGACTAACAAACGCGCGTGCGGCGACGCCGGCGGTGACAACCCGACTGATACTGCTAGCATAGCGCCGAAGACACTTATACCTCTTTAGTGAAACATCTAAGGTATTCCAGATCCATAAAATACAATAAAATATACATAACTTTATTTTCACAATAGGCAATACAGACAGCAAGACGCTAACACAAAGAAGTACAAATAGGCGGCTTACAATAAATAAATTAAAAGAAAAAAACTTTTGCTACAGATAACAATAACACAACATAGACCTTTACTAAAGCATCTTTAATTAATGTATTAATTGTGAAAGAGTGTGCAGCAAAGGTATAAATACAATATTATCATTAGTTACAATTTTAATCAACTTGCATTTTATGTCTGTTAATTCGAAAATAATTTCTTCTGAAAATATTTCTTCTTTAACTTTGTATATATTTAATACTGACGAATTAATTGGTGTTTGAAAAAATTATTCGAGCTCCCTTAATATCTTTCCACATATTAAAAAACCTTCGCTATACTTCACTACTGCAATAAAATACACTATGTTGTCTGCTTTTGTCATAAACCAGCTATTATCTTCTTGCTTTATGCAGACGACCTAAAAGTATATAAAGCCGTCGTAGACATCGATGACTGCCTCAAATTGCAAGAGGACCTAGATCGGCTACATGCCTATTGTAATACCAACAAGTTACAACTAAGATTTCTAAATGCAAATCCATAACTTTCACAAAAAAAGTTAAAATCCACAAATTTCAGTACTCTTTGAATGTTCATACACAGGTAGAAAAGACTACTCTACAAAACCAGGGATACGGATCGGGCACCGGGTCACGCATCCTCACCATACACGAGGCTCAAGGGTTGACGTACGAAAAGGTGGTGATCGTGCGTACTACAACGACCAGGCAGGAGCTACACGACAGTATTCCACATGCTGTAGTTGCCATATCGCGTCATACCGCCAGTTGCAAATATTATGCGGATGATGGTAACGATGCGATAGGCAGATTCATCAAAGAAGCAGAGGCGGCAGGCAGGGAAAAAGTGGTCAATTACAACCTCAAAATGGCGATCAAAAGTCGAGACAAAGCCGTCATGGATGCCTTGAGGTCTGAATGCAACAGCGAAGAACCGTCACTCGCTTAAATATATATTATATACATTATATACATATTATATACATTATGTATTCATATATTTACTATACTTATTTATAAATTGTAAACCTCTATGGAAAGTAATGTATTATAGTTAAAATCAAGTATTAACAAGAAAACTTAATCTAGACAAAGGCACGGACATAAAGTCTGTGGATGCTAATAATAACACTTCAAAAAAAACTATCAGTATTTATTATAAACTACGAGCGGTTCTCAACGCATCCGTGATAAATACCCCCATGAACTCTTCTCTCTCAGAAGAATCAGACCTAATGCCGGTGCGCGGGCTCCTCTCTACAGGCTTATGAAATTCTATAACGAGCACCTGCTCGAGCTTGACTTGTTTGCGCTTTCTAAAAACTCTTATAAAAATAAAGTTAAGCTTGTTTGCTCAAACAAAACTAATACCTAATTTTTAAGTTGATGCCTTGCCCAGTGAATTAATTTCGATCCCAAGATTACTATAATGTGTCGCAGGGCTGGGCAAGGTATCTTATAAACTGAGATAATACAAGTATAAATATACACACACACACATACACACACACACACACACGCACACACAAACACACATATACAATACATATATATGCATACACTTCATTGCTCCCTCTCAAACTCATTGCTTATTTTTGTTTTTATTGCTCATATGAATGTTTTATTATAATATTGTTATCACAATACGTAACTTCTATCATTCTAGTTTACAACTTGTTACCATAAATTATCCTTACAGTATGTTTGTTTATAACGTGATAATGTGTTGATGCACATGATCTGTTCTACCTCTTTTTTTTATATAATTACCACGAGGATTACGTAGCTGGTTATACGATTACCAAACCCGTTCTTTCTATATAAGTTTAGTACATAAGCTTCATTGTATAACTGTTTGTAATCCCAAATAAAATAAAAATAAAAAAAATTATGGCTCTTGCTACCCAAACAAAAGTCTTTTATGAATTATGATTATCTTTTTAAATATCACAGCTTTCTGTTAATCTTCCTAAGAAACGTATTTTCAGTTACTTCTTTTACAATGGGATAAGGAACAGCATCATTAACAGATTTAATTTCGAATGTATGTTTTTCAACTAAGCGCCGCGCCACCTGTGCCAAGGGATTGGAACCAGTATTTTTAATTTCATACAGTTTTGACTCAAAGGGATAGGCGTTAAAATTATTAAGGTTGCCAAACTTTTTTACATCGTCCACTAGATGCACCAGATTATGAATGTTACTGGTTACATAATGCTCTCCATAAATTTTACAATAAACGTCTACAAAATGGATTAGCATCTTTTCTGCGACATGAAGGTATTTCTTATAGAATTCTGTAGAACATATAGTTATTGCATAAAAAAGGCAAAGAAAGTGCTCGTAAAGTGCTCGTAAAAATTTATACACTACCCTCTTTGATTGTTGATTAAGTTCCTTTTAACATGTTTGATACCACGACCACGACTTTTAAGATTAAATTACAATCGACTTTGCGTTATTTGTAACAATTTTGTAGATTCGGTGACTAAATTATTTTATTAAGTGAAGGTTACTTTTGTGTTATGGATTAATGATCTGGTGAAGTCATGGTATGTATCTACCCACTTACCTACTCAGTTAATGTTCTATCCCAGACCAACTGTTCCATTATTGGGATAGTTTAGTTTTACAAGTATTCTGATTATAAGTTAAAAAAAAAACAAATAGAATAATTTTTATACATTCTCACTCACATTACTGGAAAGCTGTTTTGATCACTTGGCTTGGGATGGAATAGTGTACCGCCACGCTCAATAATATAATATAGTTAACTTTAGATCTAAGTTCTCATTAAGAGAAAATTGTTTTTTTCTTTTGAGAAATAAAATATTCTTCAACCCGAATGTGGGTAAAGAAGAAAAACCTGTGGATTACTTTTTTCAACCGTACACAACTTTGACGTGCAGGATTTGGTGTCGAGAGATTTCAACATAAGAGGTATGCTATGCGCCGCGCATACATTACAGTTAGCCATCAAAGATGCCATAGCAGAAAATGTGGATGTACAATCCCTCTTCGACGTAGCTAGAAGGATAGTTCACATTTTAAGGAAACCAAATAACGTCCACGCGCTTAAAGCTGCCAATCAAAGAAAGGCAATAATAGACTGCTCCACAAGATGGACATTATCATACAATATGTTAAAAAGATTAATAACACTCCGATATTTCATGAGCATTATTCCAGGGGTGGCCTTATTTGTATCACCGGCTTTTTGGACACAATTGACAGACAATTTAGAATGTCTTAAGCCAGCAAATTAGGCCACAATAAAATTGCTGAGAGAGGATCTCACCATTGGAGACTTTTATATAATATGGGCAATTTGCAAAAATGTTATGTCAACTATTGATCACAACAACGTTGTCTTAGAAGCGTTTTATGTAGATCGTCGTTTAAATGTAATGCTGAACGACCAACAGTGCGAAAAAGCGAAATCTCTTTCAAAAGAAACGTACCAAAAATTAAAAGAAGTTAACCAAACTGCGGAAAATGTGAGTAGTGAAGGCTATTCAGATGATATTGCAGTGCCAAGTTCAAGCCAAGAGACGCTCGATTTAGAAACTCTATTGATGAGAGCCGAACGAGCTCGAGGGTCGTCCAGACAAGCAAGATCATTTGATTTGTGTCTCAATGAATTGATACTTGGGCCTTGAGTATCTATAAATAAAATAAAAACATTGAATCACTGGAAGAATGCCGCAGTTCTTATTTCAGAATTGGCTATTTCTTTGGAGAGATTGTTCTCCTCCTTAAAATTTATATTGAATCTCCTTAGGAGTAGTTTAAGTAAGCGTTTATTAAGGGACATAATGCTGGTAAGCAGGGTTGGATTTCGTACTATAATTATAGTATTTGTACTACAATTTCATGACGTGTACTATATACTATCGCAAAGGTAGGATTGTACGCAAAAATACTATAATTTCTTAATAATGGTTATACCTGTACCCACATTTTATTTTATTACCACTCTAAGAAATTTTTTAACGTATGGCAACATTATGTATGGGTATTCCCCTTATAATGTTCACTGAATGACATTCTGCGTGATTCTGCACTTCATTCATTCATTGGGCCGGTCACTCTGACAGAAAGAGATGAATATTCGTAGTTTGTGTATAAGTGGGACAAAGATAGAGAGATACTTTGAGCCTTTGCTTTGAGCAAACTTTGAGTGACTTTTCCGCAAGCATATCAAAGTGAATAGTTGAGCTGTTCATCTGACTGTGAAACATTTGAAGTGTTTTCTTTCTTTGTTAGTTGCAATTCTTTTTCATAATAATAAAAACATGAGTGAAAGCGACGACGATACAAATGCTGCTGGCCCTTCCACGCCAAAAAAGAAGCGAATCGTTAGGGGCGATTTGGTGGTGAAAGAAAAACATAGGCAACAGAAATATAGAGCTGACTGGGAAAAAGAACCAAAGTTCAGTAAATGGCTAACTAATGATATTCAAGATGATTTTAAAGCACGATGCAAGGTATGTAATACTTCTATGATTGCTGAAAAGCATGTTTTATCAAAGCATTCTGAAGGACAAAAACATTTAAAAAATTTGACATCGATCCGTGCTGCAAAACCAGTCACTTCCTTTTTTCCGTCTTCCTCAACATCTCAGGAAAATAACACGATCAAATTGGCAAAAATTGCTGAAGTTAAGATGGCTGCCTATTTTGCTGAACAAAACATAGCTTTTAATTCTGCTGATCACCTCGGTAAACTTTTAAAAGAATGCTTTCCTGATTCCAAAATCTTAAAAGAAACAAACATTACTCGCAAAAAGACTGCAAAGATTATTTACAAAGGCGTTGGTCCAGGACATAAAGCAGAGTTGGCTGAAAAATTGAAAACATCAAAGTTCAGTATAATGACTGACGAATCCACCGATATATCTACCTCTAAAGCATCATGAGTCGTAGTGAGATTTTTCAACGATATCTCCGGCCGAATAGAAAGCAAATTTTGGAACCTTCACGAAATTTTCAGTGACGATGACCCTAGCGCCGTAAATGAAGGAGCGACGGCTGAAAACATTTATAAGAAATTAAAGAAATCCATAATGGATTATGGAATTCCTTTAAAAAATGTCGTCGGTTTTGGTTCTGACGGCTGTAATTTAATGATGGGAAGCGCAAATTCAGTTGCCAGCAGATTCAAAGAAGATTGCCCTGGAATTATTATTATGAAGTGCATTTGCCATTCTGCCCATCTATGTGCTAGTGCAGCGTGTCAAAAACTACCGAATAGGTGTGAACAGCTGGCACGAAACATATTTAGTTTCATTCACAACAGCTCGAAACGATCAGCGGCGCTGAAACAATTTCAAGAATTCTTAGATCTGAAGCCACAAAAAATGTTACATCCATCGCAAACAATATGGTTGTCACTACAGCAAGTAGTGGCACGCGTTTTAAGCAATTGGGATGCTTTGAAATTATATTTTACTGATATGGCATTGTCTGAACGATCTCTCTCGGGGCAGTCTATACTCGAGTTGCTTTGGGATCCATATATCAAATTATATTATGAATTTCTGACCTGGGTGCTACCAAAATTTACAATATTTAACAAATACTTTCAGTCCGCTGAGGTTGTGGTTACAGAGCTGGATGCTAAAGTAAAAGAAATGTACAAAGACTTTTTATTTTGTTTTATGGATCGAGGGCATGTCAACCAAACTGATCTATCGAAAATCAATCCAGAAGACAAAACGAAACACTTGAATGATGAACTCCTTTATCTAGGAATAAGCGTAGCTACAAAAATCAACACACCTGAAATAAAGGCAGACATGAACAGGCGAAAAGAATTTCTGAGTAGATGTAAAGATTTTCTTGTAGAATCTACTTTGCAAATTAAAAAAAGATGGGATTTCGGTAATGAAGCGTTAATTTGCATTTCCTTGTTAAGTCCCAAAAATGCCCTTAGTCAACGTATGCGAGAAAGAACACCTAGTATTCTTCCAATCGCCTCCAACTTCCCCAGAGTAATAGACTTACAAGATTTACAAACACTACAAGTTTTGGATGATCGGTGGCGCATGCTGCCACTGGCTGAGATTGACGAAGACTTAAAGGAGGAAAAAAGACCTGACGTATTCTGGGCAAAACTCAGTAAATGGTCAGACATTTCTGAAAGCCAGCCGTTTAAAGAGATCAGCAGATTTGCGCTTGACTGGCTTGTCTTGCCTCACGCAAACGCCGATTGCGAACGAGTTTTCAGCAAAGTGATTTTAACAAAGACCAGAATACGCAACAAATTAGCAACCCAGTCCATCGATGCCCTACTACTTACTTGTGATGCCGTAAAAGAGAGCAAATCAAAAAATTGCACAGATTTTGCACCGTCTGACGACATGTTACGTCGCATCGTTGCCAAGGACGATGTACCCAATATTGAAGAATTGGCTAACATTGAGGTTATTTTACCTTCATAGTAATGTTAATTATGCCTTTTGTCGATTTATTTAATAAAAATCCAACGTACAAATATGTTTTTTATTTAAATCTACACCTAAAAAAAGGCTTCTGTAATTTTTGGCAAGGTACTATCTTTTTTAGCAAAATACTATATTTTTGACGTCCATAGACAATAATTTTTTGAGAGCCTGATTCCAACCCTGCTGGTAAGCCGATATAAAGATCTTATAGTATAAAATTTTAATTCACATGTTGTGTTTGTGTCCTTATGTCTTTAAATTAATGTTACTATAAAGTTACAGGTATGAGACACTTAGAAGGTTAAACCCATGTAGAAATAGATATTCTATTGACTCCAAAATTCATAAAACAGAAAGGGTGTTCCAATGAAAGATTCAGCACGGTTCACGAATATTACGCGTTTATTAGTTTACACATGTGTTAAGTACAGATGTGTGGTGGGCTAGGCGCGCGGGAAACGACTGGAGAGCCGAGCTCCGCGCTCTTACGACTAGCTTATAAACTATGTATAGTTATACTCCAACACACATTTTTATATAAACAGAATCGCCATATCGTAGACATGATAATCAATCAAACAACACTATATATAAGTTTAATTATGTTCATCGCGATTTTTTGTTTTTACGTATTTTAAAATAGTAATATACGCCTCAGACCGCATACAAGAAGGCAGAAATTGTAACTCGCCAATCAGTAAATTACCAAAATAATAATTGCTTCTGTCAAGGTCTCTATCAAATATGCAATAAACGCACGATGCCACTTTCATATCCATATTCTGTACTTTTTTTCCATTTCACTGTCGTCATTTTCTGTGTTTTTCTGCGTTTTCTTTTTCTGTAATATAAAATAGGATTTTAAATAAAACAGAATAAGTATAAGTTTTTTTTTATCAGTAAAAATATTCATAAATTGCCTACATTACACCCCCCTAGAATTTGGTACATAATTTTAAAATTTTGTAAATTAAACATGCCAAATTAGCTATGTCTACGATTAGCGTGTTACTGTTACCTGAGCAGTTGCTATTGAGAATTACATTATACATTGAATTCAGCCAATACTAACTTGATGAATCATTTAATTATATCTTAATTTTACGAAATAAACGCGCGACAACGTGATAAACTAACCTATTTACTTACTAACCTATGTTAAGACAACCTTCGTAGGCGTTGATGGTTTTTCGGTACGTACGCTATGGTGGGTTGATGACGTGCGATAACCACAGCTTAGTTGTTTGTTGAACCACTTGCCAGCGCTCTTGTTACACCTTTTGCAGCAGAGACAGAATAAAAATAATAATTTTCTACGTCAAAAACGTAAGAGTCACCGACTTAAATCCCAAAAAGACAATTTTTTCGAGAGTTTCCCTCAATTCCTTCAGGATTCCACCATCGGATCCTGATTTCCTTACCATGGGACCACCCTTGGGATACTCCCTTTCCAACAAAAAAAAGAATAATCAAAATCGGTTCATAAACGACGAAGTTATCCGCGGACATACATAAAAAAAATATACGGTCGAATTGAGAAACCTCCTTTTTTTGAAGTCGGTTAAAAATATGGTAATAATTACCGTGATTACCATGGCGCCATACATTTCCGTTCTAGTTTTCAATTGTTCCACTTCGTTAGCTCCAGCTTGCGCGATAATGACTTCTTCATTTTTGCTGTTGTACAGACCCATTTGGTATAGTCGATAGTCTAGAAGACAAACATGCTAATTACAGATGAAGCAATTTTCCAGTAGAACGGTTTAAAATAATTTATGTTTGAAGAACTAGATCTTTGAACTGTTTATAGCTAGAGTGTTTATAGTGAATTAAATCGGCACTTAGTATATTTGTACACTGAAGTGTGTTTACTTAGTATTATAGTACTCTGTCTATGAACTTAAATAATTTAGAAGGATTTGTTAAAAAACAATGATTTATTAAAAACTTTTATTATTTTTAGTAGGCAGTCTTGATAGTTTGTGATTTCTTGATAGTTTGTGTCACTCAGTTTATATTTATAAAAAAATGAATTTGGGAATTCCTTTTTTACATGTATCCATTTGATGTTCATCCACTTAACGGTTTCATTATTTTTGTTTTTTACCATATTGCATTTCAGGGACTTTTCTAAATATTTTAAGTTATAAAACTCCGGATATTACATCATAATGACATCGTATGGCTTGGGTTTAGATCTTGCAGAACTGATCACTAAAGCGTACTCCCTCGCAGTGAAAATTTTTTTATGCTTTCGGGCACGTTCTATACTTGCATGAATAACCTCTTACCTCCAAATAAGAATGACCGGATTCCATGTATTTGAAGTTAACTGTTTCCAAATGTGGAATATTTATCACAGCATACAAAGCAGCCATAACAACGTATTTGTTACGGTTCTGACCGCTGCATGTATCAGAAAATGATGAAACTGTTTTCACATTTTCAGGCAAGTCCATTAAATACTTTAGCAAAATTGAACCAATTTCAGTGCTACCTTTTTTCCGTTGCATTCGTCCCACATATAGCACATTCCTGTATTTTGATAGTTATCTAAAATCGTAAAGTTGTAAACGAGAACTTTCGCAAGTAGTAGATTTTGGAGTCGCCAGTATGAGGTACTGATAATATCGCTTGCAAATTGAATGTTATAGCACGCATACTACCTTTGCTCCCTATACTTTCTTTAAAAATTTGGTTGTATATATATAAAGAAACTGGATTTGATATGTTACCTTCAGAGCAAAAGTCTTCTTTGTATAATTTATACATGCGAGCCATATTAAGGTCACTCTCCAAATATATTTTTTTCGAATCTTTTCTGCAGTAGTTAGACTCGATTCTGGGAAACATGTCTATATGTTGTTTTACATAATTTTTGGCCTCTTCAGTAGTTTTGTTCCCAGGAATAAGACCTTTTCGTTTATCGTCAGCCATATAGATGCAGTTTTCTCCTAAATACTTTGTACAAGTGTCAATCACGCTTGTACTGATATTGATGGTAGGTATTGCAAAAAAAATTTTGGCATATTCTTTTTTTACCCGTAGTTCTGTGACAAAGAAAATATTGTCTCGACACAGTGCGTTCCGTTTTAGCTCTTACTGTCTTTCGTTGAATATTAGCGTGATTTATAAGTGTTGAAAGGTAAATTTTTTGGTGTTTACTTTCTCCTAGCTCCCAATTAGTTGCATAGTTGCATTTCTATCTACACTTCCTGCAATCTGTAGGAACACAACTTTTTGCGTCAACGATATTTCTTTTCCATGACTCTGGTTTTACTTTTCTATTTCTTTGGCAAACCATGTTATCCTCGTTCTCGTCGTTAGAATTATCAGCATCTGATACATTCGAAGCTTCATCGCCTTCTGGGTGGTAAGACGATTCAGAATCTACATACAAAGATGAATCAGAGTCAGATAAATAAAGATCTTAACGAAGTTGATCCATATCACATTTTGATGTATTAGGACGCGGTGACCACCTAGAAGTGCTAGCTTGCGGTTGACCAGTTACGAGTATGTCGGTCGGTGATGTTAAACGGTTGTTTTTGGTAGACGGGGAGACAGGCACCAAGGAAACGATGTCGGTGTCTTCTGCAGTAGCGTCGTCAGTTATGGTAGGCGGGGAGACAGGCGCCAAAGGAGTGATGTGTGCGACTTCTGTAGGATCGTTGGTAGTTTTGGTACAAGTGGAAAAGTCACCAAAGGGGTGATTTCTGCGACATCTGTAGGAGCGTTGGCGGTTATAGTAGAAGGGGAGACAGGCACCAAGGGAATTATATCGTTGACTTCTATAGGAGCATCGGCAGTTATGGTAGACGGGGAGATAGGCACCAAAGGAGTGATGTCGCCGACTTCTGTACGACCATCGGCGGTTATAATAGACGGGGTAGACAGGCACCAAAGGAGTGACGTCGTAAACATCTGTAGGAGCATCGGCAGTTATGGTAAATGGGGAGATAGGCACCAAGGGAGTGATGTCGGTGACTTCTGTATGAGCATCGGCGGTTATAATAGACGGGGAGATAGGCACCAAGGGAGTGACGTCGTAGACGTCTGTAGGAACATCGGCAGTTATGGTAGACGGAGAGACAGGCACCAAGGGAATGATGTCATGATACACCGCGAACAAATTATGGTAAAAATAACATTGCTTACAAAAGCGCTCAATTGTACAATAAACTACCAATTCACATAAAAGAAACTAAAACATTGTACTCATTTAAAAAATTACTAAAATTCCATAGCCTAAACTCTGAACCATAGCACAATTTGTATGCTTTGAATTATCGCATCTAGTCGTTATTATCTTCGTAAATAACTAACAATGCAGTGTTTGGTCTTTGTGTCGAATCGTTTTTATTTTGCTAATTTGTACACTACCCTCTTTGATTGTTGATTAAGTTCCTTTTAACATGTTTGATACCACGACCACGACTTATATGATTAAATTACAATCGACTTTGCGTTATTTGTAACAATTTCGTAGATTCTGTGACTGAATTATTTTATTAAGTGAAGGTTACTTTTGTGTTATGGATTGATGATCTGGTGAAGTCATGGTATGTATCTACCCACTTACCTACTCAGTTAATGTTCTATCCCAGACCAACTGTTCCATTATTGGGATAGTTTAGTTTTACAAGTATTCTGATTATAAGTTTAAAAAAAAACAAATAGAATAATTTTAATACATTCTCACTCACATAAAGCTGTTTTGATCACTTGGCTTGGGATGGAATAGTGTACCGCCACGCTCAATAATATAATATAGTTAACTTTAGATCTAAGTTCTCGTTAAGAGAAAATTGTTATTTTCTTTTGAGAAATAAAATATTCTTCAACCCGAATGTGGGTAAAGAAGCGCCGCGCATACATTACAGTTAGCCATCAAAGATGCCATAGCAGAAAATGTGGATGTACAATCCCTCTTCGACGTAGCTAGAAGAATAGTTCACATTTTAAGGAAACCAAATAACGTCCACGCGCTTAAAGCTGCCAATCAAAGAAAGGCAATAGTAGACTGCTCCAAAAGATGGACATTATCATACAATATGTTAAAAAGATTAATAACACTCTCTGATATTTCATGAGCATTATTCCAGGGGTGGCCTTATTTGTATCACCGGCTTTTTGGACACAATTGACAGACAATTTAGAATGTCTTAAGCCAGCAAATTAGGCCACAATAAAATTGCTGAGAGAGGATCTCACCATTGGAGACTTTTATATAATATGGGCAATTTGCAAAAATGTTATCTCAACTATTGATCACAACAACGTTGTCTTAGAAGGGTTTTATGTAGATCGTCGTTTAAATGTAATGCTGAACGACCAACAGTGCGAAAAAGCAAAATCTCTTTCAAAAGAAACGTACCAAAAATTAAAAGAAGTTAACCAAACTGCGGAAAATGTGAGTGGTGAAGGCTATTCAGATGATATTGCAGTGCCAAGTTCAAGCCAAGAGACGCTCGATTTAGAAACTCTATTGATGAGAGCCGAACGAGCTCGAGGGTCGTCCAGACAAGCAAGATCATTTGATTTGTGTCTCAATGAATTGATACTTGGGCCTTGAGTATCTATAAATAAAATAAAAACATTGAATCACTGGAAGAATGCCGCAGTTCTTATTTCAGAATTGGCTATTTCTTTGGAGAGATTGTTCTCCTCCTTAAAATTTATATTGAATCTCCTTAGGAGTAGTTTAAGTCAGCGTTTATTAAGGGACATAATGCTGGTAAGCCGAAATAAAGATCTTATAGTATAAAATTTTAATTCACATGTTGTGTTTGTGTCCTATGTGTCTTTAAATTAATGTTTCTATAAAGTTACAGGTATGAGACACTTAGAAGGTTAAACCCATGTAGAAATAGATATTCTATTGACTCCAAAATTCATAAAACAGATAGGGTGTTCCAATGAAAGATTCAGCACGGTTCACGAATATTACGCGTTTATTAGTTTACACATGTGTTAAGTACAGATGTGTGGTGGGCTAGGCGCGCGGGAAACGACTGGAGAGCCGAGCTCCGCGCTCATACGACTAGCTTATGAACTATGTATAGTTATACTCCAACACACATTTTTATATAAACAGAATCGCCATATCGTAGACATGATAATCAATCAAACAACACTATATATAAGTTTAATTATGTTCATCGCGATTTTTTTTTTGTTTTTACGTATTTTAAAATAGTAATATACGCCTCAGACCGCATACAAGAAGGCAGAAATTGTAACTCGCCAATCAGTAAATTACCAAAATAATAATTGCTTCTGTCAAGGTCTCTATCAAATATGCAATAAACGCACGAAGCCACTTTCGTTTCCATATTCTGTACTTTTTTTCCATTTCACTGTCGTCATTTTCTGTGTTTTTCTGTTCTTTTTCTGTAATATAAAATAGGATTTTAAATAAAACAGAATAAGTATAAGTTTTTTTTTATCAGTAAAAATATTCATAAATTAACTTGCCTACATTACACCCCCCTAGAATTTGGTACATAATTTTAAAATTTTGTAAATTAAACATGCCAAATTAGCTATGTCTACGATTAGCGTGTTACTGTTACCTGAGCAGTTGCTATTGAGAATTACATTATACATTGAATCTACAATCATCATTGTTGTTTCTAGGTACATACTCGTACATAGTTGTAGGAGCGAATTCCTAGTAACTATAAAATCATGTTATTGTTCAACATTTAATAAATCATCTTATTGCAATCTTTTTTTTCATTTAGGTACAACCTGATTATTCTTATCCTGCATTAACACAGTTAATACAATACAAAAGTTATAACACCATTACATGCCAATAACACTATTTGTATGTTTTAATGCTAAATATCGTATTTTATAAATTTAACCTTTGTTTAACATCTGTCAATCTTAGACTTCAGCCAATACTAACTTGATGAATCATTTAATTATATCTTAATTTTACGAAATAAACGCGCGACAACGTGATAAACTAACCTATTTACTTATTAACCTATGTTAAGACAACCTTCGTAGGCGTTGATGGTTTTTCGGTACGTACGCTATGGTGGATTGATGACGTGCGATAACCACAGCTTAGTTGTTTGTTGAACCACTTGCCAGCGCTCTTGTTACACCTTTTGCAGCAGAGACAGAATAAAAATAATAATTTTCTACGTCAAAAACGTAAGAGTCACCGACTTAAATCCCAAAAAGACAATTTTTTCGAGTTTCCCTCAATTTCTTCAGGATTCCACCATCGGATCCTGGTTTCCTTACCATGGGACCACCCTTGGGATACTCCCTTTCCAACAAAAAAAAGAATAATCAAAATCGGTTCATAAACGACGAAGTTATCCGCGGACATACATAAAAAAAATAAACGGTCGAATTGAGAAACCTCCTTTTTTTGAAGTCGGTTAAAAATATGGTAATAATTACCGTGATTACCATGGCGCCATACATTTCCGTTCTAGTTTTCAATTGTTCCACTTCGTTAGCTCCAGCTTGCGCGATAATGACTTCTTCATTTTTGCTGTTGTACAGACCCATTTGGTATAGTCGATAGTATAGAAGACAAACATGCTAATTACAGATGAAGCAATTTTCCAGTAGAACGGTTTAAAATAATTTATGTTTGAAGAACTAGATCTTTGAACTGTTTATAGCTAGAGTGTTTATAGTGAATTAAATCGGCACTTAGTATATTTGTACACTGAAGTGTGTTTACTTAGTATTGTAGTACTCTGTCTATGAACTTAAATAATTTAGAAGGATTTGTTAAAAAACAATGATTTATTAAAAACTTTTATTATTTTTAGTAGGCAGTCTTGATAGTTTGTGATTTCTTGATAGTTTGTGTCACTCAGTTTATATTTATAAAAAAATGAATTTGGAAATTCCTTTTTTACTTGTATCCATTTGATGTTCATCCACTTAACGGTTTCATTATTTTCAGGGACTTTTCTAAATATTTTAAGTTATAAAACTCCGGATATTACATCATAATGACATCGTATGGCTTGGGTTTAGATCTTGCAGAACTGATCACTAAAGCGTTCTCCCTCGCCGTGAAATTTTTTTTATGCTTTCGGGCACGTTCTATACTTGCATGAATAACCTCCTACCTCCAAATAAGAATGACCGGATTCCATGTATTTGAAGTTAACTGTTTCCAAATGTGGAATATTTATCACAGCATACAAAGCAGCCATAACAACGTATTTGTTACGGTTCTGACCGCTGCATGTATCAGAAAATGATGAATCTGTTTTCACATTTTCAGGCAAGTCCATTAAATACTTTAGCGAAATTGAACCAATTTCAGTGCTACCTTTTTTTCCGTTGCATTCGTCCCACATATAGCACATTCCTGTATTTTGATAGTTATCTAAAATCGTAAAGTTGTAAACGAGAACTTTCGCAAGTAGTAGATTTTGGAGTCGCCAGTATGAGGTACTGATAATATCGCTTGCAAATTGAATGTTATAGCACGCATACTACCTTTGCTCCCTATACTTTCTTTAAAAATTTGGTTGTATATATATAAAGAAACTGGATTTGATATGTTATTTTCAGAGCAAAAGTCTTCTTTGTATAATTTATACATGCGAGCCATATTAAGGTCACTCTCCAAATATATTTTTTTCGAATCTTTTCTGCAGTAGTTAGACTCGATTCTGGGAAACATGTCTATATGTTGTTTTACATAATTTTTGGCCTCTTCAGTAGTTTTGTTCCCAGGAATAAGACCTTTTCGTTTATCGTCAGCCATATAGATGCAGTTTTCTCCTAAATACTTTGTACAAGTGTCAATCACGCTTGTACTGATATTGATGGTAGGTATTGCAAAAAAATTTTTGGCATATTCTTTTTTTACCCGTAGTTCTGTGACAAAGAAAATATTGTCTCGACACAGTGCGTTCCGTTTTAGCTCTTACTGTCTTTCGTTGAATATTAGCGTGATTTATAAGTGTTGAAAGGTAAATTTTTTGGTGTTTACTTTCTCCTAGCTCCCAATTAGTTGCATAGTTGCATTTGTATCTACACTTCCTGCAATCTGTAGGAACACAACTTTTTGCGTCAACGATATTTCTTTTCCATGACTCTGGTTTTACTTTTCTATTTCTTTGGCAAACCATGTTATCCTCGTTCTCGTCGTTAGAATTATCAGCATCTGATACATTCGTAGCTTCGTCGCCTTCTGGGTGGTAAGACGATTCAGAATCTACATACAAAGATGAATCAGAGTCAGATAAATAAAGATCTTAACGAAGTTGATCCATATTACATTTTGATGTATTAGGACGCGGTGACCACCTAGAAGTGCTAGCTTGCGGTTGACCAGTTACGAGTATGTCGGTCGGTGATGTTAAACGGTTGTTTTTGGTAGACGGGGAGACAGGCACCAAGGAAACGATGTCGGTGTCTTCTGCAGTAGCGTCGTCAGTAATGGTAGGCGGGGAGACAGGCGCCAAAGGAGTGATGTGTGCGACTTCTGTAGGATCGTTGGTAGTTTTGGTACAAGTGGAAAAGGCACCAAAGGGGTGATTTCTGCGACATCTGTAGGAGCGTTGGCGGTTATAGTAGACGGGGAGACAGGCACCAAGGGAATTATATCGTTGACTTCTATAGGAGCATCGGCAGTTATGGTAGACGGGGAGATAGGCACCAAAGGAGTGATGTCGCCGACTTCTGTACGACCATCGGCGGTTATAATAGACGGGGTAGACAGGCACCAAAGGAGTGACGTCGTAAACATCTGTAGGAGCATCGGCAGTTATGGTAAATGGGGAGATAGGCACCAAGGGAGTGATGTCGGTGACTTCTGTATGAGCATCGGCGGTTATAATAGACGGGGAGATAGGCACCAAGGGAGTGACATCGTAGACATCTGTAGGAACATCGGCAGTTATGGTAGACGGAGAGACAGGCACCAAGGGAATGATGTCGGCGAATTCTGTCGGAGTGTCGGCAATTATGGTAGACGGTAAGACAGGCAACAAGGAAGTGACATCGTTGACTTCTGTAGGAGCATCAGCGGTTATCAAAGGTAGGGAGACAGACAAGGTGTTCAAAGCAGTAACTTGTAGATCGGAGGCGGCATCGACGACTTCTTTGGTATTATCGGAAGTAATGGTACACGACGAAACAGGCAACGACGAGGTGGCAGTCGGGATCGCTTGTGGAGGATTATGGAAGCCTTTGGTTACCATGAATGATTTTCTTTTTCTTGTTTTTCTTGTGAGCCTTTAACTTTCCTCTTCATTTTGACTATTAGGGACACTGTTTCCTATTTCTAGAACTACTTTTTTCTTCTGGTTTTTACTCCTTGTGTTTGTTTTCACAATTTGACCACGCTTCAATCGACCTAGAATGAAGATAGAATTAAGTATTCTACCTAGTGGCCGCGAAAACTGAAGAAAACTTGATAACATGTTAAATAAAAAATTACAGTCGACGACAGATTAAGCTTGACAGTGTAGTTCTAATATCGCTTCTATTTCAATGCTTCAAGTTACACCAATGCAAGTGTCAAGCTTGATGTACTCTTAAATGTAAATTATGTTGAAAATTTTAAAAAAGATGGTAAAAGCACTTATAACTATTACCAAGCAAATGACAAAAGTATTAAGTGCGCATAAAACTCTCCAAGGACCTAGGTATTATATTGGGTAAGTACTTAACTATTGTATTTAATCAAATCTAAACATACCTCAGTGATATCACAGTACGATTGTTTTTATCACTTTGTTTTCGTAAATAATATCTATCATTGATCATTACTCAATAAATTACTCACGTTATCAATTTCCAGGAATCGTTTTCTTCCATATTTACGACTCTTAAAACTGTACCTAGTTGTCGTTTCAAAATATCACTAAAATAATCTATGAGACACCAATAACACAATGACATAAAAGAACACAAACAAATTTAAAGAATCGTATTGTTTGATACCGTCATAGCGTGGCATTCAAAAACAAGTGCAATCCTATAATGAGTTAAAATCGCCATATTGGTATCCTTTGTCATGCCTCGGCGGCCGACGGCCGGCGTTCGTGTCGCTACACGCCCAACCCGCGCATTTGCCTACTAGTCGAGTGGCTGGAGAAAAGTTAGTTTTGATATTATTAAAGTCGGCAAATTTTTAATATATTATTAGGTACACTTTAGAGTTATACTCCAAAAAGTTATAAAAAAAAATAATAACTGCTTTAGATAATAGGGACATATTTATATAGAAGTAAAAAAAATTGTGAATATAGTGTAGGGGTATAGCTATACTTTGTACGTAAGCTAGTCGTAACAGCGCGGCGCTCGGCTCTCCAGTCGTTCCCCGCGCGCCTTGTCCTCCACACATCTGTATAAATCAACACATGTGAAAACTTAATAAACGCGTAATATTCGTGAACCGCATTGAATCTTTCATTGGAACATTTTCCTGTAGCATAAACTTTAGAGTCAGTCAAATAATTAATTCTACATGGACCTAACCTTCTGAGTGTCTAAATTAACGACAATCTACGAAGTGGAACTACACCAACCCCACAATAGAATTAAAATGCAAAGTATGAATGGCATCTTGTATAAAATGTTTATATCTTCGTACTGTTAAGTTTTTTAAGCCTCATGTACTAGGAACATACCTAAACTGAAAAATGCGTTTAATTTTTTTATTTATTTTATTGAAAAAAAATGATTAGTTTTATTTGTCAAAATTAAATGGTTACATTAAATCAAATACAACAGTCAACTTATAATAATTTACAAATTAGATTAAATCTAATAGTCAAATAACCAGCCCGAATCGTTCCCGGTGCAAAGGTGCCCATTACGGCTGCTGCATTTCCGCGCTGTATGGCTATAGACAGTCTTCTCCCACCTCTCTCAACCGATGCCCAATTTCTCTAATGAATTGCTTCGCATCATTACCCCAGCACAGCCAGTAGTCTCCATCGCGAATGGAACAAAGAGATATTGACGCTCCAGGGACCTTATTCTCTAAGTGCGATAGTGATAATCAAGCTGTATCGCAATCTTATCGCAATCAATTACTGTCAAATAAATTATAGATGGAACAGGAAATGGCCAACTTCATGTTATACTGTCCGAATTCTCAAGCTGTATAACTGGAACAAAGACAGAGAATGACATTTTGAATGATATTGAATGAATGTTATTGTCAATTTGTCAACTATTTTCATGTTATTTGATAATTTCTTAAGAAATGTTTTGTAATTATTCAAAAATACTAATGTTATTTAACAAAAAAAAGTAAATTGGGAGATACTGCTCTCTTACAAATTAATGAGGTAAATAGAAATAGCCATATTGGAAAGTATTGACATGCTTTTTAACCAGAAAAAGGGGTTGTTTTATATTATTCTGGTGTTTGTTTACTTCTGAGAAATACTATGTGATTATTGTTACGCAATTATAGCAAAGTAAACGTATGTATACGTATTTATGGGTACTTCGGAATTTGTTGGGGGAATAATGATGCATCTTACGAGTAAATATGCTTCTACCACGGCGGACTGTATATAAAAAAGCGCAAAAATTTTGCTATATTGTGGGCAAAAGATCGTCAAGCTGTACCATTTTTATAAATAAATAAACGCTACACAGTCAAAGGCCCACACTAAGGTTTTCCCTTGTGTCGTGGGTCCCTTGGAAAACACAAAGACAAACACAAACACCCATGACCCGAGAACAAACATCTACTTTTTACACAAATGTTTGCCCCGGCTGGGGATCGAATCCAGGACCCGCCGATCAAGAGGCAGCGTCACTACCACTTGACCAAACCGGCTACATTATACCCCTGGTTATGGATCATATTAAAACCCTAAGTATTTTTGATTGCTTGACGCTCTGCCAACCCAAGTGTTAGTATATGGCCAATACAGGCGGTCGTCTCGCATGCCACTTAAACAATGTATTAAAATCATTATTTAACACCATTTTCCAGATATTCAATGTTCATCATATCAAACGTCTGGATATGCAAATAAAATATCATATTTTACATTTTGACAATGTCTGAACTTCCTAACGTGAATCCTTTCTGAGATGAAGAAGTGTTTCCCAAATTATGATATTTCTCATTGGGTTATCATTATCGTGCAAATTTTAATTACAATTAAGCTTGGATAATTAAACCACATACCACATACGTAAAAGGGATCATAGTCGTAAGTGTACAGATAGATATATGATTTATGTCTTAACACACTTCTTCTTCTTATCATGTAGGTATAGTCAAGTGTGAAGTGTGTTTACCCACTGAAGATTCCAAAAAGAAATTCGGTGGAGCTTGTCCAGTCCAACAGTGGGTTCATTGTCTCATCATTGTATTTCTTTTCAAATTGTGCTATTTGCTATTTATTAAGTATATTGTATTGTATAATACTTATCAAACAAAAAAAAACCCTGTGAATCAAGAACTACTAGCGTATTTTCTTAAACCTTTACGTAGCCTCTGAGTTAGTTTTATCTGTAAATATAAATCCCATTTCATATTGCAGAAATGTGAACTGAGAGCCATTTTTAATATTGTGATATATGCCTTGGTTGTTGACTTCAACGAAAAGAGAAGTAATATCTAAATGGGTGCCTTTAATTTTGAAGTCGGTAAACATTATTATAAAAAGTTTATTTATTGTATGTTTGTTTGTAACGAATAAACACAAAAACTACTGGACCGATTTTAAAAATTCTTTCACTATTAGAATGCTACATTATCCCCAAGTAACATAGACTAGGATATCATTTTTCTAAATTCCCATGGAAATGAAGTTCCGCGCGGGAATCTATCATGAATAAGGTTTGATAAGGTACTTACATTACAGGCACTTTAAGTAAGTGTTCCTAATAAAATCAATAAATTGAAAAATTATAATGACAAACATATTATTTGAAGTCTTTACCTTCCTTACAGCATTAAAATAACTCTTTCGTATTTGTTTCAGCATAGAAAAGCATTTTTCTTACTAATATTATCAAGAGCACGCTAAGCTTGACACTTTATAATATACTTATAAGGGCATATGTATTTATGTTTTTTATTATTTATGTTTAGTTTTTTATTATTGTTATTTTTTTTGTGAAGGTGTAACTAAACTCCGTCCGCCTCAAACTTTTACGTTTATAGTACGAGTACATATACATATGCTCATCCCTATAATCCCTATCAGGGTAGACAGAGCATCAGTGGTTTTAAAACCACTTGATGCCACGTTTGACATAAATTCAAGAGGGTTGTAAGATGAGATATGATGTATAGTGGTGAGAGGTTGTCAGCCTTTTGCCCACAATACAGCAAAACCCTCGCGTCTCACTTACTGATTTTTAAAGTATGCCTGGGAATAGTAGGCAGCTGGCACATTCTGTTTTTCTTTTACTCCCAGTCTAGTATGTGTAGCCTCCATGCTTCCACGTTTATAGTAGGGTAGGGTCATAATTATTCTAAACTCGTTATTATTATTTTGTGAAACAAACTAGGTACATTGAATAGGTAAACAATCAGACGCACTCGCGTTAATAATAAAAGTAAAATATATCAAACATATATAAGCTTGTGCTTATATCTTAGAATGCATATGATAAGTTAATTTAAAAATTGTTTCTTTTTTACAGATTTTCTCCAACTTAAGCACAAAAATCAAAATTCAATTTAGTTCATGTATTTTATTATATTATAAAAGAGGTTTAATTTATTCAAGTGTGGTCATTTTACATCTTTGTTACTTAATTTCGAGAGCTGATATCCTCTCTTGAACCTCCACGTTTCAAAACTTCATATGTCATGTCACTCATTTGTACCAACTTCGACGGCAACTGAATGATGTCTCGATAACTGAAATACAATAAAATTTTGTAAAGTAAACGATAACTACTTTTTATTTATACAAATATTTAATTAAAGAGTGAAGATTTGTAGTTTTAAACGACTTCAAAAAAGGAGAAGTTTCTATGTTCGACTGTATGTATGTTTTTTTATGTATGTTCACCGATTTCTCCGCCATTTATGGACCGATTTACAAAATTCTTTTTTGTTCGAAAGAGTATACTCCAGAGGTGGTCCGATTGTAATCAAGTCAGGATCTGATGATGGAATCCCAGGAAAATAGAGGGAAACCCTCGAATTTAACAGGCATTTACATTGTTTCTCAAGTGCTTTTTATTATTTACACTAAAAATAGTAAAATAAATAAACTGTTTGTAAAAAAATTAAAACGACTTCAAAAAGCAAAAAACAAAGATGTAGCTTTTAATGTGCTAGTAACAACTGATCTCTTTGGAGTCGATGCCAAGACAAAAAAAGTTAGATAAGCTAATGTACATCCGCCTTCGCACCGACTTCAAACAGATCAGTTAGTACGTAGCACATTAAATTCTACATCTTTATTTCTTTCTTTTTGAAGTCGTTTTAACTTTTTATAAAAAGTTTATTTATATCATTTTTGTTTGTAATGAATGAACTCAAAAACAGCTGGACCGATTTCAAAAAATATTTCACCATTAAAATGCTGATTTATCCCTGAGTAACATAGGCTAGGTACTACATAATTTTTCCAAATTCCCACGGGAACAAAGTCGCACGCGGAAAGCTATCATGAAAATAGTTTGATAAGGTACATCATTATACTCAACCCACATCAACCCACTGCTGGGTATAGGCTTCTTCTCTGTAGCGTTAATCGTCACGGTTCTGTGCTAACCTCATCGATAGAGGTCCCGTCATTTTGACGATATCTTCTGACCATCGAGCTGGTTGGTCTGCTCACTGGCCTTGTTGCTCCCATTGGCCACCATTCGAGACTGCCTTGGCCCACTGTCTGTCGTTCCTTGGTTCGTGGTTTTGTGTGGATGAAGTTAGAGTGTAGACATCATTTTCTATCAATTACCCTGCAAACAGATTTATGAATGAAAATTATGCGAAATACCTTTGATGTTGTAAATATAATAGACTAGCTTTTACCCGCGGCTACGCTCTCGCGCAAAGAACTATTTTAGTCACCCATTTCATTCTTGACCCCTTGATTTTCGAAAAATCCGGAAACACTCGTCCCTTTATTTGCCTTAAGGTTTATCTTGACGAAGTTTCGAGTTAAAATGTCCAAAAAATTTGTTTTCTCCATACAACCTCTGAACCCCCATTTCACCACCCCAGGAGTTGAATTTCGAAAAATCCTTTCTTAGTACTTACCTACGCCATAAAAAACACCTTTTTGCTAAATTTTAGTTTTCTAGGTCTAAGGGTTTGGGCTGGGTGTTGATGAGTCAGTGAATCGGGACGTCCAATTTCATAGATAAGAAATTGTATATATAAGAAGAGCTTGATATTTAAACGATATTGAGTGGCTTGTGCCTGAAGTTTTGGTTTCAAAACCCTGCGCACGTTTGCCATTCTTTACAAAATAGTTATTTTGCAATATTTTTTTTTTGCTTTCTGTTGTAGGTATAACATATACTTATTATCGTACTACTAATGTAAAAAAAACCTGTTATTTACGGGACTATAACAAAACCATTTAAATTTCATATTTACAAATAAAATACGTAAAATACTTACTTCTACGTGGACTGACGTTGACAAATTTTGACACTTTTGATAGACATAGAGTAATTATAGTAAAAAGATAAAATAAACAATAGACACCTCTTTCATAGAAAAATAAAAAAAGTTTTATGAGTTTTAGAGTTCTGTCTCAAAGGGATCCATTTGACTTGGCAGTAAAACACGAAAAAGAAAATAATAATAATCAATTTTTATTATTTATTACGTAATCTCTACAATCCAATTACAATAGTAGGAGGAAGAAGAAGACCCAGATTTTGTTATTGAAGTTTTGTAGAATGACGAGTTCTTTTAAAGATGAGAGACCTGGGAGGAGCAAGTTATTAACTTATTACTGATCTTGGAATAATGTTATTGAACAAGAAATGTCTTAGCCTTGTTTTCTAGAGCCCGGCCTTTCCCGAAACACGGAAAAAGGCCCGGTAGTATCACATTGGTACCGAGGCATAGGTCGCAGTCTTATGTGGAACGCTACATGCGCCTGCACCATTACACAACACAAGCAAATAGTGCTATGTTATTTGTCTTTATTTTGTATTATTTTGACTAATGAATGGGTAAGTGAAATTAATGGAAAGAAAAACATAAATTTACTACGTTTCGGATGGCTAGATAACTCATTTTGGCCCTGAGTTTTAGTAAAATTTTATTTAAACATATATGTACACTGAAGCCTGAATCCCTGACTGAGTAAGCAGATCATCATAATGGTTGTAAAACAATTACATACCTAACCTATTCTGAGGGTCATAATATAAGATAGAACATGAATATTGTTTTAAATAGGTTGTCAGTTTTTCAGCCACAGCAAAACCCACTAACTGGCTTTTATAGTATCCCAGAAAAGAGTTGGCAGCTGGCACAATATAAGTTTCTCGTAATTCTAGTCTAGCATTTAAGTAATTATTGGTATCAATATTCACATATTGACCTCAGGTATACAGAGCAATATCCTCTTTTAACGTATTAGTATTTAACGAATTACTTAAATAACATATCTATGTACTGAACCTAATTCAAATGTGAAGATTTTTTTTATCTAAAAGTTTGAAAGATGGGATCATGAAAAGAAGATGATAATATTGGTTACAAAGCTTGTTTTCAGGTCAGTGTATTGGTTGCTACGTGCTGTCTCACTTTAATTCACTTTAGTTACAACCCCATCTCTCTTTAACTTATTTTTACTGTACATGTCATTTAATTGATCACCGTGTAGAATGAATGTATTGAAAATCGCAAACTTCAGACAGGAAGTACTAAATGAACGAGAAAGCGAGAGGAATATACAAGAGACAAATATATTAAATTAGTTACCGACACAAATGAAATTGGTAGTTTGGCAATTTATCAGCCAATGAAAAGCTGCCATACCTATATCATTCAGTGGTAAAATATCATTCATTTTCAACATCCATTTTTGCTATTGCATTCAGTATCACTATCGCATTGAATTATCGCAATCACTATCATTATCTCTATCGCAGTTAGGGAATAAGCTTCCAGGTCCGCATACTTCTCTCGTTTCCTGTATGACATTGTGACAGGAGATGAAACATGGATATATTGTTATATTCCAGAAAGAAAGCAACAATCTTCTGTGTGGGTGTTTGAAGGTGACAGCAAACCAACAAAATTGAGGCAGGCGAGAAGCGTGGGCAAACAAATGATTGCGTTTTTTTTCTCCAAGACGGGTCCTGTCTGCGCGATCCCAGTTGAGCAACAAAAGACCGTTAATGCTGAGTGGTACACCACTATTTGTTTGCCCAATGTCTCAGAAAAAGTAAGGGAAAAACGACCTAGAAGTCGCATCTTGTTGCACCATGACAATGCTTCGGCACACACCGCGAACAAAACAAAGACATTTTTGGCTTCTAAAAACAAAGATCTCGTAACCCATCCCGCACACAGTCAAGATCTAGCACCGTGCGATTTCTTCATTTTCCCAAAAATCAAAGATTTAATGAGAGGTTCGACATTTACGGGGCCAGAAGAGGCAGTGATTGCTTTCAACCAGCACGTAGAAAACATACCCTCAGACCAATGGTCCTCGTGTTTCCAAAAATGGTTTGAACGGATGAAAAAGTGTTTAAAATGTAACGGAGAATACTTTGAAAAGCAGTAAATATAATATTATACAAATAAATTGTTTTATTTATGAGTTACGCAACACTTTCAGTTTGGCCCACGTAGATAGGATTTTGGATTAAGTATTTTATTTTTAATAGGTGTTTATTACACACTCTAAATAACGTTTTCCATCAATTTATAATTATAATATTTTGTATAATTTTGATAATATCGTAATTTGAGTTTTGTCTTTTTAGAATGCCTTTTAAAATAGTCCAGACCTCTGATAATAATAGAGACAGATTGTTTACTGTACCTTCCGCGTGGGAATATAAAAATATATTAAAATGGCCACACATCAAAGACGAGTTTTCGACACCGGAAGTTGATTGGACGCAATTGAAATGTATGGTAAAAAAAAACAAGATATACCAAGTTATGAGACTGCCGAGTACGTATTAAGAGAAATGTTAAATCATAGAGATATAGTCAGGCGGCAAAAAATTTATAAGTCGTCTCCTTCACGATTTTCGTAGGACTCTCTTATATATACCTAAAACTGGTATGTATAAGTTCCTTGTGCTATATAGAACACGAAACTGACTGTTTTAAGAGGAGAAAGTGGGGACACACATAGCTGTGACGTCACAAAGATGGCGGCCGACCGTACTAAGTTATTCTTCATTTCTCAAGTTCTGCTTCATCAATTTCGTTGATTGATATGTCATTTGAAAGGTTATATAACTGTCTATGATTGCTTCTTTAAAACCTACTAATTTAGCTTTGTTGTTTTTAAAATATTAAATAAAATAAGTATTTTATTTTTTATTTTTGCACGATATTAAGAATATGTAACATTGAAGATAAAAAATTAACTTGCTTGGTCTTGTTAGATTTTAGTAGCGCTTTCAACACAGTTGACTTTGACATTTTGCTGGCCATACTTCGTTCTTTGAACATTCCTCCTCTGGCTCTGTAGTGGTTTGAGTCATACTTGTTTGGACGCCAGCAGCTAGTTCGAGTTGGTGATAGTCACCCCTCTTGTCACTCCTCGCATTTCCTCCTCTCTCTCTTCATCTTACCACCTGTACGCTGATGACTTGCAGATTTACTCTGCGGCTACATTTGATCAACTAAATAATGCCTTTGCAGTAGTGAATGCCGACCTCAAACGCATTTCTCAATGGTCTCGTGATTTTGGATTGTTTGTCAACGCGGCAAAATCCCAAGCTATTGTAATAGGTAGTCACTATTTTATCTCTCGTCTCCAAAGTTTGAGTCTACCCCAGATCCTTTTCAACGGAACCCCTATTTCTCTCTCCTCTACTGTCAAGAATCTGGGGGTCATCATGGATTCAACTCTTTCATGGGCTCCTCACATCAACGATATCAGCAAAAAACTGTATGCTTCTTTTCATTCTCTCCGTCGTTTGCAAAATTTTCTTCCTCTCGAAACAAAAGCAATGTTAGCTCGTTCTCTTCTCCTGCCGCTGCTAGACTACGCTGATGTAGTTTTTTTGGATGCAACTGAGGAGTTGTCATCCAAATTAGAAAGACTCCAAAACACGTGCATACGTTTTGCATTTGGACTGCGGAAGTTCAATCATGTCTCGGAGTTTCGTGGGAGACTAAACTGACTTCAAATTCGTCTGCGTAGGGAATCACGTGTTCTGTCGTTCCTTTACAACGTTCTTTTTTCTCCTTCCGCTCCTGTTTACCTGCGTGAGAAGTTTCAGTTCCGATCTGAGATCACTGGTGACCGCCTTCGTTCGGGCTCAAATTTCTCACTGAGCATTCCTACGCACAGCTCTTCCACGTATGACAGGTCGTTCACGGTCCACGCAGCGCGGCTGTGGAATAAACTGCCTGTCTCTGTCCGTGAGGCTCCATTCCCAGCTTGCTTCAAAATCAGATTTAAAAAACACCTTGGTTATACCGCTGATGCTTTGAGTTAAGACTATTCCTCTCTCGTAATATTATATGTATATGTTTATATTATGTGTTTATATCTATACTATATTAATGTATTTATTTAAATATTTTTGGATACTACCTACATATCAAATATTTATTTATCTATTTCCATTATAATATTCAATACCTATTCTGTGTCTACTATTTTTCTGTTGTACGCCTACGTATCATGAATCCTCTTGCTCTCTCGTGGGTTGACTGGAAGAGATCCCCTTGTGGGATAAGTCCGCCTTTGTACCTTAAATTTATTTAATATTTATCTCTTTTGTTTTAAATGTATTCATTTTGTTTGATGTGCAATAAAGGATTTTACAATACAATACAATACAATGTCCAGAGTAATTTAAAAATAAGATTATTTAGCGTAATATTTTATTGCTAACATTAAACCGAGTTTTATTACCTTCTCAGAAATATAAATATCATCTCTTTACGATATTAAATAAATTAACTGTGGCTATTACCGTAAAGCAAGTAAGCGCTATACGAAACTGCCAAGGACGTATACGAAGAGTTTTTTAGAAGCAACTTCGTTGTGAAACAAGCCAAGAAAGCATTTATTTAACCAAAAGTCCCTGGATTTAGCTCGAGAACATGTTTACAAAATTCACAAAATAGCTGGAGGATTACTCGGCATACCCAGAAATGACACAGCAAGAGACCGTTGGTGCCTAACATTCAATTTGCAATCGCATTTATCTGATTATCATCATATCAGCCTATTGAAGTTCCCTGCTGAACATAGGCCTCCTCCAAAGTGCGCCACTTTGCACGATCCGCTTTTTGCATCCAGCCACTACCCGCTATCTTCTTTTCGTCATCTGTTCATCTGGCTGGGGTGCGTCCTATACTACGTTTGCCAAGACGTGGTCACCATTCGAGAACCTGTCTACTCCAACGCTCGAGAACCTGTCTACTATCTCGCTAAATTTATATCTGAAAATATAGTTCAGCAAGCGGCGAGTCTTGAAGGCGATTTTGAACTATTGAATGCAGGTGGGTTAGTCATAAGGGCTCCCATTTAAGCTCTAAGATGACCCATTATGCGTATGGGTCGGTGGCTATTCCGGCCATCTCAGCTCCGACAAGAAGTTTAGAATCCTATTGGGGAATTCACAGGCTTCACGAAGCGACCTATTTCCTGGTAGGATTTTTGCCCGTTGGTCCGCCACTCCCGCGCATTCCAGGATTATGTGGGCGACTGTTTTATTAGCCTTAAGGCCGCCTCTGCAAAGCACGAAAGCACAGTGGCTCGTGTGGCTACCCTCCATTATCCGTAAGTTACTTCTGTTTAGGCTGAGCAGTCTTCGCGTCATGCGCGGGGTTGGTCCGTTTAGGGCCTCCTTTGACTGATACTGTTCCATCTGTGTGATCGCGAATCTAAGTACGAAACTGGCTAAAGGGGACGGGGATAATTGGTAGAGGGCCTGCCAAGGTGGTATCTGATCCCTTACTAGCCAAAATTTCGGCTGCGTCGTTACCCATAGATCCACTATGCCTTTGATCCACTGTTGGCTGATGCTATTTTGTTCAGCGCTTGATGGCATTCGATAATTAGTTCTGATGTAAATGTTTGGCTCTTCAGGGCTTTCAATACTGCGGTACTATCAGAGAGTATCATGATGTTGTAAACCTAGATACCCCCCAGGACACTCTGTGCCAATAATTATGCATTTGTACTGGGCACATACTGGGGTACAACAATCAGAAATGTTGGTCAGCGGGTCATGTTAGGGGTAGTTTTTATACTGACTCTTCAACTTCAGAGTTCTAACTGTTGCAGTTTTTTAAAAGTCATGGTACTGATGATACTGAAATAATTTCCTATATGTGTTTATTTTGGATAGAATAGAAATTCTCTTATACCTATTTCTACAGCAGCCATCATCAAACATAATTACTTTAAGGCCGTCTTTAACCAAAAACCAACCGCCGGTTAACCGAGCTTTGACAATGTCATACCATACATTATCCTGTCTCCGTCGAAGAGATTTAGATGATTACTTGTAGTAGCTCCGCTACGCTTCAATCCACTCGCACATAGTTTAGCACCATAAGAAAGAAAGAGAAAGCATATTCCCTTAGTTTAGGCGCTTGCCCAAGTATGTCATTCGTTTTTGTGCGCGCACGACTACCGCACATAGTGGAAAATAATTATTTTCCTACACAGTTATACAAGTTAATACCTTAAAAATCGGTTATTGTTCATCAAATTTGCCTAAAAAGAAACACGAGGAAAGTAAGGAAGATAAGTGGAGACGGGAACTCAAAAAATACGAAAAGAAGTTGGAAAAGAAACTATTCCGTTACTTCGAATTATCAGATGAAGGTACGTTTTATTAGTGATTTATACTTACTTATTTTCTTCTTTTAAAACGCTTAGTTAAGTGTTTAAAACATCGTGTTACAATAATCATAATTGTATTACAATTATTTACAAGATCTAACACGTGATGTTAGACAACAATTTATATACTTCGAGTCAATACGTGATATTGACCAATAGTGTCTTATTTTCTTAAGAGTTAATACGAGATATTAACCATAGAATTCTTCCATTGAATGCAGATGAACCATATTCTTCGGTATCATCAGAACATCGTTTTCCGATTCGTTCGGAAAGCCTGCGGCCAGATAACTCCGGTGACATTACACCCACCGCCGCCGATGTGACGCCGGCGCCGCCACCGCCGCCCGCCACCACCGTCTACTCGCCTCTTGAGGCCGACACGGCTGCCACTGCGCCGCCTGTGGCCGCAGAGGTTACCACTGTGCCGCCCGGGCCTGCCGACTTACCAATTTCTGCTGATTCAAATGAATCGCCCCTTCCAGACCCAGACCTTTTACAAGCCTTGGGTATTTTTAAAGCTGAAACGACGGAATGGGGTCGTGACATTGTAAATGACCTAGCCAAGAGGTGGGAACCTTTACTTAAAGACGGACTTAAAAAAGAAGCACGGGAAGAATTAATGAAGAAATACTTATATCCCAAAAACTGTCCACCGGCAAAACCTCCTGTACTTAATCCCGAGATTGCTGCCATGTTAAATGAATCCGCCAAAAATCGAGATAAAAGGGTTTTCACAAAACAAGGTCAACTAGGCTGTATTCTTACTATCTTAGGAAGAACTATGTCGGATATACTAACTAAATCTACCAGAAGTACTTTACCTCCTGGCGGACGCAGCAAAGCTGCTGGCCGATTCACATTTTTTGGAAACCGAAACAAGACGCTCGCTTATAACACCAATGGTGGATAAATCTTTCATCGAACCCTTTAAAGACCGTAAAAGGGATGGTCACTTATTTGGTGAGAAACTGGGTGAGTTTGTTAAATCTTCCAGAATATTACAGAAAACTGGCAAACTCATCCAGTCGACCAGAAATACTACAAATAATTTAAACTGGAAGAACCCGTCGTCATCGCGCAATCAGCAACAGCCGAGCTCCCGAGCCCAAGCGAATCGCGGCGCCGGCGGCGGCGGCGGGAACCGGACAGGGTATCGCCGCGGACGCGACTGCGCGCCGGCTGCTCGCGCGCCGCGTGTGACGTCACCGCCGGCCACGACACCGAACCAACGCCACAAACCAGCGGGCTCAGCGGCGTCGTCAGCCAAATAGAAGCAATAGATTGCCAGGTACACGCAGGGAGATTAAAATATTTTGTTAAAAATTGGGAACATATCACGAGTGACAAGTTTGTGTTAGAATCTATTAAGGGGTATAAAATTCCTTTTATCAAAAAACCTGTTCAAAATACCGTTTCGTGTCCGAGGATGTCGCTATGAAAAAGTGATAAGATTTTAGTTGATAAAGAAGTTTCTCGCCTTCTCCAGGAGAAGGTTATACGAAAATGTAAACCCACCTCTGATCAGTTTGTATCGAGTATTTTTCTAGTTCCTAAGAGTAATGGTGAGAAACGATTTATACTTAACTTGAAGCTTTTAAATAAGTTTGTTGACGCTAATCATTTTAAAATGGAAGATATCCGGACTGCTATTAAATTAGTCACCCGTGATTGTTACATGGTAAATTTAGACTTAAAAGAAGCGTACTATTTATTGCCAATCCACGAAAGTCATGTGAAGTACCTACGGTTTTATTTTAATGAAAATTTATATGAATTTCTAGTTTTACCCTTTGGTTTATGTTCGGCGCCTCTCGCTTTCACAAAACTCATGAAACCTGTATCTACTCTCTTACGATCGCGAGGTTTCAAGTCTGTTTTCTATTTGGATGACAGTTGTTACTTTGGTGATACTTACGCAGATTGTTTGGCGAATCTTGACGAAACAATTAAGTGTCTTGTCAACCTCGGTTTTGTCATAAATTACCAAAAGAGCTCGTTAGTACCTGCACAGACATTTTTGGGATTCATTTTGAACTCCAAAGACATGGTGCTTGAGTTACCCGAAAAGAAAAAAAAACATATTTTGTCACTTACCCAGGATATATTAAATACGAGTGACCTCCCTGTTCGTTCGTTCGCTCGTTACTTAGGCACGCTCACTGCGGCTTGCCCCGCCGTGACGTATGGTTTTCTTCATACAAAATCTTTAGAGCGAGCCAAATATCTTGCTTTATTGCATAATGACAATAACTACGATAAAATAATGCACATTCCAAATAATTTAAGTGATGATTTAATTTGGTGGAAGAAGTCGATTCTTAGAGCTAAAAATTCAATTCGAAACAGTAATTCTTTCGAGTTAGAGATTTTCACAAACGCCTCCTCAATCGGATGGGGCGCTGCTTGTTTAGGCGAGAGAATAGGAGGTTCTTGGAATGCGGATGAATTAAAATGTCACATAAATTATTTAGAACTTCTTGCCGTGTATTTCGGACTTCTGTCATTCGCCGATAAATGCAGAAATTGTCAAATATTGCTTCGAATAGATAATACGACCGCAATTTCGTACATCAATAGAATGGGCGGAGTACAATATCCACATCTAAATGATATTGCTAGAAAGATCTGGAATTGGTGCGAGACTAAAAAAAAAAAATTTTCCTTTTCGCTTCTTATATTAAATCTTCCGAAAATGTCGAAGCTGATAGTGAATCTCAAAATATTGACATTGAGTGGGCATTAAGCAATACGGCATTCCAAACTTCTATTCGAAAATTCGGGAAAATTGAGATAGATCTTTTTGCTTCTAGACTTAATGCGAAGTGTGAAAAATATATCTCATGGAAACGCGATCCTCACGCCTACAATGTAGATGCATTCACAATCGAATGGGATATGTTCTTTTATGCGTTTCCGCCTTTTCCCTTATTTTAAATGTTTTACAAAAAATAATTAATGACCAAGCTACAGGGATAGTTGTAGTACCGAACTGGCCATCTCAGGCTTGGTTCCCAGTATACAAATCTTTGGCAGTTAGTGAGATGATCATATTTCCACCTAACAAATACTTACTTTTATCTTATTTCAGGGAAACGCACCCCTTGCACCGTCAGCTTTCCCTGGTGGCGACTGTTTTATCAGGGAAGCGTTTATCAGAAAAAACGTCCCATCATCAGCACTAATCGTAATGATGTCTTCTCTGCCAATAGCACAAAATCGCAGTATACATCTTGCTTTAAACTGTGGTGGAATTATTGTCAGGCTAGGGACCGTAACCCTTATGATATAGAAGTGTACAGTATGCTAGATTTCTAAGCCGATTGTCTCAATAACGGCTCTTCTTATGGTACACTAAATATCCACCGTTCGGCTTTATCACTTATTTCCAGAAATAATGTAGGCCAAGACGATCAGGTGAAAAGATTTTTTAAAGGCGTTTTTAAAATAAAACCATGTTTTCCCAAGTACATTGGTACATGGAATCCAGAAACGGTTCTAATTATCTTGCTGATCAATATCCTAATAGTTCGCTATCGCTAGAGCATCTAAGCAAAAAGCTTGTGACTCTTTTAGCACTGGCTATTGGACAGAGATGCCAAACGTTATCTTTGATTAGAATTCCAAACATAAAGGTTCAGAACAACAATGTAATCATTTCAATAACTGATCTGATAAAAACTTCCGGAATAGGTAGAAGTCAACCTATCTTAGATCTGACTTTCTTCCGCCAGCGTCCGAGTATTTGCCCAGCAGAAACGTTAATTGCGTATATAGAAGAAAGAAAGAAAGAAAAAGAAATTTATTCACCACACAATACAGACACCAAAATAGCATACAAATGAATGATGTGGTGAAACGGTGCTGCCTCAGCCAGGCTGTTTTTCAGTCAGCACCTGAGTTGACTGCTAACAACATGCATTTAAGATGCAGCACAATAATTACTGAGAAGAATCTCTGGTTGCAAGACCACTTATAAACATTAAGAGAAAAGAAAAATGAACTTAACGGCATTGCTCAATGCTCACACTTACGAAAAACTCAAGACTCCATCATGGGTTAACATTTAGAGACTCAACTTAGTTTAACTAACGAACCGGTGACCAGATACATGATGATTTTTGTTTTGACCTTAACCACTCTCTGGACAATCTTCCAAATTGGCAAATTGTTTTTGAATTCTTAACAGGAGGCGGAAGATCGTTCCATATTTTGGATGCTGAGTATCCAAAGCCTCCCCTGAAGAACTCCAACTTAGGTGGCGGTAAAACCAATTTAGGAAATCGTTCAGACCTCTTTTTACCTGGGCCCGCGCTAGTCCATTTAAGCTTTCTTGCTAGGTAGGCAGGGATCTCAAGGTTCTTTAGTTTGAAAATAAAATTACTAAATTTTAACGTCCTTCTATTTTTCATATTAAGTATGTTGTAAGTATTTAAGAATGGTGTGATATGAGATCGTTTAGGGACGTGGTAACAGAATCTGATACACGAGTTTTGCACTCTCTGCACTTGTTTTTCAGCTTTTTTATTCAGGCAAGGACCATACACTGTATCACAATAATCCAAGTGAGACAAAACCAGACATTCCGTCAACCTCCGTCTTACTGACTCACTCAGAAAGGGTCGAATAGCATACAGGGTTTTCAAAGCTGCGTAGCATTTACCTACTTTAACTTTTAAGTGATCATAAAAGGTTAGGTAACTGTCAAGAACCAACCCAAGGTTTCGACAAGACAAAGATTCCGTGATCGGTTGGCCGTCTAAACATATAACTGGTGTTTGTTCACGAATTGTTTTGCATTGGTGGGGCGTACCTAAAATCATGTAAGCCGATTTTTGAGCATTGAGGCATAAACAATTGTTATTGGACCATCGACTGATATTCATGAGATCTTTATTCAAATGCCTAATAGTTTCGCCCACTTTTGCCTCACCAAGCTCAGTACATGCCAAAACCTGGGTATCATCTGCATACATGTGTGCAATAGTAAACTCTACTTGCTGCAGTAAGTCTGCAGTGTAAACCGTGTATAAAAGCGGACCCAAGATTGAGCCCTGTACTACCCCCCTTAAAACCGTCAGTGCTCTTGAACGAATAGCTTTTCCCGTACCATCCGAACACTCCACAACCTGTTTCCTGTCCCTGAAATAGCTTGCGAACCACGAAAGCGAACAATCATCACATCCATAATATTTTAGCTTCGCCAGAAGAATTTTTGTACTTAAACAATCAAAAGCTCGGCTATAGTCTAACAGTACAAGAAGAGAAGCCTGGCCAGTGTTTGACTTCGATAATATTTCATCCACAATATACTGTAACGCGGTAGAAGTACTATGTAAAGCTCGAAAACCTGATTGGCCTTCTGGTATAATCTCATTACGTTCTAAAAAGTGAATTAATTGCGCATGTACTGCTTTTTCAAGTACTTTTGACAAAGCTGGTAAAATCCCTATCGGCCTTAAATCTTTCACTGACTCAACAGTTGCCTTTTTGGGAATGGGCTTCACGATAGCAGTGGTCCATGAAGAAGGGACCCTACCAGTTCTTAAAGATGCATTAATGATTGCCGTAATGGCAGTTAAAGAATACGGAAGAGTTAGTTTAATCATTTTTATCGATATACCATCGATTCCCGTAGTATTAGATGTTATTGAATTAATTATTTTATCAATTTTCGTAGGGGACAAATCTGAAAAATTAAATATATTGTTACTTTTATGTCGTGAATTATTAAAATAGGCTATTTGATTAGCATCTTCTCCTATAAAGGGTATACCATCCAAAAATGATTTATTAATAAGGTCAGGATCACTAAATTGTGTAGGAATACTTTTTAACGCCTCTTTACCAGTTATCTTTTTTATCTCTTTCCACATTTTTTTAGGATGCTTAACAAACTTGTTTACATGATTTGAGAAATAGTTTTGTTTCTCAGTACGAGTTATAGAGGTTACTGCGTTACGCAAAGATTTGTATAGCTTACGGTCCTCGTCATTGTTAGTCTTCTTTGCACGAGCGCAGGCCTCGTCCCGATCAGACATCATTGCCCTAATACTGTCGGTTACCCACGGGGTTGGTGGACTTCTAAAAGTCCTTGTACGAACCGGAACAAAATGATCAAATAAGCCAAGTACCAGTCCATAAAAACATTCAACCATAGCGTCAATGTCATCATAATTGAGGACCCACTCCCAGGGCGTGACAGATGAGGCTTCAGAGTAAGTACTTAAGTCAAAATCATTAAACGGGCGATACGTGACAACTCTAGGCATAGGTTTACTTACTTGGACCGGAAACCTCACCGCAACAAAACCATGATCGCTCAAATCGTCGTTGTGCTTAACAATTATATTTTTCGCCTTCAAACTCTCAACACAACAAACAACTTCTAAAAGTGTTCGACTAGAAGGGGTAATACGTGTAGGCTCCGAGATTACCTGCTTTAGTCCAAACTGTGTAATTAAGTCTATAAAGATTTTACTGTGATTGTTTTTAAGGTTAAGCAGGTCAGTGTTGATATCTCCTGCCAAAAACAAAAATTCATAGTCACAAATAAATTCGGATACCGAATCGCCCAACAACTCAATAAAACGTCCAAAACAAAATTTAAGGGGCCGGTAGAAAATACCTACTGCTATTTTAACCTTTTTAAGTTTTACTTCTAACCACATAATTTCAATTTCATAAACCTGGGTTTCGAGCTTTTTGAAGTGCAAATCCTCCCTAACATAGGCCCCTACCCCACCACCCCTACGATTTCCACTTCTAGGCAAATGGATTAGTTTATATTTAGGAATATAATAATGGTCAGTGTCTACTGAATCCCCCAACCAAGTTTCTGAAATTGAAAGCACGTCTGGCTTTGTATTATTAACAGTTTCGAGTAATTCATCCCTACCTGTACGCAGTGACTGAGCATTGAGCAACGCAAGCTTAAAATCTAAAGTTTTTTTAACCATTTTTAATAATTGTAGTGTAAATAAATAAAATATCATCACCAATTAAAGTCTTGCAAACCAGAGGAGATAAAAAACTGTAAAAAACAAATGAATGTAGACAAATAATAATTTTAAAAAAACTAAGTGACTTCTTAATAACAAATAATTTGCTTAGATCAAGGTTCATATCCAAAACTAGTCATATTTTCTTAAGATCATCCTCACATTTGATAACCATGGCTGGCTGTCCCGTTGCCTTCCTTGCCAATATGGTAGCATTACTGATCCAGATGTATGCATAGCCTTTTTCCTTTCCCATGTCCTTTGTCTTTTTAAACAATTGTTTATTTTTAAAGGTGAGGTGTTCGTTAATATATATTATCTGACTAACTGCCCCCATTGCTTCAGAGTACGATGTTGGTGAGGAACCGCTCTTACTGGCTTCCTGTAACTGTTTCCAGGTCAGTCCCCGGCGGGCCCGCGCGGCATGCAAAATTTGGTGTTTAAGGTTTCTTGTGGTCAGCTGTACAATAATGTTCCTCGGGCCATCTCTCCCGCTTTTTTTACCAGCTCGGAAAATGTCACGAACATTATTTGATGGGATCTCGACACCCAGCAGAACCCCAATTGTGGCCATAAGTGACATCAGATTTTCGTTTTTGACCTCGGGCACATTCTTGATTTCTAAATTACATAGTCTTGATCTTTGCTCGTAATCATCGATCCTATTCTTAAGTACAGATATTTCCTCCTCGAAACAAGAATTTTGGGACTTGAATTTAACCACTGTAACCACAGATATTGTAATGAAAAAGAAAACAAATTAATACTTACTTTCAAAAGACCGTTTCATGCTGCCTCGTCGCAAACCATAGGGCGATGGATTAAACCGACCCTCGCTGCTAGTGGTATCGATACTGCCATGTTCACAGCGCACAGCACGCGACACGCTGCTTCCTCAGCAGCACACCGAGCTGGCGTCAGTGTCGATACCATTAGAAGAACGGCCGGTTGGTCAAATCAATCCGCCGTGTTCGCTAATTTCTACAATAGACCAATTACCGAATCTCTTACTGATTTGGTTAATGCAATATTTAATTAGAAAAATTTTTTTAAGAAGATTTCAAATTTTTTTACTGCTGATTTGTTATGTTTTGTATACCTACAAAATGTAAAATATATTTGTGTCGTTAATCTCAACCAAATTTGATTTTATTTCTACTATTACGACATTGATAATTCCTTTTCTCTGAACATCTACAAGTAATCATCTAAATCTCGAAAGACGGAGACAGGATAATTAAATGATCAAACGAACTTACCTGAAGTGAAGTTCGATCTTGATTATCCTGTCTCCGTCGAAGAGATTTAAGGTCCCGCCCAACCCTTGTTACTCTAATAAACCAGAATTACCCCTGAATTTCAATGTCGTAGTTTTAATTTCGCTTTCTCTAAACTTAATGACATACTTGGGCAAGCGCCTAAACTAAGGGAATATGCTTTCTCTTTCTTTCTTATGGCGCTAAACTATGTGCGAGTAGATTGAAGCGTAGCGGAGCTACTACAAGTAATCATCTAAATCTCTTCGACGGAGACAGGATAATCAAGATCAAACTTCACTTCAGGTAAGTTCGTTCGTTTGATATGATATTTTCAGATAGATTCTGGAAGTAAAAGTCCAAATCACATGGGAAGATAAATTACATAGAAGAACAAGCACAACAACCAGCATCCCTACAGCCTTGTACAACGCAAGATGTATCATCTGAACTTTTTATTGCTGTAACACAAAATCAATAAAAAGTTATAAAAAACTGGCAGGAAATTCAGTCTAGTTGGAGGGATTGAAAGAAAGCAGAAACCTATTTGTGTGCACCCTGGATAAAGCAGGTTTTGAAAATAAAAAAAATACAATGAAACCTATTACCAATGTCACAGAGCTAGAAAGATTTGATAATCAGTTGGCAGATGTCAATTTATTAGAAAATTGTTTGCAAACATATTCAATTTTATGGTCAGTAGCACAAGGAAGTGGATTCAACGGTACGTATAGATTGTTGGATGCCCTTTTTCAAAGGATATTCTATGCAAATGTTCATGGACTGGAGGCAGTCGTGGGGAGGATGGTTAAGTTGCATTCAAAGGCTATAAAAACACTAATTTTTTATTTTTGATGGTACTCTCATGGGACTCAACCTATACGGTAGAAAACAATAAGACATTTTTAAATCCGTACTCAGATGCACTAAAAAGAAAGAGTACAAAAAATATGAGGAAATCTAGTAAGAGATGCAAGACAACCGAAAAAACAAAAAAAGGCGAAGCAATGCAGATGAGATACTAAATAATAGTGGCACTCCAGATAGTCTAACTGCACAGAATACAAACAATGTTGCCAACCCGGACAATATAACTGCACAGAACACAAACAATGATGCCAACCCGGACAATGTAACCGAAAAAAAAACAAATAATATAGATCAAGATGAAAATATAAATCCGAATACAATAAAATCGTCCAAACGGCTCATTTAAAAATGGAAGATTATAGAACTGAAGCTAAACTGATTATTCCTGACTGTTTTATGGCATCAATTGATTTAAAAGACGCCTACCTACTTGTGAATATTCATGAATCGCAGAGAAAATTTCTAACGTTTATTTACAACGATCAGATTTATGAATTTAATTGCCTACTATTTGGTTTACGCACTGCACCTTATGTTTTTACCAAATTAATGAAACCCGTAGTGGAATACTTACGAAAACAGGGGTTTACGTCAGTTATATACTTAGATGATCTGTTTTGCGTTGAACCAACTTACCAGGAATGTCTTAAAAACATCACTGTCACAATTTCACTATTACAAACACTAGGTCTTATAATAAATCACGAAAAAAGCTGTTTGATACTCGCTACGCAATGCAAGTTTTTAGGTTTTATCTGACTCTAATGACATGGCTTTAAAGTTGCCCACAGAAAAAAAATTAAAGATAAAACATCAGTTATATAAATTCTTAAATTTAAAAAAATGTAAACTTCGCGAGTTTGCTACACTAATAGGACTATTAATTTCAGCTTGTCTTGCCTTACAATATTCCTGGTGAACGTCATAAATATTTACATCTAACTAATAATGAATATTACGAACAGACAATTTCTTTACCCATAAACTGAGGGTACATTTTCAGTGGTGGATTGAAAACATGGATAAAAATGTTTGTGCATTTAGATTCAATGATTTTTGCCTTGAAATATTTTTCGGATGCATTATTAACCGGTTGGGGTGCGTTTTGTTATAACGAAGAATAGTTTGGTTATTGGAGACATGACGAAAGTTCATTGCATATAAATGAATTAGAACTTCGAGCAGCTTTTTTCGGTTTGAAGGTCTTTGCCAAGGAATTATATGATTGTGAGATACTTTTAAGAATTGATAATACTACTGCTATTTCATGTATTAATAAAATGGGTAGTGTACAATTCCCACATTTAAATTGGATTACTAGGGAAATATGGCAGTGGTGCGACAGGCGTAAAATAATTATTTTCGCATCGTATATTAATTCTAAGGAAAATAGAGAAGCCGATTCTCTTTCTCAGAAAAAATCCAGGACACAGAATGGGAGTTAGCGGACTATGCATTTGAAAGAATAGTTCTGAAATTCGGTGAACCCGAAGTCGATTTATTTGCTAGCAGATGCAATGCAAAGTGTTCAACATATGTCACTTAGAAAAACGACCCTGATGCCTGAACAGTCGATGCTTTTACGATTTCTTGGAAAAACATTTTCTTTTACGCCTTTCCACCATTCGCATTAATTTTAAAGATGCTTCAAAAGATAATATACGACAAAGCAGAAGGAGTAGTTGTTCTACCACATTGGCCCACACAGGCGTGGTACCCTTTATTTCTAAAACTACTTATTTCAAAGCCTTTGTATTTTGAACCCAGTATCAATCTATTAAATTCTCCTTTCAGAAAGACACACAACCTCCATCAAACACTCCGGCTAGTTGCCGTGAGGTTGTCCGGCAGGCGCTACTAGAAAAAGGCATTACTTCAAGATCCGCCGATATAATGCTGAGCTCACTCTCAGACAGTACTTACAAGCAATATGATTGTTGTATAATCAACTATCATGGATTAACATGGATTAACTATTATAAAAAACATCGTTATGATCACCGTAAATCTACAGTCCCAATTGTAATTGATTTTTTAACTGAATTTTTTGATAATGGTGCACAATATGGTACAGTAAATACTCATAAATCTGCTTTGTCCTTACTGCTAGGTCCTGAGTTATCTAATGATGGCCAAATAAGCCGTTTTATGAAGGGAGTTTTCAGACTGAGGCCTACAAGACCTGAATATGATCTTACTTGGGATCCAGCGATAGTTTTAAACTATTTGTCACAACAATGGCCAAATGAAAACCTTTGTCTGGAAACTCTCTCCAAGAAAACACTGACTTTATTAGCACTGGTAACGGCTCATCGTGTACAAACTTTTTCTTTGATTAAAAATGCTAATATAGATATCAAAATCAAATAATAATAAAAATCCCCGATTTAATTTAAACTTCAAAACCAAATTCCTGTCAACCAGTTCTTAAATTGCCTTATTTTAATGAAAGACCGGAAATCTGTCCTGCTCGATGCTTAAAGGAGTATATAAATAAAACAAGTACATTACGAAATAATAATAATGATTATTTATTTATTAGTTACAGAAAACCACATAATAGACTTTCTTCGCAGAGACTTGGTCATTGGATTAAATATTGTCTTAAAAGTAGTGGTATCAACACATCTGTTTTCAGTGCTCTTAGTACACGACACGCCTCCACATCAGCTGCTAACAAGCTTGGTGTTTCCATAGACACTATACGAAAGACTGCTGGATGGAGTCACTCCTCACTTACGTTTGCACGTTTTTATAATAATGATGTAAATACACAGAACGCGGATAATTTTGCTCGAACTGTATTATCATCTACCTGTATTACATAAACTAAACAGGCTCGTAAATATATATATATATATATATATATATATATATATATATATTTACTTATTTTCAAAGAAATTAATAAACGTTTACATTAACTATTTCTGTTGTTATTTCACATTTTACTCTGATTCTTTGAACATCCTACAATATGTAAAACGGGTAAACCGCTAAGAATGAAGCTGCGAAACATAATTGAAGATTAAACGAATTTACCTTAAGTGAAGTTCAATCATAATTATGTGAGCAGCTTCATTCGACGCGATTTACCCACTCCCGCACTATTCACAGACACTGCTTACGACTTAGTTCTATACCCACACCCTAGAGTATGAAGGTACCTTCATTTTTAAAAAAAGTAAAATAAACTCTAAACTAATGAATAAAATAACGAACGACAGCGGTAACGTCGAGTGGTAGGGGTAGTAAATGTAGAGGAGGTAGGAAACAGTGATACTAGTTTACAAAAAATAAATTCTACCTCTAAAATCACATAATTATGATTGAACTTCACTTAAGGTAAGTTCGTTTAATCTTCAATTCTAATGATTACTATTTTGATAATTTTTGAGCCTTATGAGCCTTTAGTATAATAATATTTGGTATCATGAGTCTTAGCTATAATAATATATTTTTAATCATTGCTAATAAGTATAGATAGACCTCTAGCCACATATTAATTACGCAGTAATTACCTCCCTAGCAAAACTTGTATACAGTGTATTAAGAGCATATTATTTGAAAGGCGCTTATGTCATGAGGCTTTATGAAAAAAATGCTCTTACTGCACTGCAAATTTTACCCGAGGCGAACACTGACAAAATTAATACCCTCCTGGGGCCCACGATCCTATCAGTAGTACTAATACTACATAGTCATTCAGACTTTGCCTTCCTGATCAGAACATCTAACTGGCAAAACGCTTTTGTATGCAAATCGCTTAAGAAGCATAATGTATAAAATACATAAAGCCTAAAGAGAGAAATGTCTAGATCTTTTAATGCCTTAAATCAAAAAAGCTTAAGATACAAATTGCCTATAGTTCAATCAATAAAGTATTTTTAGAGTGCGTGAGCGGGAACCTAAGCGATTTTTTCAGAAACTCATTCAGAGTGTTTAGGGAGAAAACATACCAAAAATCCTGACGTCTAGGAATCGAGCCAGAGGGAGGGTCAAAGGGCCCAATTTCGAGTTTTTCGCCTATATCCCAAAAACGGTGCGTTGTAGCAAAAAATTTTCCAAGATGAAATGAAAGCTTATAAAATTCTCTATAACTTTCGTCTTTACAGTTTTTCCATATTCCCATCCGTTTTCGAACTACACACTCTGGAAACTTCGAAGCGGACTTTTTGTATGTGAACAGGAAGATGCTGCACAGAAGAGGTGATATGAAGCTCTTTGGTCTTAAAATTTCAGAAATGGCGTTTCCTAGTGCCGCACACTTTCTCCTTGTTTCTTCTACTCTCTTTGTCTTTGCCAATAGAAGGCTTTCAAGAAAAAAGTTCAGGGGTTCAGGCAGTGTACCTGGGATTCAGCAAATATTGAAAAAAGAACATTTCGCCCCAAATTTGAATGCAGCTTTGCAAGACCTTTCTACGGACACCATAAGAAATGGATTTCGTAAAAGTGGACTTTTCCTTTTGGCCCGGAGTACGTAGACATGAATAAATTAAGGTCAACAAATTGTTCCACTGTGTCAACATCAGCTTTAGAAAAAAATTCAGACAAGAAACGACAGATTCTGCATGCCTTGGAGTCGGAAGTGAAAAGCTTGTTTTCATTGGAAAAGAAAATATTTTTTTTCCAAGTTATTCCACTTGAAGAGGACCGAAGTTAAAGCATTTCTGCCTAATGAAGATCTGATTTGAGCCAAAACAAAACGTGCTTTGACTGATAATTAGGTAGATACAGTCTTACCATGAAATTGAATTTAAACCTTAGTTCAACCCGTGTTTAGCTAAACACTGTTTAACATTTAAACACTTGTTGGACAACTGTTTATTTTTTGCTACCACAAAACCGTGTTTAGTGCGTGTCTAGTTAAACAACGTTTAACTGAATCAGTCCTCATATTCATTCAACATTCGTTCTCTATCGTTCCGTTTTATGGAGAACGTATGGTTATGCGCATATTTTTTTGTAAAAAAAAATTACGTCAACCCTTGTAATTCAATTGTAATAAGAATTAAACGAATTTTTGTTTTTATTTTAGAAAAACACAAAAAAGAAAGACTTTGTTGACTTAACAGAGTAAAAACTGATACAAACATCACCATTAAAGGAAATACTGAACGGAACGTAACTTGATACGTCAAATAGTTGACATCAATTGCCAGTCTTGCTCTCGACTCTCGGTACTTTTGAATTTGCTTCCTGCCCAAGATTGTTGTTTTACAAAGTGTTTTGATAAAATACCATGGCTAGTAATAAAGAAAATAAAAGTTGTGATGAGACGAAACATCGTTCCCGTGGTGATAATTGGTCGCAAGAAGAAAAGGTGATAAATACTACTTACATAGTGAGATAAATCAACACATGTGTGTATTCGCTCATGGTTTATATTTATACTTATTGTATGTAACTTTGCAGGATTTGTTTCTGGAAATAATGCAGCTGTAGGCGCCTATTGTGGAAAATAAACTTACCGATACAAACACCAATAAAAGAAAAAAATTGGAATGGCAAAAGATTCAAACCAAGTGTGTATGCCCATCTCAATAGTCTGTTTTCTATAAATTTTGTGTGTATGTTTATGTGATAATGATAATAAATAACGATGTTTTCTATTTTTGTATTTCAGAGTGATAGAACTTACTGGAAAATCAAGGGATATTCCACAATTAAAAGGTTTCTGAAGGAGAAGTAAAATAGCAGCCAAAAAATCTGTGTCTCTGCACCGGAGGGCTTTAAAAGCGACTGGTGGCGGGCAATTGCCTCCTTCTTCTCCACCGAGTGATTTAAAAATTATGGATTTGTGTCCAATAGATTTTATTATTGAGGAAAATAAATTTGATAGTGATGCAGTTTCTCAACTGAAAGTAAGTACTACAAAGTAGCATTTTCTTAACTACTTCATTATTAGCCTTTGTATGAATCCAACACTAGGCAGAACATTCCGAAGCACAGAAGCACCCTAGTTAGTATAAAATATAACAATAAGAAATAGTACCACGAGAGCTTTACTACTTAAGGAAAAATTATACTGTAATAAAATATTTATATTTTACAGGTACAGGACAACACTGCCATTATTATTGATGAAGAAGTGCATAATAGCACAATATATGATATGGACATACAAGAGGTTTGTACCAGAGTTTTGAATTAAAACTAATACTTTAATTGTTCAGTACTATACTTATTCATATTATTAAATCAAAAATATTTTTCCAGGATATCGGTGATGATAACGATGCAGACGTTTCATTTGTCAACGAAATTGTTACAGTAGCAGATGTACACAATCATGAAGTAAGTTAGTGTAATTTTTAAATATTCTTCAGCGCCTGTATGAAAATATCAGTTGCAGGCATTTTTTTAAATAACATTTTAATTTATTTTTTCTTTTAGATTGACATCAAGCATTTTGAAGGTAATGGAGGAAATGCGACAAAATTTGTAAAACCTCCAAAAAATATACAGACGGAAAAAAACCTTTAAGGGAAAGCAACCCAAATATGAGTAAGTTTTTTTATCCTTGTAAGGAGCATGTAAATAAAAAAAACATTTTTGATACTTACCTATATTTTTGAACTAACAATTTATTAAAATCTTTTCTTATTGAGCGACTAAGTCATTTGGATTTATTGTCATTTTAGCACCAGCAATAAAGCAGCTCTACTTGGAACGAGCATTGAAATGAAAAAGCAGGCAATGAAACTAATGGAAGAGGAGTACAATTTGAAAATTAAATTTCAGCGTCAGGAATTAGCACATCAACAACTTCGTCAAAAATTAGAAGTTGATGTGTTACTATTAGAAAAAGAAAAGAAGCAACTGGAAATAGAAATATTAAAAAAACAACCTCATGCTTAATAATTACATTTATTTCATTATTATAATTTAACAAATACAAATTAAAAATGGTGGTTTATAAAGTTGCGTCTTATTATGTCACCCCTCACTGTATCTCTTTGAAGTCTTCTTGTCTGTTGACGAACATATCTCACAATATCTATTTGCTCATTCATGTCTATTGCAATATTGTGTAAAACTGTTAATGCTACAATAGTTGCCTTAGCAGTTCTTAATTTCATATACATTCCTCTCAAAAGGCATCTAAATCTCTGTTTTAATAACCCAAAGCATCTTTCAACCGTGTTTCTAGTTCGAATATGAGCTCTATTGTAGGCTTCCTCTTTGTTGTTGACAGGATTACGCACAGGTGTAAACAGATAGTCGGTGCATGCGTATCCACTATCTCCTAACAATCGGCCATAAAATTCACCACTTTCAAATCTTTCTTTCAGCGAATTTTCGTTAAAAATTCGCGAATCATGTTCGCTTCCTCTCCATCGTGCAACTATATCCCTGATTTTTAAATTTGAATCGCAGACAATTTGAGTGTTAATAGAGTAGTAACCTTTCCTATTTACATAGGCTTCACTCGTGTCCCCACTCACTCTTTTGATCCTGATATGAGTGCAGTCTATAGCACCAATAACAGAGGGGAAACCACATATATTTCTAAATCCTCGAATGACATTCTGTTGATCCTCTAGTAAAGTTGGCATGTTAATAAACAAATGTGCTCTTTTAGCCAGCGCTTCTGCGACATTTTTGCAAATTACGCTTACTGCTTGCTGTGAAATTCCATGAATGTCTTCACTGTCATCTTGAATCTGCAAATAAAATATTTATACGTAGGTGTTTATACTTGAACTTTATCTTGTAACTTTATTTGAAAGTAGTGTTTAGTGAATTTATCAAAATATCAAACATACCTGATGACGAGCCCAATATCGCAAAGCACACGCCACTTGTATCTGTGGATTTATTATACAACCACGAGAATCACTTGGCAAGTCGTCTTTTACTATATCCAATATTTTACTAGCAAAATATTTGCTAAACCTATATTTCTTCTTAAATTTAGCGTCGTTATAATGTTCAAACGGATTCACTCTCACACGGGTGGTTGTGTTGTCTCGAAATCGAAAGTTTTCTATGTATTCAATGACCTCTTGGTCTTCTTCATCGATAAAATCCAGAAAATCTACTATATCCATTATTGCATCCAGACACAAAATCTAATTTCTGTCAAAAATTACTACTGACGCTACTGACTGATAGGTTAGATGCTTGCTAAACAACGTGTTTCGGGTGTTTAACTTTAAACTATGTTTAAACATTGTCTATCTTAAGACAAGCGTAAGACACTTTTTTGTAGTAACGATTTTTAAAAACACGTGTTCAATAGGTGTTTCAACTTTTTTGTGGTAAGACTGATAATGTTTTAGAGCGAATCACCCCTGTAGGGTTTCGGACCCACTAAATAATACCATGTTCAACGGTCCCGCGCGGTTTCAAACTTGCCGCGCGTCCGCTGAAATGAGCTTGAACTTAAACGACGCCCGCGCCCTCTCGCGGACGCGATAAACAGTCGACTCAAACATCAGCCGCCGGCGGCACACTGCTCCGTAAAAAAAATACAAAATCGCAAGCAAATACAAATAATTTTGAAATAAACTCTGTTGTGATAAGTGGGTGCACTCAGGAGCTCTCCGAGGACCATCAATCCTGATCAAATTTGGACTTGGCGCAGAGATTTGATGAACACCAAAACCGGTGAGTCGTGGGGTCCGATCATTTTTTTAATTTTTGAATTTATTCAGTACTAGCTTTCACTCCGCCCGCGTGGACTACAGGTTATATCGGGCCCAACTGTGGGGTAAAATGTAGCCTTTGTCCTTTCTCAGGCTCTAATCTATTTCTGTACCAAATTTCATCAAAATCGGTTCAGTAGTTTAGGCGTGCAAGACAGGCAGAGTTACTTTCGCATTAGTAAGGATTAGTAAGGATTTTAGCCACTTGCGCTTACATTTTGGTCATTCGAGTCGTGATACCAATTACGAAATCAATGAAAATAATCATCTAACTAGGTAAACACTCATTTTACACAGTTTTCATTCTCATTAAATAAGTACCTACTCTGCGTTTCTCGTTCGACGCTGACGCCATATTGCCGCGTCGAAACGAGAATAGGTAATTTTCTGATATTTCACATTAAGGCGACTACAGCATAAAGGCAGCACACATAGGAATAGTGCCATCGCCGTCTCTCAACAAGCTTGGGCCGGCAGTGCGAACAGTGTCGATACACGAAGTTTACGGACTATGAAAGAGTGCGTGCGTAAAAACATGTTCGAAAGTTAGAAAAATGAGATTTATGGAAAGGTAACAACTTAAATCGAAAAATGCGTTAACTACTTATCGAGAGTGTTCAATCTCGAACATTTTGATAGCAAATTCAAGTTCCTGTGTGCATTTTGCTATCGTTTTTACAGCTTAAAATATACACAATATTGGGTATTTAGAGGTGACTTTGTGAGCTTTTTCAATCGAACCAAAAGTGCCGAATCATGTTTTCAGCAAACTACTTATCTAGTTTATGTCCTGAATATTACCGTAGTATTTTTTTTCTTCGATTTAATGCAGTGCGTCATGCTTATCTAGCATCATAAAATCGTAATTTAGGTGCTGTAGTCGCCTTAATTTCATATTGCAAAATATCTAAGTCAACCACTGATCAGTTGTTAGATTCACATATTATGACAAAGGATGTATGTTTGATGCGTCTCGACTATTTGTATGAACTATCAAAAAATGTTCTCGAAGATTCCGAGCGAAAGCATGAGTTTAATGCCCGGCCGAGAAAAAGCAGTAGCAGAAATATATTCAGTTTCTTAAAAGAAAGATCCCAGTTTGTGAACGACTACAAAGAAGTAAGTAAGTTCGATTACAAGTATTTTGAGATCCGTAAGGTTGCGGACATTTTGAACTCTGTTGCTATGTCCGAAGATAGTGGCAGTTCTAAACGTACAAAACCTAGGCTTCCTAAGTTAGAAATATTTCACTTTGATAGTCAGGTCGAGAACTGGCCCACATTTAGGGATACATTTACTACTTTAGTGCATGAAAATACGGACTTAGGAAAATATTTAAAAGTTTTATTATTGTTGTCGTCAGTCAGCGGGTCAGCTGCAACCGTATTGAAGATGCTTGAAGACAGCCGATAACTATGAAATTACGAGGAGTGATCAAAAAGTAGTGATAATGACCCACTTGTACTATTCATAATTTACTCATTCATAGCAATAATTAAAGATCATTTAATTACGAGGTTAGATACAAAAAATTAGGTCTTAATTTTAAGAAACATAGAAACCGTGTCTAGTTGTTTGACGAATTCCGACGTAAAATATCATTATGGAGAAAAACGAAGTGCGAGTCGTTATTAAATACCTCAGTTAAAAAAAGTTTACGACGCAAGAGATCCATCGTGATTTGGTGGAGACTTGAGGTGAGTCTGCTCCGCCATATTCTACTGTGGCAAGATGATCAGCTCAATTCAAGACTAGAAGAACATCGACAGAAGATGAGCACGGCTCGGGCCGGCCATCGACGTCAGTTACGCAGGAAAACATTGAAAAAGTCGAAAAGATTGTTCTAGACGATCGTCGTGTTACAGTGCGTTATTTAGTCCAGGAAACTGGCATTTCATATGGCAGTGTCCAATCAAAATTAAAAGATTATCTGACTATAAGAAAAGTCTCGGCGCGTTGGGTACCCAGAATGTTAACAGAAGACCAGAAGAAAACCAGACTCAATCTTTCTAGGTTCTGGTTGGACAGATTTCATGTGGATCCTAACAATTTTTTGGCTCGATTTGTCACTATGGATGAAACATGGAAAACATGAAACATGGGAAATTTCGAACCACAGCATCGGCAGGAAAAGTCATGGCCTCAATTTTTTGTGATTCTAAGGAATATTATTGATTAATTATCTTGAAAAGGGACACACAATAACAGGCATTTACTATGCATCTTCAATTGCTAAATTGAGAGAGGCTATAAAATAGAAAAGACGAGTGAAACTAAGAAAAGGCATTTTGTTTCATCAGGACAACGCGCCGGCTCACACTTTTGCTGTTGCACTTAATGCCATTCAACAAGCTGGGTTCGAATTAGTGGACAACCCACCTCATTTGCCGGACCTGGCCCCCGGTGATTTTTATCTCTTTCCAAAACTAATAGAATACTTGCGTGGTAATAGATATGCCGATGATAATGAAGTGATAGAGGCCGTGGAAGGGTTTTTGGAAGGCCAAGAGAAATCATTTTTTTTGAAAGGGTTAGAAATGTTGGAGAAACGCTGGACTCGGTGTGTAGAAAAAATATTTTTTTGTTATTTAGAAAATATATTATTTTCTGTTTCATTATCACTACTTTTTGATCACTCCTCGTATATGGGCTGCGTTACTGAAACGTTACGAGAATAAGCGCGTTTTGGCGACTTCATATTTAGATAAACTTTTCGATTTCAAACCTTTGCAAAGCGAGTCGGCCAACGGTTTTAATTCTTTCTTACAGACGTATCAAGTAAGTGTTAAGGCGTTTTATTAATTATTAAAAAATCCAGACTTGGCGAATTTCTTACTTTTTTATTCTTGTTAGAAGTTAAGCCTTAATTGTTTATAGTTAGGTGAATAAAAAACGTTTTGTCTATGCCCTTCCGGCTACGTCATTTTTTGGACGCTCTTTCTTGTTCTAGTGTTGGAGACGAACGCTATGTAATATTTCTTAAGTAATAAAAGAACCCAAATTCAACCTTAATTTATTGTCTGATTTCCGACAAGCCTCATTTTCTGTTAGGTTATGGGCCAAGGTGGCTCTGTAAGCCAGATTGGCACAGGATAGATTAGGGAAAGTAATGTCACAGTAAACATGCAATAGAAAAAGATGGCGGAATTTAAGAGTAAAGTTAATTTGCCAGAATTCACGGGTTCCAATTTCAGTTCGTGGCTTTTCAGAATATCATTAATATTGGAAGAAAAAGGTTGCAAGGAGGCAATAGAGGATGTAAAAGAAGTCAAAGATACAGAGTTATTTCGAAAGAATGATTCGAAGGCAAAATGTCTCATTGTCGCCACGTTGCCTGACAATTTTTTTGAGTATGTGCGAGATGCGAAGAGCGCAAAGCAGATGATAGAAAACTTAAGAAAAACATTCGAAAGAAAGAGCACAATATCGTCAATTTACTTACGGAGAAAATTATTGTCATTGAAATGTTAAAATGATGACGACTGAATTTTTTAGCAACTTCAAAGGCATAATAAGAGAGCCAGAGGAAACCGGAAATATAATGGAAGATCAAGAAAAGGTAAATATTCTATTGTTTAGCACTGCCCCAGAAACACTAAAAAACAATCGCAGCCCTCGAAATGGCCGACGTTAAATTGGACCTTGAATATGTAAAGATAAAACTATTAGATAGCGAATTAAAGTTCAAGAACAATGCCATTGATGACAGAAAATCAAGCGAAGAATACAGCTTAGTAACTTTCAAATGTTATGCTCGTGGCAAGGTAGGTCACATAGCGAGTAATTGTAGAAATGTAAATAAAATTATCGAGGAAGAGGTCGATCGAAAGGAAGAGGTCAATTTAGAGGAAGAGGGAAAAGTAGAAGAAACCGTGGGACAGGAAAGACTCAAAACACTGCGAATGTAGGAGAAAAGGCCGAAGAAAGATTAGATAATATTAATTTCATTGCAACAGAAGAACAAGCATTTACAGCAGAAAAAGGAAATAAGTCAATTACTTTTGTAATGGATTCAGGTGCATCATACGACATGTTAAACATAGAGTATGAAGAATATTTAGAAGATATAGTTGTTCGGCGCCGACGTCAAAAAAAAACATTCCTCTCTATTTACCATATTCCGCTATGAATTCACCTATTTGCTGTTTTACCCGTCCCGTAACCACTACTTACTCGTGAACATAGCTTTAAAAAAATATTTCACCTTTTTTGAAGGCGGGTCATTTTTTTTTAAATATTTTTTTTTATTCTTTTTAAAGGTTATCATTTATCTATACTAATATTATAAAGAGGAAAGATTTGTATGTTTGTATTTTTGTATGTAACGCCTCCGAAACTACTGGACCGATTTGATCCAGTAGTTTCGGAGGCGTTACATACAAAAATGCTACACTTCCCCTGAGTAACATAGGCTACATAATTTTCCCGAATTCCCATGGGAACGAAGTCCCGAGCGGGATGCTAGTCATTCATATAACTCCCTCATAGATTTATTATAATGCTAGTCATTCATATAACTCCCTCGTAGATTTATGAAATGGTTCAAGAAAAGTGAAAAGTATTCATCTATAGTGCTTGGCCTAATCCCGAACGGGGCTCCTTTGTTAAACACTCCTGAATCATTATTCCTATCATAATCACCTACATCTATACTCGTTAATATTCCACTTGCATCAGCACATGCCTTAAGATGAATAGAAAAATACTCTTTATACTTAAAGTATGAAGATCAAGAGTTCATAGGTTTCTTCATTCTAGTATGCTTTCCGTCTATAAATGCAATTAGGTAACTTCCATTTTGAAATGGTTCAAGAAATCATTTCTATTCAACAGACAGACAGTTCTATTCAACGAGCACCCGAGATTCTTCAATCTGAAAATGCATATGATGCGATTCCTTTGCGAGCAACATCGGAGATTTCTCAATCTGAGAATCAATATGTGATTATCTCTTCTACGCAAGAACCATCCCAGGATTCTGAATCTGAAAGTCAATATATAATTCTTAATAAATCATACATACCTTAAAGTGATGAGTAAACGCTCCTCGGCCGAAATACGCTCTGTGTCAAAGACATAGAATCGATTCTTAAACTCACATTGTGTTTTTAATCTGTTAAATTGCACTATATAAGTGTTGTCAAGCGCATTTCCTGTGTCTTCTTCTTCAATAAACCGTGACGAGTGTTACTGCATATCAGTTTTTTATTTAACCACGAAATCAAGGATCTTTTCGCTTCATGATCCTTCGACAAGTGATCATCATCATCGGCTGCATATTCAAGAGTGTTTTCACTGCGAAGTCATCAAACACGGTAACACACAATCGTCGGGCAAGTATTGGTTGGGTGTGCAGTTTGCGCCGCCATATTGCTCGCCTATTCGCTGCGAGTCGGAGGGCGTGCGACGCAGGTACGTCACCACAACACGAAACACAAGTTCCGGCTCCACCGTTTTAAATGCTGCGACGACCCCTGGTGCATATGCTCCCCGAACGCGGCGCAGACAATCGAGCATGTCCTGAACGAATGCCCAGCTTACGGGACACAGAGATCGAAGCTCGAATTCGAGGTCGACGCGAATGTCTCGACCTCGAGCTGGAGCTCTCTCTTAGTGGGCAAGAAGTCAGGACCAAAATTCGCCGATTTCTGCGTCAGTGTAATGAAGGCAGTGGCGAATTGGCAAGATTCGTATGCGAATCCGCGAAATCACTATTTTTGAAAATTCATTCCGTGAATTCTGCAGCGAGTGGGTCCAACCACTCGTTTTGTATTTTCTACTAGTAGAAAGTGCGCAGTGAAATTGACAGATAAAACGAGGAAGTAATAAGTCATTGTTTTGCGTTTGTATAACAACACGAAATCTTTAAAAGAATCGCCATAATTTAAGAAATTGAATTGCGTTTGTGAATTCCTAAATACTCCTAAATACACGTATGTTTTAATGCACTATGAAAGTGAAAGTGAAGAAGAGTCACAAGAACCAAGACAAAAAAGAGCCGATGCTTTCAGTGAATCTGAAAAGAAATTCAAAAAAAATATACTCACGAAGGCCCTCACTAACTCTTTAATCAGTGGGTTGAGGCCCTTTATAGCAGAAGGAAATCGTTCTTCAGACTTGTCGGTACAAACAAAGGTACGTATTTAATGGGTCAGCGTGTCGGAAAAGGGGCAATCTAAAGCCCGTGGCCTATGTTACTTAGGGCTAATGTATCATTTTAATGGTGAAGGAATTTTTGAAATCGGTTCTTCCTCGCCATTTGCTACAGGTCAAATAACAATTGAATCGCTAAAGTTGTAACCCCTGAAATAGTGAGACCATACCCAAAGGCTGGCCCAAGAAAACTGATTAAAAATGCAAGAAAAAAAGGGAAAACAAGAATATTGACAGACACACCTGAAAAGAGACTGATAGAATTAGCAGCAGAAGAAAAAGAAGCCAAGAACAAGGCGGAAAGAGAGAGGAAGGAAAAAAGATTCTTGAAAATACAGAAAAGAAAGAGATTCCTAATTTTCCACCAGAACTAACGTCGAAGCGAAGAAAGAAAAGGCAAATGAGCAGTAGTGATAGTGATATAGAAAATGTTTTACTCGCTGACAGTTCTGAGGGATCATTTGTTGAAGAAACGTCAGAAGAAGAGTTTGATGAAGATGATGTGATAATGCTTGACATAAATTTTTAAATGAATGATTTTGCTCTCGTTAAATTTAATACAAAAAAGACTGTTGTGCACTATGTCGGCCGAATCGAAGACATTAGTCATACCATGGCTATAATAAAATTTATGAGGCTAAGTAAAATGAGAAACACCTTTTTTTTTCCTGAAGTAGATGACATAGCCAGCGTTCCACTAAACGACATCAAAACTAAATTGCCAGGACCAAAACCATGTAATAAAACCAAACGTGGTAGCTCTAAGTACACATTTGATAAACCTTTATGGGTTATACCTAATCTAAGATAATATTTAAGATTTAAGATACTATTTAAGATGTTTTTTTTTGTTGTTAACATTAATATTAATTGTTTTGTAGGTGATGCCCAAGCCTCCCACAGGGGTGCCCAAACCTCCCTACCATAGGGAGCATTGGGCACTTTTGACTTATTACTGAAATTATCTCGTAATGTTGATACTGATAATAATTTTAAGAAAGTTTTTTCTAAGATATCTAGACAAATGTATGGTGCAATAATCATTGGCAATAAAAGTTGACTATCTATAAAATCTTTAGTTGATTAGCCGTGTGAGTCCCCGGCAGAGTAGAATAGGACCACCCTCTTTCTTGCCGAGATGTCGTACAAGGCGACTAAGGTAAATATGCAAGCAAGTTCATCTGCACACAGAGAAGGAAAACTCTGCAATTATATCAAAACCCTCGCCAACCCGTCTGCCAAGCGTGGTGAGTATGGCATTTACCTCATGTTATCGAGGGAGGCCCGTGCCCCAGCAGTGGGGACGTATATAGGCTGATGAAGATCTATAAAATCGGATTTTTTATGCATTAAATTGTGAAAAAGTGCCCAACCCTCTCCTACCTCCCCTAACCTTAAAATCTATGTATAGATAGGTAGTATATTCCTAAAAATTTTACAATGCAGTTGCTCGGAAATGGCCCCGTAACATGGCCACGGAGTGTACGTTTACGTACCCCATAAAACACATGTCATGTTATGGAATTTTGAAATGAGAAGACGATTTTGAAAAGAAATAAAATATTTGAAAAAAACCATTTTTCATATACCAAAATTCAACTTCATTGACTATTCTGAGACCCAGCAAAGTATTTTTTTAAATTAAATGATGTATAAAAAGTAAGCAAAAAGTGAATAAAATACTGACAAAAATATATGACGCAATAAAGAGTAGCTGGTTTGATAATTCAGTGACCCTTTTGACAAGTGAGAGTATACCTTTTTCATTAATTTCGTGCTGGCTTTATAGAATGACAGAGTTTTTACGCCTGACAAAATATTTATTTCTGACGAAAATCTTGATTTTCAGTGGAATAAAATATAAAAGTAAATTATTTATTTTACTTTTTCAATAAAACAAATCTGATTTTTAACAAATAATTAAACTATTTAATCATTTCTGTAGGCGCAATTGGCATTTTATTTACTTAGTCTTTGCCTCATAGTTGTGGAAAAATATATTGCTCGCCATTGTTTTGCCCGCCATTTGAAATTATTTGTTAAATGAAATCATTTTTGTGTTATAAAAATGTAAATTCCTTAATGTTTTGAGTTAAATCGTAAAATATTAGTGCACATTGTTCAATAGTAACACGTTTTCAATTAATGTTGATTAAAAATACTATCTTTTAAGAACTTTGGATGTACCTATACGATGTAAGTTTTTGACAACATTTTTTTAGTTTCGTTTCCTCGGCTACTGCATTGTAAAACGTTGAACAATATATGTGCCTTAGGTAATGTGTAACTGGAGCCCTATAAAACTCTCGCTTCGCTCGTGTTTCAAATCGGCTCACGTTACACATTACCTACGACACTAGTATCGTTAATAACTATTTTTCCACTTTTAGATAAGTACAATTAAATATTACCTACCAATTAAATAGTATTTTCCATTTACATTAATTTGCCTCATAATAGATAGTGCATCGATCGCTGTGATTCCAAATGAAAGAATCAGGTGTCGATCCAGGGTAATCCATTTACATTTAATATTTTCATATCTGCATCACAGATCTGAAATATTTAAATCATACCTATTTTAATAGTTGTAGTTCGTTTATAAAATAAAAATAGAGTTCTTTTCTTGAATTTCATACCAATTGTGTATTGATTGAATGAAATCCTTTTCTATTAACATAGCTCCTTTCATCGTAGTCACTTGCTGATGGCGGATGAATGGCCACATGTGTGCAATCAATACTCCCAACAATCCCAGGTATTCCATACAATTGGTAAAATCTAAAATTAAGTAAAAGAAAGCAATTTTCGGTATTGACAATTAGAAGTAAATATTTTAAACATACCTACTTAAAAAAAATTTTACAGGATAATTTTAAAAGCGGTGATAGCCCAGTTGAGAATGAGCCAGACTTGTAATCGGAAGGTTGCGGGTTCAAATTCCGGTGCACGCCTGTACCACTAAATTCGTCTTTCCGGATTTATATACAGATTTCTAATTATCGCTTGCTTAACAGTGAAGGAAAACATCGTGATGAAATCCGCCGTTCAAGAAAATTCATTTTCGAAAGACGAGTGGTCCACCAACCCGCATTGGGGCAAACGGAGGCCCGTAGCCCTCGGAGGGGACGTGTATGGGCTGGTAAAAAAAATATCCACTGGGTATAGGCTTTCTGAGCATCTCAACTAGGTGCACAGTTGTTAAAATGCTTACTGTTTGATTGAGGGATGTGACGGTATCCATAGAATAATGTAGCATTCCCCCTAATAATATGGTCTGAGACCATATTACTAGGGGGAATGCTACATTATTAAATGACCTACTTTATTCCTTAACAGGCTATGCGCGTAACAATACAACTCTCTTAACAAATAGGTATAAATAAAGAAATATCTATGGATCTATACCTAGGTACTTACTTTCTAGATATCACATCCAATTCCTCGTAGGTGGATGGAAATTTTACCCATTTATGGAACATAGTGGGATTGTTGATTGCTGCAACAACCTCAGCCACACTCTTTGAGACCGTTGACTGCACTACAGTGGTGTTTTTATGGTTTCCCACAGAGTTTTGGTATGAACCAGTGGCAAAAAAAATTAATACTTATTTGAAATACCAAATTTATTTTTGCAGTCTCTCTGCAAAAAAAAAAATGCTTCTAAGCAATAAGAACTCCTTGTGACGAATCAATACTAAATGTAATCATAGGTATATGTACTCAATATGTTTCTATGTATGTTTAGTCCTCTTTAATAAATCAGTCCTATACCGAACACCGTTGTTGTCACTTGTCTCACAATCCTCCAACTACTCCGCACATCCCTAGATGGCGACCGCTACCATATTTGGGCGCGATGCGGCTAGTACTCGTATAGACAGTTATTAGTGCTTACAACAAAAAGTCCAATGTGTGTTTTTTTTAAACGGAACAGCTGTGTTTTTAAAATGGGTAATCAAAATACAACCCCGGCTCTCAAACCCCAGCAAAATAAACAAGACATTATTTCCCAAATCGGATATAATAACCATATCGAAGAGCATAACGCTGTGATGATACATAATGTGTATGGAATTTATTGGGTGTTGTATGCACTACTGGCCATCATCGTCGGACTACTGATGTTTTTAACTCTACGTTATCTCAATGCAAGCTGTAATAAAAGAATAGACAGAAGGAGCCAAGCCGTGGTCTTCAGGAAATCTTCATAGACAGTTTAAAAGGCAATGTAGTGAAAAGCGGCAGTGTAGTGAAAAGTGCGTTTTGAGTGCAGTGAAATAGTTAATATATTTTTTTTTACAATCGCGTGTACAGTGTAATAAGACAGTATTACAAGGACAAGAAACTCTACACCGAACTCTTTACGCGGAACTATGTAAGTGTAATTGGTAAAATAAAATAAAAACTCACAGACAATGTGTTAAATTTAATTAAATTTAAATGATAAGTTAATTAATAAATTATACGTAATGTAAGGTGACGTGGGCAGTTTTTAATGATTTATTAGAAGAATTAAAATCAGTAAGAAGATATTTAATACAGATTGGACCAAGCCGACGTAAAGGAACTATTTTAACGAAAAAATTGCAAGAAGCGAATGAAATTAAAATAAAGTTAGATAAGTTAAAAGCCCAGAGTAGTATATTAGTAGGAAAAGGGTTAATTGTAGAGGAAGATTTATCATTAATATCTAATATTTGTAGTAGTTTTAATAATTTGTATTCAGCAATAAAAACTTTGTGTTTAGAAGTCGAGCAAGGGGGCTCTAGTTCTTCAAGTACAGAAATCGAACCAGAATCAAGCAAAATGAGTGTTTTTGAGTTGAAGGTAGCGCTGAATTTATTACCTGTTATGGTAGATAATGAAACCAGTGTTAAGCAATTAATCAGTGGTATAGAATACTAGAGTTCTATTTTGGAGAAACCAGATTGCCAAAAGAATTTGATACAGTTTGTTATGAAGAGCCTACTGACAGAAACCGCGAAATTAAAACTTGAAACAAAGTATGCAACAGTATCCGATTTAGTACGCGACATGAAACTGCGTCTTTTACCCTAAAAATCAGCAACGGCACTTCAAAATAAACTGCACACAATTCAGCAAAATAATCTTTCGATTGATGAGTATGGGAGTCAAATTACACAACTTTTTGTTGAGTTAACGATCGCGAAAGCCAATGGCGATACTAACAGTTTCAATGTTTTAAAGCCTTTGAATGAAAAGCAAGCCATTAAAAAGTTTGCAGATGGTTTGCGAAATCGCCGACTAAGCACTATTGTCTGCGCGAAACTATAATTCTTTGACAGAAGCCATACAAGGCGCCAAGGATGAAGAGACATCAACTTCTTCAGGAGAGGTACTAAATATGAATGCTAACAGAAACCAACATTACAGAGGTCGTTATCGTGGCAGAGGATACCGTGGTTCCGTTCGTAGTAATTCATTCTCTCGACGCGGGCATAATGCTAGTAACTACCAGGTAAACAATAACCATGGAGCGGGATACAATCGACCACCGAGAGGAGGTTCAGCGAGGCCTTACAATGGGCGTGGAAGAAACTCAGGTAGGTCTAGATTTAATAACCATTTACGCGGGCAAAATAGTAGTAATCGCCAAGTGAATGTGATCCCGGAACCGGAAACTACAAATACAGAGAATAGTAAAGAATCAGAAAATTCTCAGTTTTTTCGTGACCAATGCTAATTATTGTAAAAATAATCACGTGATTTTATCATGTAACAATTCGCTCTAAGTCCAATTAACTCTCTGTAATGACACTCTCAATTGGTTAGTTGACACGGGTGCATCCATATCGGGCATCAATTATAAACATCTAATTGAAAACAACATATCATTTAAAAAGGAGTGTACCGTCATAAATGGAATAGGTGGCAGTGTCAATGCACTTGGATACATTTACTTAAGCTTAAAAGCAGAAGGTGAGATCTTCACCCATAGGTTCTTTGTTTTTAATACCTTACCTTGTAAGGCGAATGGAACCATTTCAAAACAAATTGACGATAATAGACAGCAACAACTGGAAAATAACTCTGCAATCATAGCCCAGATTCAAGCTCTAATCAACGTACAAAATGGATTAATTCAAAAAGTGTCTGCTTTGTCTGTGCGAATAGTAAATGCAGTTTCCCAGATAGTTTCATCATGTGATGCAGATGTTTTAAAGTTTAGTGACAGCAAAGGTCGAGATGAAAATATTACATTGCATATGAAGCCAGTTAACAACGCTCAGGATTTGGACAACCTGGAAAAGCAGTTATCGGACTCAGGATTTAGAGACCGTTTGAAAAATATTTGTTCCATGCTTTGTTCTGGAGGTAAAGGCCTAGATTGTGCGTACATGATTGTTGATATTTTGTTCACACGGAAATTTATTTGAGAGTGCTCATGGAGTGGAGGTAGCAGAGGTGAAGAATTAAAAGTTCCTTTAAGGGTTTCAAACATGTTTTGTCTTTTTTCTGGAGTATGGTGCACCAGTGGGATGAAAAGTACACTATTAAAGAAAATGAAATGTTTTTCAAAACGATTTTGAAAAACGCTAAAAAAAGAAAGTTGGCAAAATGTGAAAGAGCCTCAACATCAAGACGATCGACATCTAAAAGAAATGCAAAACGTATTAAGGTATCCGAAAATGATGCGACAAATGCTTCCGATAAGGATATAAACGAAGAAGAAAATGTAGAGGAAAATGAAGAAAATGATGAAACAGTGGAAGAGAATATGGAGGATCATACAAAAAAAAGTGATAGAGTAGAAAAAACATGGAAAACAATGATAAGAAAATGAAAAAGTACAAAGGAACACGGTTAATACTAAAAAAAAAAATGATTTGGCAGAAAAAAACGCTGAGGAAAATGAAGAAAATAATGAAACAATGGAAGTGAACATATCCTCCCTCCATAGAGGATCATAAAGAAAAAAGTGATAGAGTAGAAGAAAACACAGCGTGAAACAAACAAAAAGAAATAAAGAAGAAAAACAAACTAAAAATGGTGGAAAACAAGAAAAACGGTGCAATGCAGAGCACCTCAAAACGCATTGCCAATTCTGACTTTATAATCAGTAAGGAGACAAGTGTTTGAATCTGAAGCAAAAATGTCTATGATTATCTTTAATAACTTTAATTTTAATACACTTATCTTAATTTTTATACTAGACTAGCTGATGCCCGCAACTTCGTTTGCGTGTTAATTTAGATTTTTACATACAAAAGTTTTTTCCCGCTAACTCCCGTTCCCGTGGGAATTTTGCAATATCCTGTTGCAACTAAGCTTTAAGTTTACTAAGGCACCTGCATGACAAATTTCAAGCGTCTAACTTAAGCGGTTTAGATTTTTCATACAAAAGGATTTTCCCGCTAATTCCCGTTCCCGTGGGAATTTCGGGAATTCCTTTCTTAATGCACCTCTACGGTACCTAAGCTACGTCCCTTTTAAATTTCAAGTGCCTACGTTTAGCCGTTTAGGCTGTGCGTTGATATGTCAGTCAGTCAGTCAGTTTCTCTTTTTATATATTTAGATATCTGATTTATATTCTCATTTTTTGATAAATAGTTATCTAATAATTATGCAAAGTTTATAATATTTTGAAATATTCTTACGATGATCGGTTGTACAAGGGCGCCATCTTAATAAAAAGACATCCCTGTCTGGAATCATTATAAAACTTTAAAGTTATTTTTCCCGGATATTCTTTGCGGCTCAGGTAGAGTAATCGTCATCAAATCATACTTTGGTTATTCAGTAGCGTAATCTAACCAGAGATGTTTTTCCTATTACGATAGCGCCGCACTAAGTAGGTACACCGGCTCACCTAAGCTAGTTGTGAGACTGATTGTAGTAGTTCCTAAACGTACTTTCTAGTCTAGACTATAAAAAATCATGAAACTGTTATGTTACTTAATAGGGTTACATTTATTAGGTATGACCACAGTGCCTAAAAGTTGTAGGTTTGATATCTTCTAATATACGTAAGGTTGATTTATCTGACACCAATGTCTTAGTCATGAAAAAAATTACAAGCAGAATTTCGGTAGTGAATAGTTTTGGTAAAACAACTTTGTTAAATTTATTACTTAAGTTCCTATCTGTTGATTTTTATTATTTCTAAAAATCACACATTTTTCGTTTGATGCTTTATTTAATAAAGACATTTATAAACTATTTTGCTTATCATTTAACATAGTCTCACTTAGCCTGTAGGGTATGCAATAATGGTAGAAAATATATTGTATCTTTATGGCTCACACAAACCAATTTGCATTTTATTTCTGTAACTTCAGGAGTGCCTCAGGGCTCGATTTTGGGTCCATTGTTGTTTGTTTTATTTATTAATGACGTGGGTAAATGTTTTAAGTTTAGTAACTATCTGTTATATGCAGATGATCTAAAAATATATCATAAAATTGAAAACATCGATGATTGCATTAGCATACAACAGGACTTGGACCGCTTTTCACTTTACTGTACACAAAATAAACTAGAGCTAAGTCTCAATAAATGTAAAGTTATAACTTTCTCCAAGAAACTAAAAACTATTTGTTACCCTTACTCATTGTGTAATGTAAGTCTCGAACGAGTACAGTCTATTAGAGACCTGGGAGTCACATTGGACGCCAAACTACATCTAGATTTACACATAGATAATATCATCAATAGGTCATACAAGATGTATGGTTTCGTTATGAGAGTATGCTCTAATTTTACCCGGCCTTCGACCTTCTTGTTTATATATAAAAGCCTCATTCGTTCACAGCTAGAATATGCAGTGCCAGTCTGGAATCCTTACTACAACAAGTACACAGATGCCCTTGAATTAGTTCAGAGAAAATTTTTAAGACGCATAAATTATAAATTCTCACGCACTAGACGATCATATAAAGCCTTGTTACAGAAATTTAATCTATTAAGTCTTAGTAATAGACGTCTTCAACTACAGTCATTTTTCTTATATGACGTATGTAATTCTAAATACGACTGTATTCCTCTTAACAATTTATTAAGTTTCAATGTACCACGTAAATACCATGTTCGCAAAGATCATAGGTTATTCTTTACTAAACTTTGTCGAACAAATGCAGGTAAACGTTCACCAATGTACCGTATTATGCAGTCTTTTAATACTTACTTCAACGATATCGATATTATGTCAGTTAGCATGTATAAGTTTAGAAAACTATTGTTTTCGGCGTTACAAGAAATAGAAAAGAAAAAAAATGAGTAGCGTCCTTTGTAAGCGTTAAATAGATAAGTAAGGCGTAGAAAACTGCTGAGCTATTCTAAACTTATTTAGTAATCTGTGGTTGTCGGTGCTGGCTGTACAATTATTTAAGATATTTAGCTCTTAGTCTAGAATAATACCATTGTACAACCGTTTGATAACCCAAATAAAAAAAATAAAAATTCAGTTGGGTTTATTTCTATAATATCATCGGAGACAAAATAAGGTGCTTTTACTTTATACATACTTAGAAATGATGATATGATAGGTGTATCAAATATGTCATTCCTGTTCAATATATTTTTACCATGTATTGCAATCCCTTTTTCAATAGCTGATGACAAATCTTTGAACTCAAATATATCATCATTGTGAGTCATAAAATATTTATCTTGCGGCTTTTAAGAGAGCACGAAAGTTTTAAAGTGAATTACACGATTGTTTTTGTTAGTTGTCAAATATGGTAGATTATGCGTAACTTCTGCAGTCTTCAAAGAATCAATTGCACTCATCTCACAAATTCTCCTAGCAACTTGTGCCAATGGATTGTCACCCTGTCTTAACATTATTTTGATTAAATATACAAATACATAGCCGTTTGCCAAGGATCAGTCGGCGAAGATTCAGAAGTTGAAGTCATGTTCATGAAACCTATTAAAACCTCAGCCGAAGGGGTGGGTACGTTTGTCATGGATGAAAATGATACTTTTTTTATAAATACGAGCCAAGTTTTAAGAGTCCTTAAAGAACCTCTTGTAAAAACTTGCGGTAATCGTATATACTACGAATTCACAGATGGTCTGTAAGATGATACTACATTGCTATATGTTTGTTACACAATTTTTTTCTCTTTAAAGTATAATAAATCCATATACTAATAAGCACTAAGTTGTATGGATTTCTTACTTGTCCCGACCGTCACAAGTCCTTGTGCCGACCGTCACAGACTTTAAAAATTTTCTCATAAAAATCAATGGTATTTTAAGAGTTATTTCGTTTAAGAAATTGTTACAGCACTCTTCAGCTGTCACATATAAAAAAAGCAAATATTTAAGACATTTGGTTTAACTGAAATTGAGTGAGGTATGTACTTAAGCAAGGTAGCCGGAATTGTGCGTGTCCCGACCGTCACATTGATTTGATAATTAATGTTATACAGTAAACAACTAAAATTTCTTTTTATTCATCAAGACTATTATTAAACCTTTAATGAACTATCCAGCCTCATACATTTTTCACTGACTTACCATGGAATGCCCCATAAGTAAAACTTACGTTAGAGCTTCAAACTTCATAAGAGAGTTTTGCAACGCTTTTAGTATCTGGTGTTACGACACACTTGACTAACTCTGATATGCAACCCATGCCTGCAGCTTAAAGTTATCACAACACCTAAAGATATATAAGATACTTCACAGCAACCATTACGTAACAAAAAACATCAGTAAGTGTCAGCGGGCGCTGTTATAAAGATTTAAGTGTTACAAACAGGTTAAAGCTATATAGCTTGACTCCACTAGCTGTAATTAACACTATTATTACTCTCAATACTGCATAACATCATCCATTATAGCTCTAGAACCACTGTCGGAGTGGAATTTATTTCTTAACTCCTCTATAACGTTCCAAGCTATAACTGAGATTATTATAACGCCATTCAAAAGATTATAGTTTTAGAGAAGCCTATAACTGAGGGTATAATGTTTGTTGGGAAATCATTCAAAAATTGGTGGCCATCATATTATAAGAGAAGCTGTTTAAGTGATGATTCCTATGGAAGAAACATTAAAAAAGAACAAAAAGTTACTTTTCACACTCAATTTATGGAGTTCCGTCACAATATTGCATTATCTGGGAAAGTTGAATTGGAAACATACACAGATGGTTTGTGTGGCATAAAATTTACAATTTTACGTGATAGAATCAACCTTCGTTTGCCTTTGGATAAAGCCTACACTGATTTAGTAAAAATAAATGTCAAGAAAATTACTGACATTAAAAAGTTGGAACCATACATCCCAGAACAGTATATGGACTTTTATAAAGCTATTTATTCTTGGCCGACTACAGTAAATGAAGAGATTGATGAGCTTTAGACACTAATTTTGTATGTTTTTTCATTGAATAAAATTAAAGTGAACATTATTGACATTTTCATTTACTAATGCTATGACCTCATTTTTGCAGAATGGATTTTAAAATAACATATGCCCACGTTTATTGCTAAAACAACATATGTCCATGGCTTTAATTTTAAATATTTCTAAAATGCTACATTGATATATAAAAAAACCGGCAAAGAGCGTGTCGGGACACGCGCATTGTAGGGTTCCGTAGCAGCATGGTTCAAATATGCAGCTGGCTTCTTAATTCTACGAGCATATGGACGGTTAAATCGCTAATAATCTATATCTATATCTATCTATACATATAATAAAACTGTAGAGGTCGAATTTCTGTACATAGAAAAAAAATGCTAAAAACCGAGTCAGGGGGATGTAAGAAGAGAAATAAAACAAATCGCGATTTTTTTAGATTTTTTTGTTTCTCTGTTTGTCTGTTTGTCTGTTTGTCTGTTTGTCTGTTTGCACGGGCTAATCTCCGTAACTGTTGGACCGATTTAAATGAAATTTTGCATAGGGGTACCTTATATCTCCGATCAACATTTAGGCTACATAAAATCTCGAAATTTAGCCAGTAAATATAAAACCAACAACAAAAACCCCTGAAAAAATTCAAAGCTAGGTGTTTTTCAGAACATTTTACTCATACCATAGAGATCAACGTATTTTTGACATATACATGGGCTAAAAGCAAGGACATGTTGTTTTTTAAATTTATCTCTTTCGAGAAAGGCAAAGGAATCTGCATCCATACAGCCAGGTCTTCAATATATGTATTTCTTAGCTATGTCTTCAATTTATATTTCTTTATTACTTCTCTCATTCTCCGTAAGCCGATAGTGTATTGTTTACGAAGAACTATGGCGGCGAGAAGCACTGCCGCTGGATCGGAGCAGGTACACTGTATCACTTGAATTACTTTTTAACCGACTTCCAAAAAGGAGGAGGTTTTATGTTCGACTGTATACAGGGTGGAATTTTGTAATGCCACCTGAAGGGAAAGTACTCTTAATACTGTAGATAGAAAATCGTACTCAAAGAAAACATTCCTTTATTTTTGAAAAGAAAGAAAACTGCATTCAAGAATTTTCGAAAATTCGCTTGCCCCAACCGGGAATCGAACCGACTAAAATCTGTAAGAATACCCTGTACTTTTATTGCGTCGATCGTTAGGGTCAATTATAAGGATGAAATCTTTCTAAAAAACTTGGTAAATTAAATGAAAGGAAGACTACGAAATCTTAAACCATTGTATATCTTTATTTTATGTATGTTCACCGATTTCTCCGCCATTTGGACCGATTTTCAAAATCCTTTTTTTTTGTTCGAAAGAGTATACTCCAGAAGTGGTCTTATTGTCACCAAGTCAGGATCTGATGGAATCCCATCAAAATCAAGGGCAACCCTTGAATGGAATAGGCACTTACAATGTTTCTCAAGTTCTTTCTATTATTTACGCCAAACATAGAAAAATATACACATCAACACTGTCTAGGGATATTGCTTTTTTTTTCATACAAAAGAGGTCTGTTTGAGAAGCTATAATACCATACTCGAGATACACGGAGTGATATAATTTTCAGATGAGCAAGTGCTAAACATGAATTTTCTATTTTTATCAATGAATTTAATTTTTCTTGAAATTTGTGAAACCGTGACTAAAATGAAAAAAAAATTGCGCTAATTCCACCATTTTCATACAAAAAGCAGAAAAAAGTGCATTTTTGTTTTCGTTTAAGTCACGTTTAAAAAAACAATATAAACAAAATTCATTGACGAGAATTGAAAATTCAGGTTTAACACTTGCTCATCTTTAAATTATATCCCTCCATGTGTCTCGAGTATGCTTTTATAGCTTCTCAAACACACCTTTTTGTATGAAAAATTAAGCAATATCCCTAGACAGTGTTGATATTTAACTTATTTTTTCTATGTCTATGAGTACGTAGCATTTGATAAAAGGACCGGATAGAGATTTATGAGATATTTTGTATAAAAGATCCTTTCTTAATTTTTTGTCGGAAGTTTGGTTGTAATCAATCTACTAATGTAGAGTTACACAGCCTGTGAATCGACGGTTTCTGGATTCGATTTCCGGTTTGGGCAAACAAACCATACGAGGGAAACTTTAGTGCAGAAAGTTACAGTGTGAAGTGCTAATTAATTGATTTTATGATAGATAGATAGATAAATAGATTGACACTTTATTCAATTGACATAAAACAGCACAACACAGTAATAGACAAATAACAAACAAACAAGTAAACATGAATCAGCAAGCAAACAATGAAGTAAACAGAGTAAGAAACAGAAACAAATAATTTTATAAAACTATTTTACACCGTGTTATCTGTATCATGCCAATCAAATTGGCGCTGACTCAGCATATTGCTGCAGTACCAGACTGCAGCGCTGGTATTCTGCCATGATGCTACTTATTGAGTTTTCTTTGTAGGTAATAATAACCTTTTTCTAACTTCATAAATTCACCTTTAAAAAAGTACTTTATAAAGAAAATCTGAGGGTGCTGCTCTATAATTAGATAGGTGTTATTTTTAAGAGCTATCGTCGAATAAAAGTGAGTCGGAAGAAATTAAAATTATTGTAACTGATCCACAAATATCCAAAAATAAAACAAAAACTTCTGTGCTGAACTGGCACTGAACAAAAAATTTGGAATGTGCCAGCTGCCAACCAAATACATTGCATTGTTGGTACAGAGGCCAGCGCATCAGGTTACTCCATTTTCATTGCAAAACCGCTCTTATCACAACAGCACAGAGTGCACGCGTGTGGTAACCTGAGTTGGGGCCGTCCGTGCATTGCAAAATTTAGACAACGTATTATATACTCATAAACAATATGCCATTTTTAAAATTTTCATGACATGCAAAGTTATGTGACTTATGTTACCCCAACGAGGATTATAGGCGTATAATATCTAAAATATCGAAACTTTTGACAGCTTCCCCATTAATAGTTCGGCTATTCTGCACTTTTTTAACTACCTAAAACTAAATAATTAATACAGTGTTAATAAGAACGAAGTTGATTAAGTATTTAGTCTTCAAATCTTAATTCGGCCCTAACTAAATGACATTATTCAATCTTCAGGATATCACTTTTTGAAAACAATAAAACGGCTTATTTTTATTTTTAAGCAAAGGAATCTATGGCCGTACAGCCGGTGTTTTCAATGCATTTCTTATTTTTAAAGGCGGGAAACTCAATAGAAACTGACAATTGACATTTGTTTTATTAAAACCACTATGAATATGGTCTATACAGGTCTATATAGGTTTGATCTATGGCTTTGATGTTCTGACATGAAATAAGGGCTATTTATTGATTTTTTGATTTTAGTTTACATCAAGCGTAGCATTTCGTATATAAGCCATGGATAAATATTATAATATTACTATTCTAATAAGTTTCTTAATTTGGATCAAGCACTGACACCTTTGCTTATTTCTACAAATGTCCATTGAAGGGAAAAGCTTAGTCATTTCTATCTTAAATTTAATTTTTTATTGAATCATTTTTACACAATTATCGCAAAGCACAATAAAAGCAGCGTGCTAGCTGAAATCTCAAATGCACAAGGGTTGTCTTAGATATTGACATAGGTGACCTGTTTCAGAAACTTCTATTCCACTGAAAATCAAAAATAAGTCCGTAATTAGCACTAAGGAATTCGTGTGCCATTTATTGTACTTACCTAAGTAATAGGTCTTTCAACATACAATTTTCGTAAATTTTTTAATCCACATATTTTTATTTTATCAAAATTGATTTTTTATAAGTACAAAATCCTTACGTTTTTCACAGAAACGCGAAATACAATATTAATTAACCACTTTTTGTGGGATTGTTAAGACAACAAGATGTTTTAGAGGCACCACTGACTCATGTTAAGTGTTGATTGTCTATCTCTCTCAGTATCAAAAAATCAAAAATGACTGCTACTTAAGTATAGATCAGAGTCTGAGTCGCGTTCAACAATGGTATAGAAAATATAAGCGATAGAGGAAACAACTATGTTTGACCTTTGTTTTCAGATCCAAAGTAATGTATTAAGTATCAACCTTATATGACATAGTTAGCCAAGTTTCCAAATAAAAAATATTTTTAGAAATTGCTTTTCCTTATATGAACGAAATAGTTGCTATTCGTTCATATAACGAAAATATGAACGAAATAGTTGCTTCAATAAAAAACGGCAATTCATGTATCTGTAGTTGTGTCAAAGTACAAACTCGGTCTATAAAAATACATACAAAACGCAAACGAAGTTGCGGGCATCAGCTAGTATATATATATAAAAGAAAGTCGTGTTTGTTACAACACTTATAACTCAAGATCGGCTGGACTGATTTTGATCAAATTTGGTATGGAGGTAGCTGATACCCTGGATTAACACATAGGCTACATAAATTTCCGAAATTCCCACGGGGACGAAGTCCCGGGCGAAAAGCTAGTGTCTAATAAAAACGAGGTCACAAAGAAAGAAGGTAACTAAAGGAGAAATGTAGATTCCAGCGCCACAAGGAAAATGAAAAAAAAAATCATCTGTTTAATAACCACCTCGCGTGGATGCAAATGGTTATATAAAAATTGTTTACATTACGTTTTCATTTAAAACGGGTGTACTATCGTTACGGTCGTAGTTAGAGATGAAAGAGACTGTCTTTTAAGGCTTATTAAAAAGACTCGCCTCCATCTTACAGGACTTGACTCTAAAATTAAGACTGAAAGTTCGAGTTTTTATTAATAAGACTTAGTAGTTTATTAAAAGATTAAAAACTGAAACGACTCGAGTTGTTTTCAAAATATTAAAAGACTTAAACGACTCAAGTTCTTTTATGTAAAAGGGATCGCACCGCAGTTTGTGTGTGATATTAAATATTTCTTTTACCTATCAACCTATCAACCAAAAGGAATAATTCACGCCTAAACCATTAAATACATTTTGATAACATTTGACAAGGAGATAAAATGAGATATTTACATTCTATCAACACATACCTTACGACTGTCGACTTCCCAGATAATGAGTCGCCAGTCTTTTAAGTCCTTTAAGCTGTTTAAGTAACAGCTCAGTTTTTTACGTTAAAAGACTTCAACTACAAAAACTAGTCTTATGACTAAAGGTTGGGAACTAAAAGACTGAATCAGTCGTGAAGCGTCAAAAATAAGGTGAGTCTTTATTAAAAGCCTTAAAAGATTGAGTATCTTCCATCACTAGTCATAGTCGATGTTAAAATCTCCAAATACTATATTATAAAAAACAAATGTATTAAAGAGTTTGTAGTTTCAGAAATAACTTTAGTTTTGGTCTAAACACAACATAATGAAATTATAAAATTCGCGAGCGAAGCGAGTATATTATTAGAAATAATTTTGCGACTATATTATTAGAAATAATATAGACCTGCTGATAAAATAATTTAGATGTCATTTTCGTAATTAACACCACCAAAAACCTATTTAACGACACCTAAAATGTCAATGTTACAGCTTGGCTTTGGACCTCGCCTCACTTTTAGTATTGATCCTTGTAAATATATTCTTATTAATTCCAAAAACGTTTGGCACTTGGTCGACTATCACTCGCAAAATTGAAAGGTCAACTTATGTGTGATAGTTTTGTGTGATAGGTTTTCTTTTAATTTCGTTGTATATTCTACCAACGAGAATTTTTTCTCATTTTTAGACACAACCGTTTAGCTGGTAGAGGGGGGGGGACACTAACTTTGGTTTTGGGCTAAATACAACAGAATGGAAGTATTTAATCTGCGAGCGAAGCGAGCGCGAATTTTTTATGACTTTTAAATTTTTAATTTTTTTTAATTTTTTTTGCAACAAAAGTATTGTTAGGAATAATTTCGAGCTGGTGCTAAAGAGCAGGTCGCGTGGCGATTGTGTATAATTTTGATGTCATTTTCATAATTAACACCCCCAAAAACCTATAACGACACATGAAATGTCAATATGTTACAGCTTGGCTTTCGACCTTGCCTCACTTTTAGCGTGGAACTTTGTATGGCAGTTGTTTTGGATTAGGCTGAATTTCGTCGTAAATGCTAAATGCATATGTACAGTAGCGTTCTTTAATGGAGTCATAGTTAAACTACTTAGCTCGTTGCAATAGGGACTATGTTCCTATGAACATAGTTCAAACGATTTCTCACGCACACAAGCTTGTAGCCTCCTCTATGAACATAGTTTTGCTAAGCGACATCTCTTGGCTCCTCGGTGAAGTTTTTGTAGGAAGCATTCACCCGACATTGCACTGTCCTCCACTCACCGCTGCTGTTGAGTCATATCAAACAATCGGTAATGTAAACATGACGTAGTGTTAGAAGGTCTACGTATCCGTGACCTGGTCCCAGTGGTGGCAGTGGACTGTATTGTTGATGCACAGGGCTGGATTCACAATTAAAACGAGGTTTTTCTTTAGCAAGCTAACGCGCACTTTATTCTTTCTTTTTTTCAGCAAGGAATGTTACCCACTTAAATTATAAAAACTACTTATTTAAAGAAATAATGTTGCTAGCTGCAACATGCTGCCGCCTCACAAGAGATTGAGGAACTAATAAAATTGCAAATCAAAATTTAAATTCACAAATTCTAAAAAGAAACTGCAACAACCAAGTTTAACATATTACATCAAACTATGTGCTCAGTATTTATTGCAAACTGAATTAATAAAATAACAAAAATGAAATTCAAAAGTAACAACTTAATAGACTGAGAGAAACTAGTATCTTAGCCTAGTTTTATTTGTAAATTCTATACAAGTATTATTCTTAGCCCTACGAGAAGTTTAACTTTCTTGGGATGGTACAATCTGACCCTAAGAATAATATGCACAAACAATACAATACAAAATTATTATTTTTTTGGAAACATTACGTTTCAAGTGAAGATAATTCTTACCAACATTAAGGTTGCGCCTAGCCGGCACAAGTAATGCAAAATAACTAATTTTATAATGAAAAATTATATACTAACTTAGGTATCTATAGGTAATAAACAAATCTTATGTATACCTCTTACATGTGTTTTATTATTAGGAGTTCTGACTTCGACTGCCCTTACTTTACCATCATTTCCTGGATATATATTTACAATTCGTGCCATAGGCCATGACATGGTAGGGACGTTGTCCTCTTTTAAAATAACTAAGCTTCCTATTTTAACATTACATTTTTCAGTATGCCATTTAGGGCGATTTTGTAACACATTTAAATAATACCTTTCCAAAAGGTTTGAATTTCATTTTTGTTATTTTATTAATTCAGTTTGCAATAAATACTGAGCACATAGTTTGATGTAATTGTGAAACTTGGTTGTTGCAGTTTCTTTTTAGAATTTGTGAATTTAAATTTTGATTTGCAATTTTATTAGTTCCTCAATCTCTTGTGAGGCGGCAGCATGTTGCAGCTAGCAACATTATTTCTTTAAAATAAGTAGTTTTTATAATTTAAGTGGGTAACATTCCTTGCTGTAAAAGAAAGAATAAAGTGCGCGTTAGCTTGCTAAAGAAAAACCTCGTTTTAATTGTGAATCCAGCCCTGTGCAACAACAATACAGTCCACTGCCACCACTGGGACCAGGTCACGGATACGTAGACCTTCTTACACGTAGTGTATCTTTGTTTTGTCGATCTGACTAGCGTTATGTATGGTCCAGTGGATAAGCACTGTCCTAGGAGGGAGAAAGGTTCACGGGTTCTAATCCCAGCCGAGTAATTTCTTTTTGTAATTTATTTTTGTTTATTAAAGCATTTACAACTATTTTCACACATAATATTACATTAATAATAATAATGTAACATTATTGTATCAGTGATAAAGTATTTGAATAAAACAAATATGAAATTCGACTAGGTAATTTTATTTCCTACTAACAAAATCTCATTTTTTTTCTGCAACTTGATCACTTACAGTTTTATTAAGGTTATAGCTTAAGAATTCGTTTTCGTGAAGAAAAGAGTATTGAAGCTAAACCTCAACAAAAATTAATATTCAACTTGCACTACAAGGCAGTAGATATATAGTTTATAATAACAAAAGAATAAGTTATAGATAAATATCACAATTTTACACATAAAAATATTTAATTAAACTTGTTAAGCCTTAGAATCGATGAACTCCATTTGTCTTCCGTATGAATCCATTATTTTCATACATTTGCACCACACGTTGATTCATTGATAACTCGCGATCGTCCACTGCGCGGCCGAGATTACACGTTACCCTCATTCCGTAATGATTCACCCATCCTTCACTAAAACCAAAATAACAAGATTAATATAATAAGGAATAAAAACTATGCACCACTAATAAAATGCATTACAATAGTTAAGCTTATCATTTAGATGATAAGTTTACGTTCTCAAAATAAATTATAAATTTAAAAACAGTGTTAATATTAAGTAAACATTAGAATACTCACTGTAAGACCTGTCTCATTAGCAATTTGGGATATATTATATCCTATATTGTGCAGCGCAACAATACACTGCCTCTTCTGCAAACTTATTATGTATTTGTATGCATGTCGAAAAAAGAAATCACAGTAAACTGCCGATACGGTAAGAACACACGAGCACCTTCGCTTATGATCTAGCAATGACAAACAGGTTGCTCATGAACACCGAACCAAATGAATCTAAACTAACTTCATTGCATTCAATTTTTGTATGGTATGGTCTATGACTATAAAAATGTTTGAAAACTAAAACATATCTAACAAAACTTCGTAGCTGCTATTAGGCGACAGTTGGGCTTGAATCCGCGCCTTGCTACAGCAGGCAGACAGTGTTTCCGCTGCGCCACCAAGGCTTATGATTTGGCTCGTGAAATTATGCTTGTTATCAGAGCAACAAGCGTAGTGGGGTATGCGGTATACGTCATTTGTGTCCATGTGTGAGTACACGAGCGGCCGCAAGCGACTTGTTTTCTGCGTTTTATATTGACTATGCCTCCATATATGAACGTGATAGTACATATTTTGAAATATTTACCTTTTTTTTTTTAAAAAAAATTAATTTTTCGCAAACGGACTGCTGAATCGAAAAACGTTCATAGTAAACCCCCTTCTATCTTTTAAAAAACTATCCTATGACATCCCATTCGATGATATCGGCGAGAAAAAAAAAATCTATCGCCCTTTCACATGTATGGGAAACACCCGAAAAATATTTTTTTATAAAATTTTATTTTTTCTATTTGTCGGCGCAATTAATATGTATGAACATGCCAAATTGCAGCTCTGTAGTACCAAGGATCTAATATTAGTAAATATATTCTTATTAATCCCAACAATGTTTGGCACTTGGCCTACCATTACTCGCAAACTTGAAGGGCCAACTTATGTTTTACAGTTTTCCTTTTAAATTTGATGCATATTCTACCTCTGTGAATTTTTCCACATTTTTAGAAACAACCGTTTAGCTAGTAGAGGGGGGGGACACTTGTGTTTGACAAAAATTTTCACTTTAAAAATTTATGATTCGCAAACGGAGTGCTAAATCGAAAAACCTTCGTAGTAAACCCCTTCTATCTTTTAAAAAGCTATTCTATGACACCCCACTCGATGATATTGTCGAGAAAAAAAAAATTCATCGCCCTTTCACGTCTATGGGAGACACCTTTTTTTTCTAAGGTTTTACTCTACAGTTCGGTCGGCGTGATTAATATTTATAACCATGCCTAATTTCAGCTCTGTAGTACCAAGGGTTTCTTAGAAAACCCGCGGACAGACGGACAGACGGACATGGCGAAACTATAAGGGTTCGTAGATTCCTACGGAACCCTAAAAATATTGTGTTAGTAGATGTACAATATACTTCTTTAAACACAGTAAATAAGAGAAACAAGTTTTCATTGTTGGCTTAGTGTGAAAAAGTTTATTGTCTATACTGTTAAGTTAATTCAGTGTGACAAATGTTGTTTCTGAAATAATCGATTCATATAAGCACGACTAATTCATCAATAAACAGTAATCATCTTGTATTCGGAAGTCTCATTTCTCCCCCTAACTCCCGACACCTCAACTGATTATATTTTGCTATGTACAACAAAATAGTCTGAAATCGATCTAAAAAATCATATCTTATCTTATCTATTGTCCGAAGAAGGAATGCGGAAAGGGAACAAATCATCGCTTTACTCTGCCTTTATAACCCTCCCAGAAAACATAGCCATGGAGAAAAAACGTTTGTGGTAATGGACGGAGAATACTTGCTCCATAAGGTGATATGGTGATGGATATTGTAGCTGCTTATATTACTTTCACGTCTAACCATTTTGGAAAAAAACGTCTCTGTCGTATTCGATGGCTACCCAGAAGAGGGGGCTGTTAAGAGCACAAAAACAGCAAAACGGGCAAGCCGTTACGCAGCTTTAACGTTTAGTGATATCTTTAAAGAATCGACTCAGATCAAAGGACCCCAAGAACAGTTTTTATCTTACCCAAAATCCAAGCAGCGCCTATTCGTTTTTATCTGCACTGGACCAGGTATACAAGTGATCGAAACGAAGCAAGAAGAGGACGCCGACCCTTATTGTGAGGACAACGTTGGAGAAGAGTGAAGAGTACGAGCACGTGATAATCGCCGGAGAAGATGTCGACCTCTAAGTGCTCCTAAATGTTATCTATCCTAAACAACATAGGTATCTCTCCTAACAACATCCAAAAAAATTAGGATCTTGCAATTATTTGCGACCTAGAATGTTTTAGATGACTGGCGTGTTTAGAGATACTGGGCTCAACAGTTGAGAGATTTTTAGTATGAGGCTAAAGATAAAGACAAAATTAATGAGAAATGTAGGATTGTCAAGACAAGACATACAGAGTCAAGTGTATGATGCCACAACATACCCTCCTAATGACGACTTCTTGAAGGATGCACATAATGTTCCTCCAAGTCTTCAAACACTCTTGAAAGAAGTTACGATGAAAAAGACGAAAAGAGTCACTGAGACGAAAAGCACAGGCCATCATTTAATTGTTTGGTCACGTACATTCAACTCTTCCATTATGAATAGTCTAGGTCTTCTTGTTTACAGAAAGTTTGGGTCAAAAACGTTGGTGAATCTTCTCGCTAGTTTGGGATTCTCATCATCTTATTATGAGGATCAAATGTTAGAGCTACCTGCTATGATCCACTTTAAGCCTACTTTTGAGTCCTTTAGCCAGTTCGTATTCGACAATTCCGACCACAACGTGTGTACCATTGATGGATTAAAACCTTTCTATTCCATGGAAAACATTAGGTGCGTTGCTAGTACTCCATAGAAAGCAGTCATCGAATATCCAGATTGAAAGAAAATCCAGCATCAGTCAAGTAAAGAAAACTTGGAATCATTCCGCTGCAAACTTACCAAAGAAACATCACCAAAAAATACGGATCTGGAAAGCATAACATATCGATGTTCCACTTCAACTGTTAGAACCTCAGCCACATGAGATGCTGTGGTTCTTTGCAATACCGCAAGATATGTTAGTGCCAGAGTGGAAGGGGTACATGATTGCCATCACAAAAGGGTGTTACAGTGAGAAAACGAAAGTACTCCCCCTTCCTGAATGGAACCCCTTTCGGATGAGAGCACAGTGTACACTGCAATTCAGTACGCATACCGACTACCTACTGAAATCAAACAGAGTTGCGCAATAGTTACATTTGACCAACCGCTGTACTGGAAAGCCCGTAAGATCACAGCAGCACAATCAGACATGATGATTTCGAAGAGAGTCACTGATGTAGTTTTTGGGATGCATTGGCTACCTTTTGAATGGCAGTCAGTGGTCTGAAAGAACTCATGAGCATCGTCTTTGCTCACTTCTGCTGCAGTTCGGAGATGCAAATTTAGTTTCAATAAACTGTACTTAAAAAAATCCTTAGATATTTTTAAGTATAATGTTTTTGAACCCCTCTTCATCGCATTCTGACATTAGAGAAAATGGAAACTTATGCTTTCTAAGGTGTTATAGAGCGAAACAGAAACATACTTCTTTCAAAAACTATCGCTACCAGCGTAATAACGGCCATCTAATGCCTCGCGGAAATCCAAACAATAATCTATACATATAATAAAACTGTAGAGGTCGAATTTCTGTACATAGAAAAAAAATGCTAAAAACCGAGTCAGGGGGATGTAAGAAGAGAAATAAAACAAATCCCGATTTTTTTAGATTTTTTTGTTTCTCTGTTTGTCTGTTTGTCTGTTTGTCTGTTTGTCTGTTTGTCTGTTTGCACGGGCTAATCTCCGTAACTGTTGGACCGATTTAAATGAAATTTTGCATAGGGGTACCTTATATCCCCGGTCAACATTTAGGCTACATAAAATCTCGAAATTTAGCCAGTAAATATAAAACCAACAACAAAAACCCCTGAAAAAATTCAAAGCTAGGTGTTTTTCAGAACATTTTACTCATACCATAGAGATCAACGTATTTTTGACATATACATGGGCTAAAAAGCAAGGACATGTTGTTTTTTAAATTTATGTCTTTCGAGAAAGGCAAAGGAATCTGCATCCATACAGCCAGGTCTTCAATATATGTATTTCTTAGCTATGTCTTCAATTTATATTTCTTTACTTCTCTCATTCTCCGTAAGCCGATAGTGTTTTGTTTACGAAGAACTATGGCGGCGAGAAGCACTGCCGCTGGATCGGAGCAGATACACTGTATCACTTGAATTACTTTTTAACCGACTTCCAAAAAGGAGGACCTTTTATGTTCGACTGTATACAGGGTGGAATTTTGTAATGCCACCTGAAGGGAAAGTACTCTTAATACTGTAGATAGAAAATTGTACTCGAAGAAAACATTCCTTTATTTTTGAAAAGAAAGAAAACTGCATTCAAGAATTTTCGAAAATTCGCTTGCCCCAACCGGGAATCGAACCGACTAAAATCTGTAAGAATACCCTGCACTTTTATTGCGTCGATCGTTAGGGTCAATTATAAGGATGAAATCTTTCTAACAAACTTGGTAAATTAAATGAAAGGAAGACAACGAAATCTTAAACCATTGTATATCTTTATTTTATGTATGTTCACCGATTTCTCCGCCATTTGGACCGATTTTCAAAATTCTTTTTTTTTGTTCGAAAGAGTATACTCCAGAAGTGGTCTTATTGTCACCAAGTCAGGATCTGATGGAATCCCATCAAAATCAAGGGCAACCCTTGAATGGAATAGGCACTTACAATGTTTCTCAAGTTCTTTCTATTATTTACGCCAAACATAGAAAAATATACACATCAACACTGTCTAGGGATATTGCATGATTTTTCATACAAAAGAGGTCTGTTTGAGAAGCTATAATACCATACTCGAGATACACGGAGTGATATAATTTTCATATGAGCAAGTGCTAAACATGAATTTTCAATTTTTATCAATGAATTTAATTTTTCTTGAAATTTGTGAAAACGTGACTAAAATGAAAAAAAAATTGCGCTAATTCCACCATTTTCATACAAAAAGCAGAAAAAAGTGCATTTTTGTTTTCGTTTACGTCACGTTTAAAAAAAAACAATTTAAACAAAATTCATTGAGGAGAATTGAAAATTCAGGTTTAACACTTGCTCATCTTAAAATTATATCCCTCCATGTGTCTCGAGTATGCTTTTATAGCTTCTCAAACACACCTTTTTGTATGAAAAATTAAGTAATATCCCTAGACAGTGTTGATATTTAACTTATTTTTTCTATGTCTATGAGTACGTAGCATTTGATAAAAGGACCGGATAGAGATTTATGAGATATTTTGTATAAAAGATCCTTTCTTAATTTTTTGTCGGAAGTTTGGTTGAGTAGTAGAGTTACACAGCCTGTGAATCGACGGTTTCTGGATTCGATTTCCGGTTTGGGTAAACAAACTATACGAGGGAAACTTTAGTGCAGAAAGTTACAGTGTGAAGTGCTTATTAATTGATTTTATGATAGATAGATAGATAGATAGATTGACACTTTATTCAATTGACATAAAACAGCACAACACAGTAACAGACAAATAACAAACATACAAGTAAACATGAATCAGCAAGCAAACAATGAAGTAAACAGAGTAAGAAACAGAAATAAATAATTTTATAAAACTATTTTACACCGTGTTATCTGTATCTTGCCAATCAAATTGGCGCTGACTCAGCATATTGATGCAGTACCAGACTGCAGCGCTGGTATTCTGCCATGATGCTACTTATTGAGTTTTCTTTGTAGGTAATAATAACCTTTTTCTAACTTCATAAATTCACCTTTAAAAAAGTACTTTATAAAGAAAATCTGAGGGTGCTGCTCTATAATTAGATAGATGTTATTTTTAAGAGCTATCGTCGAATATAAGTGAGTCGGAAGAAATTAAAATTATTGTAACTGACCCACAAATATCCAAAAATAAAACAAAAACTTCTGTGCTGAACTGGCACTGAACAAAAAATTTGGAATATGCCAGCTGCCAACTAAATACATTGCATTGTTGGTACAGAGGCCAGCGCATCAGGTTACTCCATTTTCATTGCAAAACCGCTCTTATCACAACAGCACAGAGTGCACGCGTGTGGTAACCTGAGTTGGGGCCGTCCGTGCATTGCAAAATTTAGACAACGTATTATATACTCATAAACAATATGCAATTTTTTAAATTTTCATGACATCCAACGAGGATTATAGTAGGCGTATAATATCTAAAATATCGAAACTTTTGTCAGCTTCCCCATTAATAATAGTTCGGCTATTATGCACTTTTTTAACGAACCAAAACTAAATACTTAATACAGTGTTAATAAGAACGAAGTTGATTAAGTATTTAGTCTTCAAATCTTAATTCGGCCCTAACTGAATGAAATTATTCAATCTTCAGGATATCACTTTTTGAAAACAATAGAACGGCAAATTTTTATTTTTAAGCAAAGGAATTTATGGCCGTATAGCCGGTGTTTTCAATGCATTTCTTACTTTTAAAGGCGGGAAACTCAATAGAAACTGACAATTGACATTTGTTTTATTAAAACCACTTTGAATATGGTCTATTCTATATAGGTTTGATCTATGGCTTTGATGTTCTGACATGAAATAAGGGCTATTTATTGATTTTTTGATTTTAGTTTACATCAAGCGTAGCATTGCGTATATAAGCCATGGATAAATATTATAATATTACTATTCTAATAAGTTTCTTAGTTTGGATCAAGCACTGACACCTTTGCTTATTTCTACAAATGTCCATTGAAGGGAAAAGCGTAGTCATTTCTATCTTAAATTTAATTTTTTATTGAATCATTTTTACACAATTATCGCAAAGCACAATAAAAGCAGCGTGCTAGCTGAAATCTCAAATGCACGGGGGTTGTCTTAGATACTGACATAGGTGACCTGTTTCAGAAACTTCTATTCCACTGAAAAATAAGTCCGTAATTAGCTCTAAGGAATTCGTGTGCCATTTATTGTACTTACCTAAGTAATAGGTCTTTCAACATACAATTTTCGTAAATTTTTTACTCCACATATTTTTTTTTATCAAAATTGATTTTTTATAAGTACAAAATCCTTACGTTTTTCACAGAAACGCGAAATACAATATTAATTAACCACTTTTTGTGGGATTGTTAAGACAACAAGATGTTTTAGAGGCACCACTGACTCATGTTAAGTGTTGATTGTCTATCTCTCTCAGTATCAAAAAATCAAAAACGACTGCTACTTAAGTATAGATCAGAGTTTGAGTCGCGTTCTATAATACGGACCTTAATCTACCAAAAGCAGTAACAATGGTATAGAAAATATAAGCGATAGAGGAAACAACTATGTTTGACCTTTGTTTTCAGATCCAAAGTAATGTATTAAGTATCAACCTTATATGACATAGTTAGCCAAGTTTTCAAATAAAAAATATTTTTAAAAATTGCTTTTCCTTATATGAACGAAATAGTTGCTATTCTTTTATATAACGAAAATATGAACGAAATAGTTGCTTCAATAAAAAACGGCAATTGTGTCAAAGTACAAACTCGGTCTATAAAAATACATACAACACGCAGACGAAGTTGCGGGCATCAGCTAGTAATTTAAATAAAAATCGCGGTTACCCTGCACAAAATAAAATGAAAACAATAACGAAGTAAATCCGCACCCTTCGCAGCGGCATGCATATCGACCATGCCTACAATCTTTAATGCGACAACAATGGCAAAATAACGACAACCGACAAATTAACAACAACAACAATAACCGTCCGCGTAACCACATATATCCGAACGACGAATCCATAAGAACTACACCTAGACCTCCGCAAGACTCACATCGTGGTCCAATAAGTAACCAAGATGGAGTTCTGGTGGTTCAAGAATTATTTAATCAAGAGCAATCCGAGCAAAAACAATTCGCCAAGGAAAAGTTCGAACAAGAACAATACGATGATAACGAAACAAAAACTAATAAATTTTCAAACAGAATCAAACATAGTTCAATTTAATAACGGAAAGAAATTTTGGTTTAAAGATAACAATTGATACGGGTTCCAGTATATTTTTCATGTCAAATTACACATTTCAAACACTATGTAAAGACCAAGAATATCACCGCGAGGCTTTCACAGTAAGAACTTCCCACCAAATAACGACTAATAAAGGTCTGGTAGTTAAGCCGCGTCGTTCTGGCAGAAAATATTTGGGCCTGGCAAAGAACCGATAAAGTTTTACATTTTTGACTTTAGTTAAAAGTAATAGTGGGTAAATAGAATAAAACCAACAAAAAATTCAAATCGGATTTAAATCCTACTAGAGATTTTGTTGATTTAATAGCAAAGCTACATTATCTATAAAAAAAGGCTTCATTTTTTCCTCGCCGGCGGTGGTGTGCTTAAAAGGTGGGAGGTAAAAATGTACCCCAAAAAGGGTATTTTTGCGATTTTTCGGTTATATCTCATAAAGGACTTACAATATCGAAAACTGCCATTCATAAAAGTTAAAGGGCATTTAATCCTACATAGAATAAGACCAGATTCATTGTTTTTGGACTATCCGTTCTCATGCTTCAGCTCATCAAAGGTGGATCAAGGAACAAGTTTTATCTTGAGGCACTGGCTGTACAGTACAGTCATTACAAGTTTTACCCAGTTTTCTTTTGGACGTGATCTTTCTATGTACACTGGGCGTCAAAAATAAGTAGTAGTTTTAAAATTGCGATTTCTCCCAAACTATAAAACTTAGACCTTTGAAACAAAAAAGGTTAAAAAGAAAATTTAATCTTATTCAATAAAAACTTCATGCATTATAAGAACTTATAATGCTTGACTTTAAAAAAAACGAATAAATAAAAACACTTTTTTTAAACTGTTGAAAGGTGTTGTCTTACTTAGGATTTTTGTGTTTGACACATTCGCTGCTGATAAAGCAATTGTAATTGAAAAGCATAGGTATCTTCAGAGAGTAAATTTGACTAATCATGCCTCTTTCACCAGAAGAATGTGCAAGAATCTTAGCTTTTTTCGAAGTGGGCATCAGTATGCGTCGTACTGCAAGGAGGGTGGGTGTAACTTTAAGAACGGTTCAGCGAGTAAAGCAAAGGTACGAAGAGACTGGAAACCATCTAAGGAGACGAGGTAATGGCAGACCCAGGTGCACAAGTACCCGAGAAGATCGCTTTATTGTTTCCACTGTGTTAAGAAATCGACACCTTAATGCAGTTGAGGTTCAGCAACAGCTTCTTCGGACCCGAACAGACTACATCAGTGAGAGTACAGTGAGAAGAAGACTTGCTGAAGCTAACCTGAAGCCTCTAAGACCAGCAAATGGCCCCAAACTTGAGACAGAGCATCGCGTAGCAAGACTACGCTACGCCCGTCAACACGTACAATGGGGCGAAGAAGAATGGGCTAGAGTTTTATTCACAGATGAGTCTCGATTCTCTTTATACACTTCAGATGGACGGCGGAGAGTCTACAGACGACCCGGTGAGCGATACATTCAAGCTTGTATCTCGGAAAGAGTCCAATATGGCGGGGGCTCTGTACACGTATGGGCTGGTATCTCTTCAGAGAGTCGCACAGAGCTTGTGGTAATAGAAAATGGGACTTTGACTGGTGAAAGATATGCCTCGGAGATCCTCAACGAGTATGCAGGGCCATATTTAATAAATATGGGTGATGGAGCCATCCTAATGCATGATAACGCCCGGCCACACACTGCTCACCACGTACAAGAGTACATTCAGGAGGTTGGCATCAACTTGATGGCTTGGCCATCGAGAAGCCCAGATCTCAACCCGATTGAACACGCCTGGGATGAGCTTGGGAGGCTAGTCAGAAGGCGCAGTCCACCTCCTGCCACACTCAGGGCTCTAAAACATGCGCTGATAGAAGAATGGGAAAATATTCCCCAACACCGCCTCCGAAACTTAGTGTTCAGCATGCCAAACCGGATCCAAGCTGTAATTAGAGCCCGAGGCGGCAACACAAGTTATTAAATTGTGAAAAAGTTCCAAAACGTGAAAATTAAGTGGTTGACATATCGTTAAAAATTGATACTTTTTAGTATTTATCTTAATTTTAAGTTTGAAACTTTATTCATGCCAAATAAAATATAACTTTAATAAACTTCGTTAAGTTTACTATAAACTGCTTTTTATTTCATAAGTGTAACTACTATAGTTTAGGAGTAATTGCAATTTGAAAAGTGTACTACTTATTTTTGACGCCCAGTGTATATGCAATAGCTTTTTCTTTAAGAAGCTTCAACGACGTTGGACCTAGATATCTCCAGATGGTGGTGTGCGTTACGAATATATTTTTTTGTACACAAGGAATGCGTACGTGTTAAAGGGATAGCAAAATTAAAAAATGTTGCCTGAGATAAAAAAAGAAAGAGATCTTTGGCGGGAACTCAATAAGGGTGGTTTGGCGCCGACAAAGATCGCCACGACTGCGCTTCTCGCCACCAGTTTTTCCAAAATAATAACACTGTCGGTTTAAGGTGAACAAGTAATAGTAAAGACAACAATAAATAGTAAAGACAACAGCAGTATGGACATAGTTTTTTTTTCCCTTTTCCGACTTAACAAAAAAAATTTAAATTAAATAAATTTGAGTAGTTTCATAAAATCAATAAAATGATTCTTTATTCAGAAAGTTAGTGTATCTTCGACTTATCTGAATTAGTTACTTAATGTTTTTAAAATGAGTAATTGTGAAATTGTGAAGTTTAAACTTGGTAAAGACATTTTGTAAGAAAGAACTACTCCACCTCATATCACAAGGTATTTTAAAAGACATTAATTTTAAATTTTTTTCAGGTCTGAATCATAGTAAAAAGCAGTCTGAGGAGGAATCTTTGTGGGATTTGTAAGAAGAGACATCAAGATAATTTTACTTTGTGTAGTCGTATCCTTATTTGCATTCTTCTAATATTATTACTATATGAAAGTATGTATGGGCAGACAAACTTCGCGTTATAACGTGAGAATCATGTAAAAATGTTTTGCATAGGATTAGTATTGTGTCATCAGAATTTCTATTTTATTTTCTCTTATTTATTTTGTTATTTTAACGAATACTTATCTATCGTGTTTGTCTATTTGTTTTTCTTACCTTTTTTCATTTGAACAAAGTCGCAGGTGGAAAAGTTTATTTATGCTCTCAGACGACGAAATATTTATTCGTCCTAAGTTACGTTTACCGTATTTATGTGAAAATGAGGAGTGGTTGCACTGGTGAAAACCCAGAGAATTAACAGAAAATAAATTTAGGTGATTATTTAACAAACTTATTTTATCAGTTCGAAGAAGTGGAGCAAACCTGAACCGACCTGTCCATTCTTCGTCACCTACTGCTAAGGCTCCATCCACCGGTAAACTAACTGATTGGTTCTTCAGCTCTGACGAGGATTCAGAGCTCAAACAGAGTTCCGAGCGAGCTGAGAGAATGATCTCGAGAAGAGTGGCTGGTGGTTTGGTACGTAGTACGGGGCGGTTCACCGGAGACCTGTTGCTGGAGTTTCGCCTTTTCAAGGTTGATAGAGTGAAGGACGTGAAGGGGCTGGATAAGTGTGACAAGTCGGTGATTTGGTTGCGATATCAAGGCAACAAGGACGCTACTGAATTTATGCAGCTCAGAAAATTCTTAAATACAGCTAAAAGGAAATTAACCGAGGTATTATACCTGATATTTAGGAATTTACATAAAAATAAGAATCGGGTTTTTTTACCCATTGACCAAGATTTCCACGTAAAATCATAGCTATTGAAGCTGTAAGAAATTTTGACTAGATTATCTTCAGATATTTTAGAAGCTTAACTAAAAGAGATTATACGGAGTTCCCATGACAAATAATTGTACAGCGTCCGCTAGTTGATATGTATGCTGGTGGACTAACGGCCATCAATCCATCTCCACTTTTCTCCCCAAACGTAAATGCCATGATAAACGCATTAGTGATAATTTAATTACAGAATTCTTCACTTAGGACTTCCAGCCCTTTAGGATGGTCGAAGATCGTTTCATTACGCTTTCCCTGAGTATATTATTCGTTTATAGTGGAGGAAAAAAATATTATCATCAGTTATGTTCGGTGTTTTTACTTCATAAATAAAAATGGATGGAAGTCCCTTCAGCAGAAACATGTTAACCTATCGCAGCCCTCCGCCCGTGCCCCAGCCACACGCCTCCGCATTGCCTACACGATGATGAAAAGGATACTTTCAGAATTCAGTCTACACCTGACATCCAGAACAGGATGACATCAATTGAACAGTATCTTATCGAGGCATGCACTATTTCATCACATGGAAAATTAAACTCAGGAAAATTGAAAAATTAAAATACATAATTTATTCCGAAAAATTTCTCACAATACATACCTGATGGCTGTACAGCCAGTGCCTCAAGCAACAAGCCATTCAAGTCCATAGCAATTTTCAAGACTTGGAAGAAAAAAATGATCTTTCCCAGCAAATTTAAGACCTAAAGCGAAGTGTCTTCGAGTCTAATGAACCAAACACAGGACCGGTTTCATTTGCCGAGGTGGTTAAAAAATTTTAATACTTTTATTAAGCCAATAAATTATAGCTCCTTAGCCATCTATCCCACTGATAAATTGAAGTCAAGTGAGGAAACTAGGGTTCTTTAGTTCAAAAAATTAATCCTCCCTGAACAAATGAAACTTCACGTGAGAGGCCTGCGCAGGACAATAAATGGCGGTGTTATCATAAGCACCGACACCAAGGACGACATCAAGAAACTGAAGCAGTCGCCGCAACTGATGACATCCGGTCTCACTTTGGATAAGCCCCATAAATAAATGCCTAGAATCGTGATTATCGGTATGCCTACATCTATGAAAGAAACTGAGGTCTTTAACTGTACCTATCTTTGATGATTCAAAACTTAGCCGACAAAATTCACAATATCACACTTGACGAATTTTTCACCTCCATTAAACTGAGCCATAAATCGGGAAAGAAGGACGGTGACACGTACAACTACATAATTGAAGTCCCGGCACTCGTACGTAAAACCCTTATTACTAAGGATAGAGTCTTCGTTAATTGGTCATCTTTCCCTATCAGAGACTTAATTTTTTTTTATTGTTTCAGTCTCACTCATCCTGATAAATTAACGAAAATAATTCTCACTTTAAAAATTAAAAATAATTATTACAAACAGTATAATTTTACAATATGTATGCATTAACGTGTTGTGTACTGTAGCATTTTAGTAAATTGCTGATTCCAATGTTTTTCTTTATTAAGTAGAGCGGGTGGCCCGTCGATTGACGTCATGAAATAAAATTTAGGTCCGGCATTTCGTGGGGTATCCGAAACACCCTCATGTATGTTCCGCGATTTTTTATAGTTTTCGAGTTATGATTTTTTTTTACTTTTTGAGGAATTTCAACCGGACAAGTATAAATTCTTTTTTTTAAATTTAAATTTAAGTTTTTTTTTTGCAACAGTATCCTCATGTGCTGTACTTTAATACATAAAATAACTAGCTTCGTAACTTTGATGAAAGTTACGAAAATTTTGGTCAGAATTTAAAAAAATACGTTCCGTGACTTAAGACTTCAATTTTCAAATTTACATTAAAAATTTAATTAGGCATTATTTTCACTTCTCATTTACTCTCGAAAATGCGCCAGACTCTCAGCTTTCATAGTCATAAAACAGAAGTAGTACTTTAAAGCAAGTTTGGCTATAACCGGTCTTCAAAAACAGCAAGGTGGCGATTTTTTAAAAATTTCATATCCAATCACCATTTTCGTTTTTGCGGTTATTCTCATTTCTAAGGCTAATTAATTCGTTAAATTATTAAAAATAACTGTAGGAAACGAAATTTAAACATTTAGACTTTTAACTTTTTTAGTTTTGAGTTTAATGAATTTGATTTTATCCGTTCTCATCAATAATGGGTAGTAAACGTGAGAACCTAAACAACTTTCTACCTGCATAACAAAAGCTATTGATAATGCAGGATTAGAGACCCTATTGCTATCTCTCTTACACTCGGCAGCGTGAGAGGCTATCTCTTTTACGCGTGATTACGGTGGCGTGATTGGCGGAGCAAGTGTAACCGAAGCTAGCGCAAAACAAGCTCAACCTCAGTCGTGCTCATACTTTGTTCACTGCTACTCGTGCTTTCGCTTTGCCCCTGGGCTCCGCCGCAGCTTACTTGTTGACTACTTCGCTCGTTTAATGGACTTTGTTTTGCCTTCTGATTTGGACTTGTGTTACAATGAGTTACACGTTAAGTGAATATGCAGAAATGCATTATTATTATGGAGTTGCTCGAGGAAACGGCGCTGAAGCAGCCCGTCTCTATCGCGAGCAGCTGCAACGTCGTGGTGGGCCGCAACCTGAACGATATCCTGACCATCGTGTTTTTATTAACACGCATATATGCGCTAATGGAAGGCCGTATTCCTGGTCGACGTGGCTCTCGTGAAGGAATTTATCGAACGGATCCGGATCGTAGAGAAACTGTGCTAGAAGCTGTTGAGAGCGATTCATCTATAAGTACGAGAGTTTTGGCTCGTAATCTGGACATTCCGAGAACTACTATTCAAAGAATTCTCCATGAAGAAGGATACCTCGCGTACCACATACGAAGAGTTCAAGCATTACAGCCTCAAGATAATCAATACGCATCGATTTCTGCCGACTAATTCTAAGAAAAGAGCAAGAAGATCCAGGCTTTTTCAATAAAGTTTTGGGGACTGACTTCAATATTCACAATTATCATTATTGGGCGATAGAAAATCCACACGCTGCGAGACCATCAATATTTCAGCATCGGTTCAGTGTGAACTTGTGGTCTGGTGTTCTCAATGGCGAATTAATTGGTCCATTCGAATTGCCGAGCAGACACGATGGACCAACTTACAAAAATTTCTTAGAGAATGACCTTGAAGACGCACTATGATATTTCAAAATGACGGCGCCCCGTGTCACTACGCGACACAAGTCCGGAATAATTTGAATGAAGAATTCCCTGACGGATGGATAGGACGCAATGGACCGATTCATTGGCCTCCACGCTCACCTGACCTCAACCCCATTGATTTTTTTATTTGGGGCTATTACAAGGAAATAGCATACGCCCGTGATTGTTCTAGCGAACAAGAACTGAGGCAGAAGATTTTAGAAGCAAAACGGGTAGTGACAGAAAACAGACAGGCGTTCCGCAGATTAAAACACAATTTTTTACGCCGATGTAGAATGTGCATTGCCGCTGGCGGTGGCCACTTTGAAAACTTACTGTAAATTCATAAATAAATTTTTTACATAAAGTTCTACTTTTTATTTTTACTAACTTTACTTATCCCACTTACGCGATAGGTTTTCAGCTTTCTTAATCATTAATTTGCCTCAGAAATAATAGTTAATCCAAAAAAAATAAATTAAGAATTTTGCCACCTTGCTGGTTTTGGAGACCGGTTTTAGCCAAACTTGCTTTAAACTACTACTTCTGTTTTATGACTATGAAAGCTGAGAGTCTGACGCATTTTTGAGAGTAACTGAGAAGTGAAAATAATGTCTAATTAAATTTTAATGTAAAGTTGAAAATTGAAGTCTTAATACACGGAACGTATTTTTTTGAATTCTGACCAAAATTTTCGTAACTTTCATCAAAGTTACGAAGCTAGTTATTTTACGTATTAAAGTACAGCACAAGAGGATACTTTTGCAAAAAAAAAAATCTTAAGAAATCTTAAATTTAATTTTTTTTTAAAGAATTTATACTTGTCCGGTTGAAATTCCTCAAAAGGTAAAAAAAAATCATAACTCGAAAACTATAAAAAATCGCGGAACATACCGCGGAAATGCCGGACCAAAATTTTATTTCATGACGTCAATCGACGTGCCACCCTATATGTAGGTCAATGTTGTAGTCATCTTATTAATTTATAATTACATACTTTAGAAATATATGATGCCTGCATTTATTTTATATTTTTAGAATATTGTCTAATGTAATACTCTGTCCGTAGAAGGTATTATTATGTATAGCCCATGTATAGATAAGTAAACAGGTTTTATTTAGAATAGTAACGCAACTTATTTTCCATTATCTTAAGGGCGTCCTTGTAATCTCATAAGAGCAGCTCTGCGTGCAGCGGGTCGCCCGTCGCGCGGATTTTTAGGAAACAGCACCCGCGGCGCACAGAGGTTCCAATTTCAATATTCGTGGACATAGACCCCGAAGTCGAAATTTTGACCTGAAGTTTACACTATCCGGTCGTAGACGATATTTGTTCAAAATGGTTTTGTTGCAGGGATTATTACAAATAGTAGGAATTGTTAAATAGAATGCGCGCAATTTGGATCTCTAAGACCCCCCTCAACTCCACTTGAGCTCTCAAAGACCCTGCTTGGACCCCCCATGACGTTTAATCCCGCTTACAAGTCCTCTAAGTAACAAATTATTCCTTTAAATTATGAATAAAATAAAATTAAAATTTTCAAACAAAAACCATTTTTAAAGTATCTTATGGGATATTTCACTCTTATATTATGTAATTAAATGCAAAAATACAAAAAAAATGAACCATTATGAAAAACATTACAATCTTTGTAAAAAACGCGTATTTATTTAAATTTTTTAAACATCATTTTCTTCCGCAGCCGCACTCTGCGGTACCAGATAAAATGCTTTTTACATGCCTTGTCACCTTATCTAACACGCCTATGCCTCAAAACACCCCGCAAACTACGGCACTCAAAGAAAAAATTTTTTTAAAATATTTTATATCTTTAAAAATATGAATTTTTCGAAGAATTGTGAAATAATAAAAGTTGTTTTAAATATTGTTTTCTATCATAGAAAAAAAAATCAGGTCGAAATTTCGACTTCGGGGTCTATGTCCACGAATATTGAAATAGGAACCACTGTGCGGCGGGCGCCTGCGCCGTGCACCCGCTTAACGCAGCGGACGCCCTAAGACTTTAAATAATTTTTGCTGTGTTATTTATTACTTAATTAGACCTCTATCGCCTGAGATACAGGCACTTTAGCCTGGTTCCGGAATAGGAATTAATTTGTTTAGTCTTATGTATCATTTATTGTAACTCTAGTTTTTCCAATAAAATACTTCCAACTCGGAAGTATTTTTCCAATAATTTGTTACCGGCTGCCTATGAAGAAACCAAGGCTAAAATGAAAAAGACTGTCAACAAAGAAGTAAAGATTTTGCATTACCACCGACGTGTGGAAGCTTTTTTTTACTTCAATGTATGTATGGAAATAATTGGCAGAACAAAGAGATTATTTTTTGGATGATACAAAGAGATTATTTTTAACATGCCAACAGCCCGGACTGAACCCAAACAAATAATTTGTAATTGTCTTGATATTGAAACTTCTGTTCGGGTATAATTTGATTCTCATTATAAACTTTGCAGCTGTTTCATTGCTTTTTTACAGTTGATGACTACTCATATTAAAATAATATAATGCTTTGGGACTAGGAGCAAAACGTGATTTGTCCAAATTTTGATCATAATATCCGAGATAATTTTATATGATTGCATATTATATAGAATACTAGCATCCCGCTCGAGACTTCGTTCCCGTGGGAATTCGGGAAAATTATGTAGCCTATGTTACTCAGGGATAATGTAGCATCCTAATAATGAAAGAATTTTTGAAATCGGTCCAGTAGTTTCCGAGCCTATTCGTTACATACATACAAAAATACAAATCTTTCCTCTTTATAATATTAGTATAGATTAGAACATTGTCAGAATACACAGTTCTTCATAATGTATATACCACACAGTCTCAATTATAAAAATATTTTAGGAAATAAAGGTTTTCTTCCATTAATCTCGGTTTGATATTTCTCTGACACATCACCTTGTTTTTAACCTCCTCATCTGTTGGATAAGTTGGTAGAAAGTTACAAAAAATATAGAGATGAAGGTGAAAAATATGGCTTTAGTACCTTTTTTAATCCCAAGCCGTTTTATGTGCTATCACCTCACCTTAATGCAAGAGACACGTGTCTTTGTATTAAGCACAGCAATATTAAATTTTAACACGCTGCTTCAAGAAAATGTGGAGCGCTGAAGATAAGAATGAATGAGGTATTGAGCAATGTAGCTTGTGACACAAAAAGACACAATTGTATGTATGACAGATGCGAATTATGCAAAAACAAAAACCTGAAATTTGAAAGATCTGAAAGCAGTAAAGCGGACGATTCGAACGTGTTCTAGAGGTAAACTATGAAACGTGCGTCCGTAATTTCGGGCCGGTCCGTAACCCGAACGAAGTACGTGACTCGAAGCTACCACGAACTATTTTCGGATTCGTAGGTTTTGTACGGACGCAAGTGACAAGCCACGTGAACGAATGATATTAGAATGATTGAAAAAGGTTTTTTTATGGTGCCCGCACAAAAAACCGGTAATAACAATAAAAATTAAAATTACTTATAATTATACAGTTTCAATACATTCAATGAGAATATTTATGTATTTAATTTAATAATCTATAGTTATGATAAGCGGAATGCTGCGTATGTTATTAAAACATTGACAATTTATAACAAAGTTGTTAATACACTATAAAACATCTAAGATAAACAAACCAAATCGAAAATGTCACGTTCCACTAATACCATTTTGATGTTGAAAGGCTATTTCCCGCTGCATACACATAAATAGCTCTGTTTACTAACATCGTGTTTACTATCGGTTCTGAGTGATTTTTTGCTTTTGTTCTTATAAGTAGTTATACTTTCAAGTGTTTCCTACGACTCGCGCCAAATTTTCAAGTGTTCTTAATCAAAAAACAGCGTTAAAGTTTTAAGTGATGAGTGTTTGCAATATTTCATCTGAAAAAGTTTTCTCGTTATTTCTTCTTTGGATTTCGTGGAGATTGATTCACATTATGTAAGTAACATAACTTACATGTTGTACTGCCTTGTCTGTAACTTTAAACTTTGAGTTCTCTTTGCAGAGTATCTACATCATGTCGGCACCGCCACCCACTGCAGAACAATTTGAAATGCTACTGTCTTTTTTTACAAGAGCATCAAGATCTTGCTAGAGGTCATCTAAGGAATGTCACGGGTCGAGCACGCACAAGAGAGCTCTGGCAAGATCTTGCAAACAATTTGAATGCCTGCGGTGGTACAGTAAAAACAGAGAAGCAGTGGCAGAGGGTAATATTGAATAATAATAATAATAATCCTTTACTTAACACAAAGTAACTTATTAAAAATTTAAGAGAGTTTCAACTAGGTAGTTTTTATATGCCACCATCAACACAAGATAATAAAAATTTCTAATAGGTTCTAGGCAATTAATTAGTAACTTGGGTCCCATTGTTATTTATTTTCTGTCTTTTAGGTCTGGGCAGATCGGAAATACTTAGCAAAGAGAGCTGCCAGTACTGCCAGTCTGCCACTGCTACCGGTGGTGGGGCCATCAACTGCCCCTCCCATTTCTGAAATCGACCGTAGAATAATATCTATCATGGGTGAGGGATTTGGAAGTCAGCAAATGGAAGGCAGGGTACCTGCATTATATCACAAAAGTTTTTCTCATACCAGACAGTTCTATTAACGACATAACTAAGATTTTGCCTAGCAATATCCAACAACTAAAAGGAACACTAGAGGTACATCATCACCCAGGAAGAAAATACAACACAATTTAGAGATGTCAGCTGCTTTTGCCACCTCGGGCGCTGCAAATGCTTCCAGCCGCAAATTCACTCAGTCACAACAATTCATACGACAAATAGCAGACTGTATCTCCACTTAGCCACCCTTCTTTTTGAAACAATTATGAGCCGCCAACCGGATTATCTCTAGAGAAACTCACGTGGTCTGGTCGAAAATCTTAAAATAAAAGCGTTTTCCCCCCGAAGGCAAGAAAACGCATATTTTGGGTCTAAACGTTGACATGCATCGCGTCAATCTTTTATAGGTGTCGCATCAATCTGTCGCGCGTGTTGTATCAATTAAAAACATAAATCTAATAACATGCCGAGTACTTACTCTGAGCTCTGTTCTAATTAAGACTATGGTTGGTCTGACAGATGGCGTTCAGCAAGAACCTGATCACGCTGGCGGATCTTTCAACTCGCCAGCTACCGACTTTAGAAGAGGAAGATAGGCAGCTGTTGGGAAGTATTGTAGAAGCAATTTCTATACTTTACCCAGATGGCTGGGATAATTAGATCTTTTGCGACCTCTTTAAGGAAGATGTGTTGGGCAGAAAGATGGATTCTTCAATTATGAGTAAATTTCATTTTGCTATACCTACCATTACTCTGATAAAGCCATTTGATCGAGAAGCAAAGTCACTGTCTGAACGAACGTACATGATAATAAAAGAGCAACACTTACAATTTGTTTTTGCCGTGCTCTTATTATTAGTCCGAAGAATTTGGCAATAAAGGTACATGGTTCTGCGACCCAATTAGAAATTTTTAAAAGAGCAATTGACCACCTTAAACCTGAGTTCATATCTAGAACAGCAGCAGTGAATATGAGCAATTAAAGATCCATTTCGAGGCAGTTTCAAATACACCGCAGCCAAGATCTGGAATACGTTCACCTTTATATGAGATACAGTCTTTAAATGCTTTCAAATTAAAAATCAGAAAATACATCTTAAAGAACCAAATAAATGGCTGTTATAATCTTTTTCTTAAAAAAAAATGTTCTACTTCTGTTTGTTTCGTAAATGTAAGGTATTGCAATTATTTCTATATATATTTCGTTTATATTTATAAAATTATGCTTTCCTCACAAATATCTATAAACACTTGTTCTATAAATCACAGGATATGCACGAACACGCACATATACACAACACACTATACAATTATTTTTTTCACATTCATATTTTTTACCTATTATGTTTCTAATATGATAACACAGAATTGCCTAGATTTATTTTTCAGAAGTGTATCTCGTTTTGTTTTGTTTATTTTATTTTTATTTCTAGTACTGGCAGAATATCAGCACTACCAGCCTCGCCGCTGTAGCAAAGTGCCTTTTTGGGTGCCACTGTTATAATTTTTGTGTTTAAGCATATTCTTTATTTTTATGGTTTAAATTAGATTTAAGAAAAATTACTGTGTCTCCTCAATAAAGTTTCATTCATTCATTCATTCATACAAAGTGTCAGTTGGTATTTCTTTAAAACCCGCCAGTTATCAAATTAAATATCCAAAAAAGCCAAGGATTCATCAGGAGAGGAATCCCTGAACACTAATGATTCCTTATGAAATGCCAATTGTAATTGCACTTTAACTCAAGACCACCTGAACAAGAAACATTAAGCCTAAAATGCGATCGAATTACATTACATGCAAAATATGCATATTATAAATTGGGGTTTGGGTACCTAAGATCATCATTCATTTGATCAAAATTTACTATATCAACACCACTAGATCAATTGTTTAATAAGTCAACAGTTTATTACATCAAGTTACGAGATCAGTGGATCATAAGATCAACAGATTATTATATCAACAATGCACTACATCGTCAGTTCAGTAATCCAAAATTTGACATATTGTTTGGTCACTCAACCCAACTCTAACTTTTTGAAATATGATAATAATTCAATGATGATATTCTAGGTATATACAACAACGCTTTCAGGGGTTTGCTGGGGTTGCTCTGGCGTAGTAAAGCTTCAGAAATGTTTGCTAACGACGGCACAGATGGCTTCCAGGCGATATAAACGACCGACCTCCCTGTGGTCTCGCGCAAGGGGCAGCACCAACACACTGGTGTCGGACAGAGCGGACAATCCAATCCTTAGACAATGGTCGTTCATGCAAGTCCAAAATGACAAATATTTTAAATTTTACTAACATAGTTATAAAAGTACGTACTAACAAAATATGAAACTGTATATAAATGTATAAGTCTGAAATAAATAATTTTATTTTCATATTGTTATCTTTTTAGTGTTGATGCATAAAGTAGCCCCAGACAAAGCCGATGGAAAATTATGCGAGAATATGTTGCTATCTCGCTTATCAGCAACCTACATGGCGGGCGCAGTAGTTCGAGTATTTTATTTTTCCATTTATGTCAATTTTAGTATTGCGGGTAGGGTGAAAAAATAAAGTCAAACATTAAGTAGTACTATTCCGCATTTCTCGTCCTTTTGTTACTTTCTGTTCGTGTCGGGTGTTAGTTCTAAGTAATCTTAAAAAAAATGAATCGTGCGGAATTTTTGGAATCTCGCAAAGGAAATAATTTATTAACAATGGTGATAGCCCAGTTGGTAATGAGCCAGACTTGTAATCCGAAGGTCGTGGGTTCAAATCCTGGTGCGGGCTTGTACCACTAAATTCGTCTTTTCGGATTTATGTACGGATTTCTAATCATTACTTGCTCAACGGTGAAGGAAAACATCGTGATGAAACCCGCCTGTCCAAGAAAATTTTCGAAAGAGAGTTCCACCAACCCGCATTGGGCCAGCGTGGTGGATTATGGCCTAAATCCCCTTCGTGTTTCGAAGGGAGGCCCGTGCCCCTCGGTGGGGACGTATTTATATGGGCTGGTAAAAAAAACAATAATCAGATAATTGTACATAAAAAAATAACAAACGAAAAGACACCACTTACTGGGAATTGCAGCATTTCTGCTTGCGATCATTTTTATGTTCACTAATTCTTTCCGGTCCAGTTTTCTTTTTAATTCAATAGATTTCAAAATTTTGGAACTTGCTCCATTTTTGCTTTTTGTTTGGGATTGAAGTTGTCATTTTCATTCGACAAATTTTTTTGAGATAATAGGACGAATTTCTATGTGTAAAAGACTGCTTTTATGGATTTTTGTGGAATATATATTTCTAACGACGGCCAACATTTATGAAAAGGAGATAAGTTATTTTTTCTGTTTAAAAGTGGAAGTTTAATTGATTATCAAAATGGAAGTTTTTCACTTTTTCCTTTCTTTTTGTTCTCACATGCCTACTCTACCTTACCTACGCTATACAGTACACTTTTTACAACATCTACTTCACGCTCAGACAAATACACTATCAGGCTGTTCTTGCAACAGTTACGAGAATCCTGGGTCTTGTGGTTTAAATCAAATCTGGTTATCACTTGACCTGGGGGAATTACTTCACGACCTGCAAGGGGAGAATATCCTTCTTGTATAGGTTAAACTAGCTAGCTTGACATTCTTACTATACTAAAATACTCATATATATATTTTTTTTTTGGTGTCCTTTCGGGAATAGAGGCCTTTTAGGTATACTAGTCCAATTTGGAATTTTTGTAGTTTCAGTGCTTTTAATGACAACCTATTAAAAGGCTGGGCAGAAAACTACATAGTGAAGTCCGATTGATGATCACTCAAATTACGTTGCGGATATTCCGGCGGCCCCAAGAAGACCATTTAGTTAAGTCCCACTGATCCATTTGCTTTATTCATTAATTTTCATAAATAAATAGCCAATTGTGTTAGCTACAAATATATCTGAAAAATAGGTAGGGATTTTGTTCGTCGACGAATTAAATTCATCATCCTATTTGGTTCAGATACCATTTAAATTTAGTTAAGCCACATGAATTGATTTATGTATGTTATAGTTACTGTACTAAATTAACCAGCTTTTCTTTCCCAAACAAAACTTCCAATCGTGATTAGCAGTTTAAATCGATAGGCATACCCATCTGTTACGTTTAGGTTTTTAAATTCTGTTTTTTTTTTGTGTTAACATTTAGGTCCCGAAGTCGAATTTTTGTAATGTTTATATTTAATTAAACCTTGTGTTTCTATAAATCTCGTCTTCTTTATTCATTTTTGTGTTTCGGCGATTACCACCCGCAAATTGATCGCTGAAGATCGCACAAAGTGTGTTCTGCATTTGCTAAAACTGTCGATCAGGATGGTAACGTTTTTGTTCAATCTGAGGTAAGCAAAATAAATCATAATTATTTGCCTGAACTGCATTATGTCGAAAGTTTTATCGAAAGAATTACGAGACAAAAATTTTTTACTTGGAAAACCATCTTTATAATCTGACTGAGGCTAGTCTTCAGTCAGACTATTTTGCAATATTCCTTGTGAGTAATTTTATGTGTGGAAATACTTATGAAAAGACCTTTAAAATGATTTTGTCAACAATGTGCTACACAATGTTGAATAATTATACAAAAATGAAGAACAATAAATAAAGGTAAAAAGCGCAAACTTACGACGCTTACAAATCTGTAAAGTTTTTGTACATAAATAAATGTACATTTATAATTTGTTTCATTTTAATAATACCTACAGTTATATGTTCTTTGATTTCAATATACCAAGGCTCTTACGTATTTATAAAAAAATCATTCATGATGAAATACAATATCTGCATAAATGGCGCCAAATGCGATTTAGATAAACCGGACCACGCACCGGACCACTCACTGACAGCTACGTGACATTGCCAGATTTCTCTTCATGGCTTGTTACAATAAAGAAGGCTATGTTGTGAACTGAATGAATCAAAGATGTACTATTACACGTAGATTTATAATTTAAAGTTGGATATATAAACCTGTTTATCACTCTATTATCCGTAATTGCCATTTCATCTGAGTTAAAAAGAGACAACCATATATAGCTCTGTGACCGTCTTGAAATGAAACGCGCCTCCAGCCGAGTCGAAGTCAAAGTGGTTGGGATCTGCTGATGACGTATTCGTGTTGTGATGTTTTTCTATTGGTTTTAATAAAATTGGAGGCTATACCTAAATCGTGAAAGGATACCAAAACAAAGAAAATGGCATGTGTGGTTCCTGGCTTCAACAGTCATTCAAGTGAGATGAAAGATGAAAGATAAAAAGAACAAATTGTCATTTCATCGGTAAGTCATTGTAGCATTTAGCCTTTTTATATGCTTTTTATCCATAACTAAAGCAAGTTACTCATTATTTGGTGTATTTTAAAGCCAATGAAGGATTCTTCGTCTTCTTAAGTTCTAAAACTTTATGAAGATTACATTATTTGAAACAAATGAAAATTTTGTTGGTTTCATCGTTGTAGTTTGACATCTAACATACTCGTATATAGCGGGCGTCCAAAAAATATCGATAAAATGTGAGATTTCATTTACAAACTTTGGTGATTTGTAAGTTGGTTGTAAGTTGGTTATTACATTACAAACAAATAACGTATGTAAAGATTACCATGGCACGAGTTAGTATAAAACTTACAACTTCAGTATCTAACGACGTATTTCAGTTATAATGCAATGCGAGTAAATAAACAAAAAAAAAACAATTTGAACGAATGTAACGTTATTTGTTATGTTTTATTTATTTCACGTATTTTAATCGTGTTATTTTCAGATACAAATAGGTTTTTAGAACGAAATGTATGGCATGAGCTTGCCATACAAGGAAATCTTTTAGAAGAATTCACAGCTCAACATATTGTTCAGGCTTTAATATAATGAAAAAGCACATCAGTGTAGATCAATTGAACTTTGAGCAATTTGAAGTCATTGACCCACGGGAATTTCATACTTGGACTGGCCTTACACACGACCAGTTTGAAAACTTAGTGCAACATACCCCCGGTCTTAATAATAATAATAAAAAGAAAACCATTTTAGCTGCCTTTCTGGTGAAATTGCGTACTGGCGATTCAAACCTAAGACTTTCGTCAATCTTTAAGACAAGCGAAGCTACTTTTTCGCGATGGGTGAAAAAAGGTCGCGAATGCCTCATGCAAGATTTTGTGCCCCTACATCTGGGCTATGGTCATATGAATCACCAAGAGGCAGCACAAAGAAATCTGACCGTGCCGGAGAACCTTTTTGGCAATCCAGGTAGTCCAATAAATGAAAGAAAGGCAATCGTCATTTGTGACGGAACCTATATTTATATCCAAAAGAGCACCAACTATTTCTTTCAACGGGAATCATATAGTAACCACAAATATAGAAACTTAGTGAAGACTTTTTTGATAGTTTGTTGTGACGGCCATATAATAGATGTATCTGGACCTCATCCTGCTCGTTATTCTGATGCCCAGATAATGAACAATATTGTAAATAACGAGACTGATCACGGTGATGGTGTTTTTAATTGGTTTTTTCAAAATGGTGACGTATTTATACTGGATCGGGGTTTTAGAGACGCTGTGCCGAATTTACAAAGTCACGGCTACTCTGTGCAGATGCCTGAAACCCGACACGCCAATGAAAGACAATTAACAACAGAACAGGCGAACAAATCCCGTCTAGTTACGATAACCCGATGGGTAGTAGAAGTCATTAATGGGCGCTTTAAAAGAGATTTCCGTCTTTTAAGAAACAATTACGTTAATCTCTCATTAACCTTCATCATCGATTATTTTAAAATAGCTGCGGCTTTATTGAATGCGTACCATAAACTAATAGAAGACAACGCCCGAGCTGAATTATTTTTGGACATAATAAGCGAGAGGATAGCATTGCCAAACACCTTGGCTGATCTGGTCATTCGCCGTAATTATAACCGCAGGACGACTATGTTCCGGACAATGTCTGCTGATGTTCCTGAACTGGATAATCTTCCTCGACTCACGGAGGAAGATTTAATATTATTCAGCCTTGGTATTTACCAACTAAAACAAGCTAGGAGCTACTATGGTGAACACTTAAATGAAAATGGATCATTTATCATTGAAGTGGGTGAATCTTTACCCGCATCCGATGTCACGGAATTGGGAGGAGGAGACTTATGCGTAATAAGAGCGCGTATTCAATCTCGACACGTTACGGCGAAAACCTACTACGTCTACGTTGGTTTCAATAGATCGTTAAACGGCCGGCAGGCTGTCAGTCACTATTACTGCACATGCAACATTGGCAAAAGGACCATTGGCTGTTGTTCACACGTAATGTGTATTGTTTGGTTCATAACGTTTGCGAGACATGAACAGAACATAAGCCCTCCAGCGCTATTCCTAGAGGATATAATGGTCCGGAGTGCAGTTGATTTTATGCATGATTTAGTTGACGTTATGATATGAAAGGTTACAAAAATATTGTTTATTAAAGAATTAAAACTGAATAAAGAAAATGTGAGTAAAAAATAAAGCGCTTTTTTATTATTAACAGTTTGATTTGAAAATAATACAGTTATTTTTTAAAAGTTAATATAATTTTTTGAGCTAAAAAGTGTAACATATTTTTTTATGTAAAGCCTGGGAAAGCAGACTTTTGAACTCATATAACATCTGAACGAGTGAACCTAGAGAATTGACGTCATAATGAAAAATACTCAGCATGATTTTCCCTACAATAGTAAATAATTTTTTTTTGGTGGCCGGCACTTTGACTTTTGGGCCCAAAATGAATGATCTCCTTTATTGTTCTTTGCATTATGCTTTAATGAAATATATTTTATTTACTTTTCTAAAATATTATATACTTCTTAAGTACTTAACGGTGAAGGAAAACATCGTGATGAAACCCGCCCGTCCAAGAAAATTCATTTTCGAAAGACGAGCGGTCCACCAACCCGCATTGGGCTAGCGTGGTGGACTATGGCCTGGATCCCCTTTGTGTTTCGACTCAAATTACGAAAAAAAAACTCATTTTTTTTTTCGTAATTTGACCTATGGTTCTTGGGAAAGTTGTTTGGTTTCATGGACTGATTAACCACCCGGGAGGTTTAAAGAGAGATACTTAAAGCCCTGTATATCTATCGAAAGGGCTCGGCAAACTCTAGAACTTAAAATATCAGAGGAGAGAGCTGCCGAAGAGAAACGGCGTAATAACAGTTTGGAAAATATTTTGAAGGAGATGATAAATATAAGGGAAATGATAAACTCAAGTAAACTTTTGAACAATCTAATCAAGTTAATATTTAAATATAAAAAATATTTAAGTGCTATAAATTACAATACTAAACAATACAGTAGGAACTAAATTTACAGAAACCTGAAGCGTAAACTGCTTAATTGGCCTCTAGGACGGGCCCTGATATATACTCCACGCGCCATAATGGAGAAGGTTCATGTAAAGTCCTATGAACCTTTTATACATACAGTGAGGGTGCTTAAATCAAAGTTTACTTTATGAAAAAGAAGTCTGTCTCCAGCTACATCCACAAATAGAAAAACACCCCGCAAAGGCTCTCTACTAAGTGTAAGACGAGAATTGAGAACTCCCTCTAACACCAGATCAACAGTAGCTGCTGAAAACTCCCCGCAACAGTAGCTTCTAATTCTAACCGAAGAAACGGCAGCTTAAGCAGCGAGTTGCAAATGGCCTTTTATGAAAGGATGATGAACGCTTTTAATACGAATACACAAATGATGGGAGACGTAGTCCGCCAAATCTCGGATCTGTGCGTAGAACTAAAGAACTTTTTTTAAATAGGGAGAGTAGCCTATATCGTACCGGCTGTAAAATTGTACCACTCACCGAAATCCTACCAAAATGTAATACATTTTTTAATATAACAACACAAAACTATAGCAGGCAACACTTAACAAGCGCTGTCCTTTTCCCGTGTCTCCTTGTTGGAAGTTAAGTAAAATATTATAAAAAAATATATTTCTAAAGTATTTTTAGCAAAATTTTGACTCCACAAATTAGATGTTGGCTAATTTAAGGTAAGCGTTTGATAGCTTAAATTTGTTTGATGTTGATCTAGTGTTTATTCTGTTGAAATCCGTGTAATTGAACAGGCATAATTTTTTGAGGTTATGAGGTGATCATGTTTTCTTTTAAAATAGCATGCTTCCGTTAAAACGTACCTCTTACCGGTTTCAAAATTGTACCGGTACGATTTAGCGAATTTCATACATAGTATGATGATGAAATTGTGGTTTTAAAAAAAAACTTTGTTTCGAGTTGCGTAATCAGCCAGCAATATGTTAAAGTGTACGCCTATTTAAGTATGTCTTAAGTATAATATTATGTAAAAAAAAACAAATAAAATTTTAATGTTGTAGTTTATACTATGTACTCGTATATAAAAATGTAGCAATTGTTCTAATCCACTATACAATGGAAGAGTGCGGAAAGATTTACCACGACTGTTCTACTTTATGTTGGGATTGGAACCACTGTTTAATTCTTACCAGGTTTTTTTTTACTTTTCTTTGCATTAGCAATATAAAAATCTAGTTTTGTTTAAGATGGAGGAACCAAAAGAAAAGAGAAGATATTATGCCTGGAAACAAGAAGATTTGGAAAAAGCTTTAAGAGTTTTAAAACTCTTAAGATCAAATGAACTAGGACTAAATGAATGCTTCCAGAAGATATAATATTCCTAAACCAACATTAAAAAGACATCTGTTAAAAATGAATCAATATTCAAATAACAGTGATATATGCAAAGGTCGACCTACTGTGTTTCCCCTGCACATTGAAAAGGATTTAGCTAAGCATCTCTTGCTGATGGGAAGAAATTTGTTCGGCTTAACAATTGCTGATGTGAGACGTCTGGCATTCCAAATTATTGATAAAAATAACCTACAACATAACTTAACAAAACCAAGCAGATGGCAGGAAAATTCTGGTTCTATTAATTCATGCGACGCTACCAAGAATTAAGTGTGGGATGACCAGAAAAGACTTCTGTTAACCGTGCGATAGGATTCAATAAAGAGAACGTTAATGACTTTTATGATAAATTGGAAAAAATTGTAGATGAAAAAAATATTTCTGCTAATAACATTTTCAACGTAGATGAAACTGGAGTATCAACTGTCCAGAAACATACCCAAAAAGTAGTTGGTCTAAAAGGCAAAAAACAAGCAGGTTCAGTCGCAAGTGGCGAGAGAGGTGTGAACACTACAGCTGTGTGTGCAGTTAGTGCATCAGGACAGTATGTTACGCCCATGGTGATTTTTAAAAGAAAACGAGCGTGTCCCCAATTGGCGAATGGTGCTCCCGCTGGGAGTATTGTTACAATGTCTGACACAGGGTACATCAATATTGATTTGTTTGTAAAGTGGCTGGAACATTTTATCGCCATTGTAAAGCCATCTAAAGAAAACAATATGGTATTGGTGTTAGATGGCCACACGACTCATTCAAAAAATTTGAACGCCATAGAATTAGCTTGCGAGAACGGTATCATAATGCTGCAGCTTCCAGGACATACAACTCACATGTTACAACCGATGGACGTGGCTATCTTTGGCCCGTTAAGTACTTATTATATTCAGGCTGTGGAAACCTGGATGAGAGCAAATGCCGGACAAGCTGTTATTCCTAAATGTAATAATGCAATGGGAAAGCATGAAGAAGGCGGTGAAGAAGAAATCTTCCAATATAAGAATGCATCTAATTCAAGCGGGTATATAATATATGACATTCATAAAGAAATTGGTATGACTCGAATGACAAAGATTACTGATTATTTTCAAGGTTTTATTTAATGTAAATAATGTAGTATTATTCGATTTGTAACCCACAGCAGCTCACGTCAAAGGGTTTCTCATTAAAAGCTAGAAAGAACAAATATGGGTAGTCGGTTAAAGTTCCTAAATATAAACTAGAGATAAAGGTGGGCTGCTGGTAATGATATACATCAACTTGTAATGTGTGAAATAAACTAGTTACAACTAGCTAAACCTTGATCCTCTGGTTATTTAAACCTTTAACCTCTGGATTCAATTCTTTTTTTTAAATCTTTATTAAAAGAAATAAGAGGGGTTTGTCGCGCAGTGACCATGTCATCCCCATCTGTATTCACTTATATTACTAACTTCTTTTGATGGAATTCAATTCTTCAAAATTTTCCTCGCTCATTCGAAAGTAGATATAAAAACGATCTTGTAAATCGTCTACCAAGTGATGATATTCACCAAATACATTTCTTATTCTATTTATGTTATGGACCCAAATTTTTCTTTTACGGTTTGACAATAAACATAATAAAAATAACTTTTTCTTTTCTTTTCATCCGAACTGCCTTCACTATTCTCATCTGTACCCATATTAATTTATTTTTTAACTCATAAACTCCGTATGTATGTTAATGTTGGGTGTGGCTAATTCCTAAGTGGGATGGATAATCGCAGAACGGGTCGTCACCGGTATCGCACTCAGTATGAAGACCCTTGCGATCCGATCTGCAGAAGCGTTCTAGAACGTATCGGCGGCACGGATCGGGCGCAGTGAATGAAGGCCTTGTACCAGAATGGCAACGAGTTTTTATGGAATTTTTATAGTGTAGGCTTTTATCGGATATCTAACAGTAAAACATATAAAATATACAAGTTCTCGTATTGTGAAAAATGCTGTTCTATTTATTTATTTATTTATTTTATTTATTTATTTATTTAAACATGGAACATCATCAGTATCAAAAAACAAATTGGAACTAAAGTATAGATACATACAACCAATTACAGACGTTCGCTTATAGATTTACAGTAGTAATAATAAAGAAGGTATACTTAACTCTAAAATTTCTACAAGAAGCCTTAAATCATAATTTTAATCAATTTGATAGAAAATAGGTGCTGCCAATATTCACACCTCCACGCCCAATCCCTCAATCAAACCAAGGGTGTTTTTATTTGGAACAGATGATTGCTGTGCTATCTCATTGTCTGAACGCCACGCAGTGAAAAAAACTATTAATTATAAGGCGCTTGGCTGCCACAACACTAGTGCCAAACAAATCTATGTCGAAGGAGCACGACAGATCATTGAAACCATTACTCGCTCGGTACATGAAACTATTCTGTCTGTAGTTAGTACTGGCTGATGGAAGTGACAGTGGTATTTTACGACGAGGATGAGTTGATCGTGGAACATTTAAATTAATTTTTTCTAGGAGCTCCGAACAGTCAATGGAAGATGACGCTATTTTTAATAAAAATGACATATCTGCGATATTACGGCGCATCTCAAGTGGTAAAAGATGAAATTGTCTACAGATTTCGAGATAACGACTAGAGCTGTATGGTACCTTCAATTTAAAACACAAATATTTCAGAAATTTTTGCTGTATACGCTCAATTCTAGTCCGATAAACAGCATATCTGGGGCTCCACACCTGCGACGCATATTCCAGAGTACTTCTAACATATGCACAATAAAGAATTTTAACCGTTTTAGCATGATTGAAGTCTCTAGTGCTACGCATCACAAATCCTAGGGCCCTAAATGACCTAGCCAATATGTTCTCAATATGATTATTGAATAATAACTTGGAATCATGGAAAACCCCCAAGTCACGAATTACAGTGTCTCTAGGTAGAAGTTGATCACCTATTTTATAATTATACAGAATATTATTCTTTTTTCGACTGAACGTGACTACGGAGCATTTTGAAGGATTCAAGTCGAGGTCATTCAAGGAACAGTAATCAACTAGCCTGTCTAGATCGCCCTGAAGCGCTTCAGCGGCATCTACTGATGAAACCCGTGAAAATATTTTCATGTCATCGGCGAAGCATAAAATTTTGGATGTACGTATACAAAGGCTAATGTCATTTATAAAGATAACAAACAAAAGTGGCCCCAAAAGCGATCCTTGAGGGACGCCACTGGGCACCTTGATCCAGCTTGAGACATAATTATTAACCACTACTGCTTGCGTTCTATTAGCAATATAAGATGCGAACCACCTTAGCAAGTCACCCCTAATACCTATGCATTCCAGCTTGTAAAGTAACCGTTTGTGGTTGATACGATCAAAGGCCTTGCTGTAGTCAGTGTAAATAGTATCCACTTGATGACCTTTATCCATAGATTCCGTTATATACTCATTAAAAATTGTTAAATTAGTAACGGTTGACTTGCAAGGGATAAATCCGTGTTGAAAACTATTCAAAGACTGCCGAATGCCAGTATAGACCTGGGAGTGCACAACCTTTTCAAATAATTTGGAAATAATACATAATTTAGAAATTGGTCTATAGTTGGAAATGTTGTTCCTAGGCCCTTTTTTGTGGACAGGGGTTATATATGCTGATTTCCAGAGCTCTGGGACTTGACATTCCTCTAGTGATCTTCTGAACAACAAGGAAACCGGTAGAGACAGTGCCTCTGCACAATTAATTAATATCAGAGCCGGTAACTGATCTGGGCCTGCAGACTTATTAGGATCCAACTTAGTCAGTAACCGAAAGACAACACTCTCATCAACATCAATTCGTGAAAGATCAGAAACAACATCGGGAAAGGTGGAATTTGAGTAGTCACCACGAGTTGGTGAGTGAATATTTGGAATGAGAAAATTTGAGTTGAAGTACGCAGCAAAAGCATCACATATGGCATCACCGCTATTCAAGAGACTATCGTTATAGGTCATACTACTAGGCATCACATTAGATTTAGAACGTGATTTAATGAATCCCCAGAAGCGCTTGGGATCCCTTACGATCGATTTTTCAACTGAAGCAATATAACTCTCGTAACACTCTCGTTCCAGCCTTTTTGCACGATTACGCAGAAGGCGCATAGTCTCCCCATCATTGCGGTTGTTGTAATTTCTGAATTTACGATAAAATTTATACTGTTCTTTTATGACCTTGATTAGAGCGGGAGAGTACCATATAGGGTAATTATTATTAGTACACACTTTAGAAGGAATGTATTTGTCCCTTAAGGAATTCACAGATGAATAGAAGTAGCTAACACAGTCCTCAAGTGATCTGGAGTTAAAATCCGAACGCCAATCGATATTCTTGAGATCAGAACTAAAAGCATCATAATTACCTTTATTATATAAAAATTTTATTCTAGGCGCAGGTGTCAAAGGCCTTAAATTTATAAAACACATTTCAATACAGAGAGCTTCATGATATGGATCAATTGGTACCAATGTATCTACGCATTTGGACACCGATAAGTCGTCATTCGAGTAAATTAAATCCAAGATTTTATTGTAAGCATTTCGTATACCATTGAACTGGTATAAACCTTGCAAGTTCATCTCATCTACCAATAAGTTCTCATCTTGAGAAACGTTTCCTACCGGAACAAAATAATTATTCTCAGGTACCCAATGGATACCGCTTAGGTTGAAATCTCCCGCTATTAAGAATTTGTCACCCGGGTGAGTCAAAACAAAATTTCCTAGCCCAGACAGAAAATTTGATAATTGAATAGAAAAAGAGGATCCCAAATTCTGACCACACAAATAAAGGACACATAAATGTAAGTGAGTGATATTACGGTTTCCGTGCAAAGTCACGGTCAACCACAAGTCTTCAGCGGAAGTATGGAAAGTGGGTTTCGGAGTACATGATATGTTTTTGTGAGTCGCTATGAGTACTCCTCCCCCACGGGTCTGTTTTGTAAGGCTGTAATCACGATCACGCCGCCACACAATATACCTATTGTCAAACAGCTCAGAATCTTTAATGCCCTCTAAAAGCCAAGTTTCTGTTAAAATAATAATGTCGTAGTTACTCAAGCAAATATTTCTATAAAATGTTAAAGTTTTAGTTCGTAACCCACGAACATTCTGATAATAAATCCTGAGTTTATTATTATTTTTTAAATAATTATTAGCCATTTATATAGCAAATATGGCTTGAATAACTGATTAATAACAAAGAATTAAGAAATAGTGGCAATTCGGATTTCATAGGTAAAAGCATTGAGCGGGAGCAATAGCAACATAATCCGCCGCAAATTCGACATAGTGCAAATGCAGCGTAAGTGCAAGTGAGTGAGAAGATAATGCGTAATGTATGGCAATAGAGCAGTAAAGCAATAAACAGGTGCAGGCACAGCGCATCACTGATAAAACCGGTTTGGCGTAAACAAAAGAACTCGGAATGTAGGCGAAGAGGTAGTAACATATTTCTTGGACCCTTTTTCAAATCAACATGCAGTATGCAATATAGTTTAAGAGTATTAAATAAAACAGTAAGCTCTAAAAACACGCAAATATGGAATAAAAAATAGTTTAATTTATCTTGTTTAAATCCTTTTCATTTCTAATTATTAGAATCGGACTTGTGTCATTTTTGCGGATGTGAATTTTTGCGTATTTAACCCACACGTACTGAAAGTGCTTCTCCTGCGAACGGGTCTTCACTTTCGTGAGAAGCTTTTTTGAAGTAGGAGTCAAGTGGTCATTGACAAAAACACGGGCGGTGTTTCCAGCAAACCCAATATCACCAGCTGTTATGTTTTTCTTTGCCCGAGCTGCCGCAACAAGTTCTTCTTTTACATATCTGTTTGTGAGACGTATTACAATGCTCTTTTCATTGGGGTTGAACGTCGGTACTCTAGATATGTAATCAACCTGGGATCTTGGGACACTATAGCCCACAAACTTGCACAGGGCATCGTATATCTGGAACAAGTTCTCGCCCGATTTAAAAGGGACACCCCTAACTTCCACGTTATTCAATCTGCACCACTGCTCTTTGTCTATGTTCTCATTTTTAAGTACCTCGAACTCAGTCAACACAGTAGATAATTTATCTTGGATCTGTTGTACCTTGGCCATCTCATTCTCCATCTGCTTCATTCTGCCCTCAAATTCGTCTAACCTTTCATCGTTGTAAATGCACGACCGCCTTAGTTCCTCGAGATCGCTTTTAATTGACTTGATGTCGTCATGAAGCACAGGGATGCGGGCCAGCGAAGCTTTGATTTCACTCAATTCACGGAGTATAATATCATCATTAGCCCTGTGATTTGGATTAGGGCTCACGGACTTACATTGAGGGCATCTCCAAGCTGCCTTTTTGTCGGCGGTCAATTTTCTGTAGACTGCTTCCCTCACGCAGGCACAACCGAAGCAGAGACTCCTTTTACAGCCATCGCAATCCACAAAATCATTAAAATCATTGTTACACTGGACACAAAGCATAGTGAACGTGATCCTGAGACCGCACGATGAATATGAGACTAAACGTAAAAAGGTACGAATACGACAAACAGTGAGCGTCTTGTCTTGTCGAGAGTTAACCGTTCACTATTAATTTTATAAACTTGGTTTTAGAAGCTGTGAACATATTTGCATTGTGTACCAATTTAATAATAGCTAAACTTGAAGAAAAACATGTTCTAGCATGGAAAAAAAGTAGAGAAGGTTGAAAACAAATTAAGAGGGTGTCTGTATTCTTTACAAAATATTAGTCCTTTGTTTTATATAGAATGTTCTCGTTCGCTACTTGACTTAGAAATTGTTAACATTGGTAGTGTATATTTTTAAACTTACTAGATGTTGTCGTAGAATGTCGTCTTATTTAATTGTAAGTTAGTTTGCAGCAAAAAATGAATCCTACCCTTTTGTGAGAAAATGTTTACTTTCCATAAATTCTGAGGTTGAATTTGAGATACTTTCTCAATTATTAAAGAAATTATTAAATTATTATCGATTATTATCGATTGTTGAAACAGTGGAAAGGGGAAAAAGGGTGCTTTCTATAGTTCCTGAAAATTGGGAAGAACATGGAATTCTGAAATGGCCTCAAAGACACTACCATAAACTGAAGTTAGATCCCGATTCTAAGCCAGATAAATCTTGGTTGCCTATGCCATGTAAAACAAAGCGAAAAGATTTGCAGAGCTACGATAGTGCAGAAATAGAAATGAGTATTATGTCTGATGTTACTGATACTGAAATAAAAGAAGAGGAGTCATTTGTACCACCAGTAACATCAAAAAAGGGATTTAACAATGATTTTAATAATTTAGCTAGAAGCTTGTTTATGGTAGGTTTTTTTTTCCCTAAAACTTAAGAGCGTTTTCACAAAATATATCTGCAAATGTAATTTATCCACAAACTATAAATTCATGATTTGCTTATGTGTTTAAAGTTTCATTAGAATCGGCTCGTGCATTTCCAGTGCGTAGAAATTATAAGTTTGAATGGAAAACGGTTTTATGAATACGCTCGGTAAATTATTATTTGAAATAAGTTAAACTACTTCTAGTTATTAGAGATCTTGACTTTAAAATATTCTTTTTCGGCATCAAGACAAAAGTTATGTTCTAGGTGAAGCAAAAAATGTGTCTGATACCACTACAGGGAATAAAACAGTGGCTTTAAAACAAAAATTATCCTCGCCTACCAATATTGCACAAGAAACTTCACCTTCCATCAATGTAGAAGAATCTCCATCTTCTCGCTTAGTTCGAGAAACTCCAGTTGCCATAAATGTTGAAGAATCTACATCTGCTTGCTTTGTTCAAGAATCTCCAGCTCCCATCAATGTAGGAGCATCTACATCTGCTCGCTTAGTTCAAAAATCTCCAGCTGCCATCAATGAAGGAGCATCTACGTCTGGTAGCTTAGTCCAAGAATATCCAGCTGCCATCAATGTAGGAGCATCTACATCTGCTCGCTCAGTACATGAAACTGCAGCTGCCACCAATGAAGGAGCATCTACGTCTGGTAGCTTAGTTCAAGAAAGTCCAGCTGCCATCAATGTAGGAGCATCTACATCTGCTCGCTCAGTACAAGAAACTGCAGCTGCTATCAATGAAGAAGCGTCTACGTCTGGTAGCTTAGTTCATGAATATCCAGCTGACATCAATGTAGGAGCATCTACATCTGCTCACTTAGTACAAGAAACAGCAGCTGCCATCAATGAAGAAGAATCTACATCTGCTCGCTTTATTCAAGAATTTTCAGCTGCCATCAATGTAGGAGAATTAACCTCGCCTGCTTACAATGAAAAAGGTTATTCTGCTTACAATGTTCAAGAAACTCCAGCTGCTGAAATAAATCTACAAAATTTATATTTCGTAGCTGATACTACTGCGACGGATATTCGTACAGAGTCACAGGTAAATATTGAAGTTATTGTACAAAAAATCGATAATTTGACGAAATCAGCATTAGAACTTCAAAACAATCAACAAAATATCATGCTGAAACTTGCTTCTGTTACAACTTAGGTAGAGGAATATATAAAGAGAACTACTTATAAAGAAAGTACTAACACCACATCTGCCAACTTTAAAGCTCTCGGTGATGTCAAAATGTTGCAAGATTTTGAAAGTAGTTTACAGAACCCTGACTTAAAACAAGATTTTAAGAAGAAGCTTTCCATAGTATGTAGCAAAGGAAAAGGCCGGGGAATTAATAATGCATATATGCTGGTGGACGTAATGTTCACTAGAAAATTTATGACTGAATGTTCCTGGGCTGGAGGTACCCGCAAAGATAACCCAAAAACCTGTTTTAAATCATACACTCATACAATAAATCTGTTTTTTGATGTCATACATGATACCGACAAAGATTTTACAATGGCTGTGTGAAATTTTTTTTAAAAATGTATTGCGTCATTCTGTGGCAAGAAATTCATCCGGACAAATGCGCTGTTCTGCAGCTAAACGAAGACCGAAGAAAAATGAAAAAAAGACATGCCAAGAAAATAATGAGGGTAGAACAGTTGAAACATCAACTAATCAAGCAGCACAAGTGTCTATTTCTCAATCAGCTGATGAAGTTGATAAAGAAAATGTTGACCCTTCTGCTTTGAATCCAAAAGCTCCGTAATTTTTATACTTAACCTAATTATTCCTTTATTTTATTATACAAGGTATAAATGAAAAGTCGTACCTCTATTAAAGGCTGGACTCTATTCATGAAACTAAACTTCTTTCCTAAGAAACTCATAGTCGATAGCAAAAAAATTTTTGAACTTCCCACACTAAATCGATCAGCTGCCAAGCCAACTAGTATGGAAAGTCCAAAAAAATTTTTACTAAGTGTTTATGGGTTTTTTGAGGAAAGTTGTTAAGTTTCATGGTTATTCTACCCTAAATGGGAAGTACTACTTTCAGTTACAACCTGTAGAAGTTGATATAATTCAGACTACAATTACCTACATATATGATAAAATTTATAGGCAGAATGAAAAGATAACCCAAAATATTCATTTGTACATCATACTTGTTTTGTACCTAATTTATAATTTGGATAATTATTTGCATACTTACATACTTGTTTTATATCTAATTTAAAAATTTAGTTCATTTTTAAAGTTTTTGTTTACCTAATTAAGATAATTATTTGCATAGCTTTGTTTTGTTTGTACCTAGTTTAAGAATTCAAGTTAATTTTTTGAAGTGTTTTTATTGATATTTGTATAATATTGTTTGCGTACTTATCTGTTTCATACCTAATGTAAGAATTATTAATAATATCAAATATGTGATTTTGCATGCCAAAACTGAATAAGTACCTGAATAAATAAGTCGATTAGATAATAGGAATTTTATAAATACAAATACAAGGTAGTCTATTTCCATGACTAGATAATAATGTTGAAAATCTTAATGAGAAATTTTTTAACACAAATAAAACAATTTTGATTTAAGTATTTTGTTTTATTTCATCATTTACAAAGTATGAAGAAGAGGTACAAAATATATATATGACTTATAAGTAGTAGCTACAAGTTTACATTTCACATGTTTAACAGTATATAACATTGCTTCAGACTTAAGCCGGGTCCACAGCTCCGTGTTTTCGTGTTAGCTAACACGCAAACATTGTTTGCTAACCGATTAGGGGCGTGGCCTAACAGTTTTGTTAGAAAAAAAACACTAACATGTTTGCCGCGGCGAATGGATAACATCCCCCGCGTTCGCCTGCGGGGGGAGGAATTTACTCATTTCGTGTTCGCGCTCACTAGAGGAAGACGATGTTTTGAAGATTGTGTGTTTTGACTAAAATGGAGTGGAATAAAGAAAACACTTTGTTTTTTATTCAACTAATAAGAGAAAGACCGGAGCTTTGGGATGTCAATTTGGAAGAATATCGAAATAAACATAAAAAGCAAGATGCCTACTCGGATATCGCAAAAAATTTCGGAATTACGAAAGAAGAAGTACATGCAAAATGGACAAGCCTCAAAGGGCAATATAACAGAGAAAAGAAAAAAGTGACAGGGCTCAAAACGGGTAGCGGAGCAGCCGACATTTACATTTCTAAATGGTTTGGATACCAGGAAATGGCTGATTTGTTTACTTGCAACATTCCTCAAGACTCCATCTCAAACTACAATGCGGTAAGTTAATAATAATAATTTCTTTATTTGCATAAAACATGGTAACTAGGTAGTTATAAAAGATCTTAAAAATAACTTAAGTACCTACCTATTTATGTTGTTGTGACCTGTTGTTGAGTTGAAGTTATAGGATTATAGGCATAAGCGTATGTATGTATGTGTATGTAGGTATGTAAATCCAACAATTACAATTCAGACACTAATACTATGTATGTATGTACGCATGTATTTTTAGGGTTCCGTACCCAAATTGCTAAGATTCCGCAGTCCGTCTGTCAAATTATATTATAATAGGTAAAAGTTACAATTTTGCTGGAATAAAAAATAAAATTGTAGGTTCCTACATTTCAATAATTTTAATAGGTTAAAATACTTATTAAAAAATATATTCTTATAAATAAACTATTCAAACAAAGTTTTGCCATGGAACCATTCCCCTCTCGCTGACAAAATACGAAGCAAAACCATCACGAATCTCGTGACTATCTATAGGTGATCTTCTGGGTATTCTTGGAAGTGGTTGTAAGCCTTCTGCTGCTGGTTCGTTCCTCCATTGACCCCTAATTAATTCACCGTTTTCTTCTATATCAAAAGTACCCAGTGGCGTATAGATATTTCTGCTTGTTTTATTTCGCCGTAGATAGTTGTGTAAAACAACGCAAGCTAATATGATCGGTATTACTGTATCCACTTCTACTGTTAAGGGTCTCTTAAAAACTCGAAACACCGAAGTTAAAATGCCAAAAACGTTTTCTATTATTCGTCGTGCACGGCATAATCTATAGTTAAACACTCTCTTTGATGACCCTTGTCGATGATCACCACTATAGGGTTTCATTAAGTAATGCGACATTGGAAAGGCATCATCGGCTAGTATAACATATGGCAAATTCATGTCTTCACCAGGTAAAGGCTCGTCTTCGGGTAAACTTAGAGTATTATTATTCAGACTTCTGAACAATGTAGAATTCCGAAAAACCCCTCCGTCAGCGATTCTGCCTTGGCAGCCAACATCTATATAGGTGAAATTGTAATCATAGTCTGCCATGCCTAGAAGTACGACACTGAATGTTTTTTTATAGTTAAAATACAGACTTCCGGTATTTGCTGGGGCTTCTATAATTACATGTTTTCCATCTAAGGCACCTAATGCATGAGGAAAATTCCACTTAGTATCAAATCCTCTTGATATTTTTCTCCACTCCGCAGCAGTTGAAGGTAACTGTAAGTAATAGCAAAACATAATACATACTTTTATTTCAGATATCATCACAGACTACGTTCACACCACCTACTATGCCGGCGCAACATATACGTATGCCGACACCATCACCGCCAGCTATGCCGACCTCACCACCACCAATACCGACACCACCAACACCAATACCGACACCACCACCTACTACACCGACACCTCCGCCACAGAGAGTCAAGGGTACAGACACACTAAAAAAGAAGCGAAATTCTGGTTTATATGAAGAAGCATTGATTACTTTGAAAGCGATTAAAGAAAGAAAAAATAAAACACCGGAATTAGATGATGAAATTACCACATATGGGCTCTACATTGCTGCTCAAATACGCAAATTTCAACCAGTTTTACAAAGCAAGCTAAAGTTAGACATTCAAAGTCTGCTTTGTAAATATGAAATAGAAAACATAGAATGTACGAGTAGATCTGCCTCCAGTATGAGCGATTATTCGGTGACTAATAATTTAAATTCATTATTGAATGATGAATACTATTCCCCCAGTCCTACTGCAAGTTCCTCTACCTACAGCACTTATACCTACAGACAGCCCGACACACAAAGTATGCCAAACACAGCCACCACAGATCTGACTGAGAGCAACTCTACTTGTAGATTGCCAGACCCACAATCATCCAACACACTTGCAATCCAATCAAACAGTTTTGTAGTGATTTCAAATGATGGTTCAATAAAAGAAGTTACCGGAGATCTACCAGATTCACTACCGGATTCACAGGTGGTCATATTACAAAACGAAATAGTATGCCCTGACGCAGACATGCCTCAAACTGACTCGGAAACAAAAAAAGCAATCGAATACCTTTTAAAATTTAATTAGTAATGAAAGTAATTACCTACTCATGTTTAACTAATGTTCAGTTATAAGAATAAAGTATTATTTTGTAAAAATAAGTATCAATTTAATACCTACCTGTTCCCAATATTGAATCATGTTAATTAGTTTATTAAATGACAGAGGTGATGGAGCTGTCGCTAATAAAAATTACTTACCTTTAGATGCACGTTTTTCAGTCTATTGTAGAGAGCTAGACAGACATCTGGAATCAGCTTCGATAGTGCTTGTTTAGATATTCTTAGGTGATACATGATACTGCTGTAACTGTCTCCGGTCGCTAAAAAGCGTAAAGTCGCACCTAATCTCATGGCAGGAGGAATCACATCATTCCTCGTCGTTTTCTTCTCTATGTCTGGTAAAATTAATGATAACAGCTCTTGAAAATCACTTTCTGAACATCGAAAGAAATTTTTTAAACCAAATCTATCATCAATTTTTAGTTCTTGATAAATATTGAACGAACGTGATTGTAGGTAGGGTCGGACCCGGAATCTTTTCTTGTTTCTTCTGAGAATTAAATCTACTATTGCCACAACAGCTGCCACGTCTTCTTCGTCGGAACTCATTTTTGAAATTAAACAAAAACAATACGAAAAGAGGAGCTGTGGACAGGATGTTTGGAAAATATGTTTTTGTAACATGTTTTGATAACATGTTTTGTTAGAAAATTGGCGCTGTGGACCCGGCTTTATTCAAATCCGTTTCATTGCATTTGTATATGTTTAAAAATGTCGATTTAATTGGGGTGTCAAAGGCCGCGATTACAGTTTTCAAATATTTGCCGACGAGCGTTACTTCATTACTAATTTCTGTTATTGATTGTACTTCAACAACTTGGTTTGTAGTACTCAAAAACCACTTGTTTCTTTCTTGCTTTGACAAAATGAATGTTTCAAGGTGTAAAATCAAGATACGTTCATTTTTAGTAGTCTGTTGAATAATATGTACATGCTTTGTAATATTATCGTTAAAAGATTCTGCTTCAATAGAAGTTCTTTCAGATAACCTTCTTGCAATTTTGGAAAGTGGGTTATTTCCTTGTCTCAGCATTTTTTTAATGGAATATAATTTATTTTCAAAAGGGTAGGCATTGAAGTTTTGTAGTTTGCCAAACCTTTTGACCTCATCAATTACGTGTATTAGATTGTGGACGTTACTTGTAACATAATCATTGCCATAAAATTTGCCATAATTTTGGACAAATGTTTTCATCATCTCTTCTGCCACTCGAAGTAAAGCAAAATGTTTGTCATTGGACACTATTGTTACCGCGCAAAAGAAACACATAAAATGTTCATAAGCGTCGTGAGGTAGTACATCTTTTAATACAATTAAACTCAAATATAGTAAGAAGGTACGATATTCTGAGCCTTTCCAGTGACACAATACATCCAGACTACGTATTGATCGGTGAATTTCCTTCGGCATTTTACAGGACGCCAGAAATTGTGAAACAATTTGAATATCTGCAGCTCGCCACTTTGTTATATACTTTCCAAAATTACCATCTCTCCATCCAATCAGCAGTCGCTTCATTATACCCAGATCTAAAAGATGTAAAGAATCCCCAACAGGAACATCGTTAACCATATCTATAGGCAACTCCAATAACGGAGAATCATATTTGTGATGCTGACCATATTTTTTTAAACGGAAGTCTTTGTCATTTCTCTTTGGGCAATCTGTTTTCAGAAACGTTACAGTGTGTGAAGTTTGAGAGTATTCACCGATAACTGTGCACTTCAAACATCCATGTTTTCCGTTGAAATTGCATGTTCCTGGATAAATAGAAACATATTAAATATTTGAGAGTTAGCAGATTTAGACAAAAAGTAAATTAATTTGAGTTTATGTAAATGTACCTGTATAATATTACAAATTCTAAAAGGCTCACCAATATTTTAATTAGGGCTTCTCCCCGCGAAGTTAAAAAGCTTTTCTCAAGAAATCCTTAGTCAGTTGGCAAAAAATATTATGGATTTTCCTTAATATACATAAAACTATCATCAGCTGATCGAAATTAGTATGGATGGAAGGTACAATATTTTTTTGGGCAATTGAGCAAAGTTGTTTATTCTTACGGGAAGAAGCAGTTTTAAAATATGGCTGAACCTCTCTGTTACGCCTTGTATGCAATAGTTAAAAATAAATGAAGCATTCAAGTTTACATTGAAAATACATGCCTTTAATTAGAGCTCTAGCTGGCGAGTCACAAATAAAAGCCCGAACATCCACCGAAATTTGTTTTTCTTCTTTCTGTTTTGTTGTGATCTGTAATTGATTTTCCATTACTTCTTTTATTTCTGTTACAAATGGACGAAAGAAAGAATCTATGACTGGTTTTCCTTGGCCTTCAAAAATACCAACTACCAATGGTGGTACATAAGGCAACTCAGGAATGTTACATAAAATGGGCCATAATTGATGTCTTGAACTTTTATATATAGGAAGTCCATCAATGTTTACGTTTAAAGAGATATGTTGTAGATCATTGTTAACGTTTTTGTCCAACATGATTTTCAATGATTTCTTAATCCCGTTATGTCAGTAACTTCCATTTTCTATGGGATCAATAGAAATGTCAGTATCATTTGTTCGAAGAAGTGTTCTGGGATCTTTCGGCAGTAAAAAAGGTATTAATTCGTTTAATATTGTCATCAATTTTTTTAATGCTGTATGAGAAATATTACACTCTAAAGCCCATTTCCTTAATTTGTCAGGAAGCTCGTATTTTCTTGTTGTAAAATCATCATTTTTATCATTGTTTTCATTATCGTCGTCTATGCTGTCGTACGAATGTTCATCACTTTCATCATCCATTTGTATATCTGCTATGGTAATTTGTGGAGAACTATTATTCATTTGTACATCTTCGATGACAATTTGTGGAGAACTATTATCCATTTGTACATTTGCGGTAGTCATTTGTTGAGACCCAACATCTATTTGGAAATCTCCGGTACTAATTTGGGGAGAACTTGTAGAACTTACTAAATTTTAAAAGAAAAAAATACAAGATTATTGATTGGTGTTACATGTTATAAGCTAGCTACTTAAAAATAAATTTTGTTTGTTTATCTAGAGATTAATAAAATTTGTACTTACAGAAGCATCGCTTATCACAAATTTTTTTTTGTACGGGACCGTCTTTCGATTCTTTCGCTTTCTCTTGTCTAAAACTTTTGTTCAGTTCTAAGTAGGTTTTTTTTACTTTGCGCCTGAAATTACCACTAGATTTAATTTTATTCCTCTTTTTTAAATCCATTGTTATTTATTAAATCCGAGATAGAATTGATCAACAACAACAAAGGCACATACAGAAATTTGTAAAAGAGCAACACATTAAACCATTATATAATTAAAATGTTTATAACAATAACTTATAAAACCTTTACAAAACCGTAAGTTTTAAAAACTTAAGGCGTATTAATCTAATTCTTCGTCTTTTAATCATTGTATAAAAGCCATATTAGAATAGTCAAAAATTCTTATAAAAAACGGGGAAAAAATAAGACCTTTATATGATTGTCATGTAAAAATCTTATTACTGACATAAAGTCGTGTAGTAGACATGTAGTAGTCGCGGCAACGCAAATTATTCAGCATTTTGGCACCTAATAGAAGTCGTATAAACGTAATGAAAACGTTTATACAACGCGATTTGGGCCCATTTTAATCAGAATATCAGTCACATAGACATCGTATAAAGGTAACTTATTCAGCTAAATCGTCACGTAATTGTCGCCGGAGTGACTGTTACAAGCTTAAGTTGCGCTATAACTGTAACTTATATGACTTTTATATGTCATGTTTGTCTTATTAAAGCGACCTGGAATACACAACAGCTGAATAATTTTAAAGTAAATTAAGCAAGTGCGTCGTCGTGTTGTGTTTTAAAAGTTATAATACATCGGTAAGTACAATTTATTCAGCTGACATGTTAATTTGTAGTGCACCAAATGTAGGTTCGTAAACTCACGCATAGGTTTGCAAAGTATTGCGAAGGTTAGTTTTCTGATGAAATATACTAGGTTATATCATAAATATTTAACGCCCCCCTTTAATTCTTAGTAATATGAATATAATAACAATTTTTTTTTATATCAATATTCGTTTGTACACCATTTTTTAACTGATAACAGGCGGTATAATAGCTTCTCATACAGCAAATTAGCAGTATAAGCGCCATGATACCACGCTGATTATATTTTAGGGTTCCTTAGACCTTCCTAAAAAGTTTTCTATAATGGATCTTTTGTTTATTTATTTATTTAACCATTTATTGTACACAAGAAAACTAAAACAAGTGATTACATGAATGACACAAGTACACAACAGGAAACTATTTATTTCTGAAAAGAAATTAAGATCTTTTCTTTTTTTTTCTATAAATATTCATAACCTGAAATGGTTGTTGCAGCTGAAGTTGACTGTTTTTTAAAAAAAGATGATTTATTGTGGAGTGGTGATGAACAGTGGCCTTGGAAAATTACCCATTTTATTTTGTCTCAGAATTGTATTGGATGCGGATACTTGGTATCGCCTATGATATTTCAACTAAAACATTTTATAATATCGGACAAAAATATAAAAAAGCTACATAACACTGATTTTTTCTGGTGCCGAAACTGTTCAGTCTTTGCTATATATGATCATTATCCATTAGATGAATGTACATTTTGCGAATAACATAACAACACAGTCATCCTTACCATTCGAAATAAATTTTAAGTATACTTCAATGAGGTCTTTAGGTAAGTACATATGTCTTTACGGCCACATTGGCGGGCTATGGCGAAGGTTCGGTGTTAGCTCTTCCTTTCTTCGTGGTTCAGAAAGAGAGCTAAAACCGACACAATGAATAGTCGTATCAATACTGATTACGTATAATAATTACTTACCTCGCTGACAAAATACGAAGCAAAACCATCACGAATCTCGTGACTATCTATAGGTGATCTTCTGGGTATTCTTGGAAGTGGTTGTAAGCCTTCTGCTGCTGGTTCGTTCCTCCATTGACCCCTAATTAATTCACCGTTTTCTTCTATATCAAAAGTACCCAGTGGCGTATAGATATTTCTGCTTGTTTTATTTCGCCGTAGATAGTTGTGTAAAACAACGCAAGCTAATATGATCGGTATTACTGTATCCACTTCTACTGTTAAGGGTCTCTTAAAAACTCGAAACACCGAAGTTAAAATGCCAAAAACGTTTTCTATTATTCGTCGTGCACGGCATAATCTATAGTTAAACACTCTCTTTGATGACCCTTGTCGATGATCACCACTATAGGGTTTCATTAAGTAATGCGACATTGGAAAGGCATCATCGGCTAGTATAACATATGGCAAATTCATGTCTTCACCAGGTAAAGGCTCGTCTTCGGGTAAACTTAGAGTATTATTATTCAGACTTCTGAACAATGTAGAATTCCGAAAAACCCCTCCGTCAGCGATTCTGCCTTGGCAGCCAACATCTATATAGGTGAAATTGTAATCATAGTCTGCCATGCCTAGAAGTACGACACTGAATGTTTTTTTATAGTTAAAATACAGACTTCCGGTATTTGCTGGGGCTTCTATAATTACATGTTTTCCATCTAAGGCACCTAATGCATGAGGAAAATTCCACTTAGTATCAAATCCTCTTGATATTTTTCTCCACTCCGCAGCAGTTGAAGGTAACTGTAAGTAATAGCAAAACATAATACATACTTTTATTTCAGATATCATCACAGACTACGTTCACACCACCTACTATGCCGGCGCAACATATACGTATGCCGACACCATCACCGCCAGCTATGCCGACCTCACCACCACCAATACCGACACCACCAACACCAATACCGACACCACCACCTACTACACCGACACCTCCGCCACAGAGAGTCAAGGGTACAGACACACTAAAAAAGAAGCGAAATTCTGGTTTATATGAAGAAGCATTGATTACTTTGAAAGCGATTAAAGAAAGAAAAAATAAAACACCGGAATTAGATGATGAAATTACCACATATGGGCTCTACATTGCTGCTCAAATACGCAAATTTCAACCAGTTTTACAAAGCAAGCTAAAGTTAGACATTCAAAGTCTGCTTTGTAAATATGAAATAGAAAACATAGAATGTACGAGTAGATCTGCCTCCAGTATGAGCGATTATTCGGTGACTAATAATTTAAATTCATTATTGAATGATGAATACTATTCCCCCAGTCCTACTGCAAGTTCCTCTACCTACAGCACTTATACCTACAGACAGCCCGACACACAAAGTATGCCAAACACAGCCACCACAGATCTGACTGAGAGCAACTCTACTTGTAGATTGCCAGACCCACAATCATCCAACACACTTGCAATCCAATCAAACAGTTTTGTAGTGATTTCAAATGATGGTTCAATAAAAGAAGTTACCGGAGATCTACCAGATTCACTACCGGATTCACAGGTGGTCATATTACAAAACGAAATAGTATGCCCTGACGCAGACATGCCTCAAACTGACTCGGAAACAAAAAAAGCAATCGAATACCTTTTAAAATTTAATTAGTAATGAAAGTAATTACCTACTCATGTTTAACTAATGTTCAGTTATAAGAATAAAGTATTATTTTGTAAAAATAAGTATCAATTTAATACCTACCTGTTCCCAATATTGAATCATGTTAATTAGTTTATTAAATGACAGAGGTGATGGAGCTGTCGCTAATAAAAATTACTTACCTTTAGATGCACGTTTTTCAGTCTATTGTAGAGAGCTAGACAGACATCTGGAATCAGCTTCGATAGTGCTTGTTTAGATATTCTTAGGTGATACATGATACTGCTGTAACTGTCTCCGGTCGCTAAAAAGCGTAAAGTCGCACCTAATCTCATGGCAGGAGGAATCACATCATTCCTCGTCGTTTTCTTCTCTATGTCTGGTAAAATTAATGATAACAGCTCTTGAAAATCACTTTCTGAACATCGAAAGAAATTTTTTAAACCAAATCTATCATCAATTTTTAGTTCTTGATAAATATTGAACGAACGTGATTGTAGGTAGGGTCGGACCCGGAATCTTTTCTTGTTTCTTCTGAGAATTAAATCTACTATTGCCACAACAGCTGCCACGTCTTCTTCGTCGGAACTCATTTTTGAAATTAAACAAAAACAATACGAAAAGAGGAGCTGTGGACAGGATGTTTGGAAAATATGTTTTTGTAACATGTTTTGATAACATGTTTTGTTAGAAAATTGGCGCTGTGGACCCGGCTTTATTCAAATCCGTTTCATTGCATTTGTATATGTTTAAAAATGTCGATTTAATTGGGGTGTCAAAGGCCGCGATTACAGTTTTCAAATATTTGCCGACGAGCGTTACTTCATTACTAATTTCTGTTATTGATTGTACTTCAACAACTTGGTTTGTAGTACTCAAAAACCACTTGTTTCTTTCTTGCTTTGACAAAATGAATGTTTCAAGGTGTAAAATCAAGATACGTTCATTTTTAGTAGTCTGTTGAATAATATGTACATGCTTTGTAATATTATCGTTAAAAGATTCTGCTTCAATAGAAGTTCTTTCAGATAACCTTCTTGCAATTTTGGAAAGTGGGTTATTTCCTTGTCTCAGCATTTTTTTAATGGAATATAATTTATTTTCAAAAGGGTAGGCATTGAAGTTTTGTAGTTTGCCAAACCTTTTGACCTCATCAATTACGTGTATTAGATTGTGGACGTTACTTGTAACATAATCATTGCCATAAAATTTGCCATAATTTTGGACAAATGTTTTCATCATCTCTTCTGCCACTCGAAGTAAAGCAAAATGTTTGTCATTGGACACTATTGTTACCGCGCAAAAGAAACACACAAAATGTTCATAAGCGTCGTGAGGTAGTACATCTTTTAATACAATTAAACTCAAATATAGTAAGAAGGTACGATATTCTGAGCCTTTCCAGTGACACAATACATCCAGACTACGTATTGATCGGTGAATTTCCTTCGGCATTTTACAGGACGCCAGAAATTGTGAAACAATTTGAATATCTGCAGCTCGCCACTTTGTTATATACTTTCCAAAATTACCATCTCTCCATCCAATCAGCAGTCGCTTCATTATACCCAGATCTAAAAGATGTAAAGAATCCCCAACAGGAACATCGTTAACCATATCTATAGGCAACTCCAATAACGGAGAATCATATTTGTGATGCTGACCATATTTTTTTAAACGGAAGTCTTTGTCATTTCTCTTTGGGCAATCTGTTTTCAGAAACGTTACAGTGTGTGAAGTTTGAGAGTATTCACCGATAACTGTGCACTTCAAACATCCATGTTTTCCGTTGAAATTGCATGTTCCTGGATAAATAGAAACATATTAAATATTTGAGAGTTAGCAGATTTAGACAAAAAGTAAATTAATTTGAGTTTATGTAAATGTACCTGTATAATATTACAAATTCTAAAAGGCTCACCAATATTTTAATTAGGGCTTCTCCCCGCGAAGTTAAAAAGCTTTTCTCAAGAAATCCTTAGTCAGTTGGCAAAAAATATTATGGATTTTCCTTAATATACATAAAACTATCATCAGCTGATCGAAATTAGTATGGATGGAAGGTACAATATTTTTTTGGGCAATTGAGCAAAGTTGTTTATTCTTACGGGAAGAAGCAGTTTTAAAATATGGCTGAACCTCTCTGTTACGCCTTGTATGCAATAGTTAAAAATAAATGAAGCATTCAAGTTTACATTGAAAATACATGCCTTTAATTAGAGCTCTAGCTGGCGAGTCACAAATAAAAGCCCGAACATCCACCGAAATTTGTTTTTCTTCTTTCTGTTTTGTTGTGATCTGTAATTGATTTTCCATTACTTCTTTTATTTCTGTTACAAATGGACGAAAGAAAGAATCTATGACTGGTTTTCCTTGGCCTTCAAAAATACCAACTACCAATGGTGGTACATAAGGCAACTCAGGAATGTTACATAAAATGGGCCATAATTGATGTCTTGAACTTTTATATATAGGAAGTCCATCAATGTTTACGTTTAAAGAGATATGTTGTAGATCATTGTTAACGTTTTTGTCCAACATGATTTTCAATGATTTCTTAATCCCGTTATGTCAGTAACTTCCATTTTCTATGGGATCAATAGAAATGTCAGTATCATTTGTTCGAAGAAGTGTTCTGGGATCTTTCGGCAGTAAAAAAGGTATTAATTCGTTTAATATTGTCATCAATTTTTTTAATGCTGTATGAGAAATATTACACTCTAAAGCCCATTTCCTTAATTTGTCAGGAAGCTCGTATTTTCTTGTTGTAAAATCATCATTTTTATCATTGTTTTCATTATCGTCGTCTATGCTGTCGTACGAATGTTCATCACTTTCATCATCCATTTGTATATCTGCTATGGTAATTTGTGGAGAACTATTATTCATTTGTACATCTTCGATGACAATTTGTGGAGAACTATTATCCATTTGTACATTTGCGGTAGTCATTTGTTGAGACCCAACATCTATTTGGAAATCTCCGGTACTAATTTGGGGAGAACTTGTAGAACTTACTAAATTTTAAAAGAAAAAAATACAAGATTATTGATTGGTGTTACATGTTATAAGCTAGCTACTTAAAAATAAATTTTGTTTGTTTATCTAGAGATTAATAAAATTTGTACTTACAGAAGCATCGCTTATCACAAATTTTTTTTTGTACGGGACCGTCTTTCGATTCTTTCGCTTTCTCTTGTCTAAAACTTTTGTTCAGTTCTAAGTAGGTTTTTTTTACTTTGCGCCTGAAATTACCACTAGATTTAATTTTATTCCTCTTTTTTAAATCCATTGTTATTTATTAAATCCGAGATAGAATTGATCAACAACAACAAAGGCACATACAGAAATTTGTAAAAGAGCAACACATTAAACCATTATATAATTAAAATGTTTATAACAATAACTTATAAAACCTTTACAAAACCGTAAGTTTTAAAAACTTAAGGCGTATTAATCTAATTCTTCGTCTTTTAATCATTGTATAAAAGCCATATTAGAATAGTCAAAAATTCTTATAAAAAACGGGTACATGACAATACTTTTTGTAAGAGGAAAAAATAAGACCTTTATATGATTGTCATGTAAAAATCTTATTACTGACATAAAGTCGTGTTATGGTCCCCATTACAACCACTTGATTATTGTCATATAAATTACTTCTATATCACATTAAGTCGCAACCACGAGATAGTCTTTTAGCAGGCATAATTGCCCAACTAGCAAAAATATGACATGTAGTAGTCGCGGCAACGCAAATTATTCAGCATTTTGGCACCTAATAGAAGTCGTATAAACGTAATGAAAACGTTTATACAACGCGATTTGGGCCCATTTTAATCAGAATATCAGTCACATAGACATCGTATAAAGGTAACTTATTCAGCTAAATCGTCACGTAATTGTCGCCGGAGTGACTGTTACAAGCTTAAGTTGCGCTATAACTGTAACTTATATGACTTTTATATGTCATGTTTGTCTTATTAAAGCGACCTGGAATACACAACAGCTGAATAATTTTAAAGTAAATTAAGCAAGTGCGTCGTCGTGTTGTGTTTTAAAAGTTATAATACATCGGTAAGTACAATTTATTCAGCTGACATGTTAATTTGTAGTGCACCAAATGTAGGTTCGTAAACTCACGCATAGGTTTGCAAAGTATTGCGAAGGTTAGTTTTCTGATGAAATATACTAGGTTATATCATAAATATTTAACGCCCCCCTTTAATTCTTAGTAATATGAATATAATAACAATTTTTTTTTATATCAATATTCGTTTGTACACCATTTTTTAACTGATAACAGGCGGTATAATAGCTTCTCATACAGCAAATTAGCAGTATAAGCGCCATGATACCACGCTGATTATATTTTAGGGTTCCTTAGACCTTCCTAAAAAGTTTTCTATAATGGATCTTTTGTTTATTTATTTATTTAACCATTTATTGTACACAAGAAAACTAAAACAAGTGATTACATGAATGACACAAGTACACAACAGGAAACTATTTATTTCTGAAAAGAAATTAAGATCTTTTCTTTTTTTTTCTATAAATATTCATAACCTGAAATGGTTGTTGCAGCTGAAGTTGACTGTTTTTTAAAAAAAGATGATTTATTGTGGAGTGGTGATGAACAGTGGCCTTGGAAAATTACCCATTTTATTTTGTCTCAGAATTGTATTGGATGCGGATACTTGGTATCGCCTATGATATTTCAACTAAAACATTTTATAATATCGGACAAAAATATAAAAAAGCTACATAACACTGATTTTTTCTGGTGCCGAAACTGTTCAGTCTTTGCTATATATGATCATTATCCATTAGATGAATGTACATTTTGCGAATAACATAACAACACAGTCATCCTTACCATTCGAAATAAATTTTAAGTATACTTCAATGAGGTCTTTAGGTAAGTACATATGTCTTTACGGCCACATTGGCGGGCTATGGCGAAGGTTCGGTGTTAGCTCTTCCTTTCTTCGTGGTTCAGAAAGAGAGCTAAAACCGACACAATGAATAGTCGTATCAATACTGATTACGTATAATAATTACTTACCTAAACAAACAAAGTATAAATAGGGTCTAGGGTCTTTTGACGCACGCAGCCATGAATTGTTTAATTTATAACTAAATTAATTAATTAGGTACTTACCTGCACCTACATGACATGTATTGTGCGATCTTTGTTTATAACTTTTAGGTTACCTACAAACATTGTATCAAGTATCTATACAAAATGTAAACAAGTCTAGTGAGGTACAGTTTAATATTTTCTAGTATTGTTTTACTGAAGGTTATAATTATAATATTGCAGATTATAAAATATATTATTATTTTTGATAGGTATGTTAAATGTATCACTCGGAAGAAAGTGCTATTCTTCCCTAATTGAACAATGTGTTACTTACTTATAATAGTTCTATTAGAAGAGACTACTACTGGGTTTTATTAACCTAACAGATATAATATTAGGTATACATCCTTAATATTAACTAATGTGCCTAAATCTTATTTCAGTCATGCCGTACAAAATAGTTCTTACCATAGAGAAGGGAAAATCAGTACTAACCAGTGTTCCAGAATCATGGGAAAAAGATGGCATTCTCTTTTGGCCTCCAAAAAATACAACTGAAAAAATAAAACAGGGAGCCTGTCCTAAAGTTTACTGGAAATTCAATTAATTGTGTAGTAAAAAGAAAAAAATATTGTGACTTTTGAAAATGCAGAGGAGGAAATTGATAGAATGTGTGAACATTCAGACACAGAATATATCGAAACTGCAGATGAGATGCCATCAAAAAAAAGATTAAGGAAAAAAAAAGCGAAAATGAGTATTTCTTCTACTCAACCAGATTTTAATGATCAGGCACAAGAATGTATAAAAGTAAGTAATTTCTGGTTGTTTATAATATAAAATTTAAAACAAATCTAAAACGAGTTACCTAAAATAAATAATTTTTGAGTAGCAATGGACTGAAGTAGGCTGAGGATGATGAAATTTTTAATCTGTTATTTTCAGAACTTTGGCAATCAGACAAATTCAGAAAAATGCATAACAGAATCTCAACCAGATTTTAATGATCAGGCACAAGAATGCATAAAAGTAAGTAATTTCTTGTTGTTCATAATATGCTCAATAAATTTAGAACGACTTTCTTAAAATAAATGAATTTTTGAGTAAGTACCTATTTAATCATTTTAAACTTACAAACCTAGCTGCAATTTTCTAAATATGATTGTACTATTTAATCTTATTTAAATTAACTTTGGCTTGCCATAGGAGAGGCCTATGTCCAGCAGTGGACTGAAGTAGGCTGATGATGATGAAATTAACTTTATTCTTTTATTTTCAGAACTTTGGCAATCAGACAAATTCTGAAAAATGTATAACAGAATCTCATAAAAATGATGAGTCAACTTCATCTCTACTAGTGCCTATAACTGAAACAAATTCACAACCCATCGAAGTTCCAGCGGAAAAAACAACTGTGGATTTACAGATAATCAATGACAATGAAATCCAAACTGATTCATTTTTTGCAGACGATCACAATCTTAGTGAACATGTATTTCTTTTAGCACAATCCGACGAGGCACCTACGAAGATGTTGCAAGAGACACAGAATTTGACAACCAAAATAATAGACGATTTTTCAGCCAAATTGCAATCTGTACTCGATAACCAAATAATTTTAAGTCAAAACCAGCAAAATATTTTATTGGAATTGGCTAAATTGAATGTGCGATTTGAAGAATTTATTAAAGGTTTTTCGACTAAGGATAATCAAGTTGAAAATAAAATAGATTTCAAAGCTATAGCAAAAATAGAAGATTTGGAGGAACTCGAAAATAAATTAAAAAATATAAAGTACAAAACGGAATACGAGAAAAAGTTTTCTGTGATTTGCAAAACCAGTGGAAAAGGCTTAAATGCTGCGTATAAGCTTGTGGATTTGATTTTCACAAGAGACAAGAGATTTCACAGATGTTCGTGGGCAGGGGGATCACGCGTTGAAGAAAAAAAAAATTGTTTTAAAGCGTTTCAGCGTACGATTGATTTGTTTTTAATATGGTTAGAGCTACAGATAACTCTTTTACATTAGAAGACTGCGAAACGAAACATTTTTTAAAAATGTTATGAGGAATTCAAAAAAAAAGAAGTCTGATGACAGACTCGCGACAATCAGCACCCAAAAAAGACTAAAAAATATTAAGAAAAAAGCAAAAAATACTAAAGAACCAGAAAAAAGTAATGAAAATGTCCCAGTACGCAATGCTATGGATGGAAATGAAGAAAAAGGTGGCGATGCTCTCGATGACGAAGAAGAAGAAAGCTTGCTTTGACTTGACTGTTAATTTTTAGTTATATAATGGCGTCAATTCTGGCAAATATTCCTAAAATTAAATTTAAGATTAGAACTGTCACTTTCCCTCCTTTGTAAACAAAAGAGACAGATGACTTCATTTTAATTTAGTTCTGTCAAATTAAGCGTTTTACGTCAAATTTAGACAACGTGTAAAAGATGTCATTTAAATTTATAACCTAACACAAGTAATCTGTGCTTATTCCTTCCTAGGCAAATGCGGTTAAAAATTACTTAATTTGACAGTGTAGAATAAAATTTAAATCATCTGTCTCTTTTGTTTTTAAAAGAAGGAAAGTGACAGCTCTAATCTTAAATTTAAGCTTAGGATTATTTGCCAGAAATTGATGTCAATTTGTTTTTATATTTGTACGAATGGCTTTAAATATTTTTAGTATGGAACTCGCTATTATTCGTTAGTAATTAATAGTAATTTTTATTGTTTCTATACTTACTCTATACGTTGTTATTCAGAATTTTGTTCCAAACCTAGCCGTGTAATGAGCCAACGCACATACAGGGTGTCCGAAAAGTCATGGATAACCTTTTACCTGCGCCGATAGGCCAACATTAGGATGTACCAGTAAAAAAAATTACCGTAGTAAAAGTATTATAGTTTCCCAGTTTTTTAATGGTTAGTGCTATTTTCGAAAATCTCTACATTTGATCAGTTTTTTATGCCATTTTTACAAATGAAAGCTTTTTCGATTACGGTTTTATAATTTTAATCTTGAATCATCTTACTATCGATTGAATACAATAAAGTTAGAGATGTCATTTTTGAAGCACCTATATCTATGTCCAAACTTAAAATTGTCACCAAAAAAAATTTTTACCCTCGACTAGTGAAAAAAAAAACTTGTATTTTTTTTTATTGGTAGATGCCAATGTGGGCAGTCGACAGGCAAAAGGTTATCCATGACTTTCCAGACACTCTGTATAGTTCTCAGCTTAAATTAATTTTATTTTTTTTACTCCAGTCTATATTACTTAAAACTGTTTGCTGAAATGATCTAGCAAAAATTACAGTTTGACAGTTAGCACTTGTGTAACTGTTGTCCTTTTTAATTGATTTTTTATATCTTTCAATTTAGTTTATCTGCCAGAATCGGGGCAGTTGTTAAACAAATAAATATTGTTGATTATTGATATCTGATTGATCTTTGTGAAGTGAGATCAAAATATAATTTTTTTATGCCGTTTCTATAAATGAAAGCTTTTTCGATTACGGTTTTATAATTTTAATCTTGAATCATCTTACTATCGATTGAATACAATAAAGTTAGAGATGTCATTTTTGAAGCACCTATATCTATGTCCAAACTTAAAATTTTCACCAACAAAAATTTTTACCTTCGACTAGTAAAAAAAAAACTTGTAATTTTTTTTTAATGGTAGATGCCAATGTGGGCAGTCGACAGGCAAAAGGTTATCCATGACTTTCCAGACACTCTGTATAGTTCTCAGCTTAAGTTAATTTTATTTTTTTTACTCCAGTCTATATTACTTAAAACTGTTTGCTGAAATGATCTAGCAAAAATTACAGTTTGACAGTTAGCACCTGTGTAACTGTTGTCCTTTTTGATTGATTTTTTATATCTTTCAATTTAGTTTATCTGCCAGAATCAGGGCAGTTGTTAAACAAATAAATATTGTTGATTATTGATATCTGATTGATCTTTGTTAAGTGAGATCAAAATAGAGGTGGATCTAACGATGCGGCTACTTAAAAAAAATCAATCCTCAAATATTTTTACAAATCATATGTAAATTTATCCAATGATTCTGAAAATCTTACAAATCGTAGGAAATAATTAGCTCTAAAGTATCTCGTTACATTTAGGTATATTTTGTGAAAACAGTACAAACTAGGGTTGATTGTGCCATAAGAAATAAGTTAAGGCTATACAAATGTTTTAACAAAGCATGTTACCTACTGAATAAAGAAATTTTTAACTATCACGATAAACGATATAATGGTCGTTTTCAGATCCATGTTTTTTCTTCACTTTGAAAAAATAGCAAGCAAGGGTAAGTTTTTGTTTGTGGTAACACTATAGCATCTACTGTTTAAACCTTAATATTAATGTAAAAATCATCAAGACTGATTAAAAAATAAAACGCTTATACTTATTACAACTAATCTTTTATTTAACAACACAAAGTTCTCAATTATAGTGTATGCAGTAAAGGCGCGAAGAAAATATCAGATTGGTAATTTATAGATACAAGTTTGGCTTTAATATCTTCTATTTTAAAAACAGCTTCATATTTAGTGACGTTGGCTAATGAGCATTTGTATATATTTAACAAAGACGATTTTATGGGAATTTCAAAAACATCTTCCAAATGTTTAATGCAGTTTCCTTGTAGACGTATTTCTTTTTGATCATTAGTATAGATAGTTGTTATTTCAACAATATGATTATCAGAATTCAAGAACCATTTATTCTGCGGTTGTGATGATAGCATAAAACTTTCTAAATATAAAGCTGTAACATGTCTACTAGTTTTTAGAAAAGGATATTCTATTCGCCTGTTATTTATTGTTTCTAATTCAATAATACTTCGTTCACTCAATCGTTTAGCAATCTGAGCAAGAGGTTTGTTTCTATTTCTCACCATGTTTTTTTTAAAAATTGCAATTTATTTTCAAACGGGTAAGCATTGAAACTTTGAAGTATTCCAAAGCGTCTTACCTCTTCGAAAATATGAGATAGATTGTTAATATTACTGGTAATATATTGTTCCCCGTAATAGTCTCTAAAATGCTCAATGAAGAAAATCATAAGACTTTCACCGAGAGATAAGAAAAGAAAATATTTTTCGTTGGAACATATTGTAATCGCAACAAAGAAGTTCAGAAAATGCTGATAAGCATCGATGCACAATGCTTCTTTTAAAATGACAAAACTTATGTAATATAAAAAGGTTCGAAATTCAGATCCTTTCCAGTAACCTAAAACGTCCAAACCTCTCATTGACCGGTGTATTTCTTTTGGAAGTTTACAGTTTAATAAAAATAATGACACATTTTGAATTTCACGAGCACTCCATTTTGTAACAAAAGTTCCAAAATTACCATCTCGCCATCCATGTAAGAGTCGTTTCATTACTCCAAGATCGATCAGGTGTAACGAATCACTGACAGGAAAAATATCTACCATGTCAATAGATAATTTCAGTAGTGGTGTGTCATTTTTGTGGTGTAGGCCATATTTTTTTGCACGGAAGTCGTCGTTATTTCTTCTTGGACAATAATACGTAGGGAATGTTACGGTATGTGATAAGTGCGAATATTCCCCTACAACTGTGCATTTTAGGCATCCATGTTTGCCGTTAAAGTTGCACACTCCTGCAATTGAATGAATTATACAGGGTGTTAGGCGCATGGACCGACAAAATTTTTTGGGTGGCTGGTGGGGTCATTTGCTACATTTCCATCAGGGACCAGGGACTGGGTCCAAGGAGTTACGGCTATGGAGATATGAATTTTAGCACTTTTTTTCTAAAAATCCCCAAAATATTGCAATTAAAACCCTGTAACTTTTGCATTTTTCATTATAAAAGTTTTTTTTTTTCAGGTGCATTCTCTAACGTATGCATCTTCATAAGAATAACTCGTTTTGTTCCAATTTGCACCACAAATTTGGAAAAAATGTGTTTTTTTGTAAAATTAAAAGTTAACGTACGAATAAAATTCAAATTCTAAATTCATTTTTAAAAAAAGTAGCAGGTATTGAGAATTTCATTTTCTTTTATAAAGTTTTGTAGTTCATTACCTTTCTAACGGTATAAGATACTTTATTGAAAAACAAAAAAAAAATACCTCAAAAGTTAGAATTACTTCAGAAAGGTCAATTTCTCATAAAGATTTTTTTCTTCATTTTGAATGCATTTTTTTTCTAAATTGCATTCTGGAAAGTAAACTTCTTAAAAAATATCAATTTTCGTTCCAGTTGACCTTTTAAAAAAATTGTGAATTTGGGTGTTTATCTTTTCAATTAATAAAAAATAAATAATGATTATTGAGAGCTTGATTTTCGTTTAGAAACTTCTTTTATGAACGTTATAACGGTATACTAACTAAACTAAATTAAAAATTGGTGATGTTCTAAAATGAGAATTTCATCAAAAGAAGATCCGGTTTTAACAAACACAATGCAAACAGGTAAAATGTTCGTCCTTTTCTGATTTATGTAAATGATCTCTTGTCTCTTTCTTTCGTTTGATTAGAGTGACCTTCATCCCCGCCCGCCGCCGCCCCTCGCCGTCATAGCGGTGCGGATTTCAGTCCAGTCAGGTCGTACTATCTCTGCGATTGGATGTGTTTGTGCTACGTTGTTGTTAATTATTCGTTATTTGTACTGTTACGTTGTTGTTATTGACTTGTTTGTTAAAGTTTTTGTTATTGACTTTTTGTTACTGTTTTTGTTGAACTTTGTGTTGTTACGAGTATGCCTAATTACTCTGACGAAGAGTACGCCGATATGGTGATGGCATATGGTGCGGCCAATGGCGTTACGCGTGAAGCCCGACGGATTTATCAAACAAGATATCCCAACAGGAGACTACCCCATCATGAGACATTTTCAACGACTTATCGTCGTTTGAGAGAGACTGGGAACCTACATTACTAAGAGCCTCGTGTTAATGTGAGGAACATAATGTTGCTGTCGATGAACAGATACTTCAAGCCTTTCAAGAAGATCCCACTACGAGTATCCGTGTCATTGCTGATAACTTAAATAAGAGCATTTGGAAAGTGTTGTCGGTTCTGCGGGACAATGATATGCATGCATTTCATCGCACTCCTGTGCAAGGTAAAGAATCATTTTAATACTCTTATTAAAATTAAGTGTTAGAGTGAAGTGGTTGCGATGCAGACTTTTGATCCGACAGTCCTGGGTTCTATTCCCAGTCGTTTTGTTACATTTGTATGAACACAAAATGTTTGCTGTCGGATGAGTACTTTGTGTATGTGATTGGTTGTCCTAAGAAACGACACGAGATGACATTGTGTCATTTGTTATTTTTATTATTTATCTCCTAGACGTTGTTTTTTACTGACTAGTGTTTCGAATCGCAAACTGATTAAAAAGTAACACTTATGAGTACTTCGAGCAAAAACGCATCCCGCTACATTTGTATCTAACTTAAAAACAATTAATTGTTACAGGTATCCAGGATGGTGATCATGCTCGACGTTTGGAATTCTGTCGGTTTTTACTACATACCGATGTTGACGACGGCGAATTTTTAAAACATATCTTTTGGACGGATGAGTCATCATTTGACAAAGAAGGCATAACAAATTTGCATAATTTGCACCACTGGGCACCCAAAGGGCAAAATCCACACGTGAAGAGACAACGGGGATTTCAGCAAAGATTTAGCGTCAATGTTTGGGCGGGTGTAATTGGAAGAAACCTCATCGGTCCTCATTATCTACCAGATCGTCTGACGGGGCCTGCCTATTTGGAATTCTTAGAAACTGTTTTGCCCGAATTAATGGGTGAGCTGCCAATATTCGAAGAAGACATACCCATTATCTTCCAACACGACGGTTGCCCAGCGCATTTTCAGCGAGAAGTTCGCGAATTTCTGAATAATTCTTTCCCCAATTCTTGGATAGGCAGAGGCAGCTCAATACCTTGGCCCGCCCGATCACCAGATCTAACTCCGTTAGATTTTTACGTCTGGGGGCGGGCCAAAGAATTAGTTTACTTTACGGAAGTGTCCTCAAGAGAGGTAATTCAAAGACTTAACTCCGCATTTGAAGTAATGAAAGAGGAAATGCGGATGGCAACAACCACTACAGAGATAAGAAAAAGGTGTCGAGCCTGCATTCGCAACAGAGGTTCTCATTTCGAGCAAAATTTGTAATTAAAGGATTAAATTATGAAAATAAATGATTACATTGATATGATTGTTTTATTGATAGTCTAAACAAAGGAAACAAAGATCAGAAAAAAGAAATCATTTGCACGTTCAGACGAGGGCAGATTTTATTAGATCTTTTGGTTCTGGTGCTATAAATTTAATTCCTAATTTTAGAGCAGATTTTTTTTTGATAACGTGTAGAAGTGTCATAAAACACAGAAGTAGTACCGTTAGGAAGATTATAAAATAGCAGAAGTGGTACCGTTAGAAATTTCGTTCACGTTCTAAAATGGTTTTAAATGAAAAAAAAATACTCAGAGAAATTGACCTCTCTGACGAAATCCTAACTTTTGAGGTATTTTTTTTTGTTTTTCAATAAAGTATCTTATACCGTTAGAAAGGTAATGAACTACAAAACTTTATAAAAGAAAACTAAATTCTCAATACCTGCTACTTTTTTTAAAATGAATATAGAAGTTGAATTTTATTCATACGTTAACTTTTAATTTTACAAAAAAACACATTTTTTCCAAATTTGTGGTGCAAATTGGAACCAAACGTGTTATTTTTATGAAGATGCATACGTTAGAGAATGCACCTGAAAAAAAAAATACTTTTATAATGAAAAATGCAAAAGTTACAGGGTTTTAATTGCAATATTTTGGGGATTTTTAGAAAAAAAGGACAAAAAATCATATCTCCATAGCCGTAACCCATTGGACCAGGGACTGATGATGGAAATGTAGCAAATGACCCCACCAGCCACCCAAAAAATTTTGTCGGTCCATGCGCCTAACACCCTGTCTATTAAGATTATATTATAGCGAAACAAACGGTTATTGCGATTATTTATTGCTTATTCTGTCCAGTTACGTCCCTTAAAACTCCGTTTCATTTAGTTCCGTTCTGTTTTCCGTCCACTAATATCAACGTTCACATCTGTTTTCCAGCCCAACAACTACCATTCCGTTTTCCATCACCTACTATATTCAAATCCGTTAAGCTGTAACGGATTTTACATCTTTGTTCGAGTTCTGGATGATAAAATATAATTTGAACTATTGACTCGAAGAAGAATAATAAGTATGAACAAGTAACAAAATTCCAAACAAGCAAACATCCTTCAACCTTTCGTATGATCAGTAGGATTGACTTTATTAGTGTTGTAAATTAAAGTGTGTTATACCACCCACCTTTTAACAAAGCTCTTACCGGTGAATCGCAAATAAATGCTCTGATTTTTACAGCAATAAGTACTTCAGATTTTTCTTGTGTATTTACTAATAATCCGCTCTCTAATTGTTGCATCTCTGTCACAAAAGGACTTAAAAATCCATCCAAGTCTGAGGGCTTATTCTGACCGCCATAAATTCCAATCACCAATGGCGAAATATGAGGCAATTCTGATATATTAAATAATATCGGCCAAAATTGTTGCTTAGAACTTTTGTATATTGGAAGTCCGTCAATATTAATATTCAGAGAAATATTATGCGGCACATTTGGGACATTTTCTAAAAAATTTCTTAATGGATCTATAAGACCATTGTGCCAGTAGTGTCCCGTATCCACTGAAGTGATATGTATCTTTTTGTTGTTGGTAAGCAATAATGTTCTAGGGTCAGAAGGTAAAACGTAGGGTATTCTTTTATTTAATATACCACACAGTCCTTTCAGCGCTGTATGTGAAATGTTAAACTCTAACGCCCATTCTGCAATATTATTACGCAACTCACAGTCTATGTCAATATTGTGGCAAAAAATTGTCTAAGTTTTCTGAAGCACTGCTGTCGTCTGAATCTATTTAGTGTACGGAACAAGTATTTTCTAAATCTCTCAATTCATTTTCCAAACACGGATTTTCAAATTCCAAATCGTGATTTTTCTCTGAGGTAATTATTTCACCTGCGGAACCACTTACTAAAATGCTCTTTCCCACTTCACTGCTTAAACAAGAGGTTCCTTGCTCAATATAATATTTGATTGACCCATTAACGATTGATACTTTCTTTTTACTTTCCTCTTGTATCCACCACTTTTTTTCAAGATTTTCCATTTATTCCAGTCCATTTTCGATAACCGTAAACTACTCACAGCAATTTACACAAAACAATCTGAGCAGTGTTATGAAATCAATTATACGACATTTTAGGCTTGTAATAGTCGTATAAATGCAACTTTTACAACATAATAGCAGAATAAGAGCAACGATGGTGCTTTTACTAGACTGAGTCAAGCTTGTCACAAGAAAGCTTTGTAATATGCTTTTACTCGACGAAATAGTAACATAAGCGTCGTATACTAGCGACTTATTCAGCAAAATCTTATATGACACTTTAGTCATAAAAGAATGCTGAGTAAACGTTTACTCAGCATCATTATGTGACCAAAATGCTGAATAACTAAAATGCTACATAAGATGTTTTTATACGACAAGTGCTGAATAATTTACACTTACTCGACTTTTGTAACACCGAAAAGCTGAATAAACTCAACCTTATATGACTAATTTGCTTGTTGGGTGTGACCTTTAAACGTTTATCTTTTAAAAGTTGTTTAACTGTCAAAAAGTCATAAAATGGTCATAAACGAGATTGATACACGATAATCATATATTTTTCGTCTATAGGACGAAGAGTTGTATAAAAATGTTCTATAAAGGTCACAGCTGCGACTGTTATAAGATGGTCATATAATTTGATCGTGTAAACGGTTTCTGGACAAAATTAAATGACTAAAGTACTATACGACTAAACGTTTCTATAAAATACTATAACACAACTTCTTGAAATTTGAGATATCATTAGATAACGTCTATATAACCAAATGTTATTTAATTTCAAAATTATAGGACAAATTTGCTAGTTGGGATGTGAACATGACAGAAGCACAATTTGGAACAAAAATTTCAAGATTTAGAACTGATAATGGTAAAGAATATGATAACACAGGATTCAAGAAATATTGTTCAGAAAAAGGTATTAAAATTGAATTTACCATTAGCTACTCACCTCAACAAAACGGTGTGTCAGAAAGGTTCAATCGGACTGCCGTGGAAAAGGCACGAACTTTGCTAGCAGATGCATCATTAGGAAAAGAACTGTGGGGAGAAGCTGTTTGCACAGCAACCTACATTATTAACAGGTTACCTACAATAAATAGCATAATACCTGCTGAATTATGGTATGAAAAACCCCCTATTTATAAGAAACTACAAGTTTTTGGTGCTGAAGCTCATGTTTATCAAATGAAAGCCCACCGAGAGAAAGGAAAATTTGAAGAGAAATCAAAGAAATATTACATGATCGGATACTGTGACAATGGATATAGATTATGGGATAATATGAAAAAGAAAATAATTAGAGCAAGAGATGTCATTTTTAACTACCAAGAAAATTAAGAAAAAGAACAAGAAAAAGGAAAATTAGAGACATTCCCAATACATTATTATGAAGACACTGAAAATACACAAGAAATTGAGGAAGAAAATACAGAACAGAAACAACTAGAAACAACAAATAAACAAGTTAATGAAAAACAAACTGAAGAAGCACAGAAAGAAATAGTACAGGAACAACAACAACCAAAAACAACGAAAGAAAAAAGATTAAGAAAACCACCCACCTGGATGAGTGACTATGAGGTATTTCACTCTGCACTATCCTGCATGGAGGAGCCAGGGACTCTGCAGGAGGCATTGAATTCCCCTGAGAGCAAACACTGGATAGAGGCAGTAGAGAGGGAGTCGGAATCTCATAAAAAACATAACACTTAGACGTTAGTAAAAAGACCAGAAGACAAGAAAGTGATAGACAGTAGATGGGTATTTAGGAAGAAAGAAGATGCTTATAAGGCTAGACTAGTTGCAAAAGGTTACCAGAGTAACGTTTTTGAAGAAACTTATTCACCAGTAGGAAGACTGACCACCTTAAGGTCATTGTTTGTGATTGCGAACAGACATAAATTAATAATAGAACAAATGGATGTTAAGACCGCTTTCCTCCATGGTATATTACAGGAGGAGATATATATGAACCTTCCAAAAGAAAAAGGTGATTTTGTGTGTAAGCTGAATCGCTCTATCTATAGGCTTAAACAAAGTCCACGTTGCTAGAATCAGGCATTCCATGAATTTATGTGCATTAAAGGTTTTAAGTGTTCTGACTATGAGAATTGTTTATATATCAATGAAAGACCAAGGTGAAAAACTGTTTCTATTTCTTTATGTGGACGATATTTCAATATTAAGTGACAGTGAAAATAAAATTAACAGTTTAAAGTGTGAATTAAATAAAAAGATTGAGATGGTAAGTTTAGGACCAGTGAAGAAGTTTTTAGGTATTCAGGTTGAAAGAGACTTTGAGAGAAAAGTGTTAAAATTACATCAAAAAGACTATACAAAAAGTGCTAAAAAAGTTCAATATGAATAATTGTAAAACTGTGGCTACACCCTGTGAAGCTAACCTGAAACTTAAAAAATCTGAAGAATACATCTGTAGCATGTCCTACCGTGAGTTAATTTGATGTATTATTTACTTGATGGTATGTACCCGTCCAGATTTTTATTTTTTTACTATAAGATGGGTTAACTTTTGATCACAATCTTGACCATAAAGGTCAAAGATGAGGTCGACGATGGAGCGAGTTAACCCAGTTAACCCGATGGATTTGTCATTTACTTGCAATTATTTTAGTAGATTCCAAAATAATGCTTCACATGAACATTTTATTATCTGAAAAAAGTACTTAGATATTTAAAGCTTACAGAAGATTGTACTCCAATTTCGTACAATGCGCGGCTGACTTAGACATGGTGACGTTTACGGGTCAATAACTAATATTGTGATGACGCTAATGACGTGAAACTTGGTATTTATACTAAATAGGTAATGCTTAATTAGTGTCACTTAAAGGTGCTTACACTCAAAATATTTCAGCCGCCCCTCGTATATCAGAGATGCCAATAATCCATTTGAATGCCTTGATTTTAAGGAAAAGTACAGGTTTCAGCAAGAATCTGTTTTTTTTATTGTGTCTCTCATACAAAACGATCTCCAAAAACAAGATAAAAGAGGCCTACCGATTGCTCCTGAAATAGCTGTTCTACTGACGTTGAGACTTTGTGCTACGACCTCATTTCAGGTAAGTAAAGAATCATAACATATAATCATGACAGTGTTTTATGTGAGATACACAACCTAATCCTTATACTATTTGTTATTTCAGACTGAGTGCAGCGACTTGTTAATGGTATCACAACCAACCGCGTCGAATATCATAACCAAAGTGTCTGAACTCGTCCAGCGTCCTAGCCAAACTCATCCGGCAATATATCAAGTTTCCTCAAGGAGCTGAAGCTATGGCAAACAGGGAAATGTTCCAAGAAATGGGGAGACATGGACGCTGGCCTGGTCTACCAGGAATAGACGGTGCTATAGATTGTGCCCATGTAAAGATAGTGTCCACTCCTAAATGTCAACAATACGATACAATATTCTTTATTGCACACATAGGATTACCGAACACATAGGATACCAACATCATGAGGCACACATAGGATTGCCAACATCATGAGACATATCGTAACAGAAAATTTTACTTTTCTATAAATGTTCAGGTACGTACTTACCTATGTGGGTAACATGTAGATCATTATACATATAACTTGATGACAAAACCAACTAAACATGAATTAATGTACAGGCAATCGTTGGCCCAAGAATTGAATTTTTGGATATTGTAGCCAGATGGGCATTGGGCAGGTAGCAAGCACGATTCAAGAATTTTTCAAATGTCTTCTGTGTACATGCAAAACATTTTAACTGGCAGACTAGTGGGTGACCATGGTTACCCTACTTTAACATTTATGTTAACCCCTGTAAGACCTACTCCAGAAGATGCACCAACAGTACGTTACAACAGAGCACAAATTAAAACCCGTAATATTGTAGAGAACATTTGGCATATGGAAAAGACGATTCCCATGTCTACAAAGGGGTTTGGGAAACAATCAGACTACGGTAAGCAATATTATAATAGCTTGTGCAGTGCTTCAGAACCTCTCTATTCACCTGAATGATGTTATAGAAGCCACTGACGAGCCTGTATCTACAGAAAAGGAAGCAAATACAGATCACATGAATGAATTACATGATACTGAATCTGGTTTCATACTTAGGAATTCAATTATTGCAAATAAATTTACATAGTTATCAATAATAGTAATATAAATCATAATTTTCCGTTAGAGTAAATAGCTATGTAGGTATTTAGACATAAAGTATTTTTAACAAAAAATTGAACCACCTTCAAAAAGGGTGAAGTAATTTTTTAAAGCTATGTTCACGAGTAAGTAGTGGTTACGGGTAAAACACTAAATAGGTGAATTCATAGTGGAATATGGTAAATAGAGGAAATTTTCTTTTGACGTCGGCGCCGAACAACCACTTGCATGGCATAACTATCTTAGTTTTTATACTGCCAAAAAGCTTGTGCGAATACTTATTTCATTAAATTAGGTCCTGTTCAAACAGGCGCCGATTTAAAAAAAAAAAAATTCCTCTCTATATTTACCATCTTCCGCTATGAATTCACCTATTTACTGTTTTACCCGTAACCACTACTTACTCGTGAACATAGCTTTAAAAAATTATTTCACCCTTTTTGAAGGCGGGTCAACTTTTTGTTAAAAATATTTTATTTTATTCTTTTTAAAGGTTATCATTTATCATTCATATAACTCCCTCGTAGATCCATACTAATATTATAAATGCGAAACTCTGTCTGTCTGTCTGTCCGTCTTTCACGCCTAAACTACTTAACCGATTTTGATGAAATTTGGTACAGAGATAGATTAGAGCCTGGGAAAGGATATAGGCTACATTTTATCCCACAGTTGGGCACGATATAACCTGCAGTCCACGCGGGTGGAGCCGCGGGCGGAAAGCTTGTTTATTATTAAGCACTAAATCACTCGAGATTAAAGAGCGATATAGTGATCAATTACTTTCACCCCACGGAAAGATATGAGGTGGTGATATTCATAACCAGTCGCAAGATGGCAAGAAGGATACGGGGTAGTACAATTCTCAAACCGATCGCCAGATGGCATGAAAGATATGGGTTGGTGGGTGATATTATCAACCGATTACCAGACAGCAGGGAAGATGTGTGGTGGTAATATACGCTACCGGTCACTAAACGGTAGATCCCCACAAAGGAGCCCCAAAAAACAACTTAAAAGTCTCAGGGAATTACTTCATTTTTGCTTCGTTTATATTGATGACCTATTATCATCCACATATATGACCATAAATTTGTTTTTTTTTAATTTATGACCTAAACTACTGAAGCGATTTCGATAAAAAAATTATGGGACCAATCTGGAAGTAGATGCTTCTGAACTAAAAAAAAAATTTTGAAATCGGTTTACAAATGACGGAGTTTTGAGGTAACAAACATTTTAAAAAAACACCCGAAATGAGAACCACCTCCTTTTTTTTGAAGTCGGTTAAAAAAGATGGTTATTGACAAATGTATACTTTTAATTCTTATAAAATAATTCTTATATAGTAATTCTTATTAAAAATTTCCTTCGTCAAAGTTGACCTGGCACAAAAATTGTTTATCAAGTTAGTTACACATCAATCATTTACATCCTATCCTACAAATTTTTAAATGCGAAAGTTTGTAAGAATGGATGTGTAGATGTTTGGATATTTGTTCCTATTTCACGCAAGATTTTGATGAAACTTTTCAGTAATATAGCTTAGACATCAGAATAATACATAGGTTACATAACATTCCCAAAAGTCCCACGGAGACGAAGTCCCGGGCGGAAAATCTAGTTATAATATAAGTGAAATGAAATGAAAATTTATTTATTTCTAGAAGTAATTTTTACATTTTCACTTGAGACCAGCCCAGTAAGCATTAATTTGCTTGTGTGGGTGTGCCGATGCGATAAGTATCGGCATGTACTGACTGACAGACTGCCGTTTTATTATACAGGGTGTTACGGAATTAATGGATAAACGTTAAGGGGATGATAGCTGAGATAATTTCCAACAACTAATTTGCCTAGTTTTCCAAAATCCCCCCGGGTCTAAAAAAACCATTTTTTTAATGTCTTTTTTGTCTTTTTTCTACTTTGAGTCAGTCTTTTTGATGTTGTGTCTACAAATGATAACATTTTTAAGATCTGATTTCTGTATATTAAAGCTGGATAGTTTACCAATGTTATTTAATACATTATTTGTACCTAGAAACTTTCAGGAATTTTAGAAAAAATAAAGATTCCCAAGTTTCTGTTTTTTGTTCGGAAAAACCAAAACTTTGAAAAATTCTCTTGTAAAAAAAATGTATGACACTACACTAGACCATTATTTTGAAAAGTTGTACATTTAATCTGCTTTCTAACGAGGTATAAAACTTTTGCCTGGGCATTAATTTCACAAAGTTGTTGCTATTTTCCGAAAAAACAGCGATAATTCATCAAACATGAAATTCTAACTAAGATGTTCTTTTACTTACAAAAAATAAGTATGAATTAGTTTGAGGTCATAAATGCATTAATTGGCCTTAATTTACTTTCTAAATTTCTGATTTACCTACTTTTTGAAGATATCAAGGATTTTTATTAATCGTAGTGAATGTCATTTTATACTTTTCAATGAAAGCAATTATTAAAATAAGCGATTGATAGGTGGTTCTAGTCGTTTCTTCATTTATTGCCGATGATTATTCTTGTACACAATAATGCCCTAAGCTAGTCACTTACGCATCAAGGTCATGACGCATTGCCGCACTATCGGTAGGAACAAAACACAGAGCAGGTAGGAGAAACGAATAACTAGTTTGATATGTGAGTATGAAAGAGATAGCGATAGCGAGCCTGATTCTTTTTTTCAACAGGCGGTTTTTACCTGCCCTCTCCCTTTACCCTCCGCTCTCCACTCAATGTTTTGTTTGTTGAATGATTGACGTCATTGACGACACGACAGTCCAGTCTGACGCAAGTGCTTAGTAAAAAAACAGCCACATAACAATCTATGAAGTTTGTACTAGAACTAATGATGGCTATCGCTGTCTCACTCTAACATCTACTCGACTTTTTCGCACGGAACGAGTCGCCTGCCAGCCATCTTGTTTGTTTTGTTTTCAGTTTGTTTTCTAGTGCCTTTTTATTTTATTTAAGCCTTATTTTGCAAATATTTTTTGTATAATTCTATGCAATCAGCATAATAAGTGTTTATGTAAGTGCGTGAGTAGTGCAATGCATTACAAAACGTGTGAAATATGTGGTACGAGATCTGGCCGGTCAGATGGCCGAAAGCGAATTTTTATGGCTAAATTTCCTCTAGACGAAGACAGGTAAGCATTAAATCTAATAATTGTTTCTTAATAGGCTATTACATAAAGAAAATTATGCAATTTAACCTGCTTTTGTCCTAAATCGGAGTGTTTTAGAAAATAACCTACTCCATCTACGTAGTGCTTGAGTTTTTCTTATCGACTATCGATATTTTTATTCTATGTTTAATTGTTTTTTGTGTAAACTTTATTTTTACTCACATAAGCCCTATTTTCGTTATCGATTAATTTATTTATTTAGCTGTATATTATTAATACTAACATCAACAATTCTAAGTGCAAATGCATTGCTAATTAAATAATGCTATACTTAAATATGTTTTAGGTGTAAGAAATGGGTAAAAGTGACTGGAAAAGAGGACTTGGTGTACGTACCGATAGAAAAACTACACCAACTGAAACACGTTTGTGGCAGACATTTTAAATTAAAGGATTTCCGAAAAAAGAAGACACGGTTAAGAAAAAGTGCTGTTCCATCTCTAGAACTTACCACAGTACCATTGGCAGATGAACTATTGGTTGGATTTCCACTTCACATAGCTAAAACTAAACAACATGGTATGATTCACTTTTGAGGCATAATATTTTCATCGAAACGACACTTTTCTAAATCCTACTTACTAATATTTAGTTAGTAGCTACCCGCGGCTTCGCCCGCGTGTCTAAGGGGAAGTGAAAAACGTGTTTTCCCGAGGGAATGTTTTTCTGGGATAAAAAGTAGCATATGTCACTCCCCAGACCTACAACTATCCCCATTAAAAAAATCATGTCAATCCATTGCTTGCTTTCGAGGTGAAAGAAGGACAAACAAAAACACTTTCACATTTATAATATTTGCAGATCTATCTATAATACTCGTATCTATGGAACACGACTATTGCTGCCCTAGGGTTGGTAAGTACCTACACCACAAGCAATTACAGTTTTATTTTAGTATGCGGTCATGTATTAAACTCAGTTTTTTATTATATTTTATTGCAGAGCCTTCAACATCAACTTCCGAATCCATACCAGGACCTTCTACATCAACTGACGAATCACTGCCGATAAAAAGAAAAAGGAGTTGTATTTCGGGTAATATTTATATTCGTTTTAAAGTTAACTATTTCTATCACTATAACCACTATATATCACCATTAAGCATTACAGAAACATTTGCAAATGAAAATTTACAAATGCAAATTGCAAATTATGAAAATTTGAATACCATTTAATGGTAGTCAAAAGGATGAAAAGTAGCTCAAGTGTTTTTTCCAAGGTTACGTAAATTAAAATTGCTTGTATAAAAATACTTACCTAAACGTTTTTCTACATCACCGGAACACGAAGACTGCTGAACCATTGCCAGTAGGTAGTTGAAAGTTCAACAAAAAGCAAAATATGCTTTAGCGTCGCTAAGGCTCTATGATATTTTCAAAAATTTATTTCTGAAAGACCTACTATTTTATAATTAGAAGTGTTATTTGTATTTGTCGGTAGCAAGAATATTATTTAATTCTTAAATATTTTTAAAATATATTGATTTGACAGTGCCTTCAACATCACCCCGGAGTCCAACTTGCGAATCCCTGCCAGGACCTTCCACGTCAACTGGCGAATCTCTCCAAACAAAAAGAAAAAGGAGTTGTATTTCAGGTAATATTTATATTACTTTTAAAGTTTACTATTTCTATCACTGTAGTAACATATTATTTCAATTCAGTTCAATATACATTATTGCTTAAAAACACGAAACATTACATTATCCATTACAGAAACACTTCCAGATGAAATAGCAGTCAAAAGGATGAGAAGTAGCTCAGGTAAAGTATTCAAAAGTTATTTAAATTTATTTTATAAAAATACTTGTCTAATATTTTTCTACATTACAGGACCTTCAACATCGACTGCTGGACCATTACCATTAGTAGAAAATTCAACAAAAAGCAAAATATGCTTCACCACCGGTAAGTTTGTACAAATATATACATTTTTATTATTCATAATATTCTAAATCTTACTGATACAAATTTGTTTATATTTTGCAGAACTATCTATAATATCTATGGAGCATGACTATTGCTGCCCTAGTGTTGGTAAGTACACCACACAGAACAGTTAAAATTTTATTTATAGCAATATTGTTGTTTTATGTTTCAATATTTTTAAAATGTATTGGTTTGACAGTGCCTTCAACATAGACTGTCGAATCTGTGCCAGTGCCCTTAACATCCCCCTGGAGTCCAACTTACCAATCCCTGCCAGGACCTTCAAAATAAAGTGGCGAATCATTATCAAAAAGAAAAAGGCGTCCTATTTCAGGTAATTTTGTTTTTCAATTTTTGTTGACTTTTTGTATGTATTCAGACTGATTACACACCCTTTTTTATATCACAGATAAACCAACTACAAAGGTAAAAATAGAATATACCCCTAGAAAAAGAAAACTATTAAATAAATTAAGAAAAAGTAAAGTTTTAAGTAAAGACCTAAAGAAAAAAGTTTTGGACATAGAAAAAATTTCTTCGCCTGTATTGAAGAGTCTTATAGAATCAAATGTAAAAAACGAAAAAAGGAAACCGAAAGGCCGTCGCTGGTCAAAATTAAATAAAAGCGTAGCTCTCGCTTTATACAAAAAGTCTCCTAAGGCCTACAGATATTTTAGCCAACTTTTGTCCATGCCAAGTGTAAGGACGTTACAAACAGTATTAGAAAAAATGAAAATGGAACCAGGCATTGATCGTTGTGTCCTAACGCATTTGAAATCCAAAGCTGAAAAATTAAAAGACGAAGATAAACTCTGTGTCCTTTTATTCGACGAGGTGGCATTAAAAAGGCGACTTATTTATAACTGTGGAACAGACAAAGTTGATGGCTATGAAGATTTGGGCGAAGAAGGAGGACGTTCAGAAAAAATTGCAGATCATGCTCTTGTAATTATGCTACAGGGCGTACATAAAAAAATTAAGCAACCAATCGCACATTATTTTGTAAAAGGAACGATTGCAACTGAAAAACTAGTGGTCATTATCAAAGCAGTTATTAGAGCTGTGACCGCAGCTGGTTACAACATTCTAGGTACTGTTTGTGACCAGGGACCTACTAATGTGGGTGGATTAAATTTACTGAAAAAGTTTAGTTGCATTCCTTTGAAGTCAAACTATTTTATTGTGGACAGTCAAATTTTTTTTTATTATATTTGATGTTCCCCATCTCTTCAAATCCATAAGGAACAATTTTCATCAAGCAGGCGAGTTACAAATTGGTGGCAAAACAGCAAAATGGCAACATCTAATTGACTTGGAAGAAAAGAATCGAACCACACTACACTTTAAAAAAATTACAAAATTGCATGTAAACCCTAAATATAAATCCAAAATGCGGGTAAAATTGGCTGCTCAGATATTCAGTAATACGGTGGCCGCAGTTCTAAAATTACAGTCCGAAAGTTTGTTTGTCAAGTAAGTAAAGTTTGTAAGTTTGTTTGGTTTGTTGTTTATTTGGAGTGTTTTGGAGTGTTAAATTATGTGTACAATTAAGTGTTAATTAAGTGTTAAATTATGTGAAAGGTTTTGTGATGTTGTACTTACCTTTAATTAATATTAATTAGTTACCTTTAATCGGGTATAAGTTACTAATGTAAGTGGTTATATTGTTTTTAATTATGTAGTAACTGTTGGTTAGTCTAATAAATAAATTAAAAAATTAAAAAACACTAGAATTTTTTTTTGAGTTTGGTAAGGAAAGCAGACAAAGATTTTGTAGAGCGAGATTGCGATACATTTTTTAAAACAATAATTAAGAAAGCAAAGCAGAGAACAAATCCAAAAATAATGTCAGCTATATGACATAGTGCCAAAAAAATTACTCCTGCACCCTCCCTTCAAAATAAAGAACCAGGACCTTCGTAAGAAAATAATAATGGAAAAAGAGAACGAGCAGTGAACGAATAACAACAAGAAAACGTTAATGAAGAAAGAGAACAAGTAGCAATTGAAGAACCACCAGAGAACATCAATGAAGAAAGGGAACAAGCAGCAAACGAAGGAGAACATGAAAATCGAGACGAAGACCAAGCAGGTGAAGAGAGAGCAGCTGTAAAAAGTGTCAGTGTAGAACACGAAGATTAGGCAGTTGCTAAGAAAACGAATTACCTTACTCTTGGATTGATTCGTAAATAATGTTTGTTTTGTTTTTATTTTTGATAATGCTTTAGAATATTAAAAATACCTTGTGTGGTGATGCTTTTAAGTAAATACTAACAGTGTTATGTAAAATGAAAAAAAAAAACAGAGTCGTCAGTGACATTTCCAACCTGCAATTTCGTGGTATTTTCAAAATTACTAGTGGATATTTTCGATTTGCAGAGTTAATAAAAGTTGATAAAACCATAAAAATGAGCGACATAACGAATTAAATAAATAAAACGAAGAGGCAAAGAAGTAAAAATTGGATGGAGAAAGATAAGGTTAGTGCAATTTTATCACAAATCTTCTTTGTTAGTAACCTTGTTTTTACCGACGAAATAATGTTCTATATTTTATTTATGCAGCATTTATTGACGGATTTGGTGAGAGAACGGGTGTCCATTATTGAAAACAAAAATACGGACACAAACACCAACACGAAAAAGGTGGAAGCATGGGCGGATTTACTAAACAGGTACATATTAGCTATCTACCGAAACTTGAGAAACTAGTAAGACTGTAACCAGCAATGCTATGGTTTAGTTACATGATAATTTGTATCTTACTGGTTGGTACGACAGAGCTGTTTTAGTTCCTCTTCTGTGATGCATGATTTTTTACATAGATGCAGTTTCTAGTGGTAATCTTTTGTCTGTTCTGTACGCAATCGGAATCACATAAAGAAACTCCATACAAGGGTTAGAGGGTCTTGAGAGAGGGTCACATTTTCAATACTAATGTAAATTATTATTATTTATTTCCAGTTTTAACTGCATCTGCAAAGGGGGCACCCGCACCCTTACACAACTTAAATCTCAGTAGAGTATTATAAAAATGTCTAAAAAAAAGCTGAGGAAAGAAAATATATTCTGCAAACTGGTGGCGGTCCTCCACCACCTCCACCAGCGAACCCTGAAAATAGCAATGACATTTATTCTTGGGTCCCACAAGAATTTCTCATTGATACAAATGAATTTGATTCTGATCAAATAAATCAGGTAAATATTCCTTTAAATTTAAATATCTACAATACAATACAATATACTTCATTTACACACAAAGACATACAGCACAATCAACAGAAAATAAAACATAGTGTACTACAAGGCGGCCTTATTGCTAGGTAGGTCTAGGCAACCTTTGTTGTTTTACGTTTGTTGTGTATTGATTGTGTTCCTATTTTTTATAAATAGATGTACTTAAGCCAATAGATTTTTTTTATTGAAAAGTACAAAATATTTTTCATTATGTAGTAAAAATGATGTATACCTTTGCTTGTAGATCAAAGTTGGAAAGCCATCACAAAATGAAAATGAAGTGAATGAGATGTTTAAGAAGGTAATGCCAATACTACTTATTCAAATTAGTTTTTAAAATTATTAAGATGTATAATTAATCATTTCTAAAAATTTTCAGGACGCAAGTAATGAGATACACGAATATGAAGTAACCATAGTGGACAAGACGCTAGATGTTGTAGGTGCCTTAAAGGCAATGTGAATGATGCTTTTTGATTTTTCCTAAGTTTTTTAATGCTTTTTGATTATTCTAGGTTACAGAGGAGGACACGGAGACACCACTTCAGGAGATCCAAAATATAAAAGTATGAGGAGAGCTATAAAACCAAAAATAATATTGCTAGATGGATGAATTTAAGTTAAATAAGAATACAATAAAACCATCAATTCAAATTATTTTTATGTTAATATTTCAATACACCTAACTACCATACCCTGTTCATAACGATTTGTTTATTGTTGCAAGTTGTTTCCACTAATACAACAAACTTTAAGAAAAGACCTGATAAAAAAACTTAAAAAAACTTATGAAAATGAGAGCAAGGTAAATGCAACTACCTCAGAAGTTAAATCAATTGAAAAAAAAGTATCAAATGTTCATAAGATTATAAGTTTCCTTTTTTGCATTTCAGGCCTCAAAATATGCAGCAAGTATAGCCAAAACTGAGATTGAGTGCCGGAAGGAGATTCATCAAATCCAAATGGAAAACGAAAACAGAAGAGCACGAAACTTGGACATAGAAGAAACACTGTTAAAAGCAAAAATTGCTTTATGTAACCAAAAATCTTGGAATGCTTCAAAAATAATATAATTATTTAAAAAATCCGAAAAGTATTATTATTTTTATTTAAAAATATTTATTCATAAAAGGAATTCGTTAAATAATTGTAATTATATGCTAATTAACTAAAATGCCTATCAACAAATGATTGTATTTGTAAGACACCATCATTTGTACCTCTTCCTCTGATTTCATTAACTTGAGCTTCAGAATCCATAATTATATTTTCTCCATCATAATCTGAAAAGAAAATAATTATATTAAAAAATTCTGATTATAAAGTTCTGAAACTTTGTTTTAGCTTATCACAAACTACTGGATGGAGCTGTTAATTTGTTTAAAAAAATAAGTTGTTTGAAAATTACCTGGCACTGTGTCCCCATGTCCTATTGCAATATTGTGCAATACTGCAAGCGCCACAATTGTGGGTTAAACATTGTGCATGTGTACTGTGACCCCATGCAACAAACATTAGAACCGTTGCTTCCACACACCAAAGCAACGCTCAATACAGTTGCGAGTAGCAATATGTGCCCTGTTATATTTTTCTTCACGTTCATTTTGTGGTCTGAAAATTACCTGGCACTGTGTCCCCATGTCCTATTGCAATATTGTGCAATACTGCAAGCGCCACAATTGTGGGTTAAACATTGTGCATGTGTACTGTGACCCCATGCAACAAACATTAGAACCGTTGCTTCCACACACCAAAGCAACGCTCAATACAGTTGCGAGTAGCAATATGTGCCCTGTTATATTTTTCTTCACTTTCATTTTGTGGTCTGCGTAATGGTGTGAATAAATATGGCACTAATCGGTACCCCGAGTCTCCTAAGAGTCTTCCTCTAAACTCTCCTCGCTCACAGCGTTCTTTCAGTACAGACTCATTAAATATTCTAGAGTCATGTTTGCTGCCTCTCCAACTGGCAATAATATCCCTGATGCGTAGTCTGGCATCACAAGTTGCCTGCATAAAAAAATAAATATTTAATAAGTTTTGAATGGAAAGAAGTGAATACAGTAGTACCTACCATTAGTGAAGTACGAGTAACTACTGATGTGAAATTACCTGCACATTTAAAAAATAATATCCTTTTCTGTTGATGTAGTATTGAGCTGTTTCAGCACCACATTTTTTTTATATGGGTACAGTCAATATAGCCGATAACAGTTGGGAAGTTACTTATCTCAAAAAAATCCCGCATAGCCATTTCTTCTTCAGCTAGGGACTGTGGCATTTTTATACAGGGTGTCTGGTGGCAGATTTATGTTTATAAATACGATTATTTCAAAAAGTAATAAACGGTGCGGGGGGAGGGTGGTGTCCTTGGAATCAGCGTTCGTGCCGATTTCTTAGTCACGATGATGTCGCAGTGGTCGAGTGAGCATCGCGAGTTCGGCGTCGAGGCATTTTTCAAAAGTAACGATTCGTACGAAATTGCTCATCGACAATTTTGTTCACACTTCAATATTCGACGAAAAAGTGATGGACCGAGTGTGAATTTAATTCGTTCCTGGGTGCAGAGATTCCGTGCATCTGCTTCGGTTATGAACACCCCACGGCCAGGGCCCAGTCGATCTTCTAGGACTCCCGAAAACATTCGAATGGTTGAAGAGTTTACGTAAAAATCCACGACTTTCGATACGGAAAAGGGCAGCCTCGCTGGGACTTCTAAGAGCGATTGTCCATGAAATTTAAAAAAAGGATCTAAAGTTTCACCATACAAAATTCAAATCGTCCAAGAACTGAAAGAAAGTGACTTTGTTTCACGCAAAAAAAAATTGTGAAATGATGCTGGAAAGTTTTCGAAATGTGGATTCCATTTTTTGGAGCGACGATGCTCATTTTAATTTAAACGGGCACGTTAACAAACAAAACTGCCATTACTGGTCTTCAAGATCCCATAACTCTCGACTGAAACACCAAAAACCATTGCATTGCCCCAGGGTAACTGTTTGGTGCGCATTATCCACGAATGGGATAATTGGACCGTTTTTTTTCGAAAATGCTCGGGGCCAGGCGTCAAATGTCAATAGCGAAAATTATCGGCGCATGATTACGGATTTCTTTTTGCCGAATCAGCGAGCTCACCCATCGTTCTCATCGCACAAGTGGTTCCAAGAGAATAGTGCAACCGCACACACGGCTAGAGCTTCGATGACTTTGCTTCGGAAAGCTTTCCCTCAAAAACTGATCAGTCGCTTTGGGGACATCCCGTGGCCACCCAGGTCCCCGATGGATTTTTTTTTGATGGGGCTACCTCAAAGAGAGAGTTTACATTAACAATCCCCGAACGCTAGTGAACCTGTAAGAAAACATTCGTCGAGAAATCAGCGCAATTGAACAAAGTTTACTGTAGCGTGTGGCGCGGAACACAAGGCTCCAGTTTGAACAGTGTGTGCAACTCGACGGAAGACATTTGGATGACGTGATTTAAAAAAAATTAAATTCGCATTATTATTCTATTGAATAACTTTGAAAACATAAATCTGCTGCCAGACACCCTGTATATGGAGCTGAGTGACGAGCAATCGCGCGAGCTACCCTGGCACATATACGGCTAACTGTTGAGACAGCCATGCAGGTCTCCCCCATCGTCTTGGACCTGAAGAAAATATAGGGTGTCCCAGTAAGAGTGCACTTTTTAAATTTTGAATAACTTTTTTTTGTGCAAGTGGCAACGCTGAAATTTTACAGCTGTTACCCATGTTTATTCCGATTATTAAAAATGGAGCGCTTTACGAAACAACAACGCGTTATAATTGTGAAAACTCATTACAAAAATGGGACCATATAGACCGCTCGCAAACTTCGGCAAATTTTCAGTCGAGCAAGTGCACGTAATTTGTCAAGAATTCGAAGAATGGTCAACAAAAGCTCAAACCGGCAGACCATGGAAAGCACCGGCAATGCGTTCAATAGGTGATGGAGCGAAGTGAAGTCGATGCCAATTTTTCGAAAAAGTTATCTTCTCCGATGAAGCGTATTTCCATCTGAATGGCTACGTGAAAACACAAAATTGACGAATTTAGGGCTCAGATAATTTTTATGCAATCCAAGAGAAACAAATTCACCCACAACGAGCAACTGTCTGATGCGAATGTTGGTCATCTTTGAGATATTTGTAAAAAAATCATGTAAAATTTCATGAAAATAGGAATGGCCTGTTAACCAGGGACTTGTATCGATATCCGAAATATACCGGTAATTTTGCGCTAGTATCGATAATGGTATCGATACTCGGTCTAATTATCGATACTTAGTATTACTACCTTTCACTACCGGTATAAAGGTAGTGATATTTTTATCGATAGACAATACTGATATTCGCAACGCGACGTTGCCAGCACGTATACCGGTATTAAGTATGATATTTTTACTTATACTTGATATAGATAGTTACAGTGCGACGTTGCCAGCTCGCACCGCACGGGCCCGTATCGCGGCGCGCGGGCCGGCAATATTTTGTTTGTTATTGCGTGAATTGCGTGGCCGAGTTGCAGCGAGAAAGTAAACAAACGTTGTTAAAATTGTTAAAAATATATCAATTGATAGTTTACAAACATTTTATTGTGGAAAAATTAAAATCGAAATGCCTCGTGTGCAACAAAGATTTGAATGTAAGTACCTACCTAATTAAAAATGTAAATATCATACATAGAAATAGTAGCATGGCTTACTTAATACCTACAAGATGTAATAAATTATTCTTTTAGCTAAAAAAGTGTAAGTTGTAGGTACGACAGCACATCAGTTTTATCCACTCATACGAGTACCTTGACCTTGAGCTGGCCTTTACTGCCCTCGTACCTAATAGTAGCGTACCATCGGAAGCACATCAGGTTAAGTAGTTTCGTAGTGCAACTATTTAACCTGATGTGCTTCCGATGGTACAGTCAAGAGGACATCACTACCAGATTAAGCTGAGCTCATGCAATACAGGGCCGGTCCAAAGCCCAAAGTGTCAAGCTTGACGTGCTCTTAACTGTACCTATAATCATTTGTTTGTCCGCTAAACTTCAAAATAAATTTCACATTGTTAACAGCAGTCACTACGCATTGTTTGTTTCATTAAAAATCCGTAGTGAAAAACTGCTCGTCTCATAGAGAACCGATTTTGTCTATTGGACAAAAAATTGAAAATAACATATCATATCACAAAAGGGATAAATAATTTTAATTTTTTTTACAAGAATTCGGTTTTAGGGTTCCGTACCCAAAGGGTACATGATCATTATTAAGGGTAATTAAATTAAATATCTTGTACATAACTTTTTTTTATTACAGAGTATTCACAGCTCAAATCTATTAAAACATTTAAAACTCCACAAAACGGAATACGAAGAAGTGGTATCACTTAATAAATTAGGAAATGAGGAAGCCAAGATGTCCCCTAATTCGGAATTTTTTACAAGAAATTGTGTCAATCTCGTGGCTGTCCATGGCCGTCCTTTAGCCCTACTGGACGATGAAGCATTCAAAAATATAGTATCAAAAATACCCGACTGCAGTGCAATTTCGTCACAACATATTAGAACCGAAATAGTAGAAACCGCTGGTAGGTTACGCCTTGATATGGCCAAAGAACTACAAAACAAAATGGTTTGTATCAAAATTGACATAGCTTCCCTGGCTTTGAGAAGTTTCATGGGTGTTAATGTCCAATATATAGAAGATGGGTCCATTGTTTTAAAAAAATTAGCTATGGTAGAGCTGTTCGAAAGACATACCTCTGAACATCTGAGAGATCAAATTATGCTTGTATTACAAAGATTCAGAATCAGCTTGGATAACATTTTTAGTTTCACGACTGATAATGGGGCAAATATGCTAAAAATATGTAGACTGTTAAACGAGAGATCCCACATTCAAAATTTGAGAGTTAGTTATGATGGTAGAAGTCCAAACGTTAGAGTTCAAAATGATTTGTCAATAGAAGATGATTTCGTGATGGAGGAACAAAGTACAGACGGTACTGAAGATTTTGACAGTCTCGTTGATTCAGATTCTGACTTTGAATATGACGCTGATACTGGATTCGAGACGGAGGTTATGGATGCGGATAGAGAAGCCCAATACACTGAAACAATTACGTCCTCATTGTCTATACATTTTTATGAAAACACGACCCAGCAGAGAAATTTAGCTGTAGTCAGATGCGCAGCACATACTTTGCAGTTGTGTGTTCTAAACGTTTGTGACAATACTGAAATCAAAAAAGTCATAAATGATGCTAGAAAAGTGGTAAAGCAGTTGCGGACTCAAACACATGCCACTGCAATAGCCAAATCAGGACAGAATCAAGCCATTCTTGACTGTCCTACAAGATGGAATTCAACAGTAGATATTATAGAGAGATTGTTAAAATTAAAAGAATATTGCAATAGTGCCGGCAACTCTAATTTAATCTTAACAGAAATGACATGGAATATACTACAGGATTATTTGAATTCGCTAATGCCTGCCAAAGACCTGTTAAAAAATCTGCAACATGAACAGTTGACAATGGGAGAATTTTATTTACAGTGGTTGCTGTGCAAAATTAAATTAAAAAATATTAACACACAAGTAAGCACATTGATGATCAATTGCATGGAGGATAGGGAACCCAACTTGTTAAACAACGATGCTTTTCTATGTGCCATTTTTCTGGACGGGAGAGTGAATTCAACATTGTCCGTAGATCAGCGAGATACCTCAAAGATGAAGCTATTAGAACTACGCTAAATATAAACAACGATAAAGAAAATGTACCGGATAATTCTTCCTCGAGTTCGCAGTCTTTGTCCCAAACAGACGCAAACATCGCAAGAGTTGAGTTGGAAGAATTTCTAAGTGTGAAATATGTTGAGTCTCAAAGTAATATAGATACTCTTATAAGACGTAGAAATTATGATATGGAGTCGCGAACTGGTAGATTTACAAATATAAACGAAGAATTGATGGCGTTTTTAAATGAGCCTCTTCTGAATACAACTGAAAACATATTAAAATACTGGGAAATTAACAAAAACAAATACTGTCGGCTTTATAAGATAGCTTCTATTATTTTAGCTACGCCAGCCACTCAAGTCAGTGTGGAACGATTTTTCTCTTCTTTGAAATTTGTGGTTTCGAAATATCGTTTTAATTTGAAACCCAGTTTGATTGAAGACATCATTCTTATTTGGAACAACAAACTATACAAAAAGAATAAATAGTATTAGTACGTACAGTCAACAGCACATCAGGTTACCACAGACTGTCAAATTTCCCCAATGCAAAGTAAACTTTAATGATTGGAGATAAAATTAAAATCGGTTAAAGAATTTTGACAGTTTGGATTACATGATGTGCCGTTGATGTTTCAACGTTATACGCCGGATTGAAACTATATTAAATGCTCAAACTGCTTTGAAAAATTGTTTTAAAAAACCTATTTCCGCAAACCTAATCAGGTCAGTAATAGATGAAACCATTTTAAAATTAACTGCCTTATTCATAAACATTTACTAAAGTTAAGCAATGCTTAAAACTGATATTTTCACTCTCTGTCTTGTTGACATATAGAAGGATAGCATGATATTTAAATACTGCTTAACTTTAGTCAACGTTTATGAATAAGGCAGTAAAAGCTTTTGATCTGATTAGGTTTGCTGAAATTGGTTTGTTAAAACAATTTCTCAAAGCAGTTTGAGCATTTAATATAGTTTTAGTCCGGCGTATAACGTTGAAACATTTTGTATGAAAATGAGACCTCAGCAACCGCCTCAGCTGTAAATATCTGATTAAAAAATTCAAAATCGTAAAAAATAGAGATAATGCTCCTAGAAAGGAGCAGTTAGTGTAGTTTCATAGTTATTAAAGTATTTTCATATATTTGTGATATGCACCTACCACGTACATCTCCCAATCACCCTAAGGTAGACTGGTAGATAATGCCATTAGGCATTAAGTCCGCCCATGTACCTTTAGTGCATTAAGTTAAAAAAAAAATATGTTTAGTACGGCTTGTTAGCTTAAAATATAGTCCCATCTGGAAGAAAGCACGAAACTTCGCATACATGTAGCTTTAGTGAATATGTTTCAATATTGAAACAGAAAAAGGCTGACCAATGTTTGTTTCCCACCCCTTTTTATCTCTCTAATTCTGGTTTTCTTCATTTCGTACAAAAAATATTAAGCTCACCGTTATAAATTTGGTATCGTGTTGTAGGTAATTTATCGACAATAATTTGGTTCCTAGAAGGTAAACTTCTAAGTCCTATCGTTTTTGTACAAAATGAAGAAAACCAGAATTAGGGAGATAAAAGGGGGTGGGAGGGGGGGAAACAAACATTGGTCAGCCTGTTTCTGTTCCAATATTGAAGCACATACACTAAAGCTACATGTACGCGAAGTTTCGTGCTTTTTTCCAGATTGGACTATAGAAAATTAATTTAATTGCTAACAAGCCGTACTAGTTCGATAGTTTATATTTTATTTGACAGTTATCGATCTAAATAAACAATGTAATGGGTGATAGGTTAATTGGGTGATTCCTCGAGGACTATCGGCACGGCAGTGTAATTGACAATTTGGTCATTTTTTTGGTGGCCGCAACGCAAGTTCTGTTGTTTTCTATTGTAAAAGGAGCAAGTACTTAATGTTTCTTGCAGTAAATTATAGACTAGTAATCATTAATTACATTGTTGTGTACTATAAATCAGAAGCAAGTAAGTTCTTAGGCCCGTATTCAAGAAGGAGACCTATGTCTTGATCTATACTTGAGTATTGATTATCTCTTTCTCTCACTGTCAAAATGACAAAGACGACTGCTACTCAAGTATAGATCAAGACTTGAGTCTCCTTCTTGAAGATGGGCCTTAATGTTACTTATCGTAAATCAGTAATAGTTGATTAGATTGTTGTTGTTTACTTTGATTAGGTTGTTGTTTACTTTATAACTTGATACATTTCATAACTTAATACTACATACATTTCATAATGTATTCAAAATTCTGAACAGGAATCGTTTATAGAACACGTAGGTATCTATAATTCAAGCATTTTTTTTTCAATAACTGTAGTTCCCCATTTTCTTATAGGTAGTTACGTGGATGGACAATATACGCGAAGGACTCTGAATCAAAAAATTTTGATTCAGAATTTTGAACACAACTAGAAGGTTCTTTATCAAGTTGTATAACGGAAACAAGTGTAAGAAATTTGAAATGAATAATAGGTTATTTATGAGATTGTTGATTAATATACCTATATGCATAACAAAAGCAAGTAAGTACAGGTGACTATAATAAATATGAACAATTAATTATTTACCGCTTTTATTTACTTTTACTTTTTACTTATACCTACAATACACACATAATGAAATGAACAGAAATAAAAAAATATGTTATGAAGTTATTTTCCATCATCATCAGTCTAACTTATAATCACGAGAATGATCATCTGTGTCTACAACTTCCTGTAAAAATTTCATTATTTGTATATAACATTTCAATCGAACACACGGATTTATGTATTTAAATTGTTGATTGATTAATTCCGAAAACGCTTTATTTCTTTTATCATCTTGATGTTTTGCACATTCAGTACACGTCTTCTTTACTTTGCGCTCCTCTGCTTTGTCCTTAAATTTTGTTGAAAGGTTACGACGCCCAGCTATCAAGGATGGTGACAGATGTTCATCGTCACATTGGGTCTCCGTTTCTCCAAACACTAATGGTGAACGGTCTCGGTTATTAACTAAAAATATAATTGCATATTAATATCGATCATCCCTTACCGAATATATCGCGGTCACCTGTCCTGTCATACAAGCACAAACTAAAATCAATGACCCGAGAACAAACACACCTGCTTTTTACACAAATGTTTGCCCCGGCTGGGATTCGAACCCAAAACCCAGATAAAGAGGCAGCCGTCGCTACCGCTAGACCAAAACGGCCGTCAATACTAAAATACTACTCTAAATTGGTGTACTCTCAGTCAGCAGCACATTAGGCTATACATATTGAACTTGACGTCATCCTTATGCCGCTTGGAATAGAGCCGGCTTTCCTAGTGCAAATGGGTAACCTGAGTTGCTGCCGTATGTACCTCAGGCTGGCTGGACAAATCTTCAAAATAGTCCATTTTTTCATTTAAATTCCTCCGAGCATTAGTTACTATATCTCTTCCCACTTACCGTGAATAACACCCAGACCTACCTACTAAAAAGAGTAGGTATCTGCATGTAAATAATCAATAATAAAAAAGGTACATCTAAAAGTAAATTGCTACTGTGAATAAATTCTTATAAGGCAATTAACGAAAAACTTACCTTTATTCAAAAACTTACCTTGCGATTGACGAGGCGTAACTATCAATATAATAATCGAGCCCGCCCGAAGGCAAATGGAGTACTTGGCCAAATGGCAACTCGAAGCAGAGAGAGGGGGCAATACAAAAGTATATTGCGATATCGGTAATATATCGGTATTTTGGTATCGGTACCGATATCAATAAAGTCGCTTCAAAGTATCAGTATGATGATACTGAAAAAATATATCGGTATCAATATCGATAATTCGATACCAAAATATCGATACCTATATCGGTATTTTGGTATCGATACAAAAATTTTACTGGTATTAAGTCCCTGCTGTTAACAGAGCCGTGGAGGATATTTGCCGGATATTTTATTCCATACTTAATCAGAACTGTTTTTTTTTACAATCCCATAAAAATATTACAACTCTTTCATAAAATTCGTGTTTTTATTTTAAAATTAGAAAGTGCACTCTTACTGAATAACGTTTTCAGAGAATATCCTTATAGCAAGCTTACGAGTATAAACCTATTTTAACTTTTTATGAATAAGACTGTTACAGTACCAGGTCATTTATAAGTCGCATCGTGCTTTAGTAAGAGATAATGGGCTAGCTTCGGCTTCTTAGAGCGCCGTCCCTGTAACTCTTGGTTTCGTGTTTCATGTGACAGAGATGACACTCTATTAGCCGACTATCTATTTCTAAAGCACGATGAGACTTATAAATGGCCTGGTACTGTACATGTATAAGTAAAGCCATCATTTTATACTGCCATTTTAATTAGAAAGGCGATAACTACATTTGAACATGTCAAGCCGGCTTTTGTCAATGGGATTGTAGGGTTTTGGACCCACTAAATAATACCGGGGTCAACGTTCCCGCGCGGTTTTAAACTTGCCGCGCGTCCGCTTCCAATGAGCGTGAACTTAGATATCGTAATGTGGGTTCCAAACAATACTGCAGTATTTTAGTATTTTAAAACGCTTACCCGCGTGAGGAATATTCACAAATTATTTTTAGGGAAAGAAAAATATTCGGCGCGAATGGGACTTGAACATCCTGGGGTCGTGGGTTCAAGTCCCATTCGCGCCGAATATTTTTCTTTCCCTAAAAATAATTTGTGAATACTGCAGTACTCTAGGCCTGACCTAACTAGGGTGTTAAATAGATTAATTTTAGTAGATGGGTTTCTAAAACTTTTGCTATTACGTAACATGAATCCGAGCATTCTAAATGCCTTATTTACGATTTTATCAACGTGAGAGTTGAAGCGCAATTTGTTGTCAATGAGTATCCCTGTAACTGTAAGTGATTTATCACTTACAGTTTCGACCTCTTTAAGAACTGCGCCATTAATATCATAAGACCGGGAGGTAGCGGACCGCTTCCGAGAAAAAGACACTACAAGGCATTTGTCCGCATTAAGGCTCATCCCATTCTCATTGCACCATCCAACTAGACGATTAAGATCAGCTTGAACGAATTCAACGTCCTCTTGTGTATTCACAACCCTGAATAATTTCAGGTCATCCGCAAAAAGCTTACACTTGCAATTTATAAAACAACTACTGATATCGTTTATGAATATGTTGAATAAAATCGGTCCAAGATGTGAATAGAGATAAAACTGGGTGGCTATCAGAAGCGAAACCATTTACAACCACACGAGTAGTCCTGCTGGACAAGTAAGATTCCAGCCACATCAAAATACTACCAGATACACCATTAATGGATAGTTTATCTAACAGCACTTTGTGTAACACCCGATCAAAAGCTTTGCTAAAATCTGTAATATGACATCCACAGAACAGCGTGAATCTACAGTCGAACAGATTTCGTCAACAAAATCGACCAGGTTGCTAGCTGTAGATCTACCTTTAACAAATCCGTGCTGGTTTGGATAAATCAGCTGCTTTAAGTGTTTTGATATTATTGGACACAAGAACTTCTCGAACACTTTACCAAAAACTGGTAAAATTGAGATCGGTCTGTAATTGGTGATGCTGGAATCATCGCCTGCCTTAAAGAGAGGCACTACCAATGCTTCCTTCCATTAAGAAGGGAAAACGCCGTCGACAAGGGACTTGTTGAAGATTAGGGAAAGTGGTAAGGCTAAAGCTTTGGCGCTTCGTGCTGCAAATACTGACGGGACGCCGTCGCTACCTGCACCCTCAAATTGGTTTATGTTTTTTAAAACCCAATATACATCATGCACTGAAAACGTGACAGAACTCAAGAAGTTGCTGGTCATGTACTGCCTAGAACTTGTTGGGATTGAATTTGTAACCACGTCGCGGTTATATACAGAAGAAAAGTGCTTGGCAAATAGATTGCCAATAGAGGGGCTATTAGTTGCTGTCTGACCCTGAAGTGTCATTTGAGCTGGATATGTACTTGTTTTTTGTTCTGCTTTATGAATGACCAGAAAAGCTTCGGATTATATCTCATACTAGCTTCTAGCCGCTTGATGTAAAGACTGTAGCATTTATTTTGGAGATTGTAACATCTAGCCCGGAGTAATTTAAAGGATATTACATCACGGGGGTTTCTTTTAAATTTGCGAATTTTTTCGTGATACTTATGCTTCTCTCGCAGAAGCTTTATTAGAACATTTGAAAACCAAACGGGATGTTTACTCTTCGCGGTTTTTGTTTAGGAACGTTCTTTTGAATAACTTCACGTAACAATGTATAAAAGACTGAAACCATATCGTCTACGCCCGAACACGACGCAAAGCATTTATTCCAGTTAATATCATTAAGATCGCGTGTGATATTTTCGTAGTCTGCTTTAAAGAAACAATACTTCTAAACACTGTCATTGACCTGCAGCGCTCAACTGACGTCATTGGGAAGTATATAAATGAAAATGAGAGGTGGGTGGTAATCTATAACATTAGACAAAGGATCAATGCACCTTTCAACATTCGATATTTGAGACTGAGAAAGAATCAAATCCAGAATTTTGGTCTGATGGTTCACTACGTAATTATATTGTTTGAGGTCGTTGAATGAGCTAAAATCGAGCAATTTACTAGCTAAGGGACTATTATTAATATTGGTAGATGTTGGAATGCAATACGTCATAGAAGGGCATTTTTGCCAATTAATCGAGCTAGAATTAAAGTCACCCGCCAGCAAAACATTTGGAGGAAGATCCTCAAGGACACGATTTGTATTCTCAATGAAGTGTTCAAGAACGTGATTTTGCAGTGAAGATGGTAAGTACACACAACATGCGTAGATATCTTTATATGAATTAATGCTGTCCGCTACTTGAATTGTAACCCAGACATCTTGGCACTTTGACTCAAAATTACTCATGAGCCTAGAATTAAAGCGCTTGGAGACAGCAATGAGAGCCCCACCATGATCTTGTCTGGGATTAAAGCCACTTGTTTCACGATCGCGTCTGTAGACGTTGTATCGGCTATCAAACAGCTCTGAATCGTAAACACTTGAGTTGAGGAGGGTTTCAGTAAGAAAAAATACATCATAAATTGTTACAAATAATTTTGTTGTACAAATCTATCGTTTTAGTGCATAAACCTTGAACATTCTGATAATAACAATTTAACCGCAAATTTAATCGGATGTTTTTTAATTTCAATTGCCTCACGTACTATCCGTGGATAGTAGTGGCGTTCATTGGAGAGGAGGGCGAAACATCTAGAGGTTAGGCGGCAGCCAGCATACTTGCCATATGTGAAAGGGATAACGGATAAAATTGGAACAGTATTAAAGAAACTCTCCATTAAGACTGTATATACGCTATTGTCCAAAGTAGCAAATCATTTACGAACACCAAAAGATGTTATTCCGTATCTGAAACCAGGTGTATACAAAATTCAATGTAGTTGTGGAAGTTCCTATATAGGCCAAACTAAACGTAGTGTAAGTGAAAGGGTCAAGCAACACATCACTGCAGTAAAGAACCAACAACTACATAAGTCAGCAGTTGCACAGCACCTGTCTTCAGGTATGAATCACTGGATCGAACTTCACGAACCAAAAATACTCTCCAATGAACGCCACTATTGTCCACGGATAGTACGTGAGGCAATTGAAATTAAAAACCATCCGAAGAATTTCAATAGGGAAGATGGATTTCAGTTGTCACCCATCTGGGGACCAGTAATCGAGAAAATAATATCCAGTGTCGTATCTTCGGAACGTGCCTCCACTGTGAGTACGGTGTGCCGGGAGGTAAACAATTAGAACGTCATACTCAAATAGACAGTTTTTGTGGTTCGACCCGCAGTGAATTTAATTACGCTGAGGGCACGTGCAAACGCGTCGAAACGTCGGGAATAGGTAAATAAATATATATACGTGAAATTAAAACCCGTTTTAGAATTTAATTAATTGTATCAAATAAGCATAACATCAAATTTATAATTTGTAGTGGTTGTCATTGATCCATTCTTGGCAGGAAAACAAAATGTATGGCCTGCAAATTATTTTACTGTGATGACTGCGTTGGTGGGCCAACAACAATTGATTATTTGTATGGTAAATGCTTGGGAGACAGCGATGAAGGTAGTTTGGCTTGCTAAATAGTATTTTCCTTGGAGTAAATATGTTTACTCACACATGTTTATATTGTTTAAATTAACTATGATATTTTCTTTAACAGATTGAACGTGTCGTGCGTGTTACATCAAATATTTCCTTTTGGATTACATTATAATAGAGACAGCGATTAAGGTAGTTTGGATTGTTTAATAATATTTTGTTTTGGAGAAAATGGTTTTATTAACAGTTTCTATTTTTGCAAATTTAACGGGTCAGTGATCAGGATTCTGTTTCGTCAAGAGTTGACTGTCGTTTGCAGTAAAAAAATGTTAATTGTTGTGGACATCGACAAAGTTTTAACAAAGGAGGATCTACTGCAGTATTATGTCTATGGGATGAAGTGGCCATAGGACGAAACTCATTTTATTATTACCAATAAGTGTCGCAACTGTGATAATTTTGTTAAACAAGGCTGCACCATTTTTGTTAACCAATGATTAAGAAAGATATTAATTTTTGGTGTTATAATTGTGATTCTACTATATACGATCATTATGAAAGAGATGAATGTGAATATTGTATGAGTCATGTGAGAAAGTATCAATAAATAAGAGCAAATGCATAAATTCTAATCTTGTGCCATGCTAAAGTAGCAATTTTGTTGAAACTGCTTAGTTGTTGTAGCATTATTTTGATTATTAAGAGTTTATATCAAGACTTAAGATTGGATAAGACTGTTATTTTAGTTATCTTCAAGAAGACTGTTCTTTTTTTTTTAATTACAAAAAATTTATTGTGCTATTTCACTTATTTCTCGTAGTATTATTTTGATAAATAAGATTTATGTCAATACTAAAGATTGGATAGGACTGTTATTTTAAGAAGTTATCTTCAAGAAGACTGTTATTTTTAAGTACAAACAATTTATTGTGCTATTTTAAAGCACCTTGTTTAATTTAAGTACTACTTTTTATACTAAGATTTAATCTTCTAATTTGTATATGTAAAGAAAGGCATTACTGTTCTAAGTTTAATTTCTTCCTAGTTTTGTTATAAAACGTGAGTTGTTATCCCTTATTGAGTTAGTTTAAAAAAAATCATTGAATTGTTGATTTTTGATCTCATGTAAAAATGTGCCTTATTATAGTACTAGTAACGAAAGTCAAATAAAAATGATGAAAAGTATGTTATGGTGTAAAAATGTGTTTTGCCAAATCTAATAAATGATAAGTGTTGCGGATGTAACTTAATTAAGGAACTAATTTAAGTCTTTCTCTAAAAGTTTTCTAGGTAATAAACATATTAAAAAGAGGCGTGACGTAAGCAGCCAATCCCCGCGTCTTAACATTTTTTCTAATTGGTCGCCGCGAAGTTCCGGCGTTCCGGCGCACCGCGCGCCCGGCGCGCGCGCCCCTCAGTTCTTTTTCAATTTTCAGTGCTTGTATGGTGTTTGCTTGGCAAAGACGCACTCGGGATAGACGTTCGTCACGCGCCTTTCATTCAAAATAATTTGGTTGTTTTAATTGATTGCCACAATCATTGCATTACCTGCGCGAACCCTTTGTGGGTATGCTTCCGTAACAAACATTTTGGTCAATTCGAGCCAGATCGCTGTGTGTGAACCAGATTAGTAGTGATTGTGTACCTACCTATCGCGGATAAGTGTAGTAAATATGTCCGTTTTTCGTTCACCGACTGGTGTCAAGACCCGCAGCATGGCCGCTGCACGAACGGAATCGGACTCAGTGGCACCTGCTCCTGTGGATGAGAAGCGCAGCACGACGACGACGACAAAGCAGTCTACAGCGACCGCACGTAAAAGGCTGGAATATGAGTACGAGGCTGCCCAGCAACGGGCTCGCATTGAACTTGAGCTTGTGAACAAAAAATTGGAACTGGATTTGGCAAGCCTGGAAGACGAAGAGGATGATCGTGAGCCTACAGAACCCGATCAGACGAGCCATGTTGAGAAGTGGTTGGATGATCAGCCATTCGCCAAGTGCACCAACTGCCTCGAAGACCCTGGTGAAGGTAACGACCACCCAAAAGCCCGCCAACCACCTACATACCTACCGCGCGGTGGCGGCGGCGGCGGCGCGTCAAACGAAGGCGGCGCCGGCGAACACAAGGACAACGGTTTTGTTTACAAAAATTGTGACACCGCGGGTCAAATGAATCGCCCACGTACCCATAACGTAAACCAACGTGATGACTTGTGTTGCCGTCAAGATCAGATGGCAGCATTTACTGCGGCAATACGAGACGCCATTATGACGTCTTCGGCATCTAGAAAGGATAATAGCGTGTTGCTAACTCGTCTCGCTACTTCAAAGGATTTGCCAACCTTTAGCGGCGACCCACTAGAGTGGCTCCAATTTAAAGAGGCCTACTACGAGTCGACGGTTCTCTGCAAGTATAGCGAGGCCGAGAATGTCTGGCGCCTGAGAAAATGCCTACGCGGCGAGGCCAAGGATGCGGTCTCAGCCCTTCTGATTGGAAGTTCTTCGCCAATATCAATATTAAAGACATTGGAACTTCGTTTTGGTAGTCCGGATATATTAATGAATAAGATTCGTGAGGAGCTTTCAAAGCTTACCGCGCTTCCGGCCGCTTACCACTCAGAAATAGTGAACTTCGCCATCAAAATAGAAAATTATGTGACAGCTACCAGGGCTATCGAACGCGATGATCACCTTCATAGCCCTGAGTTGCTCAACATGGTGCTGACAAGACTCCCACCAACTGTACTTGGCAAGTGGGCCGACTATGCCTACGAGCGGCGTAACGAGGAAGTTCCGAAACTAGAGTTACTATCTGCCTTCCTGCACAGAGAGGCTACAGTGGCTGCCGCTTCCGGTATTAGTTATATTCAACAGCAGCCACCCCAGGCCACAGGAATTGCACCTAAAAAGAAAACCGAGAATCAAAGAAATACTCATCAAGTTTTGGTCTCTGGGGACACGGCTAACGAAGCGAAGTGTCAATTTTGTCGTTCGCCTACTACAACACATAAATTAGAAAACCGTAACAAGTTTAAACGTGCTCTAAAGAGAGACCGCTGGCGTCATGTTCGCAGCAAGAACCTATGTTTCAAATGTCTTGGCGCGCGACATTCTGACCCTTCTGCGTGCCAGGGCTCTGTATGCGAGGAGTGTGGACACCCTCATCATCGCATGCTACACTGGATCCAGCGGGGAGAGCGCCGAGGAGGCGGCGAGAGCGGCGGCCGGCGGCGCGAGCCCGACCCCGGCCCACAGGGGGCCGACGACGGCGGGCGCGCGCCCGTTGGCGGCCGCGACGCCCGCGCCGACGACTGCGGCGGTAGCGCAACGGTGGCCCATACGACGGCTAGTGCTAAAGTGTTACTCAAAATAGTGCCCGTGACCGTACATGGACCTAAAAAGACAGTACATACACACGCTTTGTTGGACGATGGTGCGACAGTGAGCCTCATCGCGGGTGACCTCGCTGAGGAGGTCGGCCTGCACGGCAAGCCCATCACGCTACGCGCACGCGACGCCTGGAGCGGAGAGTTGGTTTGTCAAGCTGAGCAGGTAAGACTTAACATCTCTGCTCGTGACGGCGAACGTTTTGTTTTGAACGCACGTAAATTGAAGGAACTGAACCTGCCTACCCAGTGTTTGTCTAATGTGGACTTTTCTAAATATAGTCATTTAAACTCTAACGATTTGTGCCTGTGTGGTTGCACACAACCAAAATTACTGATAGGACAAGACAATTACGACCTTATAGCACCCATACTTTGTGTACCGGGTCATAGCAAAAATGAACCTTATATAACTAAAACACGATTGGGTTGATGTGTGCACGGGTTTCTGGGCAACCAAGATAAGCATCATCATGTTAATTGTTTCTCTGAATCTGATGTAATTGCACACCTTCATACAGCATCTGACGACGACATCGGGTTGCACGAGTTAGTTCGTCAATCGTTCTCACTCGACTCAACAGGTATTTCAAATAACCCTCGTAAAAACCCCGATGAGTCGCGAGCTGTTGAAATATTAAATAAAACTTGTAAATTTGAAAATGAGCCTTGGAAAACCGACCAATTTTGTATGCCTGACTCTTATCCTCAAGCTGTTAACCGTTTGAACCTTGTTAAAAATAAAATGGCGCGAAATAACGCTTATGCGGAGCGGTACCAGGGACGTATTCAGCACTTACTCGAAAACGATTTCGCTCGCGAACTACGCGAAAATGAAGTAGCTGAACATATTTGGTATTTACCCCATTTTGGGGTCGATAACCCCAACAAAAGCAAGTTACGTTTAGTTTTTGACGCTGCTGCTAAGTCGCACGGTTACTCCTTGAACGACTTTCTTCTGTCAGGGCCGGATTTATTGCAATCCCTGTATGGAATTATGTTTAGATTTAGAGAAAATCCATCCGCCGTGGTTGGAGATATTAAAGACATGTTCCTAAGGATAAAAATTAGGGAAGAAGATCAACATGCCTTGCGTTTCTTATGGGGGGATAATAAAAAGTACGTCATGACGTCACTCATATTTGGAGCCAATTGCTCGCCCTACATAGCGCAATATGTAAACAAATTTAAAAATACATCTCGCTTCGCAGATGAAATGCCTGACGCAGTGTTAGCCGTTGAAAACAATCAGTATATGGACGATTACATCGACAGCTTTTCCAGCAGGGACGTAGCTAGGGAGACTGTTAATAAAATAACATTCATCCATTCACAAGGTAGCTTTGACATGCGAAATTGGAGCAGTAATGAGCCAGCTATTCTGGAAGACATGCCTAGGGACAAGCTGAGCGACAGCGCCTTTTGTGCGATTGATAGTCGATGTGAGCGCACTTTGGGGTTGTTATGGTATCCGGGTACTGATTTATTAGGATTCGATTTGTCACTGAAGCGCGTACCTGACGACATACTGCAATGTAAACGTGGACTAACTAAGCGAGAACTTTTACGTATAGTTATGTCTATTTTTGATATTCACGGATTCTTAGGCCCATTTACCATACAAGGTAAAATTATCATTCAAAAGGCTTGGAAATTAGATTTGCAGTGGGATAAAGAGCTGCCCAAGGATTTATTTACTATCTTTTCAAAGTGGATTTCAAATTTGGACTCTATTAGGAACATACGTATACCGCGATGGTTCTTCCGCAAACCCGACGCGAACCTTAGTCCGACCCCAGTAAAGTCAGACGACTCGGTAGGTAGTACTGCGCGTGAGATAGAACCAACGCTCGAATTACATTTATTTTGCGATGCATCGCCGAGTGCGTACGCAGCTGTAGGTTACTGGCGGCAAGTAGACAGCAATGGAAAGATATTGGTATCTTTTATAGCTAGCAAAAGTAGAGTTGCGCCGACTAAGTTAGTAACGATACCCAGACTCGAGCTTCAGGCCGCGGTATTAGCATGTCGTTTAGCGGAGAGTATTAAAAAGGGACATAGGCTGAAACCTACTAAAGCCTTTTATTGGACGGATTCTACAACGGTTTTACATTGGGTAAAAAATGAAAATAGAAATTATAAAGTTTTCATTGCAAATAGACTTGGAGAGATAGACGAGCTTAGCAGCATACACGAGTGGCATTACGTGCCAACTAATTTGAACGTCGCTGATCTCGCCACGAAGTTAAATGATCATCAATTGGATAGTACGTCGGTGTGGTTTTCCGGACCCTTGTTTCTGCACGCTGACTGCGCCACCTGGCCGACGGAACCTGTAACAAAAATAAAAGTTAGTGATGAGGTTTTAGAAAAAGTTCATTTAATTGAAGAAGATAGTAGTTATTCGTGCGACTTACCTGTACCAGACCCCACCCGTTTTTCGAGCTGGTTACGATTATTGCGCGCGACTGCAACAGTGTTACTGTTTATTCATAAATGTAAGAAACAAAAATTGAATGGACTTACCGACGATTTAATGAAACGCGCTGAAATTTTATTAATTCGTTACTCACAAGCCAAGTGTTTTAAATCTGAAATTCAATTGTTAAGGAAAAATAAGGAAATAAAAAAGGACAGTCGACTTCGTACATTAACTCCGATACTTGACGAAAACGAGTTGTTGCGCGTGGGTGGGCGTATAGGAGCCGCTAAAGGGGTGTCAGCTGAAGTTAAAAACCCGTTAATCTTAGACGGACGCGACTACCTCGCTGGGCTTATCGTGACCGCTTATCACGTTCGCGCTGCACACGACTGTAACGAGTTAGTAGTAAATGAGTTGCGGCAAAAATATTGGATTTTAAATTTGCGCCCTACGGTGCGCACTGCTGCTTCTCGTTGTTATTTTTGCCGAATTGCTAAAGCTTTACCTAGACCACCACGAATGGGAGACTTACCTGAGGCTAGGCTTACTCACCACTCTAGACCTTTTACAATTTGCGGTGTTGACTTGTTTGGACCTATAGAGGTCACAGTAGGTAGGTCTCGACCGAAACGATATGGCGTCTTATACACGTGTCTTACTATACGCGCGGTTCACATCGAACTCGTACCGTCGCTAACAGCGGATTCTTTGATTATGGCGACACGTAGAATGGCAGCTCGTAGAGGTTGGCCGAAGGTAATCTACTCGGATAACGGGACGAATATGAGAGGTGCAGACGCTGAGCTTAGGGAGGCGTACCAAGCTGTAGCAGACGACTCCCTCAATAAAGGAGTGTGTTGGCGATTTATTCCGCCAGCCAGCCCCCATATGGGTGGTGCATGGGAGCGCCTTGTGCGCAGTGTAAAGTCCGCTCTGAAAGTTGTTCTTAGGGAACGAGCGCCTCATGAAGAGACATTGATAACCTTGCTTGCAGAAGTAGAAAACATCGTTAATAGTAGACCACTTTCATATGTCTCAGTGGACCCCAACGACAGTGAATCTTTGACACCTAATCACTTTCTTATAGGTTCTTCATCTAACCTACCCACACCAGGAGTGTTCGACGATAGAGACCTTAACCTTAGAAAGAAATGGCGCATCGCCCAGCGCCTCACTGACGGGTTTTGGAAGCGCTGGATGAGGGAAATTCTCCCTGTCCTGATCCCTCGCCACAAGTGGCAAGGTGAAGGTAGACAGTTAAGAATAGATGACGTAGTATTAGTTATAGATCCAACATTCCCTCGCAATTTTTGGCCCAAAGGCGTAATAGAATCAGTATACCCTGGTACCGACGGCCGCGTAAGAGTTGTAGACGTGCGCACAGCCTCAGGGCTTATGAAACGACCAGTTACTAGGGTCGCCTTTTTATTTAACCGTTTTGAGTGTCGTGATGACGACACTGGGGGGGAGAATGTTGCGGATGTAACTTAATTAAGGAACTAATTTAAGACTTTCTCTAAAAGTTTTCTAGGTAATAAACATATTAAAAAGAGGCGTGACGTAAGCAGCCAATCCCCGCGTCTTAACATTTTTTCTAATTGGTCGCCGCGAAGTTCCGGCGTCCCGGCGCACCGCGCGCCCGGCGCGCGCGCCCCTCAGTTCTTTTTCAATTTTCAGTGCTTGGATGGTGTTTGCTTGGCAAAGACGCACTCGGGATAGACGTTCGTCACGCGCCTTTCATTCAAAATAATTTGGTTGTTTTAATTGATTGCCACAATCATTGCACTACCTGCGCGAACCCTTTGTGGGTATGCTTCCGTAAGAAACAATAAGTATGTCCTCAACTTTACTATATAAGGACCGTTACTGATTGGTCAGCGGGGCAACCGCGCTTTTTTTAAAAAGTGGATTGAATCGCAATTGAAACACAGTTGGGGGGCTACCACCTAAGCGAAGCTGATGCTGGGTAAACGAATGAAACTTGTCGATTGCTTCTATATAAGGAGACCTTGATTAACGACATGAACCAAACACAGCAATGTACATCATTCCATTCGTTCAATCAACATCAGCTTCGCTTAGGTGGTAGCTTCCCAGCTGCGTTTCAATTGCGATTCAATTCACTTTTTTTAGCGCGATTGCCCTGCAGATATACGTGACTGTCCCCTGAAATATTGAAGGGTTTTGATAGTTTTTCGTAATTTTGTGAAAACAATTGAATATAGTTTTGATATAGTTTCGAAACAAATGCATCCAAGTACTGATTGGTATACCCCTTGTTATTTCATTATTAAATAAAAGTTAAGTATTGCATTTTCGTAAAAGTAACGGTCATGACAATTTGTTACAAATTACATAAGTAATTATTTCGTATAAACTAGAGTTTTATGTTCATTTGCTAGACAGGACAATTATTTAGCTAATACTTGCCAAAAAAAAACAAATCCTAACTTTAGTTTTATTTCAAAAGCAAAATATTCTTAGGTAACGGTCATGTGACCAAAAAACGTGCCTAAGTTAATATTTTTCATTATTTCATATAAAATCAGGGTTTAAAATAAAATAAAATATATTTTTTAGTAAAATGTATGAAATATATTACTCGAATAAACCAATAATTACCCAAAATACTGAAAACAATATTCAGTAGCATATTTTGAGAGGTGGTACCAATTGAAAAAAAAAGCCCATTTAACAATAGACCAGTGACTGCGTTACGTATTGAAGAATCCCAAAGTTGTATTCAATCTGGTATTAACAGCTTGGACTTCACATCAGGCAGTGATCCAAATAGTCTTTATGAACTTTTATTTGATACCATTAGAGATGACTTTCAAAAGATATTTTTGAAAAAAACATTCAAAAGACAAACTAAATTGAAATTTAGTGACTGGGCTATAGCAGAAGTTTTTAAACAAAGAGATAAACTGTACGATCTTTATAACGATAAATCTTATAGAAAAGATGAAGAATTTTCGGATTAAGTTAGAAAGTGTTCCAAATTATTTAAACAGCTTTGTTTAGTGAAGCTAGAGCAAATTTTATAAGAAAGAAAATAAAGAAATCTGATGAAAAGATCAAAACTACTTGGAGAATTATAAATAAACAGGCAGGGAAAGGCCAACCCAGAGATAAAGACATAAAACTTTACCATAATAAAGTTCTAATAAATTCAAAACAGGAAATAGTTCAAATTTTCGAATAATTTTTCTCTAATATTGCCATAGCTACTACTAGTTCATTGAATTCTTCAAGCGAACATGCACTTAATCTACTTTCCATTAATGTTGAAAGATGTACAGAGAAATTTAAATTTAGGCATGTAAATGCAAACGTTATAGTCAAAGTATTTAAATCTATAAAAATTAAAAAGTCAGAAGATGTTTGGGGTCTATCCGTTAAAGTAGTAACTTCTGTGATCCCATTTATAGCCACCACATCTAGCCACAATCTTTAAACGCACTCAGCGTTATTGCTGGTGTCTTTCCTGACCTCATGAAAGTGAGAAGTAGAGTTGTTACTTTATTCAAGTCTGGGTCTCGAAATGATCCAAACAACTAAAGACCGGTGTCCATTTTACCTCCATTAAGCAGAATCTTTGAAAATATCATATTGGACCGATTGCCTGGCCACTTTAATACTCCTAATCTATTACATAGTCGACAATTTGGTTTTACTAGGAGGCGCTCTACTACAGATGCAAGTGTAGTCTTAATCGCACTCATATACGATGCCTGGGAGACTGCTGACACAATAACCAACATCATTAAAACAAGCTTGCAGCAAACTATTAACTAAATGTGTATCATTTACAGCAGACAACGCTAGTGTTATTTTTAGCGGAGTTAATCGGCAACCGGGACAAAATGTGTGAACTAAATTAAAAAATATATTAGAAAAAGATGTAGGAATTGGGTGCCCTACGCACATTTTGCACAACTGCATTCAGCATGGCACTGATAATCTCAATATTGACATTGAATCAATAGTAATGAAGCTCTTTAATTATTTCTCGGTATACACTGTCCGCACAGAGGCCTTGAAAGATATAAGCGACTACATCGATGTTAAATATCAGAAACTTTTGTTTCATAGCAAGATCAGATGGCTAAGCCTCTTTCCAGCGATCGAAAGAATATTGAAGATGTATGAGCCCTTAAAACAGTACTTTTTGTCTACTCATGGCGTACCAGAAATAAATTTAGAAAAGAAAGAAATAAAGAAATAGAAAAAAGAAAAAAAGAAATTTTAAAGAAATTTTTCGACAGCGAACTCAGCGAAGTTTACTTATTTCTCGCTCACTCGCAAATGTCAGTTTTTCAATCAAAAATTGAAGATATCGAAAAAAGAAAGCAATTCTGTTTTGGATATTTCAAGAATCCTCGAATCAACTTACGGAATTTTAGTTGCACCAGCAAATGCAAACTTTATGCCACGAAACTTTTTGACGTTTAAATTTTGAATTAATTTCTTGTCATAACATTCAAAACTCAATGCAAGATGACGTCAGTATATTAAAAAAAGAGTTTCCCGAAGTGTTTGCTGATGGGCTAGGAACATTTGAAACTAGCATGCGGTTGAATTCAGCTGATAAAACACCAGTGTTTGTGAAAGCGCCGCCCCCTCCCCCTCGCGTTGCGCGCGCCCGTCGAGCGCGAGCTAGAGAGATTACAGCGCGATGACGTCATTTATAAGGTAGATCGGTCGGACTATGGTACACCTATTGTTCCCGTAGTCAAAAAGAATGGAGATATCCGCATCTGCGGCGATTACAAGATAACCATTAATCCTTTGCTGAAAGATTTCCATTATCCATTGCCACGAATAGAGGATATATTTGCCACACTTGCGGGTGGTGAACAATATTCAAAATTAGACCTTTCCCATGCCTATCAGCAAATACTGTTGACAGAAGACTCGCGGCCGATGACAGCAATCACAACACATGTTGGTACTTTTGTCTACAAGCGAGTACCGTTTGGTATAAAGCGTATTCCAGAAAATTTCGAAAAAAAAATTGAAGAAATTTTGTGTGGATTGCCCTCAACGGTCGCCTTCCAAGATGATATTTGTGTAAAGGGTAAGGATAAGCAAACACATGAAGAATTTAAGGTCGGTCTTAAATAAACTGAAAGAGGCAGGGTTACGTGTTAACTGATCGAAGTGTGAACAAACTAAAGGAGAATGATGATCCAATGGATTATAGATCTCTCATTAGAACAGCAGATCTAGCTTATAATGCCCCAACAGGTCCCGACTATGATCCTGACTACTATGCATCTGGATATGATCCGGACCAGGACCCTCAGCTAGGAAGCACTCCTCCACCATCACACCCTTCTCAACCTAATGGAAATAAAAGGGACAAATTGCAGGAGGAATCTGTTGTAATCCAATGTCATATTCTCTAAGCATTGACATCCCCTCTTCTAGAGGATGATCAGCACTTCCTTGATCTGTTGGGAAGTTGAGACTCATATCAATCCACGATTCAGACAAAATTACCAGATTTATACATCTCAGTATTGCAATATCTTGAAAGAAGTCATTCAATTTTAAAACTGAATTAGCTGATGCAGTGGAAAATGGATACACATGTACTTATTTCTTTCTAAGGGGAATGATGTTGACCTCACGACATCTAAAAGCAACACAGGCAAATTCTTTTATAGACCAAATGAGTGATCTGGTTGACTCTGTACAGACCTTCCTCAAGGTACAGCAGAAAAAAGAAGAACAATTCAACAGCTTTACTGAAAATCTCGCGATACAACTCAATAAAAGTTTAAGAGCTATCTCAGAATTCACCTCTACTCTACAGTCCAAAACTCTTCAACTCTCAGCTCCAAAATCATCCATCACAACTCCCAAACACGTTCCATCTACTTCCTCCTCACACTACAAACAGGCTCCAATCAGGGGAATGCTGGAGCCTGGGAATGATGGACTCTATGTATCAGCCCACATCAAAATAGAAATAAGGGATCAAAAAATTGTGAACTTTCAATCCCATACAGAAATAGGACAGACCCTGTTAATGTAGGACAGACCCTGTTAATGTAGGACAGACCCTGTCCACAGCTGCAAAAGTAATTTGGAACAGAGATCTACCTGGTTTGGCAGATTTTTGCAATAAATATCCCGATTTGTTTGGAAGCTGCATGGTCTAGAGACCTCCAAGCAAAGAAAACTACATTGCGATAAGCTATTTGATGCAGTTCCCAGGGGAGGAAATCAGCGGGTCTATACACCTAGAGATAATGAGTAACACTCAGACCAATACCATCCTACTTCATAAACCAAATTACTTAAACCTGAAGATCCTCAAAGACAAATCATAACTTCTACAGGGTCAATTGAACATCCACACAACTAGGATATCAATAAGTTTAATTCAGTCACATTTGTTAAGCTAGAATTAATGGTAACGATCGGGCGCGCACTCTTAAGTCTAAGCATCCTACTTTTAATATGGAATTAAGACCGCGTAGTAAAAAGTAAATTTCTTTGCAGTTGATTTTATCTTAAGTCCATATTACACATTTTATGTTACTTTTAATTACAATAGAGTACGTCCCATTGGCGCAGTCGGTAGATGACAGAAAAGTGGAAGCCATAGTGTCTTTTGGAATTCACTCGAGACGTGTAGCAAGTATCAAGTTCAAAGGATGACAGCAAGCGATTCTCTGTTTTAATGCTAATTGCGCGTAGATTAGATCAGAAAGATGATGCAGTATTCCTAGCTAGTCGTTCGTCTGTAAGCACGCTACATTCCCAAATTTTGACGCACGCTCTATAATATTTGCTCTATATACTTATGCGTCTTTCTAAGATGGTTTTCATGACATCGGTGAAATTTTTTTTCTTAATGGTTCCCGGCATTGACACAATCAGAAGTACCTTCAACTTCATCGATCGTAACAATGTCCACACCATTACCTCCGACCGAAGTAACTGCTGCTACCGAAAATGTTGTTTATTATGTACATGAGTCTGAGTTGGCATCAATATCATCAGTCGACAATCAAACTCAGAAAACCATCGAATTAAATCAGATTGAAAAAAATCTCCAATTAATTTTGAACAATCAAAATAATACGACTGAAACCATAAAAGTACTGATAGACAATCAAAAAAAAACTTTTTCATAAATTGGCAAGTCTTTCCATTCAAAGACTTGCCAATTTGACACAAACGACATTTGTGCTCATTTTATTTTGAATTGTGGAAGATGGATTTTCCACAATTCAAAATAAAATGAGCACAAATGTCGTTTGTGGAAAATCCAAATAAAATGAGCACAAATGTCGCCAAGGCAGATTCATTCGAAAAGGAAACATTTGAGATAAATCGACTCTATACGAGAACTAGAACAAATGGAATTGTTACTCTCTGACAAAATGGAAAAAAATAAATTATTAAAGCAATTTTCTTTTGTTTGCTCAAGTTCTGAAGGAAATGGAGCAACATGCGGTTATAAAGTATTGGATATTTTTTTTTCTCGAGATTTTCTCTGTAAATGCTCATGGACAGGTGGCAGTAGGAATAGTGAAGATGTAAAAATTGGATTGAAGGGATATAAAAACATCCTCAATTTTTTCTATGAGTTGATACGTTTGTGGGATAAAACGTACACCGTAGAAAATAATGAAAACTTTTTCAAAATTGTCCTTAAAAATTCTTTGAAGAGGAAGCTCAGTAAAAATGAAAGAGCTTCAACAAAACGAAGACGAACTAAAAAAGTAGCACAAGAAAATAAAGGTCAAGCTAAAGATAAATCAGATCAAGGAAAAGAAGTCATGAACCAAAATAAAACTAATGAAAAACACGTAATTGAGAACGATGAAATGGAAAAAACTGCACTCAAAAATAAAAATAACCAAGAAAACCAAACTATGAACCAAAATAAAGCTGAAACTGAAAAAAATGTAAACGACAAAGATGAAACTAAAAAAATTATACTAAAAAAGAAAAATTTGGCAAAAACTAAATCGAATCAAGTCACGAACCAAATTGCAACCAATGATAAGGAAAAAGATATTATTGAAAACGGTAAAATGGAAAAGACTGCACTTAAAAATAAAAACAATCAGGGAAACCAAATTATGAATGAAAACAAAGCTGAAAATGAAAAACATGTAAACGACAAAGAAGAAAAGGGTGCAAGTGATGCCGACAACGAAGACGAAATAAACGAAGATGAGGATAGCGAAAAAGAAGATATTAAGAACGATGAAATGAAAAAAACTGCACTCAAAAATAAAAATAATCAGGGAAATTAAATTATGAACCAAAATAAAGCTGAAAATGAAAAACATTTAAACGACAAAGAGGAAATGGGTGCAACTGATGCCGACGGCGAAGATGAAATAAACGAAGATGAGGATAGCGAAAAAGAAGATGGGGATATCGAAGAAGAAGAAGTAGTTATCGAAGAAGATTGTTAGGTAGTAGATAAATAAGAGAACTTATTGGAGATATTTCTTACAATCATTTTTTTTTATTTAGCCATGTCTTACTTTGGTTGTCCATAAATTTATAATTAAGCGAAACACGAAATCTCGTGGCTCTGATCGTCCATAAGACAAAACATATATTTAAGTAAACACGAACGCTCGTTCGTAGCTTTGATCCTCCTTAAGACTTAACTTAGGTATCTAATAATTTAAACGAAACACGAAATCTCGTGGCTGTGATCGTCCTTAAGGTTAAACGTCTGAGATGTTATTTCATACAAATTTCATTGGGTCAAATCTTAAAAAATACATAGTATTATCCCCATTTAATGTATCCAGTCCCAAAATATCTAGTAATTATTACCTCCAAATATATAAAAAACAATAAATTAAGTTTTAATATCATCAAAAACTTAAATTATATAGTTTCATACTAATTTATAAAGTCATTTTTTACTGTATTAGAAACATAAATTTTCCAATTTTATACAATTGGTGACAATGATTTTATGTATCCAACTTTGGTGTTAGATACATAAAACTGGAATAATAATGTATATTTTTCAAGATTTGACCCAATGAAATTTGTATGAAATAACGTCTCGGACGTTTACCCTTAAGACAAAAGTTATAATTGAACGAAACACGTAATCTCGTGGCTGTGATTGTCCTTAATTACTTTTTTCAGTTTTAGTGCCAAATTGTTAAATTAGACCCTATCAAATTGAGTAGCTTTACTAGTTTAGGAATGGCGTTGCTAAGATTTTTCCTGTAAAAACAGTTTTTATTATTTATTTGAACGGGTATAAATAATAAACCATTATTTTGATTACACAATTTTTATTTTATTTTTATACTGTATGCAAAAGAGGTACGAAGTATAAATAATTAATGTATTCAGTACACACTAATTTCATTTTTATGTCTTGGGGACCAACAATAGTATCTATCCGCCTAGCAGGTAATTTAGCTTTGAATATATTCAAATAAGATGATTTCACTGGTTTTTCAAAAACTTCTACCAAATCACAAATTTTATAACAATGTAGTTTTATTTCACTGCCAACAACACTTATTTTTTTCACCTCCAAAACGTCGTTAGTGTTACATAAAAAATATTTATCTGTCGATTTTTTTGAAATTATATATTCTTTGAGATGCAATACAGTAAGGTTCCTGCTATTCGTGGTTACAAAAGGTTCACGATTTTCGAGTTGTTGATTTTCTCTGTTCTTTGTTATTTTTGAAAGCACTGAATATTCACTACATCTTTTCGCCACCTGAGCTAGAGGATTGTTACCCTGTCTCAGCATCCTTTTAGTTGAATAAAGCTTGTTCTCAAAAGGGTACATGCTAAATGTAGGAAGTGGGCCAAATCGTTGCACCTCATCCGTGATGTGAACTACGTTGTGAACGTTGCTAGTCATATAATCCTCGCCGTAAAAGTCTTTAAAATGGTCCACAAAAAACTGTAGGAGCTCTTTTGCCGAAGAAAGAAAATGACTATAGTTCTTACTTGAACATATTGTAATTCCACAAAAATATGCCAGGAAATGAGTTAATGCCTTATTTGGTAATACGGCTGGAAGTATTATGATACTCAAATAAAGCAAGAAAGATCTATATTCCGATGCTTTCCAATGAGAAATGCAGTCCAGTCCTCTCACCGACCTATGAATTTCAGATGGCAATTTTCGTTTCGTTAGAAAATTAGAAACAGTTTCGGCATCTTTGGCACTCCATTTGGTTACGTACTTGCCAAAGTTACCATTGCGCCAACCCACTAATAGTCGCTTTGTTATTCCTAAGTCCACAAGGTGTAGAGAATCTGCCACTGGGAAGTCTTCTATCATATCTACAGGTAGTCGCAGCAGAGGAGAGTCTTTTTTGTGATGAGGTCCATAATTTTTTTCACGAATCAGTTCTGGGGCGGCAATTAGAATCAGGAAAGATCACTGTGTGAGATGTATGCGAATATTCTCCTACAGTAACGCATTTCAAACAGCCGTGCTTGGCGTTAAAGTTGCATACACCTGAAAATATGAAATAAAATAGTTAGTTATCATACAATTTATACAAAAGAAATGCACTACTATTGCCGAAAGTCTACCTCAACTAGCCGTAGGTAAAAAAAAAGAACAAACAAAATAAAAATAAAAACTTATTGCATTGTGTTGTACCTATGTGTTTATGTTTTTGATCACTATAAAATTCTAGAAAACATTGGAAGTTACCTTTAATGTACGCTCGTGCTGGAGAGTCACATGAAAAATATCTGATTCTAATAGACACTTTATTTTTGGGTTGTCCAATATACTTAGTCTGGCCATAAATACTGTTACAATTAAAAATAAGAAAGATATTACATTTGAATTTGGAATCTGTCATTTTTATACGATTGCTCATTGTGTTTTCTAATATTGGCGCCAATACATTTTATAATATTTTGCGATATTAAAATGGAGTGGGGTGATAAAGAGAACCGAATCGCTGTGATTGCATTACACAAAGTTGGTATGGAGCCAAATGCAATTTTTAAAACTCTCCATACACTTGGTATTAGTCAAATGTTTGTGTACCGGGCTATCAATAGGTACAATGAGACCTCCTCTGTTTGTGACAGAAAAAGATCTGGCCGTCCACGTAGTGTTCGTACGAAAAAGGTGGTCAAAGCAGTAAGGGAAAGAATTCGCAGAAATCCTGTCCGAAAGCAAAAGATTTTATCTCGGGAGATGAAGATAGCACCCAGAACCATGTCGCGTATTTTAAAAGATGACTTAGGACTTGCAGCCTATAAGAGACGCACTGGTCATTTTTTAACTGATAATTTAAAAATGAATAGGGTGGTAGTTCACAGTTCACAGAAAAATTTTGTTTACGGATGAGAAAATCTTTACAATTGAGCAACATTTTAACAAACAAAATGACCGTATTTATGCTCAAACCTCTAAGGAAGCTTCCCAATTAGTCGGCAGAGTGCAACGTGGGCATTACCCGACTTCAGTGATGGTTTGGTGGGGTGTTAGCTATGAAGGAGTGACTGAGCCATATTTTTGTGAAAAAGGCATCAAAACATCGGCACAAGTGTATCAAGATACCATTCTTGAAAAGGTAGTTAAGCCCCTTAACAACACCATGTTCAATAACCAAGCATGGTCTTTCCAACAAGACTCGGCGCCGGGTCATACCCAGGTAGCACAAAATTGCTGCATAAGTGCTTAACAAATGCTGCCATCGATTCTCAAACCTGCATAATGTTATATAAATTGGTTCTATTAAAGCTGTTGAAGCGCTTTTACAGCCAAAAAGGGCCCCAAATTAACCAGCTTTTGGTGTTATAATGGCTGATAAGAAGCTGTGATTAGGCTTATAATAGGCTTTATTAAAGCTGTAAATGTAAGCCTGTGAAATGTTTAATTCTGTGCAAGACTCTCATATCCAGCTCTTGTACAGTTTCCAACGTTTGCAGCATCCAACTCAAACTTTTTCGACAGCTTTTCTTAAAAAAATAATAATGAAAAGTATATTTTGTAGGACCGCCGTCCATTTTAATGTTATGCGTTACAAGTGCTTGGCTTCCATTTTTATTAAGTGTTGTGTTTGGACTTAAGGTAAGTTAGACCAGTGATTGTAAGTGCGTTCAGATTGCGAGTGCAACTTTATCGTGAAGTTTATACCAGTTTAATACAAAAAATTAATGCGCCCTTCGAATTATTAATTTATGTATTGAGAAATATGTAGATAAAACACGAGTGCAAGAACTTTTAGTCTATTCTTGTTCGTATTTAAATTGAATTCCCTCTTAAATGTATTTTTTTATATTTTTAATGAAGTAAATGTTTGAATTAAATGTGTATTCTTGCAGAATAATTTATTTAATAAATAGTATATACAATTATCTTGAGGTTAGTTATGGCGTCCATCAGGTTTTCTGCTTAAATCGTTTAAAAAATATCTTATAACTCTATTTGCTGAACGGAATACCAATAATCAGCCACAGGCTGCTTATGTTCTGTATAACACACTTTCATTTACACTTTTAGGTCTTAAATGGTTTAGGGGAATACAGTTCTAATGACTAATGAGTTATAGTGTATTACAGTTGCTACTTTTTGCGGCAAAATGGAGTTCCTCAGGCAAAATAAAGAACCCTTTTCAGTTAATTTTTTAAAGTTGGTTAGATATAATCAGTAGTATAAATAGCTAGGAAGGTATCTATTGGGTCTGAGTAAATTGCTTTAAACTTCGTATGTAATAGTCAGTGTTGTGTTTTACGATGAAAATCTACTAAGCTCAATCTTAGGCCACTTTTGTAAATCGGTTGTCCGCATACTCCTTTTACACCTTTTGACTTAGAACCATGAAATTTTGCACGTATACAAAGGTCTACAGTTCTACAATGTTACGTCGAGAAATTCGAAATCCGACTTACCACGGAGGAATAATTACCGAATTACGCGGAGGCTTATTCCACTTTGCTCCAAGAAACTATTCCACTCTTGCTCTAAAACATTTTTTTGCCTATTATTATTATTATTAAAATGCAAAAAGTATTCCAATTTTGCTCCAAGAACTTTTGTAAAGTAGGGTCAGCAAGAAAAACATATTCAAGTTTTTAAATCATTTATTAAAGAGGAAAAAGCCTACGCGTGGTAGGGAGTATCGCTCCGCTCAAATTTAATGCACCGGGACGGCGAATTACACCTAGTTATTTATTTCACTTATTCACCTTGTATAACTCTGAAACTGTCCATTAGATGTTTAAATGCCTACGTTATAATTAGTAATGAGGTCAAACTCTACACTATCTTAAAGTTTCAGACAATTGACTGAAACCTATTCCTCCATATATCCACAGCGGGGTCCTTTTTCGAATTTATTTAATTTCGCTTTGTAGATTGAAGTTAATTGTTTACATTAAGCGAATCAGCGTATATAATACAAGACTAATTTTCTATTCTTTTACAGCCCACAGTTGCAATGCCTTTCAAAATTGTTAAGACTATCGAGGGTGGTGAAGAAAAGCTTTGTATTGTCCCCAGCCTCTAGGAAAGCAAAGGGATTTTAAAATATCCCGAGAAAAGCTCGGATTTTAAGCTTTATCGTGATGGCAATTCTAAACCAAATCATGAATGGCCCACAATGCAATGTCAAGTGAAGAGATCTGCAATGTTTACCTATAAACAAGCAAACGAAATACTGAATGAGATGACGCGTACCAGCGACACTGATCACAGCTTATATATTAATACCAAAAATAATTTTGATGTGACTCATAATGAAAATACAGCAGGCAGTTACAATGCTTTAACAGAGCAATTAGTAAGTACCTTTAGAAAACAACAGTCCAAGTACGAATCTGCCCATGCACATTTTAGTTATCCGTAGTTGCCTAATAGATCGTAAGTTTGTAACAAATAATAGCTATGTTTTCTATTATATTGTTTTAGATTTCACGATATTTTTAAACTAAGAAAATTCAGAAAGCTTTCTTGTTTACTACGGAATTCTAAATAATACGTCGCGTTCTTTTTTAATATTTTATGACCTTAGTCCTGTGCCACAATTGTTATTAACAAAAGCTTTTTTTATTCTCGATATTAAATCGACCACAAGAAGAAAGGAATAATGTTTCGATCAATAGTACGTCTTCTGTTCAATATGAGTTTATCGCCCCGACAGTTAACACTGCGGCAGTTGTAACTGCACCAAATATGCAGCAGAAAATGATAATAGCCAAATTTTGGAACACCTACAAGCAAATCAAACCTTATTATTGAATGTGCTCCAAGTTTGTAATACAACTTTAGAAAATCAAGCTTTGATATCCCAAAAAGTGGATGCTTTAACAGATAATCTCAAGAAAAATACTTATAAAGTAATTTCTCTGTCTTTGCAAATTGACGATGGATTTACCAGATTACAAAAGACAATACGTGAGTCAGCCGCAGTCATTCCATTAGGAATGTCTGATCCTGATGAAAGAAGGTCGTTCGAGATCAAACCAGTAGATTCAGTAGATGATCTAGAAAATCTGGAGTTACTTTTATCCGATAATAAATTGTTTAATTAAATACTTTCATTCTTTTTTAAAATCTCGTCTCCTTTATTTTTTTGTGTGTTTCGGCGATCTCTATTTTAAATTTATCGCTGAAAATTACAATAAAAGTGTTTATTAATGGTATTTTATTGTTTTATTTTACAATAACTTATTCCGAATAGGTATGAAGAAGAGGTATTAAAAAAATATCAGATTCCTGTTGGATTGACACAAATTTAAAATGCACGTCTTCAGGGGCCAACATTTTCTCGAAACATCTTTTTCTGATCAACTTAGCTTTGTACATTTTTAAGTATGATGACTTTATTGGGTCATCAAAAATATCAACTGGGTCTGATATTTTTAACACTCTCACCGCCACGTGATACGCCGGCCGCCCACAAAACTTCGAGTGCAGCCGGCCATTGCAGATTTTTGATTTTGTTCGGGCAAGCCATGTGGGCGGCCGGCGCACCACAACTCTCCCACCAAATCACAGCCGAATTTTCTAAGTACTATTTTTTTTTGCTACTTATTATGCACGCCATCAGTGTAATTAGGTCAGTTGGCCGCGCGCCGCCCACGTAGCCTGCAGGAAGAGAATTTCGCGCGCTTTTCACCCCGCGCGCCACGTTTTCAAAATGTCGGACTCAGAAAGTGATCCAGACTATCAACCTTCGCAATCTGAATCATCTAGCGATGAAAGTTCGTCATATAGTGAAGAAGATTTGCGTCCACTTCGGCCGAGAGCTCCGACGCCGACTTCAAATTGGTATCAATGTGATGGTTCGCGACAAAAGCAGTTCCCACTGGACATTCAACCAGGTATCAATGTTCCGAACGATTGTGATTCAGAATTGAGTACATACCGGCTATTTCTTACTGAAGACGTAATGGATCTCATGGTGCATATGACTAATTGTTATGCTAATAAAACATTAACACTTAATCGTGTCACACGCAACATGAGGCTGTCAAAATGGACTGACTGTACACCAGAAGAAATGTGGAAATTCCTAGGTCTTCTGCTTTACATGGGACTAAAGAAATTACCTAAAATTAGTGACTATTGGAGTAAAAACATTCTTTACGAAAGCCAAGTATGTCGCCAGGTTATGAGCCGAAATAGATTCGAGTTGTTGCTCAGGTGTTGGCACTTTGAAGACAATATTTTCCTTGGACCTAATCATGCTGATCGCCTCATAAGGATTAGGCGGTTTGTGGAGCTACTTACAAGAAATTTTCATAACGTGAAAACACCGGGTGAATATGTAACCATAGACGAAAGCATGGTAGCTTTTAGAGGACGTATATCATTTATGCAATACATTCCTGGCAAACGCCACAAATACGGAATAAAACTTTTTAAGCTGTGTGACGATGATGGTTATGCGATCGACATCATTGTGTACGAAGGTAAAACAGCAAACAGACAGGACAGTGTAGCCACAGACGTAGTGATGAAGCTATGCCAACCTTATTTGGGAGTTGGCAGAAGTGTGGTCACAGATAACTTTTACACCAGTGTTGATCTAGCAAAAAAGCTTTTGGATAACAATACTCATCTGATTGGGACTCTTCGCAAGAATAGAAAAGGGTTGCCGAAGAAAGTTATTCAGGAAAAGTTGAAGAAGGGTGAAATGATTGCAATGGAAAACAGTGACGGAATTCTCGTTCTCAAATGGAAAGACAAACGTGAAGTTTTGGCTTTGTCGACGAAACACTCCAATGGCTTTGTTAGTTGCAAAAGCAAGAGGAATCCCAACAAGATAGTGTTGAAACCTTCCACAATTGCTGACTATAATAAACACAAGTGTTCAATAGATTTATCAGATCAATTGGCGAGTTACTCTAGTCCAGCTAGAAGAAATATTCGTTGGTTTCAGAAATTAGCTGTTGATCTACTGTTTTCTACTGCTGTCACAAATGCCTACATTGCCTATAAAAAACACAAGAATCTGCGGAGCAAGACTTATACCATTACAAAATTTAGGGAGAACCTCTGTCTACAGATTCTGGGAATAAACAATCCTAATCCAGCAGAGAACTCACTTCGGCAGCCAGAACATAAGTTCGGCAAGTCACTGCTCACAGACCACAGAGGCAGATTAGTTCGCCGTCGGTGCATTCATTGCTATGAAAAGTATAGATCTGCTGGCTTATCAGCACTAGAAGCTAGGAATAAAACAAAAAAAGTAAACACTGTCTGTCTTAAGTGTCTGTCCCAGCCAAGCGTTTGCGCTGAATGCTATGGAGAAATTCATAAGCAAATTACAAAAAATAATTAATTTCTAGAATAAGTAACCTTTTAAAATACTTTAATTGCAGTTTAATTACTCATTTTCATTGATTTGTGCTAAAAATAAATAAATATGTTTTTTGATTTGCACTTCATCTTGTTTCATTCAAAGTCCTTTAGGTTTTGTAAATAAAGCTCAAATTTCGCCGGTTTTTTTTTGACTTAAAGATTATTAATAAATTTTCTTGAAAAAACACTTTTGAAATCCTTATCACGCAAGCCAAAGGCAGTAAAAATATATGAAATCGTGGGGTCGCAGCGGACCACACGGCCTGCCGGTAAAGTTTATATCGTGTCCCGCAGGCGTACCACGTGGCGTGCCACAAAAGATGCTTAAGATAGACCATGGCTTGGAGTTAAAGATAGGACGTGGGGCGCGAGCAGCCCACGTGGCCAGGTAAAGTAGAAACATTTTTTGTTTGGTGGCGTTGAGAGTGTTACGCACGTATAATGACTGTCTTGCCATCAACATCTTCTAATATTTCTTTGGTTTCCATTACTTCACCATTTCTTGTCCTAAACCATTTATCCTTTGATTTGGACGATATTTTAAAATTTTCAAAATTTAATATGTTTGTGGTTCCAACTTTTGTTACATATGGCACAACACTTTTCTTTTCCTTGATTTTAACACTTACATTTCCACTTAATCTCTTTGCTACTTGCGCCAGCGGTCTCGGTCCACTCCTCAAAAGGCGTTTTATCATGTAGAGCTTATTTTCAAATGGGTATGCATTAAATGTTTGCAATGATCCGAATCTACGTACCTCTTCAACGATGTGAAGTAGATTATGGATATTACTCGTTACGTAGCCTTCCCCATAAAAATCTTTATAATGCACAACGAAATCTTTAAGTAGTTCGCTTGCAAGAGGTAGTAAGTGTTTGTAATTATCATTTGTGCAAATAGTTATACCACAAAACAAATTCAAAAAATGTTTAAATGCTTTTTCGGGTATTACGTCTGGGAGAATTATAATGCTTACATAAAAAAGAAATGTCCTGAACTTTGAAGCCTTCCAGTGAGCCAAACAATCCAAACCTCTTAAAGATCTGTGTATCTCTGATGGTAATTTACATTTTAACAGGAAATTTGTAACAGTCTCAATATTTTTGGCACACCATTTTGTTGTTTTTTTACCTAAATTACCATCACCCCATCCCACCAAGAGTCTTTTCATGACCCCTAAGTCGATCAAGTGTAAAGAATCCGCGACTGGAAAGTCCTCAATCATGTCAATTGGAAGTTGTAATAGTGGTGAGTCCATCTTATGATGTTGTCCGTATTGTTTTGCACGAAAACCTTCATTTGTTCTTTTCGGACACCCCATTTCTGGAAATACTACGGTGTGAGAATTGTGTTAATATTCTCCCACTATTGTACACTTTAAACATCCATGCTTTCTATTGAAGTTGCATACTCCTGAAAAACAAATAATTAGGTACTTTACTAAAGTTTAGAACACCACTTATAGCCGATATTGTAGATATGTATAGTATTAGACATACACAATTATATATTATTCTAACCTTTAATGTATGCTCGAGCAGGAGAATCGCATATAAAAAATCTAACTTTGATATTTTTGTCTGTTAAAAAAATACCATTTTCAAGTAGCTCGTTCGCTTCCGACACAAAGTCCTCCAAATACTCTAAGAGATTTTTTGGTTTTCCAGTTCCAAAATAAATTCCGATTATAAAAGGTTCATTAAATTCACTTTCATGGATTTTACACAAGATAGGCCAAAATTCTTGTCTTGAGCTTTTGAATATTGGCAGACCATCAATATTTATATTTAAATTGACCATACAAGGTGATACGTCCATGTTATCTAATATCATTTTAAGGCTCTGGATGAGACCTTGGTGCCAGTACTCGCCACCTTCAATCGTTTTTAAATTAATGGGTCTGGCTGTTTTTAATAGTGTTCTAGGATCACTGGGCATAGCGTTGGGGATATAATCATTAATTATCTTTGTTAAATCTTTTAAGGCCACTTGAGAAATATTGTGTTCGACCGCCCACTTTTTTATTTTTTCCTTAAAGTATAAGTTTTTTTCAAATTGATTCAGTTCTTTCTCGTTTTCTTCTTCTGTACTACTAGACGTAGAAGGTTCTTTTGAAGACTGTGAAATCAAAAAACTGGAAATACTAGCAACGACAGGAATAACGTGTACAGAACACTCGTCTTCTTTAAATGGTACTAACGCTTGACCAGATGCATTGTTGTCACTGCTATGTCCCTGTATTTCCTGATATTCCCTTGCCAACTTTCTTTTTATTGCACCGTTACGTTTTCTTTTTGACCAGGGCGTGTCCATTTCTTTATTTATATATATTTTTAAACATAAAGCACAGTTTTCAGGCAGACTGGCAGCGGCAGAACGATCTGATTTGAGCAACGCTGGTAAGAAAAGCTGTAAAATGGAGTCAATAAGAGAAAGAAGTTTTAATGTGGTGTACCCGGATGTAATGATCTTTATAATAGTATGCAAAGGTGACACTATAACTCTTTGAGAATTACAAAACTCTAGAAAAATGCTCTATAACAGCTTCTCAAACAAAGCTGTTTAAACATACTACTTAATACACTTTACCAGCTATAAGAATTATTATTTTCTACTCAAACATAATTAAAGCAGCTGCAAGCTGTTAAAAGTATTTCCCTTACGGTTTTAACCAGACAACTTTATAGAAGTTTCACATTACACCACAAGTAGGTCAAAAGTTTTATAAAAGATGCATTCAATGCCATTGTGCAGCTTTGAACGTTAAAATAACATTCGGCCATACTGTTAACCAGCTGGTGTTAGAAAAGAATTATTTTCAGCCATTCAACAGCCAGAAACATTATAAAACACTCATTATAAACTCATATACAGCCTATAGCTTAATTAAGTATTTTAAAAGTACTTTTTACCAGTTATAAAATATCTAACTTTTTTAAATGCTTCTTTTCAGCTTGGTGAAGCCACCAGAACCTTTAACCATCTCTAATAACTCTTTTGAGCTTATTTAGGCGTATAGTTCGACATTTAATCAGCCAATGTGCTACCTGGGTAAAGCTCGGTCCACGCAGTCTTGGTTAGAAGCGAACGTTTCGGACTTCATCAGAGCTGAAGACTGGCCGTCGTCTAGTCCCGATCTTAATCCGCTGGATTATGATTTATGGTCAGTTTTAGAGAGTACGGCTTGCTCTAAACGCCATGATAATTTGGAGTCCCTAAAACAATCCATACGATTGGCAGTGAAGAATTTTCCTATGGAAAGAGTGCGTGCTTCAACGTTTAAAGGACTGTATAGCAGCCAACGGAGACCACTTCGAATAAGATTTTTATATTTTAAATTGTTTTATATTTATGTATAAAACTAACACACTGTAAAAGTAATAAATGTTATTTGCATTTTAAAAAAATTTTTTTTCTTTGTGACAATATTTATGGCAAGACTAGGTATAGTCCATCTGTGATTAAATATTCCGTCTCGTTTACAAAATCCTCTAAATATTGCTCAATTGGATTTGGTTTTCCAATACCGAAATAGATACCAATCACAATAGGCTCAACATCAGGTCTTTCAAACACACTGCACAAAATCGGCCAAAACTCTTTATTGGAACTATTGAATATGGGGAGGCAATCAAAATTGAAATTTGAAGTTATTTATTTGGGAAATTTGTCCAATGTTCCAGCAATTTTTATAAGACCGTTATGCCAGTATTCGCCTGTTCCCACTGTTTTGATATTTTTGTGTCTGACGGTGCCTAAAATTGTTCTAGCATCATTTGGTAATAATCCTGGAAATCTGTTATTTACAATTGTAGTTAATTCATTCAGAGCTGCATGAGATATATTTTTTTCTATAGCCCATTCTTTTATTTTCTGACGAAATAAAGATTTTTAGTAAATTCGTCATCCTCATCATTCGAATTACTTGTATTGCTGATGCTGCATGATGAAATGTCATTTGAAATTTCAAAAACTTGAACTGAATTCACGCTTTCCACACAACTTTCGTGATTATCTATGAAAATATTTATGATTTTTGTTACGAAACCCTCCTTGGACGTTGATGGAACTCACACTTGACTGCAGGTTTTCCGACTCGTGAATACATCTTTTTCTTCGTCAATAAGTAATGATTCACAGCTGTCGCTGTTACTGGGTTGGAAATTAGAAATATTTAAATATTCCCTTTCAATTTTCCTTTTAACTGCACCATGTCTTTTTCTTTTTTTCCACATATTGATTTTAATTTAGTTTCACTCCTAGCTTTCACTGAATGAATCTACTAAAGAACTGTACTGACAACTGTCAGTTAATGTTAAGGATAAAAAGGCTAAGTGCCAAGCCGAAAATATTGTCTATGTATAGTTTTTATACTCTATGTCTCTTCCTTCTTGCTACGATGGCCGACAAATGTGGTGTAATATTTAAATGTGTTGTGGAAAATAAAACAAGACTAAGATAGAATCCAGTATTTTATTTAAAGTAGAAAACTTGGTTCGCCCTGCTGCCTACTCTGCAATAATTAAATCGAAAAGGTTATGGGCAATTACACGATAAAACAGAAGCAAGCGATCAAATATTTTCACAAAGATGGCGACTTCAACGCTATTGAATTATCCACAACTGCGAACAGACAACTTCAACAATTGGCTGTTTAGACTAAAGGCGATTTTGGACGAAAAACAAATACTGCACACGATCACTCAAGATGCTCCAGCTGATGACAAAAAGTCGGAATTCAAAAAAGAAGATGCCAAAGCAAGATGCATCATTGTACATTGTGTACCAGATAAACATTTAAATCTCATAAAAGAGTGCAGTACAGCCAAAGAAATGATTCAGGTTCTCGAGGATCTTTTTTCAACGGAAAAGCATCATCTCAGTGATACATCTTAGGAGAAAATTACTAAATATGACACAAGAAAAAGGTGAAAATCTTGAAGATTACTTTCAAAGATTTGATAGCTTAGTAAGGGAGCTAGAAGGAGCCAAGGATGTCCTGGATGAACGTGACAAGATAGCATCTTTGCTAACCGGATTAAACGAAAAATACGACTCCGTGATAACAGCGATTGAGTGTAACTCCGGACTATCTTTAACAGATAAAACTGACATTAAGTTAGAGTTCGTTAAAGCCCGCCTATTGGATGAAGAATTAAAATTTAAAGAAAAACAATCAGGTCAAGGTCAACAAGAATCATCATTTCTGTGTTATTGCTGTAAAAAACCCGACCACCTAGCGAACGAGTGCTACCAGAAAAGGGGAAGAGGCCGTGGACGCAGCCGTGGTAGGGGCTTCAGAGGAAGGAGACGACCTTCAAGACAACCACATGAACGCGCGGGTGAGTCTTACAATGCCAACGATCAGGATGGTGATTATGCTTTTATCACAACAGAAAACAGTGACAGTGTTAATGTGTGTGCTAATACAATACAAGGGTCAACAAAAATAGACTGGGTTATAGATTCAGGGTGTACTCACCATTTAATAAATATAAAATATCAGCAATTCATGTCAGGAATAGTTGAATTGGAGAATCCCATGAAAATTTACGTTGCAAACGGACAGCATATACTTGCTGAAAAGAAAGGTTTCATAAAAATGCTACATAAAGGGAATGAAATAACTTTAGAAGCATTAATTCTCAAAGATCTGACTTTCAACTTATTATCTGTAAAAAAAATGGTTAGTAACGGCTACAATGTTATATTTTCTGAAAATAATGTAAAAATTTTTCACAAGCAGCAAAATAATAAATGTATGACTTGTCCATGTTCAGGTAAGTTATTTATTTTAAATGCAGAAGTCAATGTTTCTTCCTGCAACAGCGCTATCAGCAAAGATCTTTGGCACACAAGATTGGGCCACCTCAACAGAAACGGTCTACGGACACTCCGACTTCCTAAAAATGAGGAAACATGCGATGCCTGCATGAGAGGTAAGGCAACCAGGCTACCTTTTCAACCGACTGAAAAGCCAAGATCCAGAGGAATTGGAGAGCTGATCCACATTCTTTTATTGTGGACCCTGTTAATTTAACTACTTCCTCAATTACTTTTTTTTCTAATTTTTTGCCTCTTTTCATTGCTTTTGTTTCATAAGCTTTGTATCCTCCTAGAATTTGCTCAACTAGTGATCCACACGGACATAGCCGGACCCTGCAAACCACCTGGTATTAACGGTGAGTTATATTTTCAAGTAATTATAGACGACTACTCTCATTTTTGCCATACTAACCTGCTTAAGACTAAAGATGAAGCTACCCCAAACCTAATAAAATATATTCAAAAGCTAGAGACTGATAAAGGTATAAAAGTGAAGAAAATAAGGTGCGATAATGGTACTGAACTGAAAAATAAATTTTTTGAGACATTTTGTAGTAACAAGGGAATTGATATACAGTACACTCAACCCTATTCACCCCAGCAAAACGGCGTTTCTGAACGCATGAATCGCACTCTTTATAATAAAGCAAGAACTCAAATACTAGACACAAATTTGCCAAAACATCTGTGGGGTGAAGCGATAATGTGTTCTACTTACCAACTAAATCGTTGTCCATCAGCGGCTATCAACTTCAATACTCCTGCTGAAAAAATGTATGGAAAGAATGACATATCAAGACTTAAAAATTTCGGAAGCAAAGCTTGGACTACGATAGTACCTAAAAGAGGGAAATTTGATCAGAGAGCAACACCGGTTAGAATGGTTGGATACGCACCGAACGGATACAGACTTTGGGACCCGGAGAAAAATGAAATTATCATATCACGTGACGTCAGATTCGACGAAAATGACACTAGATACAAGGAAACGAGAAAAGAAAATAATAAAAAAGAAGAGAGAGAATACATAATCGAAGAATATGAAGATCCGGAGAATGCTGAAAAAGAAGAAAGAGACAAGAAAGAAAAAGAAGAAAGACTGAGAAAAGAAAAAGAAAAACTGAGAAAAGAAATAGAAAGATTAAGAAAAGAAAACGATGAGTTTGAGAAACAAGAAGAACTAATAATAGAAAGGCAGAGAGAAGAAAATATACAAAATGATCAAGAGAAAATACGAAGATCAGAAAGATCAAGAAAGAAACCTACTTATCTGAACGAATATGACACAGAAGACGATGTAGAGTTTGAAGATGCTAATATTGCATATTGTTTAATTGCTGATGAAGATCCACAGACGTACAAGGAAGCTATTACCAGAGGAGAAGAATGGAAAGAAGCAATAAGAAAGGAGATAAAAGCACTAGAAGATTTAGATACATGGGAAGAAAAAGAACTACCAACCGGGAAAGAAGGCTATAGATACAAGATGGATATTTAAAACCAAACAAGATGGTAGAAAGAGAGCAAGACTAGTGGCTAAAGGCTTCCAGACAGACAGTAAATACAATGTATACTCACCAGTAGCAAGAGTCTCAACCATCAGGATAATGCTAAACCATGCAGTACAAGAAGACTTACATATACGACAACTAGATGTTCCGACTGCCTTCCTAAATGGTCATATTAGTGAAGAAATATATATTAAAGTACCCGATGGGGTGAAAGCACAAGAAGGTAAAGTACTAAAGTTACGCAAAGCTTTATATGGCCTACGAGAAGCTCCACGTTGTTGGAATGAGAGATTTCACAATTATGTAACACAACAAGGATTTCAACAATCAAAATATGACTACTGTTTATATAAAAAAGACAATGTTTGGATGTTAATATGGGTCGATGATATTTTAGTCATGGGAAAAGGAAAAGATATAATAAATAAACTAAAACAAGAATTTTCTGTACGTGACCTAGGAGAGATAAAAGAATACTTAGGAATGGAAATCATAAGAGAAGAAGATAAATTACAAATCAGCCAAAATAAATTAATAAATAAAATAGTGGAAAGATTCGGAATGAAAGATGCTAATGGAGTTTCAACTCCAATGGAGCAAGGAATGCCTACCACCATAGAGAAGGATACAGTAAAGGATGTTCCCTACAGAGAACTTATAGGCTCTTTAGTTTATCTAGCTAACACATCTAGACCGGATATAGCTTTCGTCACATCCTACTTGAGTAGGTACTTAGATAAACCCACCAGTTCATTGTGGAAATGCGCAAAACGCGTTATAAGATACTTAAAACAAACGGCAGATAAATGGCTCACATATACAAAATGTGACGAGCAAGGTAAGTTGTCATGCCCTCTATTAGCTTACACAGATGCAGATTGGGCGGGGGATAAGGAAGATCGCAAAAGTGTAAGTGGCTGTGCAATTTATTATAAAAATAATATTGTTTCCTGGTTTTCAAAGAAACAAACTTCCGTCTCCCTGTCTACCGCTGAGGCAGAGTATGTTGCTGCAGCTATGGCGGCACAGGAGCTCATCTATTTGAAAGGTATACTTACAGACCTGCATTGTGACAATATTGCTTACCTGCTCATGGATAACCAAAGTGCAATTAAAATTATAGAATGCAATGAAAACAGTAAAAGAACTAAACACATAGATATTAAATATCATTTTATTAAAGACTGCTTAAATAAGAATTTGTTTAGTATTACTTATGTTCCCACCAACGAAAATGTGGCTGACATATTTACCAAGCCATTAAATGCTGTAAAACATCAATATTTTGTTAAGAAACTTAAGTTAGATTAGATATAAGAGGTATTTTAGTTATAAGAATTCAAACTGTTTTAACTTAATGTAAAAGTTAATTTCAAATTTAATTTACATGTTAAACTAATACTTTTACTTCTTAGTTACATATTTATTACAATGCTAAGTACTTGATTGAGTAGTTAAAATAAACTATGTTATTAAATAATTTCAGTTTTTTTTTTTGTGTTATCATACTAAATTGTTATCAGTAAATATATAGAGTTGTTAACACCATATTAAATATCATCTTATCAGTAAATGTCTAGAGTTGCGAATACATAGAGTTGAATAAATATATAGAGTTGAAAAAAAAAAAAAAAATTGTAGTATTAATTTAAGTTTTTTTTTTATAAGGCACCACTCATGTTTTGTTACTAATTTGTTAGCAATCATAAATTTATAAATAAATGTAGGATTGAAGGGGGGTGTTAAGGATAAAAAGGCTAAGTGCCAAGCCGAAAATATTGTCTATGTATAGTTTTTATACTCTATGTCTCTTCCTTCTTGCTACGATGGCCGACAAATGTGGTGTAATATTTAAATGTGTTGTGGAAAATAAAACAAGACTAAGATAGAATCCAGTATTTTATTTAAAGTAGAAAACTTGGTTCGCCCTGCTGCCTACTCTGCAATAATTAAATCGAAAAGTTAAAAAGACTAAAGCTGTATCTGTGACTGGTATTTATTATTTTAGTGTTATAATATTCTCACAAACAGATACTATAAAACTAGTGTATTTATAATTGTCTATAATTACGCCATTAAAAAGAAGTTTAAGATTCGAGTAAGTAAAAAAGACTGTAGCTGTACTGTAGCTGGTATAAATTTATATTTTTAGTATTATAGTACCCTCTCTGACAGAAATTATAAAACTAATGTAGTCACAATGGTCTACAATTACGCCAATAAAACGAAGTTTTAAAGCGGTTTTGGAGTGTACCATTGTGCAGAAAAAAGTATCTAGTAATACAAGAATAACACTTAAAGCTGTAATAAGGAATTTATCAAATGCAAAATACGCCTTTAAAGATAAAAAACTACTTAAAGTGTCACACAATACTTCAAGTGTTATTATAGAATTGTGATAATCTATTAAAATACCTTAAGCTGAAGCGTATTCCTTAATAAAGTCTTTATAAAGATTGAGCTGTATATTAACTGATAATCCCCTCTTTTAAAGAAAAAAAATTTTTTTTGACACTCTTATAAGTCCCTTAAAGCATTATATAAGTTCTAAATAGGCTGTTTTATGGATGTTACCAACGCTTGTGTGCTGCTTGGGCAATATAAAACGCGCAGTGCCAAACTATATAATATTATAAATAAACATTTACATATGTATACCAAAACGTATGAATGCAAGAATATCATACCTAAATGGCTTGTACCAAAATCCTATGACGAGGTATAAGAACTGCTAGTGGAACTTCTAAAGAATGTTACAGATCCCAAGACACCCAAGCAGCACCCAAGCTGTATAATGGCTCTATTGAAGTATGCTGATACTCTTAACGCTGTATTTCTTAGCTGCACAAAGGCTGTATTAGCGCTTATACCACCCTTATAAGTAAAAATTGGCACACATTATACAGCTTTTAGTTTAATAATGGCTGTACAGTAGCTGTATAAGCTTAAGATAGGCTGTATAATAGCTGTTTTACAGCTGTATTTCGGTGTACAAGGAAACTATTACACTACAAATACTATATTATAAGTAACTTGTACAGCGTTGCGCTGTGAATAGGCTTTTGAATAGAGTTACAAAGGAAACAAATCAAAAACGGTAATTTTACTTTATCATGTCCATTGACAATAAAAGATAATATCGCGGGTGACATATTGCCATCGTGTAATATTTATCTTCAGATTTTTTAACTTGTGTAGTGAGATAAAATTAGAAAAGTGACGTGCGAAATTAAATTTATGGTGAAGTAGTACATGCTTTTTAACAAAAAAAATAATGAGCCAGGGAAACAACTGAAAAAAACAAGGGAGAAATACTTAAATCGGTAAGTGAATTTCGTATTTATAGGTTAGAGTTCCAAAATATTTGAATTAATTCATCTAGAAGAAACATTGAAGCTTATAAATAATCGTTAAAACTTCGTAACTGTCATTATTTTATGCAACAACTGCTAAACAAAAATGGAAAATGTAAAAAAAATACTTTGATGGCTGATAAAACGTCAATTTACTTAAAAAGTCACTGTTTATTACTACGTACAAAATAATTAAAAAACTTCTACGTTTCGTTCCCTTTCGAATGAGATAATAAAATTCAAATCGGTTAAGGAACAATGAAGATATGGTAAATGGAAAAAACCCGTAGAGCCCGCCCGAGGAGTAATTATGTTCCGAGAACAAAGGACTCGGTCGACGCGCAGGAGTCGAGCTTGCCCCTCGCTCTTGCTCAGTCCGCTCTTACGGTTTACTGTGTTCGGATTGCTCTCAGATTTGATTTTTCTAACGACTTGGCATTTTTCTGGACTTTTGTATTTGATTCTCTTCCCGACAACTTGGACTGCGCCCTGTTTTCGGTGACTCCTTACCATTTGGCTGTGTGTCGGACCAATAACGGCAGGAAGAACATCGTTTAGCAACGAAGAATACGCAGATATTCTTTTTTATTACGGAGCTGCCAGAGGAAATGCTGAACAAGCTCGTCGTGAATATGGCGAAATATTCCCTAATCGTCGACTGCCTGATGTCCGCGTATTCTCCCGACCATTCCGACGGCTGCGAGAGCGCGGAACCGTCGTAAGATAACAAGGTAAGAGAGAGTTATTATTATTAAAGCATGTTCAAACCAGAGAGTTCTCCATACAAAATGTAGTTCCTTCCTGTACAGGCCGCTCTACATTACTGCGCCGCCGCTAGTTTCCATACAATATGCGCTATAAAAATGTTTTGTTCTAGCGCTTTCGATAATTGTCCAACTATAAAAATAAACTTTTCCGATCACTCTTATTAACGTGCCCTTTAAATTGTAACATTGCAAAACAACTGTCGCTGTCCATACAATTAGTCTGGCAAAGACTCGCAGAGATGGGTGCCATAAATCATACAAGTACAATAACGGATATCACTTTCTCTCTCGCACTTACGCGTCTTAAGGGTGACGTCACTAAGTTGCAGTGAAGCGCGCTATTATTGTTTACTATTTTTGTCGAAATCGATGGATTTTGGTAGAGCGTTTGTAAGAATTTGTATTGTGCGGTAATTGTTGACGCATTGTTGACGCACATTACACTATGTCGACAGACGCATTCCTACTAGAGATGTGCTTTATGTTATGGGCATGGCCGACGTGAGTCTTTGCGCGAAGCCACGCCAAACTAAACAATAGCCATTGTAGTAAAAAACTTTTTTATTTTCAGGTGACGCAGGTAGACCTCGACTGGAAGTCGGGGACGACGAAGAGGAAATTTTAAATTACTTCCAAAGAGACCCTACGCTGTCTACACGAATGATAGCTCGCCGTATGGGACGCTCTCAATGGAAGGTGTGGTATACACACATCAAAAAAAGTTTACGATCAGTAGCAAAATCAGGTGTATTTTTTAAAATATAAATTATTTAAAGAAACTGTTTACGTTTTATGATTTTATAATGAAAATGCACTAAGTAAATAAAAGAATCATTATTAATTATTTACTTTTTATTAACAAAAGCTAGGAAATGCAATTTTGGCTTAAATGTAATGTAATGAAAAATTTGAATTAATGAAAAAACAAACAAAATTTATTACGAAAAAATTAATAGTTAGTATAAAATGACTCCTCCCCTGGCTCGCACACATGCGGAAACCCTTCTGGGCATGCTAAGAATTAAGTTATCTAGCATTTCTTGTGGTAACCTGTCCCACTCTTCAATAGCAGCTGCCCTGATTTCTGACACTGTTCGCGGAGGTGGCTGACGGTTCCAAACAGCTCGCTTAAGAGCATCCCACGCATGCTCGATCGGGTTTAAGTCAGGCGAGCCGGCAGGCCAGTCTAACCTGGTGATGTCGTATTGCTGGAGAGCAGCATCAACACGTCCGTTTCGATGTGCGGGCGCATTATCATCCATCGATTGCAATCGTTTTGTACATGGCTCCGGTCATGGTGCCTTGATACGGGATTAAGGGCGTCCTAGCCCCAATCATTATCCCGGCCCAAAAGGACACTGATTTCCCGCCCTGCTGAACGGTTCCAGTGGCAGTTCTCTGCCTTTCAGAGTCGCCAGGTCTTCTCCAGACACGGACACGTCGGTTATCTGGATGTGTACTAATCCGCGTTTCGTCAACGAAGAGGCAGTTGCTTTCGTCCTCAGTTTCTTCATTTTGACGGAGCCTAGCCCATTGCAATCTGCGCCGCTTCCGTTGCTGTGAGTTCAGAGGTGCTCGCCAGGATCTCCTTGCTCGTAATCCAGCTTGGTGTAAGCAATTTCTAATCGTTTGGGTGCTAACTTCGCGGCCGGTGGCAGCTCGCAGCTCTGCTTTCATTTTAGTAGCGTTCATTGTTGGGTCACGGGCAGCCAGTAATCTGATATATCGCTTCTGAATTGCAGTAAGAACAGTTGGGCGACCACTGCGAGGTCGATCAGCTAAATCTTCCATGCCCTGATACCTCTCCAACGTGGTCACCACGCAGGATTGGGATACATGAACTCTGCGTGATATTTCCCTCGTGGAATAGCCTTCTCCACTTAAAGTTAGAATTCTGGCTCGTAAAACTGCAGTTAATCCTCTCGGCATCGTTATCAACTTAATTTTTTTTGAATAAATTGAAAATATTGATAAGTTGCGACTATGTCAGATTTCTGAATGAAAGCAAGCAAGGGTTGATTGTCTTTTTAAATGAAAAAACATTTGAATTACGAAATTATTTTATATTTAAATTTCATATTTTTAAATAAGGAATCAAAAGATAAAAAGTGATTAAGTTTTATTCTTGTACAATAAAAAATATTAGCACTTTTCCAAGTGATCGCAAACTTTTTTTGATGTGTGTACTCTACACGAAAATGACCTCCATCCTTACCATTACACACCTGTTCAGGCCATAGAAGAAGGGGACCCTTTAAGAAGAATGCAGTTTTGCAGATTTTTACTAAATGCGGACGTTGAAGACAGAAATTACCTTAGAAGAATTTTATGGACTGACGAGTCCAAGTTTGATAAAGACGGCATTACGAATTACCATAATGCTCATTACTGGAGTGTACGTGCCATGGGTAATCCACACCTAAAAAGACAAAAAGGTTCACAAAGAAGATTTAATCTGAATGTGTGGATGGGTATAATTAATAACCGCTTGATTGGACCACATTTCCTACCGCAAAACCTCGATGGGGTTGAATATGAAAATTTCCTGAGGAATGTCTTTTATGAATTAATGGAAGATGTGCCGCTAAAACGAGGCAAAACATGGTATTCATGCATGATGGCTGTCCTGCGCATTTTAGGCTACCTGTGAGAAGTTGGCTAGACCAACACTTCCCCGACCGATGGATAGGTAGAGGTGGTCCAATACCATGGCCGGCACGTAGCCCCGACATTACACCCATGGACTTCTTCGTGTGGGGTCGAATGAAACTTTAGTTTATTCCACTGACGTCCCTGTACCAAACATTGAAGACTTGCGCAACCGAATTATCAACGCAGCGCAGGAAATACAAAGGGAGCTTACAGACTCAAGGGTTGTGAAAACGGGTGTCGTAAGAAGGGCACGAGCTTGTATCAGGAATAATGGTGGGCACTTTGAAAATGAACTGTAAAACAGATTTTTTTTTCAATAAATGTATTCTTCAGTAGTTTGGTTTTTTCTTTCATTTTTATTATTAGTCTTATCTTGATGGTTCCTTAACCGATTTTGGATTTTAATATCTCATTTGAAAGGGAACGAAACGTAGAAGTTTTTTAATTATTTAGTACGTAATAATAAAGGGTGACTTTTTTAAGAAAATTGATGTTTTATCAGCCATCAAAGTATTTTTTAAACATTTTCCGTTTTTGCTTAGCAGTTTTTGCATAAAACAATGACAGTTGCGAAGATTTAACAATTAATATTACTTATTTAGAATATCTTTGTTGTAAAACAAAAAAAAGTAGGCCAAAATCACATTTTTTTTTGAATTTATTACTAAGTCAACCGGGGCAATTGCGTGAATGGGGCTAATGCATCTTTTTGAATTATATCAAAAGTCTTTCCATCTGCAACAACTAGTGCCACCTAGTTTGTGTACTTGGTATTAGATACTTACGAAGAGATAAAACAGATGGCGCTATAGAGCAACATATTCAAGATTTCGGCCATTTTAAAATTACGCGTGTCAACGACAACACCACATTTTATAAGGTACGTAACAAAATCTATTAAAAAAAGTAGTAAATTGTTGAAATCACGTCTTTAATTTATAATAGTTGTAAGCATAGGTTGTTTCTACGCATGCAAAGTGAGATATTTTTAAGGAATGAGCTTTATTTGTGGAAAATATTGTATAGCAATTTTCGAGGTTAGGTTTGACTTCATGGGGTAAATGCGTGTTCGATTTTGGAGTAATTGCGAGTAGGCGGCGCATTTACCCCAAAGAAGAGATCATCAACCTTTTTTCTATGAATATTTTTCTTAAAGGGAGTTACAATATAAATGGTTTTTTTTACACTTTGGCACCCTAACTTGAAACGAGCGCCATTTAAATTTAAGTATGTTTTTTTCAGATACAGAGCTAAATAAGATGGTGATACTGAGATATTTGGACGTAGACAAATATTTAACTAAAGATGATTTTCGAAGTTGCATTACGAATAGATTAACCTGGCCATGGCAAAAAAATCATTTTATTTTGTCGTATGAATGCATTAGTTGCAAGGAACCTACAAACGGAATACCTAACATTCCCCGACATTTTTCTGTGACAGGCAACATACAAAGTACACGAGATTTATTAGAAAGTTCGTTTTTTTGGTGTCCGTTTTGTAACATTCTCACTATTTATGAACACTATCCTGAAGATGAATGCGAATATTGCCATGCGAACTAATTAAATAAATTTTGATTTGGTAATGTCAAGAAAATATATGTTTACTTACAATTGGTTTACAAAACTTTTTTTACATATATGTGTTTATAATAATTTGTCATTTCTATTTCAGATGTAAAAATGGTACGCAAATACGTAAAAAAGACAAATCCTACCTACACTCTAGACACATTATAGGAAGCTGTAGCTGAAGTTAAAAATGGTAATTTAAATGCATATCAAGCTTCAAAGAAATATAATATCCCATGAACTACCATAGCGGACAGGGTGAATTTAAGAAGAGGTGTTGTGAAAGATAGTAGGGGCAGACCAACAGCGATAGATAACAAATATGAGAGAAGACTAGCTCATGGACTTCATTTAATGGAAAAAAATGGATTTGGTCTGTCATCAAATGAGACCACAATACTGGTAACGCAATTTGTTAAAAAAAACAAATTGATAACTCCCTTTAAAAACGACACGCCAGGCTACGACTGGTTTGCTGGTTTTTGTAAAAGGTATAATCTATCGCTAAAGAAACCACAAGCTGTTGAAATGTCGAGAACAGCAGCATGCGATCCTTTCATAATTCAGGACTACTTCAATGTTCTAGAAAAATACTTGCGAGAACTGAATTTGGAATGTAGTCCGGACAAAATCTGGAATCTGGATGAAACTAGTTTCAGTAGAGATCCAGAAAAAACAAGAGTTGTGGGTGTGCGGGGATTCACAAGTACCAGAACAATAGCTTCCGCCGGAAAGGACAATATCACTGTTTTGTTCACGGTCAACGCAGCCGGTGATAAATTGCCACCTTTAATTATTTACCGTGGCAAGAATATATGGGATCAATGGATGTCCCGCAATGCGTATGAGGGCACAAAATATGCTGCAACAAGAAAAAGCAGCGGAGAAGGGTGTAACCATTATAAAACTACCCGCACACGCCAGTCATCCCCTGCAGCCTTTAGATTTAGCAGTGTTCAAAGCTATGAAGGATCGGTGGGACGCAAAAATACTAGCATGGCAACGCCTGAATATAGGATCAAAATTACAAAAAAGGCATTTCTGCGAAATTCTCGGCGAAGTATGGAAAGAGTTAGATCCCAAGATTATTAGGAATGGATTTAAAAAAGGCGGTGTGTTTCCACTGAATAAAGATGTGATACCAGTCGAAAAATATGACGCAAGATTTTTGAAAAGATATAATGAAGCCAAAAAAAACAAAAAGACAGCACGGTACCCAGCTTGTCATGCTTATGCTTACAAATGATTAATAATAAAGATGAAAAAAAAGTTACCCTAAAGCAAGGACCATCCACAATCAAAATTACACAAGATATGACTTTTGACAAGAACGACAAAGAAGAGAAAAAAATCACCCCGAAGCAAGGACCATCAATAATCCATATTACAGAAGATTTGATAAATCAAAAGAACAGAAAAGAAGAGAAAAAAGTCACCCCGAAGCAAGGATCATCAAAAATCCATATTACATAAGATTTGATTAATGAAAAGAACGGAAAAGAAGAGAACAAAGTCACCCCGAAGCAAGGACCATCAAAAATCCAAATTATAGAAGATCGGATTCTCGACAAGGATGAAATGATATCTTTTGAAAGTTTATTACTTACTACTATAAAAAAAACGGACAATCTTCTAAAAGCAAAGAAATGCAAAGTAGCTAAGGGATGTGAAGTTATTACGCATGAAGATTTCTTGAAGAAACTACGACAGAAAGAGATAGAAAAGCTTGAAAAAGAAAATGAAAAAGAGGAAAAGAAAGCAAAGAAGCAAGAAAAAAACAGAAAAAAACAGGAAGAAAAAAAACAGAAAGACGAAAAAAAGAAAGATAAGAAAAAGAAAGATGATACAGAAAAAGACGATACAAAAAAGAGAAAAAAAAGAAACCAAAAACCGAAAAATATGCGAAAACGCCAAAAGAAGGCGCAGTATAATTGGTCCGATGATTCTAGTAGTAAAGATAGTCAAATATCGCTTTATGACTCTGATTCCACGGAAGACTGGGATGTATATTGTGAGAACATAAATAAACTGACTGACAAAGAAAATGATGGAAGCAGCAGTGAGATAAGTACTAGAGTAATTGAATTAATACCCAATCCATCCGAAAACCAACATCGAGAAAACGGCTGTGTTCTAGAAGATGAATATGAACCTGATCCCGAGCGAAGATTTCCACAAATCGGTGACTGGATAATCATTAAAATTTGCAACAAAGAAAACAGTAAAACATTTTGTCGGAAACGTTATCTCATTACATAGTGATGGGATACCGCTAGTCAAATATTTAAGAAAAATTAAGAATAGTAAAATGATATCATTTCATTACCCTGATGTAGAGGATGTATCAGAACTCAGACATGACAGCGACATAGTAAAGTTTCTTGAAAACCCCCTGATAACCCGGAGAGGACATGTGATTTTCAGAGAAAGTTTTGAAGCATTTAATGTACAATAAAAGTAACTGTAGGAACATATTTTCGTCGAAGACTGACTTCTTGTGTTCATTATAGATAATATTTTATAGATGTAGGCAGAAGAAAAAGTATATTGCGTAATGTGCTTCATTTGTTAAGCGGTTTTTTTTTATTACTGATGACTGAATGACCGGGCAAAGTCGCATTTTTTGTTACCCTTGTTAACGTTTTAAGCACGAACATTTTTTAATAAGTCTAAGATTACATTTTGAAGAGTTTATTTTGGTTAAGATTTAATTTGATTGTTTAATGTTTTTCAATAATTATGAATGTTTAAGATAATTTTTCAGTTTTTAAAAAGTAACTAAGTATATTTTTTGTTTGTGTCACGTAGAAGACTGACTAATTTCGTTTATTAAAAATAATGTTTAATAGGCGTAGGTAGGATGAAGCAAATAAAGCACTGCCTAATGTGCTTCATTTGCTTTTTGTTACTTCTTTTTTTTCATTAAGTTTATAAGAGGCATTTTGTCAGTATACATTTTGTAAGAATTTACTTGGCTAAGATTTTTTTGATCTCGTAATAATTTTAAGGAAAAACGTCCTTCACAAATTTTTTTTAAAGTTTTTTTTAATAATAACTTTTTTGTTTTTGAAGTGAAACAACTACTGAAGGTTATTTGTAACTGTTAAGACTATGTTGATTATGTGATATACTATCTGATGATAAGTGATAAAAAGGTACGAAATAAATAGTTGCAAACTGAAATAAATATACCATTAATTATTATATTATGCCATTATACTTTCTTAAGTGTTGTGTCGTGACGCGTATCGGTTTTATGCATTGCGTATGGCTAGTGAAATATTTTTAGTATGAAAGGCTTGTGACGCGTCCCAATACAACACATCAAAAAATAGTGGCACACTATTAATTTGTGATTGATATTAATGTCGAACAAAAATAAAACATTTCTATAAAAACATTTTTTTTATTGAAGACATATCATACACATACAGACTGACAGACAAACATTAGTGTTAAACTTATAACACACCTTTTTTTCGGCGGGGGTTAAAAATGTTTTGAACACCTGGATTTCATACAGGGGCAAATGCGTCTATCAAAAGTAAACGCATTTTCCCCATTCCCATTCAGTACTTTCTTTTTGGCTTACTGTCTGTCTTTTTCCCTGATGAGTAACATACTATTATGCGTATTTTTCATCTAAAATAAATCATCTTGTTGTTAGTGCGCAATTCTGGCCCGTTAAATAATTAAATAAGAAAGACGCATTTTCCCCATGAGGTGCAAATGCGTCTAAAATTCCATGTTTTTTTTAAATTTTCGATAACTTATTATTCGGTGCTTTGATTAAGAATTCACTTCCACAGTTTTGTACATTAAGAGTCTGTTAACAGCCTTACACATTTAAATATACGATAAATTTTTTATTTTTTTTTAGTAAGGTCGTGAAAAATTGACAAATTCATGAGATCAAAAATGTAACGCAATTGCCCCGGTTGACCTTATTTGAAAATTTTTAGTACGATTTTTTGGTTACACTCATTAAGTAGGAATATCTTGGAAAGGGTTAAATAAAGACGGTTGGTCTCATAGTGATATCTGTCAGAGTAACTTAGACTACCTCCCCTTAACGGCTCCGCCACTAATTTCCGGTCACCCTGTATAGACACGGTAAACACCACGCCAACGAAGGTAGTTATGTCGCTTTGTAGCCAAATACTAAATAAAGGGCACACTCTAGCAACAGATAATTGGTACACCAGTCTGTAATTAGCCTATAATTTGCTGGAAAATCATACACACTTGGTTGGGACGATAAGAAAAAGTAGAAGAGGTTTACCAAAAAGTGTAGTGGAAGCCAAGCTTCAAAGAGGAGAATTTATGGCCATGGAAAACGAAGACGGTATTACAATAATGAAGTGGAAAGATAAACGCGATGTTATGATGTTATCTACTAAACATTCGGATAAATTATGTAAAATTGTCAAAAAAGGAAAAGAAATAACTAAACCTAAAATGATATTGGATTATAATAAATCCAAAGGCTCTGTCGACATGAGCGATCAGATTGAACCCACCTCATCACCTCTGCGCAAAACCGTGAAATGGTATAGGAAGCTGGGTATCGAACTTTTGTTGAATACAGCCATAATTAATACTTGGGTTATGTTTACCGAAACTTGCCAGTCTAAAATATCGATTGTTGAATTCAGAAAATCAATAGTTGAGTATCTAACAAGTTCATTTGCACCTGAAGAAAATCAGTCAATAGCAGTGGTTCCGAGGCCGAAAAGATTGAAAGTGTGGAATACAATGCATCATGAGAACAAGTATCCGTTTCATGGCAGAGGTGTACAAGATTTAGAAGAAAACGATTTTAGCAGAAGAATCCAGTTCTGTCGCTTTTTACTCAACGGAGACATTGATGACGCATGGTTTTTTAAATCAATTCTGTGGACGGATGAGTCGAAATTTTCAAGAGAGGGCATCACTAATTTTCATAATTTGCATGAATGGTCCGACAAGGACAACAATCCAAAATGGAATAAACAGGTAATAATAATAAATTTATTTATTTAATTACAGATGTTCCATTCACCTCAGGACACTTTAATCAGAACACATTATTTTTTGTTTTAGGTGTCATTCCAAAGAAAATTTTCAGTAAATGTTTGGGCTGGAGTAATCGGGCGAACTTTAATTGGACCAGTTGATTCTTTTGTTTGGGGACGGGCAAAGGAGCTGGTTTATACGACAGAAATAGCGACGAAAGACGAACTAATCGAAAGAATTCAATCTGCATTTCAAATCATGAAAGAAGAGATGGTGTTAAAAAATTACCACGACCGAATTGAGAAAGCGTGCCCGTGCATGCATTCGTAACGGCGGACGTCATTTTGAACACGAAAATTAAAAATTTGTTAGAAAAATAAGCTTTTTATTTATTTCCCCAAAAATCAAATTAATCACCCTTAATTACAATAGACACCCTAATTTCAAGAAATGGTGAGATATCAGTGTAAATGATATCTCAAAAGAAAGGGAAATATCCAAGCATGTTTCACATGTGTTTGAACTCCTGCAGCTATTTTATTTATTTATTTTATTTGCCCGCCAATATTAGATTTTTTAATTTCAAAAGTTTTTTATTAAATGTAAATGATTGGTTATTGTATTTTTTGATATCAATGGTACTTTTAAATGCTCGAATACACTTGAGCACACAATGCACTAACGCAATAAAATGTCAAAAGAAGACATTTTAACTTAATTTGAACGTTGTTACCAATTAATTGACAGATTTCGGGATTTTGCACAAAAATCGTAAAATGCTCACAAAAAAAAACAGACTTGGTCTTAGACAACTATTGCTCAAAATGTTCTAGATGGTCCATACTAACATCCCCTTAAGGCTTTGTACCCATCTTCCAAACACCCTGTATAATTAAAATTGCAAACAGAATACTCCTTTAAATATTTTGCACTTCTGATAGGCATTTCATTGTGATATAAACATATACGTAAGTACATATGGTTTTCACACGTTTTCAAGTTAATTGATGGTTTCAAATTTTCAAGAAACCAGCTCAACCATCATTATCTCAACCATCCACTTCATCAGCACCAAGCCACATAATAGAATCCTCAGAACCCGATCTGGAGGCTACAGATGCAACAGAATATATTATTGAATACGTAGATGAATCTGATATGCTAACAAATCAAGTCAGCATGGAAACCAATGAGTTGGAAACTCCCATAAAATCCCAGAAACATACTGATGATAATCAGATACCTGAGTATTTGAAACAAATCTTGAATAATCAGAATAACATTGAACAGAAAATAAATCAACTGGAATGTAACCAAAACATTTTTTTTCAAAAGTTGGCTAGCTTGTCAGTTCAAATGGACGATGGATTTACCATGCAGGTGCAGGACGCCAAAAGTACAGGAAATGTCGTTACATTGAGCGAATCTAAATCAGCTAAGTCTTTTTATAATGAGGCTTTCATACTCGGGAGTTCCTATGTAAATGCTCGTGGACAGGCGGGAGTAGAAACAGTGAGGAAGTAAAAATTGGACTTAACAAATACAAAAACGTCCTTAATTACGCGATTTTGACAATGGATTTTAAACATTTTTGATTACCATCGCAATATCAAATTCAGAGTTTTCTTCCTACATGTATAATACAATTTGTTATTAACCTATTTCCTGATTTAATTGTTATTTTATTATTATACACCAGTACGTATACACAAGTAATTGTTAGTTATATAAAAAGGAATTGTTTAATTTCGTTTCAGAATTCCTTTTAAAATAGTTGCATCGTATAATTCAAAACAACAGCAATACGAATTATGTGTGTGTCCGTCTGCATGGGAACATAATGGAATTTTATACTGGCCGAATAAAAAAAGCAAAAAATTGTCGAAAATCGAAGATTCTACACCAGGCAAAGACTGGACAACAACAAAATGTATCGTGAAAAGAAATAAAATTGCAACTTATGAAATGGCTGATGAGCAACTAACTAAAATGTTGAATTATTCATCAACGGAGACAGATAATGATGTGTCAGTACCTACAAGGTCCACAAAAACAACATTACAAGAATTCAACAATATAGTACAACAGGTAATTATATTATTATGCTCATTTTTGATATTTAGTAAATTAATTAAGTCTGTTGGACTTTGTCCAAGTTGACTCGTAACTTGTCAACCCGGCTTTACACTCGGATTACATGCTTGCACGATATGATTAGCGTCCAAGATCCAAGTAGTATCCTAGTGGATTTGGTCCGAGTTGACTCGTATCACGTCAACCGGGCTTAAGTTAGCATCATGTAATGACTACAAATGAGATCTACTTAAGTACCAAAAAAGTTAAATTAAATTTCATAAGACCGTTTGAATTTTTATTTAATTGATTGTTTTAATATTGCAGGCAACAGAATCAGGAAACTCAGCGGCAGTAGCTCCTAGTTTACAAGATTTTAACAACATGGCACAACAGGTGAGAATATTAACATTTTTGTTGTTTAGTAAAGTAATTACTAATTAGATATTTAAGTTAGATATACTTATGATTTGGTTAGAAGGGGTTGGTCGCCACTGCAACCTGAAAAAGCTATTTACGCAACTGCTGCGTAATAAGGAGTTTTAAAACACGAGTGTGAGTTTATGAAAGGAGCGAAGCGAGTTTCATAACAAGTGCTTTAATACCTAAGTTACGTACAGTTGCGTAAAATACTTTATCTACACTCACTCATTCAGAATGGGGCTTTAAAAAGTGCACACAGAACTGAACCAGTCGTAGTGCCACCGATATAGGCTCTATAGAACATGTTAGGCGTGCAGGGGAAGATACTAGGGGGACAAGGGGTTAAGTGGGGACAAGGTGACGCAAGCAGACGCAAGAGAACGCAAAGGGGACGCAAGAGAACGCAAGGGGACACAATAGCGACGCAAGGGGACACAATGGGGACTGTTCTCAAACATAATAACGTTTCTCCAGGAACCAGTATTTAATAAAGAAATTAACATTCCAGCCCGACTAAATTGTAAGGCAATGTTCATTAATGTTCATTAGCCCGTGGGTGGAAGTGTATGGAAAAGTATATCAATAACAAACTGTTTTTGATTAGGTATTACAGACTTTACCACATGAGTGTAGATAAACATCTATTGTAGCTAACCCTCACTGTTTATAGGACCTCATCCAGACTAGATATTATTTATATATGAGCCTGTGGTGTCCTGTGGGCATTAGCTAGCCCACTTACCAAAAAAGTATTTTTTTTACCGGGTGTAAGGGACATCGATCCCACCCACAAAGTGATAGAGGTTGCTCAGTCAACGTAACTAAGCAAAATTCAGCGGGAGATTCTTACACGAGATGCAACAAAGTGACTTCCTCAAATTGGCCACCTTGATCAGACAGTTTGTATGGAAAAGCATTTTTTTTTCTAATTTCCTGGTAATAGTTGTTCATTTTCGTTGACTGAACAACCCCTATTTGTTTGCGGGACGCTATCCATTACATCCCGTAGGATATGACAATTTAAATTTTAAATTAATTTATTTATTCAATATTGCAGCTCCTTCTGTACAAGGTGTCACCCGCTGATAAAAAAAATATATCAATATTTATTTTGATGTACTACCCGCAGTAAAATGTAATCTGTAATACTGAGGGTGAATGTGGCTTCCATGCTGGACTGGGAGCGAGAGAGAAACAAATAATGTGCCAGCTGCATATCTTCCCGGGCATGCTGTCAAAATCAACTAAGGCATCAGAGGGTTTCAGTGTACATATAGCAATTTAGACGATGGGCTGACAACCTGTCACTACCAGCATTATACCTACAAATCTATCTTAAATAACCCTCAAAACTTTGCAGACGTGGCGGAACGACCTTAGTTTATGTCGTTTACGCTCTGCCTACCCTATTAGGGATAGAGGCGTGACTATATGTATGTATGTAGCTTCCCAAACTTGGAATAATTTTTAATGTATTTTCAGGCCCCATCGATCTCTGCAGAAGTCCCTACCGTACCACAGATACAGATTTCAATATTGCAGGCAACAGGATCAGGAAACTCAGTGGCAGAAGCTCCTTCTGTACAAGATTTGAACGAAACAGCTCAACAGAATCAACAGGTATAAATGTTATAGTTTGTAATAATAATAACTGTTAGTGGTGTCACCCGCTGCTAAAAAATTAAAAAAAATATCTATGTTTATTTTGATGTACTTCCCGCAGTAAAATGTAATCTGTAATACTGAGGGTGAATGTGGCTTCCATGCTGGACTGGGAGCGAGAGAGAAACAAAGACATTTATTTTTAAAGCTTATACTACTCTCAAAAACAGAAATTGTAGAACTATTGTTCTTAAAAGAGTGTACAATTACACCATAAGAGCAAGCTTTAGAAAAGAGTTTGTGCACCCTATTATACAGAAATAAGATTTGAATGGCACTTTAATAACTCTTAGAGCTGTAATAAGTTGGTGACAGCGCGTACAATACAGCTACTGTGCAGTTTTGATACTAAAAGTAGATTAGGGCGTAACAAAAAACTTATAGCTGTAAATGACAGTTATCATACTCTGATGTAGAACCTTAAGCCTACTTTAATTTCATAAAGCAGCCTTCATACAGTTAGAGCTGTATAATGACTCGTAAACCGATCTTATAAGATCACAAGTTCTTTTCAACACTCTTTTACGGCTCTAAAAGAGTTTTAAGTTCTATATTGCCTGTTTTAGAGGTGTTCATAACGCTTGCATGCTGCTTGGGCATAGTCGTAGAGCTAGCTACTCAGCAGAAAGTAAAAGGCTGTACACAATACATTTTAAACAAACAAAATAAAACCTGGCAAGTCTGCACACACAAACACACACACACTCACACACAAACACACACGCACACACAAATGTTTACTGTCACATATAACATGTTCCTTCTTTTAATATGTATTTCAAATTTTCACTTTTTTGCTTATTTTTGCTGATAATATTTGTTGGTACTATTACTATAAGTGAGCTTTGATGTTTGTTAATAATGGAAGAGCGGTGATTCATGACACAGGCGATGAGCTTACTAGGAGTCTCCTGCCTATAGTTTATAGCTTCCCCTTATAAAAAGAAATAAAGAATTTATTTATTATTATTATTATTTATCTTACCATACTTATATGGAAATAAATTCACTATATACAATGACCATAGGCCATTGGCATGGTTATACTCATTGAAGGAACCCAACAGTAAACTGACACGCTGGAGATTGAGATTACAGGAATATGATTTTGATATTATTTTCAAAAACGGGAAGCAGAACACTAACGCAGATAGTAGCCCGGGCCCTAAGGGTCCTGACTATTCCCCTTTGTGAGTATTTTATGAAACTTTGCACAGATGATCATTAGGTAAAACCAAGTTGTTTAACCCCGGTTACCCTCCGGTACCGCCCCCCTAGGGGGAGGGGGGGTTGCTCGAAGAGCGCCTTCGCCGAGCGTTGGAAAAAATCTACAAAATCTAAATAAGCTACTACGGCAATATTAGTATCGTTTTCGTATAAATCAATAACGAGAAATTAATTTCTGGTATTTATTTTACACATATGTGTGATGGTTTTTTAAATAATCGCAAAAATATAAAATTGTAATCACAAAAAAAAATTCGTAGCCTATATTTTTTTATTTAAGAGACATATAAGTGTTAAAAAAATACCCAAATGTAGCCTGTTTAATGTAAATTTATAAAAATATAACTTAAGTTGGGGTTTTCATATAGAATTATGATACAAAAAAATGTAAGATCCGACGCGGCGGATGGATTATTTGAGAGAAGTAACCTTTTTTTCACTTGAATCATATAATAATTTTATAATCTGGTCCTTTTTATGATATCGAAGCGTTTACTTGCTTTCTAAACTATTGATTAATTTAATTTTTTTGGCTTTTTCTAATGCCAAAGACCAATAGTGGAGTGCCGTAAGACCAAAAAGTGTCAAAGCCTCGGAACCCAGTTCTTTCCACTGAAAGGGTTTTCGTGAAACATTTTTTATTACTTACATTGTTGGAGGTAATAAAAAAGTTTAACCCACTAATTTTGCCGATCTGATTTTTATCTGGTATTGAGGAATTCCCATACAAAAGAAGATTTTTTCGGTAAGTAAAAATATCCGATTTTCAAAGATTTCCATACAAAATCTAAACCATTGATGCTGTAAGTTTGAAATTTTGCATAAATTATGTTCAGATATTGTGAAAACTTACCTAAATGAGGTTACACGGAGTTCCCATGGGGACGAATTGTAGGGCGTCCGCTAGTTGATATGTACGTTTGGTGTTTCAGTCGCAGCCCTCTATCTTTCAAACTATTATAGACAGCATGTCCATATTTTCAGGAAATACGTATTTTGATAGTAACTGTCGTAAAATTTCCATAGTAAATAACCAAAAACCGTGAAAAAAACTGTTTTTATTTACATTGACTTTAAAATTTTATTGCTTGAGTTTGGCTCATATCTGGCCAGTTTTAATATATTTTTTAAATAATGTAAGGTATGTTTTCAATGTGTACTAATTTTGAAGGATATATATTGTATGGTTTTTTAAATAGATCAGTAACAATTATTTTTTTCAAAAATACGATATTTTAGACGTTTGTCGTATGGGAACCCCACTGTAGTTTAGGTTTTTAATTTTATTTATTATATTTTACGACAGTTACTATCAAAATACGTATTTCCTGAAAATTTGGTCACGCTGTCTATAATAGTTTGAAAGATAGAGGGCTGCGACTGAAACACCAAATGTACATATCAATTAAACTTTGTGTCACCACAGTTACGTAAATTTTCAAAATATCTGAAGATCATCTATGCAAAATTTTAAACTAACAGCTTCAATAGTTTTGATTTTGCGTGGAAATATTTAAAAATCGTATTTCTTTACCCATTGAAAAAATTTAAAAAGAAACACAAATTATCAGAATTATCAAAATCAAAAAATATATTAAAAAGCAAATAAACGCTTCGGTATCATAAAAAGGACCAGATCATAAAATTATTATATGATTCAAATAAAAAAGTTTCCTTCTCTCAAATAATCCATCCGCCGCGTCGGGTTCTACATTTTTTCATGTCATAATTCTATATGATAACCACTACTTAAGTTATGTTTTTATAAATTAACATTAAACAGGCTACATTTTGGTATTTTTTTAACACTTATATGTCTCTTAAATAAAAAAATATAGGCTGCGAAAGGTTTTTTTTTGTGATTACAATTTTATATTTTTGCGATTATTTAAAAAACCATTGCAAATATGTGTAAAATAAATACCAGAAATGAATTTCTCGTTATTGATTTATACGAAAACGATACTAATATTGCCATAGTAGCTTATTAGGATTTTGTAGATTTTTTTTCCAACTCTCGGCGAAGGCGCCCTTCAAGCAACCCTCTCTCCCCCTAGGGGGGCGGTACCGGAGGGTAACCGGGCTAAATTCCTTGAACCGCTTACCCTTAGGGCCTGCACTATAGATGCACTATCGAGAATACAACTAAACACACTTACTTTTAGAAATACTGACGAAGAATTACCGTCAAACTCTTATATTACCATGGATAATAGTGATAATATCTCTGAAACCACCATAAGTATATCAGAAGATGATACACGTGACATACACGACTTTGATAGTGAGACCGACGATACATCAATAATCCCCATATTACATGAGGCGATATATTAAAAAACGAATCAGTTAATTCTAACCCAATGGTATAGGGACGAAATCGAAATTGTAGATAGATCTAGTAATAAGATGGCGATCGCAGAAGAGCTAATTGAGATAAACACCGCTCCGTTTGAATATTCAGACTCAAACAATGAATATTCAGATGACGAGACTGGTCAAAAGCGACGTGAAAGAACTGCTTTTGTACCATTGTCATCCAAGATTCGTCGTGGGCAAGGAGCAATGCATATGCCAGAATTTACTAAAAAGCAAATTCGTTTTTAGCAATTATTAAAATGTATGTTTTAATAATTGTTAAGTTGTTAGAATTTTTTTTGGGTTTCAATTTTTTCTATATGACTTTGTTACTACTGAGTGTATTGATTTTGATCTCATTTTTATAAGTCAGTAGTCTGATTTTGGTCTCTTTTTCATAACTTTAAAGTAAGAATATGCGAATTTAATAAATAACTTTATTGAAGCAAATTACAGAGATTAAATGAGAGGAGTCATTAGTGTTTTGACACTTTAAATTGTTTAAAAAAAAATGGATAATGTTAGTTTTAATGACAAAATACAGGGCTTTAGGTAAATCTTTTCCAACCTTTGGGGTGGTTAATCAGTCCATGAAACTGAACAACTTCCCCAAGGAACAGGTCAAAATAGGAAAAAAATTTTTGATCTCCCATACAGAATGCGCTTTATGCTGATGAAGTTTGTATGGGAATTCAAAATTTCTTTTTCGTATTTTAAACTATGTTCCTTGGAAAAGTTGTTCGAATCAAATCAAAAATGCTTTATTTTCGAAGAAAATACAAAGTATCGCTTGAAAACGTCACAAAATACATTAGCAAAATCAATTTAAATCATTGAGCAAAATAGTGAATTACATTTGCATTTTTGACTTAGCGCCGTAGCAAAATTTTTCTTTGGTAGCCATGAGCCCACCTTCTGGTGCCCGATTATCGTTGAATTTTGGGACACGTATAAACTGGAGCTGCGTCTCCGAACATTCTCTTCTCCGAACATTCTGCAGCACCTTCTCTCTCCGTACAAATGGTTATAACTAACCAATTTAATTAAATCAATATACTTTTATTAATCAAAGTGCTCGAGTTTTAATATCTCCACGAAGAAACCGAAGACTCACAAATCAGCCAAGATTATCAGCAGATCACGTGCTTGACAAAAACGTGATTATGTTTTACCAATTGTAGTGGAAGCACCTAAACAATAGAACTAAATCATCTATTAAAAATGTTTAAAAAATTGTTCAAAGTACCGGATTAAGGACACAGGTAGCTGTGTGCGATCATGGCAATTCAAACGTTGCGGCTATTAACCAGCTGCTGAAAGAGACAAAAAAAGCAAATTTCAGAAGCGATCGATAAAATGTAAGGAGGGTTTTTCAAAATTGGTCAGAAGCAAATATTTCCCATTTATGATCCACCCCATTTAATTAAGGGTGTGAGAAACATTTCCTAAAAAGAAGGAAATGTTTCAGTGGTTTCGCGAATTCGGTCTGGTTGTAAATGTGGCAAAATCTCAAGCCATTGTGATTGGTGGTCAGTCCTTTGTCTCTAGGTTGAGGCCTCTAGTTTCCCCGAATACTTTTCAACAATTCCTCCTTTTCGAACTGTCAATAATTTGGGGGTCACCATGGAAGACCCTGTCTTGGGCTCCACATAAACAAGCTCCACACTCGCGGCGCGAAAGCCCGCGAAACGCGAATGTAGTTCGCGCCTTTGATTTCGCGCATCGCGCTGTTCCCCGATCACTGTCGGTTTTTTGGCCCGCGTCAAAGGGTTCGCAGCGCGCGAACTTGAACGCGTCTACACTCGCAGTTTTTTCGCAGTAGCGAACAAGTCATCGTTGAGAGTGGTTGTGTTGTGGTCTTTGCTTGGCAGTTAAGTAAAAATGAGTACTATATGGAGTAATGAACTTGAACTGACTTTGTTGGAGTGTTATCAAGCTGAGCCGATTCTCTGGGAGTCAAATCATAAGGACCACAAAAATAAAAATAAGGTCCATGATGCCTGGACACGCATAAGTGCTATCTTAAATATACCAGTAGCAGACTGTAAGAAGAAGAAAGATTAACTTATGTCGAGCTATAGAACGTACAGAAAGAAAGTGAAGGATTCCATTCACAGCGGTGCGAGCTCAAGTGATATTTACAAGCCCATTTGGTTTGCATATGAACTAATGGACTCATTTCTTGGAGATGGGGGACAATGCAAACAAACAATAAATACTGTAAGTATTATCTTTATTATCTTTTTAATTTACTTAACATTAACTAATCAAAATACTTTCAAAGTATCTCGTGTACTCGTCCCTTATTTCACGAGCATTTAGAGTAGATCGGCGTGCTAAACGTGATATTGGACGTATCGTACAATCTCTCCCGATTTCATTTCTCCATGAACCAGGTGTTAGTAGTTCACTGTTCTCATCAATTGAGTCTACTGTTCCGGGCGGAATATAAATATTTGAGGAAGTGGAACTTTTTCTTAGGAAATTATGCAATAATATACATGTTAATGTCAGAAGTTTTACTTTTTCAGGGTTTAATTGAATGGGTTTTTTTAAATATCCTAAATCTTGTCACTAGTATTCCAAACGTATTTTCAACTACAACCCTGGCACTAGATAACCTTTGATTAAATTTACGTTTTCGCGATCCCCAATCATGGTTACCAGGATAAGGTTTCATAACATGTTCTGTAAGTGCGAAGGCACCATCTCCTAAAAAAACTTAGGGTACACATGTGTCTGAATTTGGTAAAGGACGCGGTGTTGGTAAATTTAACTCATTACGACATATTTTCTTCCATAATAAACTGTTTCTGAACACCCCACCATCGCTAATTCTACCTTGAGATCCTATGTCTGCGTACATAAAATTATAATTACTATCCACTAAAGCTAATACTCAATACAATACTAAATGTTTTCTTATAGTTAAAGTATTCCGATCCTGAGCCAAATGGACATTGTATGACTATATGTTTTCCATCGATCGAACCGATAGCATGAGGAAATTTATGTGCAAATCCTTTTTCGATCTCCAGCCACTCTTTTGCTCTCGTTGGCAACTGTAAAAATAAAAAGAGAACACGTACCTAAATAAAAAAAATTAAGCATTACAAATAATTTTAATTGTATCATTTTCAGGAAAGACCGCCGTCGGAGATAAATGAAGTGGAGGAGAGTTTAGACGCACCTGTAGATGTTAGTCAATCTACGAGAGCAAATGAAGATGATAGACCTTCAATAAGACCACCAACAATTCGTCGTCGAAACAAACCTTCTATGGAAATAGTGGCTGCTGAGCAAACAGTAAAAGATGCACTAGTCACACTTAAAGAGACTATTAAAAGTCGAAAAAATCAAGAGGATGATGAGTGTGACTTACACGGCAAAGTTATTGCCAAAAAATTAAGAAAAATTCCGGAAAATGAAAGAACACAATTTATACGTGAAATATACAATTTGTTTGTACGTCATGAATAACGTACTTCACTACATGTTGCATCACCAACCCCGTCGCCCACATATACCAACCACCACTACCAGAGACCGCATTCTTCCCAAAGCAGTTACTCCGAACCACCTATGCATTACTATATATCACCACCAGAAATCCATATTCCGGAAACCCCTGCCTCTACTGGGTAAGGCCGAGAATTTTCCCACTTTTCGAAAGTAAAAATTGTCCCATTTTTTGACAGCATATAAAAAAAACTAACCAGTAATATTCAATTGATTAATTCTTATTGTGTTTCTTAGGACTCTAAATTATATATTTTTATATCAAAGTTGAAATACTCCTTAAAGTTTAATAACCACAGTGAGTTCGATTCGTCAATTACCCCTAATTTTACAAAAAAACTTGCTGTCTTTTTCATGCATCCAATTATTTGGAACTACAAATTTGTATTTTTTTCTATTGAATGACAAATTTACAAGAACTGACTTAAATAAACTTAAACTAAGCAATTTATTAGTAGTTTCGTTCTTTTGGAATAAATAGATTTCATTACTTTATCGCAATTTAAATGTTTGTCCCCGTATTTTCGCTTCTACGTTACAATTTTGTATGTTACCACAATTTCCCCTATAAACAATGTTAATCTTTTGTGGTACTATTTTGTATTGACACTGGCAACACTAAGTATCTATGCGAATAAATAAAAAAAAGACGCAATTTTGTGGTCTGTGATGTCAAATGTGTGCACTGTATGTGTTGCGGTCGGAGTTTTTTTAAAGTGAATTTGGACGATTTCAAAGGTAAATAACAGCTTTTATTACACTTGTTCCGAATAAAATTATGTATAAGTGGAGAAGCAATGCGTGGCGTGTGTTTTTGTTTTAAATTAAGCTCGAATTATCGATTTATGGTAAATTATAACCTAAAAAATCTCGCTTCTATGTTCCTTTTATGTTACTTCTATATTACCGGTAACGTTCATTGTATGTTACGTAACGTAGAAGTGTTGTAAAGGTTTGTTCATATCATTATTTGTGCTATTTATAGTTTTTTTGGAAACACTTTAAAATATCGTCAAGGCGCGTGAGGCGTTTGTGTGCTGTTGATTGATTTTGTTGATAACATTTAATTCATTTAATAATCTAAATATTACTCAACGCACGCACTACAAGCATATGCCAAAAATAACCTAATTTTTTAAGAATTCGTTTAAAATCTTTTATTGAGTTTTGATCGCTAAATTCAGGGTATTAGAGACAACAGAAAGGCATGATCAGTCTTTAAAACTGAACAACTTCCACTAAGAAACATATCACCGCAAACGTAAAAAAAAATAAAGATCGGTAATTTTTTTAACTTCTAGTGATATGTTTCGTACGAAAGATGTTCAGTTTTATTGTCTGATCATAATAATAATAATAAATTTATTTAAGATTATTCATCCATATTTTTGTTAGTAGGTAATTGAATATACAAAGCAACTTCTGTCTAGTGTTAATCATGCCTCGACCTGTCCCTTACATCCAGCGTTTAATAAATATATTTTACTAATCCCCGATCACGCGTTTTTTCTGGCTTTCTGAGGGGAGCTCCCTGTCCTACAGTGGACGTTTAATGGGATGTTATGATAATTTTACTATTTGATTTAAATATATTAACAATATCACAGACTGCAGCTGAAAAACAAAAGAAATATCGCGAAAAGCTGAAAAACGAAAACCCCGACAAGTTTGAAGAAACTAAAAAGAAGGCCAATGAAAGATCTGCACGACACTATGAAAGAAAAAAGAGTACTTATACTGAAGAGGACAAACAAAAATTACGTCAAAAATGGAAAGAAGATCGAAAAAAGGCAAATGATGAAAAAAATGTGCCCCAAAATGAACCCTCAACATCTCAAGTTTCGAGCAAGCAACAAGCTGATGACTCATTAATGTACCAAAATACACAACGACGCTTGGAACGCAGGCAGACACGAGAAAACGCAGAATTACGTTCACGGCTAGATACATTGGGAAAAGGATTTAAAAATCTCCAGAAAACAATCTACAGACAACAACAAAAAAATAGATAAGATGCAGGAAGAATATGATAATGTTTTAGTTGAACTAGCCATGCGAAAGGAAACAGAAAATATACATTTGCGAGAAAATGAAGAAAAGACACCTGGAAAGAAAGTTTCAGAATTCATAAATATGACTATCCCTAACGTAGAAACGCCCAAGAAGGAAGAAGTCAAGAAAAAGCTTTTAGAGCACGTTATATTGACAGAATCATTAAGAGGATCGACTACCGCGCCCATGTCCATACAAAAAGGGAAAACGTTTTGCTACCCCTAAATCTTCTCCGATTTTGATAATTTTTCACTATGTTGTTGTCCCTATCAAAAACTATGCCTCTATGTTTTCCTTTTTTGAAAATTTTGTTTAGATAAAAAGTTATAAGGATCTGTAATCTTGCTTTATTGGGTTTGAAAAACATTCATTTTAAATTCATTGTATTTCAGAAATAAAGTAAATTTTCGGAAAAAACAAAAAATAGAGGCATAGATTATATTCTGCTGAAAAGATTGATACCAAAAAGTAGTATATTTAGTACAGTTTAGGGGTTGGGAAACGTTTTCCCCCCAAACGCGATTTTCGACAAAAAAATACCTAGAAACACAGCCGAGCTGCAACTGTCTCTATCGCACGTTTGCGAGCGGGGCCGAGCGCGGTCGCGACAGAGAATGATTCTCCAAATACCTATTTTCCTACGCTCGCGGCGCTATAGAATAGTCTTAAAGGAACAATTCCAAAGTGCGAATAACGCTGAAAAAAATATTTTGAAAAAAGTATTAGATAACGATAATGTAAAGAAATATAAACAAAAATCAAAAATTAGGACATATCTGGGATTAAAAAGCAACATAAAGAAATATAGTGACCAAAACGTTAAAAGCAGTTTATTAAAAAACAAAATTGAAAGGTTTTTCAATAAAGATGACGTTAGCCGCGCTACTGCAGGTAAAAAGGAATACAGGACATTTAAAAAAGTTAAGCGCCAGAAGAGATATTTACTGGATAAACTTAGTATACTACACAAAAAGTTTATTTCGGAAGAGGGCCTAATTAGTTACAGCACTTTTAAAAAATATCGTCCGTTTTATGTGCTTTCTCCTAAAGTCTAAGATTGTGAAAGCTGTGCCTGCATAAAACATTCCAACATGCAATTTATGGTCGATAAACTTAAGATTTTAAATATTTTGAAATCGAACAACCTTAATGAAGTATTAGCAGATTTTGTTTGCGACTGCACCTCAAAAGATTGCATGTATAATAAGTGTGACGAGTGCGTCGAAAAGAAATTATGTGTTAACAATGACAAACTATCCGACGAAACAAGTTGGTTTACTTGGATGTTAAAAGAGTACGAGTATAGAAAGCAAGGAGAGCAAAAAAAAAATAAAAAAAAAATGGTGAAAATTAGAAAAGAGGGGACTGTAAAAGAGTTGTTCGAAGCATTTAATTCAGAAATAAAAAAAATTAAAACCCACATTTACAATTTTTACTACCAGTACAAGAAATAAAAAGACTGCATTAATAATTTAAAAGATGATGAGGCATGTATCCATATTGATTTCTCCGAGAATTTCACTTGCAAATATCATAAAGAAATACAGGCAATGCACTTTATAAAGGAGCAAATTACTTTACACACGGGAGTGATTTACATAAAAGGAGAGCAAAAACCCATTTCTTTTTGTTCTATTTCGCCTGATAACGAACACAACCCAGAAGCAATATGGACACACCTAGATCCCGTTTTGAAACATATCAAAATTAATCATCCAAACATCTCCACCCTGCACTTCTTCTCTGATGGCCCAACCACTCAATATCGACAAAAAAAGAATTTCTACTTTTTTTGTCAAAAAATCTACGAATACGGGTTTAGTTACGAAACTTGGTCATTCTTTGAGGCCGCTCACGGGAAGGGTGCTGCGGATGGCATAGGGAGAGTCGTCAAACGTACGTTAGACGCAAACATTGCTCGAGGGACAGACATCCCTAATGCTAAAACAGCCTTTGAGATTCTGAAGGAAAACACCAGTATAAACATTTTTTACATTCCGTCAATTATTAGCCAGCCTATACACACTAAACTTAGTCCTCTGCCACAAACCATGAAAATTCACCAGCTTATAACAAAAGAGAAGTTCCACCTCAAGCACAGGGATCTCAGCTGTTTCTGTGGGATCCCAGAGGTGACTGTGAATGTCTTCTGATCTTCTTCAGACGTGCATTAAGGAGATATGCTGTTCTTTTTCGATAGGCGCGTAGTCCAAGGTCTTCATTTAATAACCTTTTGACTGTGGTCTTACTTATTCCCACCTGCAGGGCCATCAGCTTTTGCTTCCGGACGGGGTTTCTCTCAATTCGCGCCTTCACAGCTTTGATGACCGCTGGAGTCCGAACTGTACGAGGACGACCGCTTTTCTTTCTATCATCTATACTGCAATCCTCACTGAATCGTTTTATGGTATGATAAACGAACCTCAACGTTATTTTCAAATTTTGAAGCAGTTTGAAAATCACCTTTGGCGCGTAACTGCAGCGGTGCAACGCGATTACTGCGACTTTATCGTCTTTTCGCGTCCACTCTTTGTTGGAAAATAAAGAAAATTCCAGAAATTCAGTGCTTTTAATATTGTCAAATATTCAAATTTCGAATATGTGTTTTAGTTTTTTTTTACCCGTTCTTTTGAAATTTAAAGCTTGTGACAGTACTTATGGACCGACTAAGGGCCGGCTTTTTGATCCATAGTCAAATACGTTTTAACTACCTGTTAATGTAACTATAGTAAACAGGCTAACCAATGGTTAAAGCGTCGTTGCATTTTTTGATGTCAATTTTAACAACTGTCAAATTTAACCACTGGCTAATTTGTTGCCAGTGCAATGAAAGATCTTTTTCTTAAACACAGACGTCTTTTTTTGTGAATATGATTTTTATGAGTGGCAACACTAGTTGTGTTGAATGAAGGGAGTGAACGAAATGCCATTTTTGACGTTTCAATCTGCCAAACGTACACATAACCTAGCTTGTGCTTTATTGTTTGTTCTGGGTTTTTAAAGGTGAATTGTTTAAATTCCTGTGTTTTAGCCGAATTATTGTGTTAACAATGTCAGGAAACAAGTAAGAAATTATTGGGTTTTTGTCTTTTTGAATTACTATCTATAATTTATTCATACACAACTACAGTTTAATATCGTGGTATTTTTTTTAAACATGTTATTTATTTTATTTCAAGGGACATTCGCAGTTCTAACTTTTCTAAAGAGGAAACTAACAAGCTTATGATGTTGCTTAAAGATTACCCAGTCATAACTTGTAAAAAAACGGACCACTCTAGCAACAAACAAAAAGATGCTGCTTGGAAATTACTAGCAGATAAATTTAATTCCGATGCTACCATATACCGCAATGTTAAACAGTTGCAGCAGAAATATAACAATATGAAGAAAACTGCACGAAAGGTATGTGTTAACATAATACATACAAAGATCTCAAAACTTCTTGGCGGTCGAGTCAACAAAGCCACAAACCAATAAGCTGACTTCACGCACCTTCATTTTTTATTTTATTTTCTGACACCTAGCATAATATACTTTGTAATTTTAGCACTTATAAAACTAAGTTTCTTACTTCATTATCTTCATCATATCTTATTTTAACTAAGGAAATGGCAGAAGAGAAGTATGGCAGACGTTTGACTGGGGGAGGACCACCACCATCGAAACCATCCGAGACAACAGAGTGGTTGAATACTATTATGAAGGAGTCCGTATCTGGTTTAACTGCAGTATATGATAGTGATGCATTGGGTAAGTATTATGTACTCGTATAGTTACTATTTTAATTTGAAAACATTTCAATTCATACTAATAATTTTGGTTTAAAATTTGCTTTCACATGTACAGAGGGCTGCACTTCAGCCCTCTGTACATGTGAAAGCAAATTTAATTATTTTATTTTATTTACAGATAGTACTATAGTTGAAGATACACCCAGGACACAAGCAGCTCGGCTAAGGTTAATTTAGACTTTTTGGATGCCAGCAGTATAATAATACCTGAAAATAGTAAGTAACAACTACCTAGATTCCACTTTTAAACTAAGTATTCAGTGAGCTTGTTGAAAACAAAGGTTTGAAATGATTACAGGTTTTCCTCATGACAGTTTAGATCAAAATGATACTGTGCTCGTTGAGCCAAATGAACTTCCGAAGAAGATCGCTACAAATAGTGGTATGTAATATTTTATGAAATTAATGCATGATTTTTTACTTACCAGAATGTGTATTTAATTTATAACAAATATAACCATTTGTTGTTTTTCAGATGCTGCTGAAATTAAAGCATTTGATGCATCAACACCAAAAAGTATGCTTCGAAAACCAGTTTCAAAAGAACTAGGTATTAAATGCATTGTATCTATTTGGGAGTTGTAGATATATTGTTTATTTATAAAAATGCTCAATTTAACATAATGTTTGTTATTTGTTGTAGTTAACCCTGCGAGAAAAAGGAATTCGGCATACACACCATTGGAGACAAGAAAACAAATAATATCGAATACAATAAAAAAAATGAACTTTTGTCTCATAAACTGGCACGGGAAACTGAATTATGCCGATTGGCAAAAGAAGAGCATGAACAAAACATGCTTTTTAAGAAAGAAGTTCATGAAAAAGCTATGCAACACCAGGATGAGTTGCATAAGCTCGAGCTTAAATATAAAAAAGAAATGTATGATTTAATTTTAGAAAAATGTAAATATGATGCAGAAAAAGCTAAACTAGAATTTAATAGACTTGATAAATAAACTCTTTTTATTTATTTTTTTATTTGTAAAGAGTAGAAATTAAACAATAATCCAATTTTTGAAGTTTTATTTTTTATTTAATTGTTTATTCTGTGTCTAGAAATAATGAAAAATATGTCCTTATTAATTCTCCTCTGAATTCTTCATCATTCACACTATTCATAGTTATTGGAATAGTAATATGTTCTTCTATGCTATTCTCTGATGCAGCACTTTCATCTCCACTGGGTAAATGTTCCCTCTTCTCAATACAAATGTTATAAAGTATTGCGGTACTTACAATTATAGGCTGTACATTTTCTAATTTAACTCTTAATTGAGAGCCTATGCAGGGAAATCGTCTTTTCCACACACCAAAGGTTCTTTCCACTACATTTCTAGATCTAATTTGGCTTTCATTATATAGTTTTTCAGCTGGTGTTTGAGGATCTGCCAATGGAATTAATAAATATTTTTTTTGTGCATAACTACGGTCTCCTAAAAGACAGCACCTACCTAGCTGTTGCGATTCAAGCAGATGTTTTATTCTGCTATTATTGAATATAGTGCTGTCATGCACAGAACCCGGCCACCTTGCAACTATATCCATAATTTTTAGGTCTGCATTCGCAACTACCTGGGTGTTTATAGAAAATACATCTTTTCTATTTCTATAGAGCTCTGCATTATCACCCCCTGAAATAAAAACAATTATTGTAAGTAGGTATCATATTTAATTGTGCAAAGGAATGATATTATATATTTTTTTATATTACAATTTACTTAATATAAGGAAAGTTTACCAGGGCTTAAAATGCGTATGTGTGTGCAGTCAATTGCTCCAACAACGCTTGGAAACTTGGCAATGGCATAAAATCTTGCCACTACCTGTTTTATCTCCTCAGATGTACGTGGCATCGCAATAAATGTTTTTAATCTAATACAAATTGTTCTGGAGACGGCGTGGATTATTTTACAGGCAGTGGATTTCGACATTCCAAAAAGATCTCCAGAGCACTGCTGCAGAATTCCCGTGGCATAAAATCGCAATGTGAGGAGCACTTGCTCAAGTGGCGTTATAGCATGATTTCTAAAATAAAATTAAAGGTGCGATTAAATTAAGTTTGTCAAAAACAATAATTAATAATGCTGCTGTAATAAACGTAACGATGTATAAAAACAATGTAAATAGGTAGGTACCTACCTAGGTTAGGTATACCTATACTGTGGGTTAACCTAAGTATAGGAAAATTGTTCCTACTTATAGGAATATTGTCTTTTATTTTTAAAATAATAAAATTTGTACACCGAAAGTTTGATTGACAGGACATTGAAATTGTAAATTAACACCATTGTAACCACTCATACAAATAATTTAATTTCTTAAATACATACCTTGTGGTAGGAGTTTTTAAATCAGTCCCGATTTCGCCAACTATCCACATCACTGTTTCCTTTGAAAGGCGATAACGTTGACAAAAATCGACATCATCCCAAGTTTCTAATGGCGGGTTACGACTTCTGAAGGTTTTAGGTCTTCTCAATAAAACATAATCCATAGCAACATCATCGTCTGACGAACTTTCCGATGCATCAAAATGGTTTAATATGTTCAAATTCATCCTAACATTTAAATAAAAATGCAATGCACACAAGCCAGTCAGCTGACAATTAAATGGTAAACATCCGCCATCTTGCTTAACCCGGCACGAAGCGGCAGTTAATTTATTTGACTAGTAGTCAGTATTTTAACAAATTGTTAAGCTAACTATTGATCAAAAAATACATTTTCCTGATATTTGACCATTGTTAAAGATTTTTGACTATTGGTTGAGTTAACTACGGATCAAAAAACCGGCCCTAAGTATAGTTATCCTGTACAAAAATAGTAACGTAAGTGATTCGCAATCTGTTCCACTGAGAACACTTCCTCCGGGATTATTCTCAGTTCAAAGGGGGGACAGTTAAGCAGTCGTAACGAATAATAATATTGACATAGGTGTTTATTTAACAATAGGTAGTTAAGCCACCCCCATATTGAGACACGTATTTTTAAGTTACTATAATATCCTGTACAAAACACAGAGATTCTTCAAAGGGACAATTAAGGATACTATACAAATATTGTATTCGTAATAATTCAGTTTCCTTTATAGCAATGTCACCCTCGAGACGGGCTACGTGCATCCCCCATATTTACTTATTCAAATCCTGCACGAAAGCAGCTAAATTAGACGAGACTATAAAAACCATTGTAACTAGTTTTTAAGGAACATTCTGTTGGAGTAATTCGTATCAAGTAGACGTTTAGTTAAATCGTAATTTTAAATATATTTTTTTTTAAACAAATTCTCCAGTCGCGAAAAGTTATCTCGCGCGAGTGTGTAGCCCGCTTAAATGAAATGAGCCGTAAGATTTTCGGCTCCCTTCATTCACTACGCCGGTTGCAGGGTTTTCTTCCCCTGGAGACGAAGGCTTTACTCGCCAATTCACTGTTGCTTTCCCTAATTGATTACGCCGACATAGTTTTTCTCAATGCCACTGAGGAATTGGTAAACTGGCTGGAGAGACTCCAAAACGTGTGCATTCGGTTTGTCTTCGGGCTGCGCAAGTTTGACCACGTTTCGGAGTTTCGATCAAGATTAAACTGGCTACCCATCCGCTTGCGCAGGGACTCGCATGTTCTTTCCCTCCTATTAAATGTCCTCCACTCATCTTCGGTTCCCTCATATCCACGGGACAGAGTTCAACTTAAAGCCGACATCAGCGGCAATTGTTTGCGCTTTGGCCTTAACTCCGCTCTTACTATGCCACGACATACAACTCATACTTGTGACAAATTGTTTACGGTGCACGCTGTGAGGCTCTGGAATAATCTGCCAGTGTCAGTTCGTCAGTCAGTTCGTCGTCAGTTTGGTACTGGACTGTAAGGCGCGATACATCTCCCAGTACATTTCTGGTGATGTTACATATTTTTAGCTTTTGTTCCGAATTCAGCTTGCCTTCGCCAGAGATTGTGCAAATAGCATGAAGCGAGTGCTCAATTGTTGTTATCCAATGTTGGATTTTAGGGGTCATAATTAGGTCACATCTAGGTTTTGGTTCGGGCTGATTTTCTGGTTCGGGTTCGGGCTGATTTACAGGAGGCGCTGCGTGTTGTCTTTGAGGGGGAGGGCTTCTATTTATTAGAGAGCTCCGTTGAAACGGGCTATCCATATTAGTATACTTAATTGCTACTCACAGATTTCTCATTTGTCCACCGGGTGACACAGTTTTTAGTTCACACGCAGCATTTAAAACTTGCACTGAGCTGACACTGTTGCAATTATTTATTGCTATTGATTTAATTTAATTGCGAATTGCATGGACGCGTCCATCTGCAACCACATCAAGAACAAATTACCTATGTGGTAAAATGCAATAAATCAATATTGTATTTTACCACATAAATGAAAGTATTTTTATACTGATTATTAAAGCAATTCCCTAATCATTCCAAAATATCAACGTTAGGTAATGTTCAAGTTTTCACTTCTGCCGGCACTCCCGGAGTGCAACCCGTTGTTTTTTTTTAATTCAGCACGCATTCACAAAATCCGGAATTTTTCCTTATGCGCGTGTTTATCCGGTGGTTCCAGCCCTCCACTGGATTGTTCGTGCGGTGACGACATTGGGAAACGCTTATTATTTGCAACATTTCTTTTCTCAGCCATTGGGGTTCAAAGTATTTTTGAATTTTTTTGTGCTCTCTGTTTCTGAAGACATCTTCAAAATTGTTTCCCAGCATGTCAAAGTCAAAGTTAAATTATTTATTGCGATTCGCAGGTATTACAGGGACAATATATTCTAAGAGCTTCGTGATCTGCTATGAAGCAGAAATACAATCAATAAAATAGATATTTTTAAAAAACACAAATTACTCAACATCAAGAGGCATAGTTATTATGTCAGGGATAATATTATAAGAATGTCAATATTGAAATTAAAAAAAAATACAGTTAAAATTAATTGTGATATGTGTTGCTATCCTAAAATTCCCACGCGATTAAAATATTTATTTAATAAAAATTATGAATCATAAAATTCTGCTAGGCAATAAAAGGCTTTGTCGACAAGAAAGACCCATAATTTAGTTTTAAAATTTATGAGATCAGTGCAGCGTCTTATGTAAGGAGATAGTTTATTGTATATTTTTCGTGCTTGGATAAAGAAGCTTTTGTGATATAGCGCAGTTTTTGAAGATTTTGTGCTAGCTGCTCATGCACAAAAATCTGCGACTTCTTGAATACCGCTCCAGATGAAAAATATTTGACCACAAAAGTATGTAATACACATTCCTTTCAGATTTTATTGCTCATTTACCTATTACCTACTCTTTTGTTCGAAAGTGTATAACAGTTATCAATTTCGTTTTAGGTGGCACTTATATTTGGCATAACCGGTGCATGCCGAGGCATTGAACTTGCGAATATTACCACAGATGACATCAAGACGGACTCTATTTTGCAAGCAATAAACTCACCCGAGACAAAAAACAAACGAGAGCGAACATTTGTTGTAAAAGGCGATTACCTAAATATAGTTAAAAAGTATCAAGTTCTACGTCCTCAAAACGTGCCGACTAATAGATTTTTCCTCAATTATAAAAATGGGATGTGCACTCGTCAAGTAATAGAACGTAATAAATTCGCCTCACTTCCGCAAGAGATAGCAAAATTTCTAAACTTAGAAAATCCCGAGAATTATACAGGCCATTGTTTCCGCCGGACCTCAGCGACTCTTTTGGCAAAATCAGGCGCAAATATAACAACGTTAAAAAGACATGGCGGGTGGAGATCAGATCAGGTTGCCGAGGGATATATTGAAGAATCTGTTGAAAATAAAAGCAAGATTTCGGATCAAATTACAGAAGTCATTAATTTGAACCCAACCCCAAGCGAGCCAGTTCCCTCGACCTCTGCAAGCGAGCCAGTCCCTTCGACCTCTAAAGATTCCGTATTGCCACCAGAGTCATCTTCTCACATTCAAACTATGCCTTCTTCCCAAATTAAAAAAAAATACAGTGAATATGCCAAATAAAACTATTTCGTTCACTTTAAACAACTGTAGTAATTTTACTTTACATTTTAATTAAATATTTTTTGTTACGTATAATAAATGTTTTATTTCCTCGCAATCGAAATGAAAAGCAGAGTTTATAACTCGTCCACAAAACCATTTTGTACACTTGTTGTAAAATCTACTATTAAACGTGGTCAAAAATGATTGAAAATCTGTATCAGTTTAAGTGACTAATTTTATGATTTTGCATGTAAAAGTATAATAAAAATTATGATAATAACGTCAAAAGATTGTTTTATTTTACTCTTACCTATGAAAAACTTCTAAAAAGTGATCAAAAATGCAAAACCAATTAAGTGAAAAAAAATGTGAAAAGGGCTAAAGATTTAACATTTCTTAAAATCTAATAGTATCATTTGAATCTACGTAATCAGCCGCAAATTTTGACATCCCTTGCGTAATGAAAATCGCAAAAAAAAATTATCAGCCCACCCTAACATACGTGGGGTCAAAAAGACGAAACATGGAGGAGTTATTATAAGTACAGACCGAAAAGATGACTTGGAAAAGTTAAAACAGTCAGCACCCCTTAGAGCATCCGGTCTCAAAGTAGAAGAGACACTGAAAAGGAGGCCCAAGATAATATTACTAGGTGTACCTAAAGATACGACCGAGAAAGAAGTGCTCGAGTGCCTCTACGAGCAAAATGTTGCCGAAAATAATCCGGTATTTACTCGAGAAAAATTCTTTAGCTCATATAAATTTAGCAACAAATTCGGAAAGAAAAAGTCGCAGGAAAAAATAAAAATAAATTATGGAAAGTAATAAAAAATGTTACAAACATGAATCGCCCCAAATCATCTGCTCAGCAACTATTAGTCAGCACAGCTACAGCTGCCCAGTCTGCAAACTCGGCAAATAATTTATTTGTAAATATAGACGAAAATGAGGTCAACAGAATTATTATGACACTAAGAAATGATTGTGCTACAAATTTCGAGCCTGCTTGTTCCTAAAAAACTTTAAGAAAAATCTTGTTCCGCCCTTAACATACCTTTTCAACCGATGTTTTGAAAATGGTGTATTCCCAAATATTCTTAAGAAGGCCAGTGTCCATCCCATCCATAAAAATGGAGATAAGAGCTGTGTCAATAACTATCGTCCTATCGCAATACTAACATCCATATCTAAAATCTTAGAACGAATGGTGTACAATAGGCTTGTTACGTTTCTGGAGAAGAACAGGCTATTGTCTGTGAGCCAGTTTGGTTTCAGAGCGGGAAGATCAACTGATGATGCAGTTAATGAGCTTTCCGACTTTATAGTACGAAAATTGGACTCGCAAAAGAAATGTTTGGCTATTTTTCTAGACCTGGCGAAAACTTTTGACACGGTTTCTGTTCTTATATTACTTGACAAGTTGGAAGCCTTTAGAATCCTTGGTTTACCTCATAAACTCATAAGACTACTTTACCAACAGAACATTAAGAGTAAAGATTGAAAATATTACAAGTGATGAGTTACCTGTTGAATATGGTGTTCTTCAGGGAAGCATATTAGGCCCGTTACTATTCCTTGTATACATCAACGATCTCTGTCAAATTCCCCTATCTAATGGTAAAACCATATCCTACGCTGATGACACGGCTCTAATCTTTAGCACCCAAACCTGGACCGAAACATTTGAACAGGCACAAGTAGGATTCAATACAGTGTCTCGATGGCTGAGACAAAATTTGCTGTCGCTGAATACTGACAAAACAAAATACATGACATTCTCCTACACCTCCTTTCACTCAGCCCCCTCCAAACTCCTTTTCTCTGGTAGCACATCAATGCTCTAACTCAGCACACGGGAGCTGCCATTGTCCAGAGCTTAAAAATACTAACACTATTAAGTATCTCGGCATTATAATTGACAATCACCTCAATTTTAAAGCCCACATAGAAGCGCTTATGGCCAGAGTACGTAAACTCATATATGTATTTAAGAACCTTAAACACGCAGCAAATGGGGCACTCTTGAAGTTTGTTTATCTTGCGATATGCCAGTCTCTGCTAACATATTGCATAACAACTTGGGGCGGCACTCATAAAAATACCCTTATAGGTCTAGAACAGTCTTTCCCAACGTGGGCGATAACGCCCCCTTGTGGGCGCTGCAGGCCTAAAGGGGGGCGGTAAGAGACCCAGAAAAAAAAGGGGGCGTTGTGTAGGGCTTTGGGGTCGATTTATAATTTCATCTACCTAGCTAGGAAGACTCTTAGACACCGACTGAGCTCTCGACTCTCGACTACATCTTGTGAACATCAACTAATATTAATTAAGATATAGCTCAAACTCGGTTCGATATAATAGACCGCGGGCAATCATGTTTTAACAAGTTTTTGTTAAATAATCCGATTTGTACATTCCTGTATCAATCGGCTGGTTCTATAATACTTGTTCTTGCTTGTCGAGTACGATTGGGCGTCGAATGAGATAAACGAGTTTATGCACGTTTGTCTTATTCCTGTTGGTGCGTGCTGCTTATGCAATCCTATATAAACGACGTAAATTTATTTTATTTTCATTTGCGGTTTCGCGCATAATAGATAAGCAGTACTTCATTATAACACTTACGTATTTCTCAAAACAAAACAATGTCGGAAGTAAAAAAGAAGAGACGGCAATACTCTGCGGAATATATTAAATTTGGATTTATTGAAAATCCCACAAACCCGTCGTCGCCTTTGTGTCTTCTATGTCTAAAAACATTTTCGAACGAAGCAATGAAGCCTTCAAGACTGCAAGATCATTTGAATAAAATGCATCCAGATAAGAAAGACAAGAATGTAGCATATTTTCAAGACCTAGAGAAGAAGCATAATATTCAGCCAAGTGTATCAAAACTATTTTCGGCGGCTGCTAAGCAAGATGACGACGGACTTCGAGCTTCGTACAATATCTCTTTGTTAATTGCTCAAAAAGACAAACTACACAACATCGGAGAAGAGTTAATTTTGCCAGCAATAAAGGAAGTAATAACTACTGTGCTTCATAAACCGGCCGCAGATATTATCCGAAAAATTCCTTTGAGTAATAATTCTGTGCAAAGACGAATTGATGAAATGGCTGAAAACATTGAAGAATCATTGTGCAATCATCTGAGGACTAGTCAATTCTCAATTCAGCTCGATGAGTCCACTTTACCAACTAATGAAGCGTTGTTGCTATCTTACGTGAGGTTTATTAAAGATGAGAAAATACGTGAAGAACTATTGTTTGCCAGAAATTTGGAGACAGATACAAAAGGCGAAACCATATTCAATACATTGGAAAAGTTTTGTGAAGAGAAAGAGATTCCTTTGAAAAATATTATATCAGTTGCTACGGATGGCGCTCCGGCTATGACAGGGTGCCATAAAGGCTTCATAGCGTACTTAAAAAATAAAATTCCAGATGTCCTTGCTATACATTGCGTTATTCATAGACAACATTTGGTTGCTAGAAACTTAAGTGAACGACTATTTCAATCACTGCAATATGTCATCAAAGCAGTCAATAAAATCCGAATGATACATTATTTCATCAGCTTTGTGTTACTAATGACGAAGATTTCAACCGTTTATTGCTTCATACTGAAGTTCGTTGGCTGTCAAGAGGCAATTGTCTGATTCGATTTTACAACCTGTTTGATTCTGTGATAGAGTTCTTGGAAACTAAAGATACAGAACTGCGCAACAAGCTCATAAAATCAAAGAATGATATAGCTTACATGACAGACCTGTATAAATTGTTCAACGACATGAACCTCCAACTGCAAGGCGATGAACTAAATTTAATTAAAACCTGATATCAACAAACTTATTGAACAGCATCAGATTCAACCTTCACATTAGTTTTTATATAAGAATTGATTATGTTTGTTTTATTTTCAATAAAAGATACTCTGTCCGAATACTATAAAGTTGCGTTTCAATAATCAGTTATAAGTACTTAGCGGTTTTTAAGTATGTTTAAAAAGGGGGGCGTTAAAAAATAATTTATTCTTAAAGTGGGCAGTAGACAAAAAAAGGTTGGGAACCCCTGGTCTAGAAAGTCAGCACCTTCCGCCCCTTCCGCTACCCTACCACCGCCCTCCTACCTGAATGCCGTGTTCTCTCTGTTAGACAGCTTTTCATTTTACTAACAGTCATTAAAAAACATAAGGAAACACACTATAATCCAGCATTCAAAAACAACAAAAGGCGAGCAGATATTGTATGTACCTCTGAATCTCTCCATACAGACACTCGCATAGATTTTATTGCTTTCTGGGTAGTTTTCTGTTCAATAAAATAAACTACCAATTAAATATTTACCTTAAAAACAAAACTGAATGTAAAAAGGCTCTACAGATTTGGCTGATGGGCCAGTCATACGCAGATACAGAGAAATGATTTTAGTTATAAGCTAATCTTAGTTATAAATAAAAAGATTTAGCCAATAAGTAAAACTAATAATACACTAAAGTTCTAATTCTAAGTTGTTATTATTTATTGTTGTTCTATAAGAAATATTGTCAATTACAGCACTAATTTTAATATTACTAACCCATGATTCCTAAGATAAAAGTAAACATTTTACTTAGTTTAGGTATCATAATATAGCACACCTGACCTACTAACCATTTTGTAATAAAAATTAAGTATGTAGCATTATTTAATAAGCATTTGGAGTACTTAACTTAAAAGTTTATGAAATAAATATTTTAGCTTATCTTATTGCGCTATCATACACAAACATGACAATTTATATCACATTAAAAATGTAAGACTTCAGAACTACAATAATTTTATATTATTAATTTATTATACATTAAAAAGTTTATCTCTCAGAAAAATTAACTTCCATCCATAATTTCAACGACTCTTTCATCATCATTATTACCAGAATCAGTAAAAAAGAAGTTTTCACTCTCCCTCCGCCTTACGCATTTTCAATTCGTCCGGTATGACTTTGTGCGTGCGTAATCGTTATATTTTCATAAATCTATGTATTTTAGAACTTGCGAGGTATGTTTTAGGTGTGAATATCTATTTTATTATATCAATAACGTATTGCATTTAAATTGTGATAAAACTGGCAGGTAAATAATAAAAATTAAGGTGATAATAAAAAAAATTGTAAAAGTAACGCTCGTTCAAAGTTACTTTGTCGCGTTGGTTTCGTTGACATCTGTCACGAGATCAAGCTATTTTACCATAGGGCTGTCAGCCGTCCGGGTTTCCACCCATACTTCAAAGTGCACAACGCTGCTAAAGAAGTTTTCACTTCAAAAAAGGTGGCAAACCTATCCTACGCATTTTCGATCACATCTGACGATCACGGTCACGTGACATCTAACGCATTTTTGATCACGGTCACGTGACGATCTGACGCGAGTTCATCGCGAGTTTAACATTTTTTCAAAATACTAATAGTGCTCAACGCCGCTAAAGAAGGGTTTAGTTCAAAAAAAGAGTAAAAGGTGTGACAACACCATCATAAACTTTTTTCTGACACGCATACGATAGTTAAGGGCAACAGGTAGCAAAATTTTAAATGTCAAAATGAGTTTTTTGTTACACTTTCGTGTCGAAACAGCAGATTTTTTACTCATACATAATTGTCTCTGACACAATATTTTAACTTATATTACGGTCCTACAAATAATATTTTTACTTTATGTGAAGAAAAAATGGCAAACTGGAGGCCGGGTCAGGATGCGACCATTCCTGCACACTTTTTAGAAGTGTTGCAGGACGAGGAGAGCGACCTGGATGATGGAGAGGAAATGGAAAACGAACAAGCCATGATGGATGATGAGGGAGAGATGGTGGATGATGTCCTCCTTATCATCCACACGAGTCAATTCAATTACGAAGAAGTTAATTTACTCGATATGCCCGCCTCGTGTATATCGAAAAAAATAACTTTTTCGTCTGCTGGCGATGCCAGGGTTCCGCCCTCCAGGTGATAATGTAGCTGACACTAGAAGCCAGTCTGAGGATGAGGAAGTACAGGAGGCCTACCGCCGACTCCAGGCACAGATTAGCCCTCTGACTTCTCCTGGACGGAACCAGCAGCCTGCGTCTCCTCTGCGTAGCCAGGCTCCTCCACGTTTAGGCGTAGAGATGGGTCCCGCTCTTCTTTTTCACTTCTGCGCCTCGACTTTGAATTGGACGTTGAGATGGAGGCTCCTGATGTTCCATCTCCTCCGCGCTTCCACATTGAGTTGGATGATGATATGGAGGCTCCCGCTGCTCTGGGAAGGCGTGGTGCTCCGGCGGCGAGAGGAAGCGGACGAGGAGGATGGGGCATATCAGGTCGCGGTGGGTCGCGTAGGGGAAGAAGAAGGGATGGCTGGGTACCGGGACTACCCATGGTAGAAAAATACGTTTCCGAACAGGATTTGCCTCCGGAAGTGCGTGAAAGCATCCATCAGATTTTCGCCAATCGTCGTGCGAATTCTAGGTGACCTAGGCCTGGCGCACAAGTGGGTCGTACAAATGAGGTTCTGAATGAGGGTGTGAATAAGGATGCGGATGATGATATGAGTGAGTGAGTTTGTGGGTGTACGAGAAGAATTCGTCCCCCCGGAGTGGGGGCCTCCTTGTTTGTATAGAAATGCGTATGAGGCATTTTATAGCATATGGGATGACGAAACCATGTCATTTATTGCCAATAATACGAATGAGTACGCCGCACGTTGATTCATCCCCAGGCCATAAATCGAAAAGTCATTGGCTGATTCCGTTTTGGTCGTTATGTTAAGTGATTAAGTAGCTGACAAACTTTCAAAAACCGTAAATAGCAATGCAATTGGGTAAAATCATGTCGCTACGTACCTAACGACGTGATCAAACGCGACCTCCACTTCGAGCCACTAGACGACTTCATCACCAGGCTGGCGCGGGGCATGTTCGATCGGGCGGACAACTCCGCGCACGAACACCTGCGCGGAATCGCGCCTCTCCACGCCAGGCCCCCCGATCGACGAAGCAGAGCTCTCCCCCGAGAGCTAATTCCGCCACCCGCTGATGAAGCCCACCCCAACATAGACGCCACGCTACCCCGCTCGACCTCCCCTAGGGTTGAGGGCGCGGGGTAGCGTCACCACCGGACTTGACAACCCCGACTAGGACACCACGCTGCCTCGCTTTCCCCTAGGGTTGAGAGCACGAGGCAGCGGCACCACTGGACTTTCTACAACCCCCCCGCTTGACCTCCCCCAGGGTTGAGGCCGCGGGGGACCACAGCTACGCAACCATCCTGCATCCCCCCGTAGATCCCTCCACTCAAGAGCAAGGTAGGCGAGGTGGAGCTGGGCAGTTTGTCTCTAGCCCTGTGGCAAGACGGCTGCAAGGCTCCACCAAGCTCCCACCCGTCCCATATTGCTTCCCATGGCGGCGATCAGACCGCAAACGCGGGGATGGGCCATGGGAGGCAGAATAGGTTGTAGCAACCTGATCGCGTCCCTCCCCCCCTCGATGGGAAAAAAAAAAGGGGAGGCTTGCCTTCACAGCGGGCAGAGTAATACTCAGCCCGCACAACCACTCGATCACACTCATTCCCCTAAACCGCTCTCTGGTTCTGCCCAGAATTGGCCTTTGGCCATCACCTGTGAAAGAAAAGTTGCCCCCCCCTTAGCTACCCCCAGACATTCCAATTCGGTCATGTAACTGTAGCGGGCCGACGGCCGCTGATAGTTGCATGACTGATAAATGGGTCACTCTCACACGTTACGCGTTGTGTTCCAACCACAGGGCCGTGTGAGAGGGCCCAGTGACAGACCTACCTGACAGACAGCGGATGGGCGGGAACCGTCGGCGTAGCCATTGTATGGTAGCGTCGCCTCTTCCCGCCCGCCCGCGTCCCCCCAAAATGCTCCCTACGACAGCCGAAGGTGCGCTCTTGCCTTCCCTGTCAGGGGGAGCAGAATAGTCCCCTCACCCTACACGCATGTAGGGTCAGAGGCAGTCCCAACGACCGGCCTATTTTTATAGGCCGCGAAAGATTTTCGCCGCCATGGGGTTCGCCCCGATGCGGCTTCCCCGAGCGCCCCTCCGGCGCTCGAGATGAATTTCACGTAAAATCATCATTAACTTCAGTGCATCGGAAGTGTGAGCATCGCAAAAGTAATTTCCGAGAAGTGTGAGTCCCCGGCAGAGTAGAATAGGACCACCCTCTTTCTTACCGAGGTGTCGTACAAGGCGACTAAGGTAAATATGCAAGCAAGTTCATCTGCACACAGAGAAGGAAAACTCTGCAATTATATCAAAACCCTCGCCAACCCGTCTGCCAAGCGTGGTGAGTATGGCATTTACCCCTCATGTTATTGAGGGAGGCCCGTGCCCCAGCAGTGGGGACGTATATGGGCTGATGCAGAAGTGAGTCATCAAAACGTTATCGGTTTGTTATTGATTGTCGTCCTTCAAATTAAGTGTTTTCGCTTTGAAGTATAATGGAAGTTCAAGAGCAAGGTATGTACTTTTAATATTATTATTATTTAGTTTTTTTCAGTGTCTTAGGTAATTTTAGTGTTTTTTTTTTCGAGTGCAGACTTTGGAATTTTTTTTTTGTCATTTTGACCTACAACTTTTCTCTGCTTTACGCTGCACCTGAGATGCATGCCATTTCAAAGAAGATGATATTCTTGTTAAGGTGTATAAGTTTCAATTGCGTCTTATTGCCCCTTTTTAGGTTAAAAAGGTCTCGAAAGTAGGGGCACTACCGAAGTGCAAAAAAACGGTTTTTTTTAAAAGTTTCTTTGTTGTTTCAGGTAATATTATCAAATGTAGTGTGTCAAGACTGACAAGTTTTGATATTTGGCACTCTAAAGAAGGAACTGCGACTGATAAATTTCATTATGTTTTGAACATTTTGAGTGAAACATCGTGCTTTCTGATCATATCGAAAACATCAACTTAAGCACATTCAGTGATAAAATTAGTAATATATGTAAACGAATTTCACATTACTGGGCAAAATCAAATCGTTCACGATCTAAATTGACCCAAAAATATTTAGAATGGCTAAACACTGCACTGCCAGACGATTTTTCTCGAATTCAGAAATTTCAGCTGAAATTACTGGAATCAAGAAAGATCTCATAGATCATTGTTGGACCATTCTTCAATGTTTGAATTCCGGATACGACATTGATAAGAAAAAATTCGAATAATTTGCTCTGGAGACGGCTCGTCAACTAGTTAATGAGTATCCATGGTACTATATGCCTGCTTCCTTCCACAAAGTACCTACTAGTTCATGGTGGTAATGTTATAGAGCACGCTTTGTTATCAATCAGGGAGCTGTCTAAAGAAGCAGCCGAAGCGACTAACAAGCACATTAAATCATTTAGACGAAACCATACTAGAAAAATGAGTCTCGATTTGACTGACAGAGATTTACTAAATAGGCTTCTTCTTCATTCGGATCCCTTTATTACAGGATTAAGAAAGTTACCTGTTAAAAAGAAAAGCATACTTCCAAAATCTGTATTAGAATTGTTAACTGTTTGAATTGTTTTTTTAAATTGTGTTTTGTATTTTTTTTTTTTTTTGTAATCTGTATATTGCTGTTAAATTTCTATATACTTAGGTTTGTAAATTATTCTTTAACTTATTCCTTTATTTTTTAGTTTTTGTGACCTAATCTTATGTAAAATATTTGTTATTATTAACACAACTATTATTTACTTACTTTGACCGACCATTGTAACTCGCAATTTATGTTCATATTTTTTCAATAATTTTGTCCCTTTTTTAAAATAAAGTACATGTTAAATCGTTTCAGTAGTTTCAATTTTATTAATTTACGTTACGAGAAGTGTATCTCAAAGATTAATATAAGAAATTTATGTATGGAGCGTGATTCACTGTGCCCCGGAACTGTAGAGAGCAGCGAAAATTTTCGCAGACATGGGTTTCCCACCAATTTTGAACATATTAATGAAATAGAGGACAACGAACTGCACTTCTGGACAGGGCTAACTAAAAATCAGTTTGAAAGTATTTTACGACTAACACCGTCTCTTCGTAACAAAACTGATACTCCTGTTACAGCGTTAGGAATTTATTTAACCAAAATACGAACTGGTGAACCTGATGAACGCTTGGCTACAAAGTTCCACATGTCAAGAAGAACATTAGAAATAAACTTAAGAATGGAGAGAATCTTTAACAGACGATTTTGTGCAGCATTATCTTGGATTAGATCATGTGACTAGAGAAAAGGTGGTGGCTCAAAATCTTTCGATCCCCGCACATATTTTCGGAGGCGGCGAACGACACGGTCATTTTGGTAATTGACGGCACATATTTGTATATCCAAAAGAGCAGTAATTTTCTGTTTCAAAGGAGATCATACAGCCTCCATAAATTCCGAAATCTATTGAAACCTTTTTTGATAGTTTGTACGGATGGTTATATTTTAGATGTTGTACCCCTTTTCAGCAACAACTTCCGATACTACAAGTATGCGCAGCCTGATGGAAGACCAAGACTCTGCTTGGCATGCATTTCTCAGGCCTAACGATGTATTTGTACTGGACCGTGGCTTTCGGGATTCGATTCCTAGTATCGAAGAATGTGGCTACAATCCTCAGATGCCACCTACTAGATCCAGAGGAGAACAATTGACGACAGCAGAAGCAAATAAGTCGAGACTCATCACAATGACCCGATGGGTGGTCGAGACCATAAATGGTATATTTAAAAAGGATTTCAAAATCTTTCGGCACGTCTATTTTAATACTTCTTTACCGAACATGATGAAAGAATTCATAATTACCGCGGCAATCATTAACGCAACGCGACGTCCATACCAGGACAGCATATACGCCGAACAATTCATTAATATAATTAATCGAAATATCAGTCGAGACAATGAACTGGCGAATTATGAGCCAGGAGACTCATCGGTGACAGGAAGCTAGTAAAAGATAAACTCCAAACCCTAGCTCATAGACGCAAAGTAGCTTGCCTATGTATTTTTTATAAGATGTACTTCGGGGAGTGTGCTCAGGAGCTGCATGAGCTCATTCCGCCTGCCCCTTTCTTCTATCGGACGTCCAGACGCACCGCGGGTTACCATCCCTATCTTGTTGATATCCCACGGATTCGCACTGAGCGCTTTTCATCATCTTTCGTATTGCGCACTGCTAGGGAATGGAATTCCCTGCCTGCGTCTGTATTTCCGAGTTCATATAACCCGAATCTCTTTAAAGTTCGAGTGAATAGGCTTCTTCTGGGTGAGCTTGCTACATCCTCGACCGCATCTTTGCCCTTGGGCTAGATTGTGTTCAAGAGCGAACCCTTCATTGATAAAAAAATAAAAATAAATGTGTTGGAGCACAACTTAAACAGGCAGAGAGTAGCCTTCGTGCCAATTGATGCCAACAATGCTTTCAACGACTTTCCCCAACTCAGTTATGAGGATTTAATCTTATTTACATTGGGGACGTATCATTTAAGGATTGCTCATACTTCCATGAGCATATGCGACCAAATGGTCTTTATACTGTGGAAATATATCAGCACCCAGAATTAATAAACAACAAAATATTGATTCGAGGACGAATGCAATCGCGACATGTGAGAAGCAAACAATACTTCACGTATATATTGGTGGATCCCACAGAACAAGGTAGACAGAGTATTAAAGATTATTACTGCTCCTGCATCCACGGCCGCCGCACCATTGGCAGCTGCGCGCATATAGCCAGTGTGGTTTATTTTTTATCATTGGCCAGACATCAACAACAAATCGATGCACCTGCGGCCTTTTTAAACAACACAATTGTACCCTTGGATATTGACCAGATTGAATAATTTTCTTCATCGTGTGACGGCTGACGCCATCTGTTGTTGAGAGTTTCTAAGCCGCTCAAAGTGCCTCTGACGTGGCTTTGCGACTACGGCAGTAAGCCGGGACCTACAGTTTCAGGTGCCATCCGAAACACCGAGCAAGTGATAATCTGATTAGAAAAGATTTGTAAATGAATTTTAAATTCAGTGGTACAGGCCGGGATTCGACCCAGGACCTTCGGAATGAAAGTCAAGCCTTCTACCGACTAGGCTATCACTGCGATAGAATAATAATGTTTGTTTATTAAGAGGTTCATTTTGACAGCAGAATGTAAATATTATATACTAGCTGTCCCGGCCAACTTCGTTACGCCTTTTTTCCATATTTTCTCACCTTTTAAACCTTCCCTGGACTTTCACGAATATTTCAAGACTAAAATTAGCCAAATCGGCCCAGCCGTTCTCGAGTTTTAATCAGACTAACGAACAACAATTCATTTTTATTTATATAGATTCTTGAATTATTATTTTATGGCTATTGTATATTATCCCTACTAATATTATAAATGCGAAAGTAACTCTGTCTGTCTGTCTGTCTGTCTGTTACCTTTTCACGCCTAAACCGCTGAACCGATTTTGATGAATTTTGGTACAGAGATAGATTAGAGCCTGGGAAAGGACATAGGCTACATTTTATCCCACAGTTGGGCACGATATAACCTGTAGTCCACGCGGGCGGAGCCGCGGGCGGAAAGCTAGTTAATGATAAAGTGATTATACTGGGTGAAAAAGAACCTCCTAGCTATATTCAAAATCCTGAACCAGTATCGCTCAAAGAACACATTTATGAATTATGTTTTTTTTTCAATGGGAAAAGTTCATTTTTTGCCTAAACGTAGACATTACTCCTCGACAGGCAACGAGGGGTGCGGGTAGCGCTCGGGGGGTGCGCCCGAGTGGTATCTACGTTTAGGGGAAAAAAATCCCCCCCCCCTTCAAATAAAAAAAAAAATATTAAAAGTATTCAGTAAGTGATACTGGTTCATGATTTTCAATAAAGCTAGGAGGTTTTTTTTCAACCTGTATAATGTGTAAGAATATTTTAAATAATATTTGTGTTGTATTATATTGTATATTAACATATCATTTATATTGAGACCTATACTATCGTAAATATTATATATTATTAAATTATTATTTTATGACTATTGTATATTAATATTTTTATGATAATTTAATAATATGATACTTAATAATGGTATATTAATATCTTAAATAACAATAGGCTTTTTAATCACATATTAATCGATAGAATCTCTTCAAACACATAATAAATAATAATATACAAGTAATAACAACAACAATAATATAAAATATTACATCCTGGTATCAAAACGAGCGTCTTAGGCTTTACAATCTCAATATGTTAAGCGTAAGAAACTCTTTCGTACACATTATCATAAAAAAATATATGCAATAATCATGAAATAATAATTTAATAATATATATTATTTACGAAAGTTAAGTTCTCAATAAAAATGATATGTTAATATCTTTAATAACAATATACTTTTCAATCACAGATGAATCGATAAAAATCTCTTCGGCACATAATAAATAATAATATACAAGTAATAACAACAACAATAATAACAACTTTTGGAGCACATCGCGATCGATCGCAGAGGCAGTTAAGTCTCGACTAAATAAAACATTTAAAAAGGGATCGTTTCATTCGTGCGTTCGACCTTGGCGCCTGCGGTGCTCCAAAAGTGAAAGAGAGAATACGATACGAGCTTGCTAGAGTGATGCAGTACCGTTATTTATTACCTGCTAAACATTCCTCAAAGAGCAAGAGAGAGAAAAGATAGCAATTATCTTTTCTCTCTGTGGAACGGTAAGCATGAAAAAAAATCTACCTGCTCTGTTTGTAATTATCCCTAAAGTAAGTCTTTACATTATTTTCAACTTTGCATTGATAATTTTCGGAAAAGAAGTCAACTTTCAACTTAAGCGGAATTTCGTAGAAATGGTCGAATCACGAAAAAAAAATTATAACTCCAGTTAAAAAAAAGATATCAAAACAAATTACATACCGTTAGAAAGCCAACACATAAGAGATGTTTTAAAAAAATCTGAAGCCATCCATCACCTTTACTTTTTTTTAAAGGCAACGCAAAGTTTAGCTATTAGGTTTTTTTCAACGTTTTTTAAAGGTTTGAGGGTCTACAACTTTTTTTTTTGCTACAAAAAGCATCAAATATCCATTTCCTTAGAGCTTACGATCCCCTAAGATTAAAAAAAAAAAAGAAATTGGGCCTAGCTGTAAAAAAAGAAAAAGTTGTAGGGGTTTAAAGATACAAAAGCGGTAAAAAGGGGCAAATATTAAAAAAAAATCATATAAAAAAAATTTTATGACCAGGATTTTTTTTATTGCCTGAATAGGTAGGAGATGGCCCCACCTTCCCCCCATTTTCGTATGTTTAACGTTCTGCCGGACACCCTGTATAATATTACATCTAGCTGTCAAAACGAGCGTCTTAGACTTTTCAATCTCAATAGGTTAACCGAAAGAAACTCTTTCGTACACATCATATTATTAAATTATCATAAAAATATTAATATATAATAGTCATAAAATAATAATTTAATAATATATAATATTTACGATAGTATAGGTCTCAATATAAATGATATGTTAACCTTTCGTGTACGAGGTGAAAAAAAATACGCCGTATACTAGGTGGGGTCCAATGGACCCCATGTAAATGTTATTATATCTCTTGAATGAGCAAAACTTGTAGAAAATTTAATCATCTTAAATTTTGTTTAAAGTCTCATGTCGCTAGGGTGCATAGTTTCCGAGATATATCCGAAAAACAGAAGAAAGGGGACCTTCAAACCTCCACTCCCCCCTCGGTTTCACAGTTACGGGCGGGGACTTTTGATATGTTTACCTCCTAACTAGTCCAAACAAAGTTACAAAGTCAAAAATTGTGTTCCAAGCGTTTCTCTCTATAACTTTTTTCGAGCATTCGTTGCCTGGCCTATTAGTGCAATAACCAGGTCCATGTTATGGCATTGTCACCAAAGTTACATGTCGTTTTTTTACAACTTTATGTATGAGAATATCTATGTAGAACAGTACTTTACATCAGATTGTCCATTGTCCTTTCTAAAGCAATAATTAATGAAATAAATAAGCTTTTAACTAAGTAGGTCGGTCGCGATGCGTAGGTCGGTTAGATGAATCATTGATTTGTCGTAGTCATTCGTTTCACAAAGTTTTGCGCTTATAATTTTTGCATAGTGAAATCCAAATGTGAGATAGTTAAATCCAAAAATGGTCGTGATCAAGTGTTATTGAATAAAAAACTAAATCAATGTTATTGGTGTTGTGTCAAAAAGAAGTCGTTGGGGTGTGGTGCTCGCTTACAAACAATAATCTCGGAATCAGATTATTTTTTGAAATCGGACAATTATGTAAATCATGTACATGAACCAGATTGTGTAAAGGTGGAGGTAATGGAATATGCAAAGCGAAACAAACCGTCTACCAGCGCGCCAGGATTTTCTACCAATCATTCTTTAAAAATGACTGTCCATCGAATTCGTAACAAGGATTTTCCACGAATACCACGAAATCTTTTCGAGTTAGAAATCCCAGATGAGTTCACGTGCTTCAACAATGAGGAATTTTTAATAGGAAACTATAAGCATGATGATATAAGCGTGATATTATTTGGAACGCGAAAAAATTTAAAGCAAAAAGAAAAACTTCGAGAATTTTGTAGAATTTTTAGAGAAAAAATTAAATCGCTATACTGGTTGATGGATGGTACCTTTCGTTGCTGCCCTCGGCCTTTTCATCAACTTTATACAATACAGGGCTGGTTGGAGGTGGTAAAACAGATTGCTATCAAGAAAATAAAAAAAATGCCACAGCATATTTTTGGAGATACTGTGGAGACAAGCTTTCAACAAATACAATATAACTTTGAATCCAAAAATTGTTATAACAGATTTTGAACAGGCGGCAATCAAAAGTGTTTTTCCTAATGCAGAACAAAAAGGATACTTTTTTCACTTATGCCAAAGCATCTGGCGGCAAATTCAGTCTGCAGGCCTGGCAAAACGGTATGGTGAAAATAGTAATTTTGCACATAAAATGCGTCATATTGCAGCTCTCGCATATTTAAACCTTGATGAGATTTCGGATGCATTTCGTTAACTAAAGACAGAAGTAAGTATCTTAAAATCAATCTTAATCCTTTTTAATATTATAAATGCGGAAGTAACTCTGTCTGTCTGTCCGTCTTTCACACCTAAACTACTGAACCGATTTTGATAAAATTTTGTACAGTGATAGATTAGAGCCTTGGAAAGGACATAGGCTACATTTTATTCCACAGTTGGGCACGATACAACCTGTAGTCCAAGCGGGCGGAGCCGCGGGCGGAAAGCTAGTAATTCGTACGGTTGAAAAAGAACCTCCTAGCTTTATTGAAAATCCTGAACCAGTATCACTTACAGAACACTTTTTTTTTGTTTTTTTTTAATTTTTTTTATTGGTGGGAATTTTTTTTTCCTAAACGTAGACACCACTCGGGTGCACCTCCCAGCACTACCCGACAACGCCTCGTGTGCCTGGTGTAGGAGTAATGTCTACGTTTAGGCAAAAAATGAACTATTCGCATTGAAAAAAATTTTTTTTTTTTCATAAATGTGTTCTTTGAGTGATACTGGTTCAGGATTTTGAATATAGCTAGGAGGTTTTTTTTCACCCAGTATATCACTAGTTTTCCGCCCGCGGCTCCGCCTGCGTTGACTTCACGCTATCGCACGTTAGCCCGCGCCGCTTTAAGTTATTTTCCCATGGGAATGAGACTTTTTCCCGCAATAAAAAGTAGCCTATCTCCTTTCTAGAGTCTTCAACTATCTTCATTACAAATTTCATCACAATCGGTTCTGCCGTTATGACGTGGAAGACGGACAGACAGACAGAGTTACTTTCACATTTATAATATTAAGTATGGATCTAGTTAAACATTAAAAAAAAAAAATAGACGTGTGGCACTCCACAAAACTGATGCCGTGACCACAAAACTGATTTAGATAATTATATGAAAGAACTGTCTATGAATGTGATTATTTACAGTAGGTGCAAGGGCGTGAATGGAATATTGGGGAAGAAAATTATAAATTTTGATAAAAATGAATTTCTAAAAAAGCAAGCACATGTTTATAGTAATAATAGAAGAGCATTGTTTTATTTTATTTTACAGAAATGTATTGAATGCTTTCTGTTGGAAAGTAAGTTAAAATATTATATTGACCATCTGAAGGCATTCAATGAATTTCTGGCCGCAAAATTAAGGAAATAAGAGAAAAATAAAAGAACCCCGTCATTTTTAAACCATATAAATCAGCGCCATTTAGAATTTCTGCATACTAACGGGGTACCCATCAGGGCTGTAACAGCTTTTTTTCCAAAGTTTTCCGTTGTAGCGCTGCAATCGCAAAAAAAGTGCGCTTCTCGGCCCGGCCGACTGTCAATGTCAAATTCTAATTACGTCGTTGCGCATGAGTTGAATTCGAGTGTATGTCGGTTTATTATTGTGTTCTCCTCGCATATTGTGCTTGAGTTGAGATACAAATTTGTCCTTGTTCGCCTCGATAATCACTCCTGCGAATGTGTGTACATTAATTTCGTCATGCGGCTACGAAAGTGCTGTGTTGGAGGTTGCAATGCAACGAGTGACTCTCACCGCCTATTTAGTGTGCCCAAGAACGATTATTTAAGAAATTTGTGGATGTCTTTCCTAGTTCCGACTAATCCATTACTTATTGAACTTTTAAAAGAGCAGTTGTTGACCAAACGAGTTTGTCAACAACACTTTGACAAATATCAATTCGATGAAGAGGGTCGAAGGATCCGCTTCTCGTATCCCTGCATCTTTTCTTCGAAAGAAAAAGCCAATGGAATGCCTCTCAGTACAGTAGGTATGTAAATTGAACTAGCTATCCATATTTTCTATATCTTATGTAGACTCATAATCATCTTCCTAGCCGTAACCTGTATCTCACAGGGCTACCGAATCTAATAGGGGATTGAACGAGGGTACATGTTTTTTTACAGAGCTACTGCCATCTGGCCTCCGCAACCCAGAAGGAAAATCAGACCTAATCCTAGAAACAGAAATATTGATATTTATTCAACAAGCAGGTAACCATTTATACCTTTTATAACTTTACCATTTATAACTATATGTAACCTAAGCATCTAAAATTTTATAAAATTCACTCATCCTTCTTGAAACTTGTAATAAATAAATATTTTTTACATACTTAGTTACTGCCACTGCCTTAATATTTTGTTTTGACTTTTTATTTTTATTTTAGGTGATGGTGAATATCAGCAGTGCTATTCTCTTAGTGACTAATTCAACGCTGTGCTCGACCACTAGGTCGTCGACGAAACAACCTTGAGATCGACGGTGAGCTCAGCGCTGCACAAAACGGTATTCACGAATGCATTTGGGCTCGTCGACGAACTCTAAGCTGCGGCAACTCGTCGCTGTGTCAAAGGCGAGTTAGGGTTTGACACCAAAGTATTCAAATCATAATCGATATTATCTCGACTAAGATATAACACGCGTTTTAAAAATTTTTAGACTATAATAATTACCTTACTTCGTGACAAAGACTAAAATGAATATTTAACATCATATTTTAAAGCTTTTATTGTAATTTTTAATATTTTCCTATGGCTGAATGTAGCTTCCTTTGCCAAAGTCTTAAAAAATGTCCACGAACTCACTGACAGATGGCAATGGCAGCCAAATGTCAGTCATATGTCAGTATTGCGTCGCACGCGTCTTCATGGCGTCTTCGTAGAAAATGTAAACAAAAAGCCACAAATTAATAATAGTAATGTGTCTGTCGTAGACACATTACTATTATTAATTTGTGAATGTGTCTACGACAAAAAACTATCGTTCGGGGACCGTTGCGTTGTCGTTACACATTGTGAAGTGATTCTCGGACCAAGGCTTGAACGTGTTTTTTTTATTTTATAAAAAAGTTCCGTATATCTGACAAAAATTACTATTATAACTTATTGTATTACTTATTGTAATACTCCAGTACTTCTACTAAATATTTTTATTTTTATCAAATAGGGTACCTAATTGTACCTGAATCATCCTGAATACTGTATAATACCTACCTGTATTATTTGCCGAAAAATAATTTTCTATTCTATTCTAAAAATAAATATATTGGTCGGCGTGCACTTATGATATATTTTGAAATTTTTAGCATGCCGTCAAGAAGCGCTGTTCCTTCGCAAGCCCAGCTGGAGAAATTGGTGGACATTATAGATCAGAAACGGTGGCTTGCGACAGGGCACGCTCGTACATCTCATGCTCGAGATAAAACAAGAGCAGCTTGGCAAGAAATTGCTATAAAGCTAAACAGCGATGGGCGGGGCTGCATTAAAACATGGCAGCAATGGGCCAAGGTCTGTATTAGTTTTTGTATGGTTAATGTTATGTACTTACTTACTTGATTGTTGTTATGATATTACCTCTTTAGGATGGTTTCGTTAATCAAAGTAATCAATATGTATGCAAAAGTAAATGCTAGTCTGTTGCTTAACCTCATATTATGTTAGTGTACTGTATAGCTAGCGGCATTTCAGTCAGGTTGTCAGCGAAGTATGGAGGAGGCCAATAAAAATATTAAATTAGGCATATGGGCATCCCAAAGCGCTTATTGACTACTCTACCCCCCTCCATACTTACTTGTACATGTCGCATGTTGCTAGCTGTACCTATAACAGGTAAGTATGTATGAGTATGAAATATGAATGCGGAAGAGGTGTAAAGCAAGCATGAAAGGATTACAGTGTGTAGTTTTACATGGTCTTTCTCTAATATATGCATGTATATATGTGGCATTTTATAGCACTGGAGAGATAAGAAGTCTGCAGTGAAGAAGAAAGCTAGTCAATTACGGATGGCTAGGCAGCGAACTGGTGGTGGTGCACTTGAGGAAGATAGTCTCTCCTCAATAGAAGAGAGAATTCTGGCAATTATTAGAGGCGAAGGGTTTGCTGTTGGTAATAGGGATATGGAAATTAACCCTTTTCATGTATGCTTTTCTGCTATTCCTTTATGAAATTATTATTATTTCAATATAAGCCTTAGGTACTCATAAACAAGAATAATGGACAAAAAATCATAAGATAGGTCACACACAATTCACACCATACCACAATCTCATGATTACTTTTATGTGCAAATGTGTGCTTAGGGTTAGCTAGGGTGAAGAGTAGGATTTGATAATAAGAGGGGCAGCAATTAAATGGTCATTCTGTGTATTACCTACTATCATAATATTATGTGGTAAACTTATCCCATTTTAGGGATTTCTACAAAATGTTTAATTTCTTTTAATTGTGGTGCTGCTCCTAAAGATACAAGATAAATTGTTCATTATTATATATTTATCATTATTACTGTAATCATAGCTAATAAATATATTTCTTTTACAGCAGACAAATGAATCAGAGTCAATGGCTCCTCCTGAACCTGATCTATCAGCAGGGCAAAATACTCCTTCATTGGTATGTAAATGCAATAAGATGTAAAAGACATTTATTACTTACACAATATACAATTATATCTTTTATTATTTCTTTCTTCAAGATTAGCTGTTGTTGGGTTTGGCTATGCCCGTATGGAACACTAATTATAACCAAAACCTTTTTCAAGAATCAGCTTATATACTTTTTAGGGTTCCATGGATATGATAGCTTATTAGTTAAGTTTTTTTTTTACATAATATACAAAATATTGAAGTTGATGTGGCTTCAACATCTCTACCACCAGCACCAAACTCAGAGTCTATACTACAGGTATTATACTTATTGTTCATTGTTTTATGTGTCTAGACAGATTTTAATAAAATATAATAAACTAAAGCCTTTTTATTACTTTTCGTAGGTTTATGTGGATTCAGTGGCAGTGGAGCCTGGGACTGCAGCAGGCCAGATATTTATTGGTGACACTGAACTCTCCACACCCTCTGTACCGGTAAATTCACAGAAATAATTGTGTAGATTATTCATGGTGATAACTATAATTGAATACATACTACTCTAATTTTGTGCAGGAGCCAAGGCCTGGCACATCACGGAGCACCAGACTTGAGCCACAACAGCAGCAAACGGGCCAACAATTGGTAAGGTTTTGCAGATTGTGCCATGGTTAATGTTATGTTGAATATTTTTTTATAACTTATAATAACTTTCCATTTCAGTGTGAAGATAGACCGTCAGCTAGGAATGACGTCCCTAGTGCCACATCATGTAACATAATATTTCTAAATACATATTTATTACTGAACCTTTAGGACCGTCAGGTAGTTTTGTTTCTTTATTTTATAGCTCCACGTCGTCGTCGTCGTTTAGCCACAACACGACGACGTGTACTTAGACGTTCACCACCTTCACAAAGGCAGTCACAGATGGCGAGTCTCACAGAGCGTTTCATCGCTATTGAAGAGCAGCGAGCTGCGGTAGAAAATGAGTTGGCTGAAAATCAAAGGAATTTGACAAACGTCTTGCGCGAGATGAGTGAGGCATGGTCAAGGCAGAGTCAAGCAGTGCAGGACTTAGTGAGACATGTCTCTAATAGATGAAGTATTGTGTGTCAAGCGCCTTTTTTGAAATATGATTTTTTCATTGATAAGTTGGGAGGTTTGGCCTGATTGGGGGGAGCTGTCAGGTGGAGCACAATCTAACTAACGTAATTGAAGTCATTAAGTGTTTGTAAAGATCCTATAATGAATAAATGATTTTACATACTTGAAAGTTTATTTTAATTTTAATACACTCGCGAGCAACCAAATCGACTCAACCCTTTGCGGTGCACACATACATCGATTATACTAAAACTATGAATGGTAATTATAAAAATGATATGTCGGTCGAAAGCACGCAATGTCAGCTTTAATTTGATATCATTATCATTAAAATCCATCCATTATTTTTAAAATTATTTATGTCTGAACAAGAGAGTAAGAAAAATGGGGATTTAGGAAAAAAGGGTTTGGATTCCGTATTTTACAAATTAAACAGAAAATGTTAAAAAAATATTATTTATTAAATCAATACTTTGTGTTGCCCCTCTGGCCCAAATTACAGCCTGCATCCTGTTTTTCATGGACCTTATAGTTTTTTTACATTTTCTTGAGGAATGCCTTCCCACTCCTCTAATAATGCCGCCTTCAGCTCGGTAATGCTTGAAGGGACTGAATTCTTGGCCCGAACTCTTCTCTTAAGCTCATCCCATAAATCCTCAATCGGATTCATATCAGGACTGAGCGCAGGCCAGTCCATCGTCCGTATTTCGACCTCTTCAAGAAACTGCCGAGTGATTCTTGCCGTGTGGCAACAGGCATTGTCGTGCATTAACAGGAAGTTTTCGCCAACAAATCCTGCGTAGGGAACAACATGATCGAGAAGAATGTCGGTGATGTCGGACCGATCAGCTGATAGCCCACCTCCACGGCACGAAAACGACCTCGGTTTTTCCCTCTAAGGAAATCCCAGCCCACATCATGCAGGAACCGCCGCCATATGCCACTATTTCAGCAAAACAGCACTGGGAAAATCGTTCCCCTGGACGCCTGTAGACCCGGCCTCTCCTATCACTGCCATGCAGACACATTCTGCACTCATCAGTGAACAGGACCGACCGCCATTGCGCAACGCTCCAATTGAGATGCTCTCGAGCAAACTGAAGGCGCGCTTGTCGGTGGCCTGCAGTCAATTTAGGGCACGTCGCAGGTCTTTTTGGTGTCAGGTTAGCTTCCTTCAAACGTCTTCTCATTGTCCACTCGCTAACAGCCACCCCTCGTACACGTCTCAGTTCTTGCTGCACATCAACACCCGTAAGATGCCGATTGCGCAGCGAGGTTGAGACAATGAAGCGGTCATCTCTCTTTGAAGTGCATCGGTGGCGGCTGGTTCTTGGTCTCCGATCAAAGGCACCAGTCTCTTGAAACCGTCTGTATACTCGGGATACAGCAGACTGGCTCAAGTGTGCTTAAGTAATGTTTCAAACTGTTCCGTAGTTAGGTTCAAGGCCATTGTTATCTTATATCAGTAACAACCTCCTTCTATTTTTATACGTTGGGTGCCAATATGAAGGGCGTCTGATTGAAAGATCGTTTGACGATTGAATCCTTTATTGGAACAATATGGATAACATAGAAATGGCTTCTTATGTATATACTTTACTTAACTATAATAGGTAACTTAGATGACCTAGGTACTGTGAGAACTATACTTAGCAATGAGTTGACTGCATATGTGGCTATCGAACTCGCTGCATCCCTAGCACAGGCTTCGGAACAGACTACATATGTGGTTATCGTATTCCTCGGCCAAGCTTACTTGACGACTGCATATGTGGCTATCGGTCAAGCTCGCTGCCTAGCTAAGAGTGAAGAACGTAGTGGTCGCGGACTCGCTCGCGACTCGCGGTCCGTCTTACATACTCGTCGGCGCGGCGGTGTGGTGGTGCCGTGTGCAACCTCGACGTCATCGCTGGCTGACAGAGATAGATAGTCAGTGTGCGAGCGAGAAAGTATTCGAGCCCGCACGCATCGCGTTACAAAACTAATATTCCATTATACTAAGAATTCATTGTTAAATCGGTTTTCATAATAATTGAATCTACGCGACACTCTCGCGGCGGTAGAGTGCGTGCAGTAGGACTGGTCAAAACCTGTTTATTTTGGTGCGGCGGTCCGGCGGTGTCGCTGAAGAGAGAGCTGACTGACAGAAAAGAGATTGCAGCAAGATTTCAGTGAAATTTTATTACAATTAAAGTGAATTGTAGGTATTTAATACTGTGAACGTTATTTGCATTTATGTGCGATGGAGGAAGTATCTGAACTATTGAAGACTTGGGAAGTGGGCCACTTGATACCCGAATTCACCAGTAAGTACTTACATTATCTCATTTCTACTTATATGTGTCTGATCAGATCAGAGTGTCATGATATGGATGGTTTTTTAGACTAGCCACTATGTATGACGCGATGAAGGCTTACCTTAAATGCAAGAAGCGATGCTGAGTCGAGGGACTCCTTCAAAAGATTTTCCAAAATCTGAAATGTAATTTAGAAATTCACTCAAAAACAATACTCGATATGTATATGTATTTTATTGGTCTCAATTGTGTGTAAAATGTGTAAATATTTCATTGGTTTCTGTAATAATTCAATATTATGTAAACAATAAAACTATATTTAAAAAAAAAAAAAAAACAACTCGGTCGGTTTTTAAAAGTGAAAACTAATTATTGGGTATTTTTGGAGTCTGTGTTAATCTATTAATCTATTTTGTTTTATTTTGGACTTTGGCACCGACTCCAAAAATAGCTAATAATTACTTTTTACTTTTTTGAAGGAAGTAATTTTTTTAATATAATTTTATTTTATGATTTTAGTGGAAAGTATGTGTAAATTGCTAGAGTAGAAACCGGAAACTAAAATTGTATACCATCCATACAAATATATTAGATTTTTTTTATTTTCTCATAAAGCGCTGAACCAATTTTGATAAATTTTTTATGGGACCACCATTAAAGTATACCCTACCAAACAAAAAAAGAATCCTCAGAATCGATTCATAATTGACGGAATAATCGCGTAACATACATACAAAAATTAAAAAGAACAAAAAAATAAAAACATACAATCGAATTGAGAACCTCCTCCTTTTTTGGAAGTCGGTTAAAAAAGATGGTATATAATGATAATAGCTTACCTTGCACTGAGAAGTGGGCCCTGCGTTGTTACATTCATTTCCTAATGGCACATTTTCTTTTCCCTGATCTGAAGAATCTTGAATGATTATTAAGTCTTTTTCTATGGACTCAAACAAAGACAAATCCAACGGGGTCTGAAAAAAAACTCTATACATATAAATAGTGGGCCTCGTTGTTTGAAATATTACGAGTATTTAGAGTATTTAGAGAGGTACTAACTGATGAAAATTCGGCTTTCCATGCCCTCCAGCATCTCATAAAAAGGGACCTGGGTCCGGCTAAAGGAATTAGTTCCTTTATGTCTACACTAATCAAAGCAGACAAAGCCTGAATTGTTATTTGTTGTTCTGAAAATAATAATCACAATTCGTTAAGAGCGGTCACGGTTAGGGTATACGAAAGAGGGTCCAGGACTTAGAATTTTTTTTTTACCCCCCATTACCTCCCCTTTTTTACTGAGAATGGCTAGAGGGCTGGCCGACAAGCAATAAATGTCCCATAGGATCATATCCTGCGACCCACCGTTCTCGAAATAGGTATTAGACTTGGAAATAAAGCTAATGGACAACAAAAGCGCGACATCGACATCAGTTGTTTAGGTTTGCTATGTTACCTTTAGACCAAAACACAAGCGAGCGAGCGAAGCGAGCGAGCGTCTCAACCTTAGGGCAGTCCCAAAAATTTCGCCCGAAAATTTTCTAAGTCCGGGACCCTCTTTCGTCCGCGGTCACCATACAGGCGGAATTTCGGTCCAGAATCTAGGACGGAAAAGATGATTCTGAGACACAAGTCATACAATCTGTTCAACATGTTATTTTACCTAAACATTGTATGACAAGTTTTGTCTCAGAATCAACTTTTCTTATTCAACAATCTTTTCAACATTATCAACTTTTCCTTTCGCAAATATTCCGAAACAGAATTCCCGTAGGCGTAAGATAAGACCAATCAAGGGGGAGGAAGAAGAGAGAACTCCACCTGCAAAGAGGGTGAGGCGGCAGCTATTTGACGGCTACTCACCGCACTTGATGGAAGCAATGTTTCAAGACGCCGAAGAAAACGTCGAAAGTGCGACGAATTTGCTGACGTCGAGGTCCGCAACGCTGTTTCCCCAAATGGATGGAGAAACTGAAATATGCGCCGTGGAAGTAGAGGACCAGAAAGCCTTTATGAACAAGCAGTTGGAAAGGCTACTTGAATAAAATAGTGGTATTTTCAAAACATCACAGTCACCATCTCTACACACGGAGCACCGAATTGAGACTGGGGATCACGCTCCCATATCAATGCCGCCGTACCGTCTCTCCCCACCAAAGCAGGCCGTCCTGAAAGAAGAAATTAAGAAGATGTTAGATGAAGACATTATTGAACCCTGTTCCTCTCCATGGGCATCACCAGTAGTTATGGTGCCGAAGAAGGACGGAACGATACGCATTTGTATCGATTATAGAAAATTGAAAGCCGTCACTATACCCGATACCTACCCCATACCAAGGATGGATGACCTCTTACATGGAGCTAGATCGACTCCATTCATGTCAACCCTCGACCTGAAGGCTGGTTACTGGCAAATAGGTGTCCGAGAAGCAGACAGAGATAGCGTTTATAACACCATTTGGCATATACAGATTCAAGAGAATGCCGTTTGGACTCAGAAATGCTCTAGCTACGTTCCAGAGGCTTATAGACAGGGTCAAAGTATCCCTAGAAGGCGTAAAAATATTGGCCTACCTTGTTGATCTCATCGTCCTATCAGAAACCTTCGAGCAACACCTGGAAGACCTTGGAAGGGTATTCAAGGTGCTAAACGACTTCAACCTCACTGTGAATTGAGAAAAATGACACTTCGTCTGCTCAACCATCAAATATTTGGGCCATCTAATCACACCAACGGGTTTGGCAATTGACCCGGAGAAGGTAGCAGCCATAACTAACCTCGCACCGCCAAGGAACGTGAAGCATTTAATATCGTTCCTCCAGACATGTTCCTGGTATCGGCGTTTTATCCCAAACTTCGCCAAGATAGCCGAGCCACTGAGCCGTTTAACCAAGAAGAAGGCTAAGTGGGTATGGGATCCAGAGCAAATAGCATCATTTGATAAATTGAAAAAGAAGCTGACGGAAGCTCCAGTTCTGAAACAAGCAGATCACGACAAGCCGTACATCATAAGGACTGACGCAAGCAACTACGCCTTGGGAGCTGTTCTTATCCAGGGGGAGTCAGAAGGTTAACATCCCGTAGAATACGCAAGTCGACTGCTGACTGCGGCAGAGAAGAACTATTCCACGACAGAGCGAGAAGCCTTGGCAGTCGTTTGGGCGGTTAACAAGTTTCGTGGATATATAGAGGGACTGCCTATAACAGTCATAACAGACCATCGATGGCTAATGACAATGAAGTCCCCGACTGGCAGACTCGCACGATGGGCTCTTCAGTTAAAAGCATATGATCTTCAAAAAAAATATGCACCCGGGAGGACTAACGTGGTGGCTGACAGTCTTTCGCGCCCAACATGCTTAAAAGAAAATGAAGAAAACTGTGGCTTATGCACGATCGCTGTCGACATCCCTACGAGAAGCGTCGCAGAGATAAGAAACGAACAGTTGAAGGACGAGAACTTAAAAAGAATAATCAAAGCCCTTGAAGAAACTCAAAATACTGAAAACGCCATCTACTGGAGTAATAAGGGATACCTGATGAACAATGGGCTGTTGTACAGGTACAAGATCGCTGAAGACGAAGACAATGCCCAACTACTAGTACCTCAACACGAATGGGCCAACGTTATGAAAGCATATCATGATGACCAATTGGCAGGCCACTACGGGGCAGATAAAACTTTGCGCAGGATCACAAAACGCTATTATTGGAAGAGCATGAGAAAATACGGAGAAGCCTATGTCAAGAATTGCACGGCCTGTCAACGTTACAAGCCAACGAATCTTAAACCCGCTGGACTGCTACAAACTACGGTAGTTAACCAAAGATTCGTGGCGATATCATTCGATTTATTTGGGCCTCTTCCTTAAACACCGGATGGCAAGACATAGATATTAATAGAGGAAGACCTCGCAAGTAGATGGGTGGAATTGTTTGCATTAGAAAGTGCAACTGCACAGAGTTGTGCTACAACATTGATAGATGAGATATTCTTACGCTATGGCACACCACGAAGAGTGATTAGTGACAACGGAACTCAATTTGTCACAGCCGTCATGCAGAAGGTAGCTTTTTGCCTTGATATTAAACATGCCTTCACGCCAGTGTACCACCCAGAGACAAACCCCGTGGAACGCAAGAATAGAGATTTGAAAACGCAGTTGGCAATAATAGTAGGCGAACAACATGACACGTGGTCGACAAAACTACCAAGCATCCGTTTCGCCATGAATACAGTCACATGTCTAAGCACCGGCTACTCACCTGCCTTTCTAACATTCGGTCGAGAACTCCGGACACCAGACGACACTGCAACAGATCTACGACAGATCATCATATCTGAGAACTTCGTACCAGAAATTACTCCTAAGTTGCTACAAATGGCTGAAACCCTAAAAGAAGCCCGTGAAATTGGTGAGATGAGGGAGGAAAGAAGGAAAGTAGCGGCAGATAAGAAACGCCGAGAGGCTCCGATGTACCAGCATGGTGACCTGGTAATGGTCACTAGTCATAATGTAAGCAGTGCAAGCCGCGGCGTCAGTGCAAAACTAGCACGTCGGGACGGCCCCTACGCCATATTACAACGGCATGGACCTGCATCATACGAAGTAAAGTGTAATGACGATACCTCCGAGAAAGTAGGGTCTATCTCGCCTCAGCTTTGACCCCATATCACGGAAATGAAATTGCGCCACTGGAGCCACTACAGCCGATCCGGAAACGAGGAAGGCCTCGGAAAAACAACGGCCGCACCAAACAGAAATCCCGAAGATCTAAGGGACAATAGGAGTACTACCATTATTCTGTATCTTCGCCGAGTCGTCGTCAGATCCAGAGGGGGAGGATGTAGCACCCCAAAATATTTTTTAAATAAAATTACGCAACTACAAGCACTGAGGCACGAGGGTCACGAGAGCAGGTAGCTGACCGTCGCCGCCGCGCTGACCCAAGCCGTTTTTTTCTTACGGCCTATGATTGCACGCGAAAGTGCGCGTTCCTGAAACAAAGAGAGCACGACCGTTGGACCCCTGTGGAGAGCTGAAGCCACGCTACGAGAGGAGCGTCTGCGCGTCGTCACGTAGACACCCACGCCAACATGTGTATATAAACGACCCCGGGTCGTAACGCAAAAGGCAGTTCACGAGTACTCAAGCTACAGAACGCATCGATAGCTCTGTCCTATCGTATAAGTCGGTATTAGTGAGAGTCACTCTTAAGAACTCATCCAGCGCACTTACTAAGAACGCATCAGGTGCTTTGTCCTCCTGTATAAGTCGGTATTGGTAGTGTTTCTGTTAGGAACCAGGTAGCAACCTTGCTAAGAACGCATCGGTAGCTTTGTCCTATCGTAGAAGTCGGTATTGGCATAACCGCCGCCTGGGGTCTGAGCCTCGCTTGGGTACAGAACGCATCAGGTGCTTTGTCCTCCTGTATAAGTCGGTATTGCCCCAGCGTATGTGAGGATACGTTCTCTCCGCGAAATCTATACCCGCGAAAGTGTGTGTAAAGTAAAAGTGCCAAAGATAGTAAAAGTGCCTAAGACAATACAGTGCCAAAGACCATCAGTGTTTCCATAAAGACTTAAGTAACATTATTGTGTTAAGAAGATTCAACATTGTAGAACTTTTAATAAAGAAACTGTTTGTGAAAAAGTTGTTTGCTCGTCATACTTATAGCCAGGCCCGAACCCACTACATTCCAATTGGATTCACCAACCCCAATTGGACCAACTGTAACTGAGGTCAACACCTACCAACGAGACCCCCGTTCGCCTTACTATTTTAATGACAGATTTTCGAGTCTATACAATTTATTTGCAGACATCGTCATTGATGAGTCACTACTTAAATGGCATGGGCGACTCGGATTTGCCCAAAAAATTCAGACCAAAGCCGCACAAGTCAGGGTGAAAACCTATGAGTTGTGCGAGTCCTCGACCGGTTACTTGTGGAGATTTATTGTGTATACTGGAAAATCTGGCAATGACCAGATTGACCAAGAGACTGATATGAAAGCGACAAACACCACCTCATCTGAAAATCTGACAGACAGACCGACAGACAGACCAACAGACAGACCAATAGACAAACCCACTGACAGACCGACTAACGCAACAGCTAAAACCGTGTTTGATTTGATGGAATCTTTACTTGGCCGGGGACACAAGCTTATAATGGAAAATTTTTACAATTGTCCATTATTAGCACGTTGCCTCAAACGACTAAAGACTGACTGTTATGGGACTCTTCGGCTGTATCGGTAATTCGTTCCTGATTCAGTCAAGACTTTGACTAAGGCGACTATGAGGCAAGGTGAGGTGGTGGTGAGCTACTGCGACGACCTAGCAGTGATGATATGGCGAGACGCTAACTTAGCATGATTTCAACATACCATTCACTGCAGGTCAGAGAACATAACAACTACAACAGACTGACTTACAAACTGGAGCTGATTTTTGAATATAATAAAAGCATGGGGGGCGTTGATCGCAAAGATCAGTACCTTTCAGCGCTTCCGATGGAACGCAGCAAGAACAAGGTGTGGTACAAAAAGCTGTTCCGCCGATTATTCAATGTGGCTGTATTCAATGAGGTCTATGTTTGCCATTTCTCCCACCGGTGGCGCTAGTGTCTGTGGAGACCTGTCAAACCGTGATTTTGGTTGTTTTTGGGTTGTTTTGATTATTTTCGGTGAGATTTTTAGTGATTTTAAAAATGAGTGATAAATATGGTTTATGGACTGTAGCGGAGTTAAAATTAGAACTAAAGAAACGTAATGCAAAATCAATAGGCAAAAAGGAAGCTCTGATTGAAAGGTAAATTATAAATTCTGAACATAACCTCTTTGTTTGGCAATCATGTTTTTATTGAATATTAAGTGACTTTGTGACCTAATATTATTATTATTATAGCTAGCCTTGATTGTTCTACTCCTGGCTTCTCCTCGATTTTTCGTTTTTTTCAGACTTCCCTGTCCAGAGGCACCTCTTTCCACTAATCGTCAAACTTGTCCAATTCATCCTGCCAACCTATACCAATAATCTAATAATGTATTTGTTTTCTTTTAGGCTTATCGCTTATGATTGCAATAACAATTTTGTGCAAGTGGATGTGGAGGAAGAAGTGGAAGAACAAATCCCAAAGTCATGGCCAGATGAGAGTTCATTCCAAAGTGTAGATCATAAATGTGAGACTCCACAAATAGACATTGTACACATTAATGATTACTTTTTAAAAGTTTACAAAACTGCAGAAGTTATGTCTACATTTGCCGCAGTTCACCGAAAAGGATATGGAATGATGAAAGATTTCTTTTTATCTGCTTTGATACATTTAAAATATAATAATCACCACTATTATCGTGGACAAGTAAATAGCGAAATGACAAAAAATTTGACTTATTTCATAAGAATGGTGATATTACATGAAAATGTACAAATTGTGGAATCTAATTACGAATGTATTGCCGGCAAAGGCACAAGAGCTGTATGCAAACATATTGCAACAGTTGCATATGCTATTCTTAATTTTCATGAAAACCAAAAGTGGTATATTAAATCCACATGTACATCAAGCAGACAATTGTGGCACATGCCAAAAAAGAGTAAAATAGATGTGTCTCCAAAAAATCAGAGGATTTAAATTTTTGTGTTCCCGAGTACAATGTCCAAAAGAAGGTCAAGTCAAACATGTGTTATGATCCGAGACCAGATTGTTATAAAAATATGCCATCATTTTCAGACAACGTTGAGAAATGCTATTATTAATTACAATAGCAGCCTAAAGCGCACACTAGCTCTTAGGGGGACCTTTACTACAGCATCTGTTTCAGGAATGCTCAATGACCATAATTATTTACTCAGATCACCCGAGTACCAGTTAATATACAATCGTATACAAGTAAGCAGACCTGTTTAACTAAATCTACTTTTGCTAAAATGTTGATTCTAGTATATTGTAGTTTGCTCGTTATTTAATTTGCGTCACACAAAAATAACTGTACCAATTTTTATCAATCTCTGCGAGCGTTACCAAAAAAATTATTTCAGGCAGGCGAGGCTGTGGAGAAAGAGTAATTTATAAATAATTTTATCGTTTGGTTTCAGGTGGATGAAAAAGATGTTGTTAATGTGGAAAACAAAACAAGAAAACAGGACCAATCTAAATCTTGGTTTCAAGAAAGGTCACTACGAATAACTGCCTCAACAGTTGGAACCATAGTACATATGACTGAGAGGAAAAATAAAGAGCAGTTTGTTGATTCACTAATAAATCCCAAACATTTCAAGTCTGTGCAGACAATGGGGGAAAATGCATGAAAAGGATGCTATAACAGCATATGAAGAAGCTGTTATTTTTTTTATTTATGTAGATCACCCCTACTTGGCAGCCTCACAGTTTTAGAAGCGAAGTGTCCTTATTCTATAAGAAATGATTTAATTACTGCGAATAATTTAGATTACTTGGAAATGACAAACAACAAAATTGCTCTAAAAAAAGTTTGAACTATTACTACCAAGTACAAACACAAATGTATGTTACTAAGAGGCAATTTTTTGATTTTATTATATGGACGAAAAAAGTCTTCTTGTGTATTTCCGTAGAACGAAATGACGATGTAATTAATAAGGTAATTCTACCTAAAGTATGGAATTTTTATGGAAACCATATGGTACCAGCTTTGTTTAAAATTTTTTATGGTATATCAATGAATAATAAATAATACTTTTAGAGCAAAATAAAGTTGTTTAAATAAACAAATAAATAAATAAACGCTACACACTCAAGGGCCCACACTAAGGTTTTCCCTTGTGTCGTGGGTCCCTTGGAACACACATAAAGACAAACACAAACACCCATGACCCAAGAACAAACATCTGCTTTTTACACAAATGTTTGCCCCGACTGGGGATCGAACCCAGGACCCGCCGATCAAGAGGCAGTGTTACTACCACTCGACCAAACCGGCCGGCCGGTTGTGTTTATTTCAAAATATGTACACCTTATAATAAGTAACCTTAATGAACACTAAACACATTTTGCATACAAACGATCATAATCTTTACTTTTCTGGCCCTTCCATAATATTAGAACGTAGGTTAACAAGCATATAACATACAAATATGATTCTACTACCTGAAGGAACCAAGTTTGAAGTTAGTGGTTGGCTTAGTATTTTGTATGTCTTGCCAATCCCAATCATTCGCTCAACGTGTATACGCTGAGAAGAAGTTTTTTTAGAACGCTGTAGCTGATGAGGTTCTAGCTGTCCAGAATTTCGTTTTAGAAATTCTGGAACATTTACTGTGACATCTTTATGAATCAAGAGATCTTGAATCTGAAAGCCTTTATCAGCCAACACTATATCCTTTTCTTCAAATAAATCCACAAGACCACACTTCTCAAATAAAGGTCTATCGCTTATAGAGCCTAGCATCTGAAATAAATGTTATGGTCCCAATACTTGAGATAACAATTAATACTTTTAATGTATTTGTTGATTTATATGTAGAATAAGTTAGTTGGTGAGAAATTTGATTTTGTGGATTTTGTATTTTGAATTCTGTACAATCTATTATTATTGTGCTGGTGCATGTTTGTCCTTTATGTCTCATGTTTTCTTCTGCTATTTTGTGCGGGATCCAAATTTTTAGTTCTTTGAGCTGGCAGTATAAATAATTTATCCATGTTATAAATATACGAGATACTGTGGCCTCGCTTATTTCAAATCTGAAAGCCAGCTCAGTATTTACCATGTTTCTTCTCAACTTTACAATAGTTAGGAGAAATTCATTTTCCGGCGTTAATAAGCGATCAGTTGGTTTCCGAGCAGTAAATGTAGGATAATATTTTAAGTTGTTTACTGCAGGGCCCAATAATGAAAATACAAGGTGAAAATGCTTGTAATTATCAAATCCTGTGTAAAAGTGTAGTTCTGAAGATTTTGATTCTTGTTTAAATGTTTCAATACGCATTGCAGTCTTGCCTTTACTTATTTCAGAAACTGTGTTTTTATCTCCACTAATTATTTCACATTGAATACCAATATTTTTGTTTGGGCATTCGACAGTGACTTCATTGACTGACGTATCCACAACAGAGCCTGTACCACATATTTCATTCATGAATGTATCCTGTTCATTATTCTCTGATTCCGAAGGAAATGTTTGAGTGGCTAGAGTTTCTTTATAAACCGATCTTTTCCTTGCTCTCTCTGACCTTTCGATAGCAGACTCAGAAGTAGGTTTGGTCCACATAAACAGGCTGGGCACTGCATCTCTTCTTAACATAAGCTTGGCTGAAAAGGAAATTCAGAGTTTAGGTTACAACTAAAACTTTTGACAAAATCACAAATACCTACTAGGTAGAAACTAACGATTTTCACTCACGGAGTCCAAGGGTTTGATATAATCTGATGACAAGAAATGTTTCTTGCATTTACGAGAAAACTGCGTCGGCTCGTAATTATCTCTTCGAATAGCGACTAGCCACTTCTTTTTTAGACTTTTATCCTTTGGAAAACTATGTCCAGACGTTCTTGATGAACAAAATGGTAGGTACCACACAACAAGAAGTCATTTTAATTATTAGTCAATTGTGAAAAAAACAAATACCACATGAAAATTCACACACTATTAGACGCCATTGAGAGTTTGACAGGTCTCCAGAGGCAGTGGCGCTGCCCAAGCGGATATTTTTGGAACTGCTCAGATTAGACCCCATTGCTTTATTTTGTACCGCACCTTACGACCCCCAATGACACACCGACTTTTCCGACAAATACTGGCCGAGGACTTGCTACGAAGACACAGACGCATTGACTTGACGAAAGAGCCACGTCTTATACATAAACGGACAAGTGACAGTGCAAATGACAGGACAAGTGACAGCCAAGTGACTACCATAGAAGTGACGAGACACCACCACTCCAACACCAATTACGGTGTGTTTGTGGAGCATAACCTCTTTCCGACACGCACCGGGTCAAAAAAGACCAAATGTTTCCTCTGTGCGCGACGGAAAGTGGACTACCGCACTATTTGGAAGTGTGAGGAGTGCGGCGTTAATTAATGTATTGAGATTTGCTTCAAACAATTTCATAAAATCAAATTATATTTGATTTTACTATTTTGCTTGAAACAAAGCTGGGTTGAATCTTTCTTAGATTAACGACTTACTGTTGATTGACTGACTCACTCACTGGTTGACTGATTAACTGACTGACGACTGATTGACTCTCTCCCGACAACAGCAGCCGGTGCCAAGTATTATCCAGGATTAGTCAAGTTCGCCACATTTTTTTTTCTTTATACCAACAGGATAAGGAAGGAAGAACTAGCTTTTTCATCAATGCAACGCCGAAACCTTTGTATTAGGAATCGCCAAATTTGGAGCTTGGACAGATATGTGTCGTGTACAGTCACGACCAATAACTAGAGAAACATTTTTAAAATTCAGTATTATGATAAGCTGTGTATAAAAATTTTTGGTAATGTAGAACAAATAAATATTTTTTTTTTTTAAACCGACCACGTATATTAACGCTCGTACACATACACAGCAGTTTTATTTATTTTACACCCAAGTTAATTTACACTCAAGAGCACATCAAGCTTAACAATTTGGACTTTGTACCACATTTATTCCGTACATGTAAGAGGGTGAATTTGTAAGAGGGTGAACTGTTAAGCGTGAGGTGCTATTGACTGTACAAATTTCGACATATATTACCTATATTGACCTAGACAATGTCGAAAAAATTGGTTTATTTAAAAAAGGTGTTGTTGAGAGATGTTCGATGCTCAGTATATAATTATAAGATGTCATAAGAATGAAAATTGTATCTAAGTTGTGCTTGTACACTGAACTATAACTTTTTATCAGTGGAAACTGTTTTGGCCTATGAATTATTATGTTTTTGTTTATATGTATGATTATGTGCTGTATGTTTCCCTTATTAAATAAATAAAATAAAGAAATAAAAACTTGGCTCAGAAGAGTCTCCCAGATGGATGGACAGGATGGTAGGCGAGTCGCGCTTCCAGGGAGGAGCTTTTCGAGGACAAAGTGGAGCCCCACGTAATGAACAAACGAATGTTCGCCCTCCCAACTGTAGGGTTGACCAGGGCTTTTGATCCGGAAGCGGACCACCTTCTCGATAAACGCTACCAAGACATCAGGATCAAACTTTTCAATTGGGCTTTTGCTAAAGCCCAATTTTGCTAAAGCCCTAATTCTTGGTCCCCCAGCAATAGCAATAGCAAACAAGGTGCACGGGTCAGCTGTCCAAGCAGTCCATAGATAGTTTGAGGCCGGTGCTACATACAAGGGCGGAAGCAAATCTCATTTTATCCAGAGCGCTATCGGAGTCGGAGGAGACTGGCCGAAAAGGGGACTCGTCCACTTCATGTGGAAATGACAAGGAAAACCGGAAGAGAAAGAGAGCATCGACGCCTGGCTGTGGCAAAAAGTCGAGATTAGATTCACTGGAAGAAGGAATAGTAAACATGTTCTCGTATCTGGTGTCTTCGATTGACTCTCTGACGACGACTCTCTGACTATCTCAGAATACAAAGAATCCAGCATTTGGGATATAACTCTAGATTCTAACCCAACTGTTAACTGGAAGGCCTGGATCTATCAAAATCAAAGACCAAAACAGGTTGTAATTAGCAAGCCTTTTAATGAAGCACTAGAAGAACTCCATGACTGCACCCCAAAGTTCAAATAACACTCTTTCATTAAAATTGTTCAGTTCGAATACTTTCAAAATGCAAAGCGAGACCTGGCTAGTACAGAGGCTGCTGTACAAATTGACTTTGCTGAGAATTATTCACTCATCAGTCAAGATGAATCACAATCGGCACATTGGTCTCACGGTCAAGTCACACTTTTCACGTGCTGTATTTGGACTAGCGAGAAACTCCATTCAGTGGTCATAACAAGTGATGAATTAAGCCACAGTAAATACACCGTGCATTTCTTTCTTCAGAAAATATTTGAGTTCATCAAGTCAATTGCTGACAGCATTAAATGTGTTTATATCTTCAGCGATAATTGCGCCGCTCAATTCAAGAACCGATATGTAATGGCAAGCCTGAATGCTCTCAAAGCAGTATATGGATTCACTCACCTTGAATGGAACTTTTTCGCTGCCTCACATGGTAAAGGTGCCGTCGATGGAATCGGTGGGAGTGTCAAAAGATTGGTGTGGATTTCTGTTGAGTCCCGGAGAGCCATTGTCAATAACGCTCAAGAATTCTACGAATTGGCACGCAGTCTCTCTAAAAATATTTTCTTTCTATTCGTAGCAAAAGAAGAAGTTAAAGAAAAGATGGCCATGCTGGATAATAAATGGGAAGGATTAAAAAATATACAAGGCATACAGTCAAAACATTTCTTCCAACCTGAAGATAGCGATTATACCATTACCGTTGCGCGAACTTCACTGTCTCGTCTCAAATGCACCGTCGTTTTGAGGTCTCCGGAACCCACTCCTGAAGCAGAAAAGTCTCCGGAACCCACCACTGAAAGAGAGAAGTCTCCGAAACCCACTCCTGAAACAGAGAAGTTGCCGGAACCTACTCCTGAAACAGATAAATTTCCAAAACCTATCACTGATACAGAAAGTGATTGGGACGACGAAGATTTGGAGCTCCTCACAACAAAAGAACTTTTCTGTACTGATGCATCTACGCCTTCAGTATCAAATCACAGTATTTCCACTAGAATACCACCTAAAACAAAAATGCGTGTTTCTGATGTTTTACAGTGATACGGACGACGAATCTCCAACATCTTCGCTACAACCCTCAAATTTACCAGCAGACGCATGCCATGAAACTGGTACTATCTATGCTGATGTATTACCAAAAGATATTTGCGCTGGTTTGTACGTGCTCGTGCAACTGCTCTGCAAGTCTGGCAGAAAAAATATTCAGTACCGGTATGTAGGCATGTGTCAGACCGATGTAGATGTCGAGGGAGAAGTTAGAGTACAATTTCTGACGACCGTTGATGGCAAAAGTTTCACTGAAATCGTGAACGATATAGCAGACGTGCAATTTGAGGATATTATCGCGAAGTTATGAGCGCCAGAGGTAAAGATTGATGGGAAAAATAAATTCATTCAATTTCCAACGAATATAGATGTATTTGAAAAGAAATAAGTAATAAAATATACGAAGAAGAGTTGTAAGTAGTGATTAAAATTTGATCTCCTAATTATTTAATTAATAAATGTTTATTCACGTTTGTATTCATATTAATTAGACGCGTTGCACCCGCGATAATTTGATGTTGCACCCGCGATTGCTTTAAAAGTTAATAATTCATTTTTTTTTGTTATCTGTATAGATTTTTTAAGTTCAGTTAATTAGTTTTACTCTTTTACTGCTAACAAAATATAAACGCATTACATAATAAAACCTTCATAATTAACAGATTTTTTGATTTTGTTACATGATCCTGCAAAGTCCCGGTCAACTTTGTTGCACCCGCAATAGGACTTAGAACCTCCATCCTGGCTATTAAATAAATCCTATTATATTTTTTACAGTTAAATATAAAGGAACTTATTGAAATGTAGCTCTTCCAAGCATAATTTTATTTAAAACGTTTTTTATTTAATTACTACAAAACTTTGAATGCGTCTACATGTTGCACCCGCGATAATAGAATCGCCCTTAATCAACGCATAGAAGAACTGGTGCAACCGTCGAAATCAAGTGTCATTACAGAAAGAGCAGTTAATATTAGGACTAAAAATAAGGATCCATAATATAGTACTGTTTTGTTTTTTCTATTTAATGTTTGTGTTGCACTGTTTAATGAATAAAGTGTTTATCTATCTATCTATCTAAAGCAATTACGGTCATTATTAACTTCATTCTTCTTTTTACTTGTCAATAGCAATATCAAAATGTGATCACCATATCTAAATCATTAGATAAGGTGCATCCCAACATGACCGAAGAACATGTTGGTTGTATCAGAAAAAAATTATAAAATGCGCGTCAAACTTGCGAGTCAAGTGTTCAGTCACAGCGTTGCTGTAGCGACTGAACATTTAACTGCAAGAAATAATTTTCTAACAGAATGAAGGGACGTCATTCCTTCTGTTTTGATGATGGACAAACTATTAGATTCATTAAACGTGAGTACAGTCCATATCAATAATGGAAAGATTTTCATAGCAGCTGTGAAAAACACTCGCCTCGTCACAAGTTATGGCAGGATGCAATACAGATGTTGAAAACAGTAAATGTTAATAGTAAAGGTGAATACTCTTCTGCACCTTCTGTTAAAAATTTAATTAAAACTATTGCAAGTGTTCAGGCCTTGTGGATTCACCTAAACGTAAATATGGTATAGACTCCCTTTTGACGAGCAACTTAAATCAGGACCCATTAGAAAACTTTTTTGGGGGTATAAGAAGTCTTGATGGCAGAATTGCCAAAACCAATTTCGTATCCTTTGTAGGAGCCTTCAAAACTTTGTTAATAAATAAATAAACTTCCACTCACGCAATAAACGCAAAATGTGATAAAGATGACAGTACTTGATTATAAAACTTACGTTTTTATTTAAATAAAGAAAACCACGAAAAAACCAATGACACAGAAAATTCTTCAGCTACCTACTATCATGGACCAATATAATCTAGAGGACTGACAATCGCAATAGTAAACAACGTAGTTCGTTTCTCAGTTCCCAAGATTGTCGATAGATGTCGCTCGTAGTAGCATTTGGCATTTTATTTAATTGAATGGTTCTTGTCGTACTAGAGACGTTCACTAGTAGACGTTAACTAACATAATCTTGTATCATTATCTTAAGATGTTAACTATTTTAGTTCCCAGGTACATTTTTTATTTACATAAATTTATAAAATTTTTAGGTACATGATTTATAAAACGTAAAAACTATTATCGATAGTTTTTTTGTTTTAAGTAAAACTATACACACATCAAAAAAAGTTTGCGATCACTTGGAAAAGTGCTAATATTTTTTATTGTAGAAGAATAAAACTTAATCACTTTTTATCTTTTGTTTTCGTATTTAAAAATATGAAATTTAAATATAAAATAATTTCGTAATTCAAATGTTTTTTCATTTAAAAAGACAATCAACCCTTGCTTGCTTTCATTCAGAAATCTGACATAGTCGCAACTTATCAATATTTTCAATTTATTCAAAAAAAATTAAGTTGGTAACGATGCCGAGAGGATTAACTGCAGTTTTACGAGCCAGAATTCTAACTTTAAGTGGAGAAGGCTATTCCACGAGGGAAATATCACGCAGAGTTCATGTATCCCAATCCTGCGTGGTGACCACGTTGGAGAGGTATCAGGGCATGGAAGATTTAGCTGATCGACCTCGCAGTGGTCGCCCAACTCTTCTTACTGCAATTCAGAAGCGATATATCAGATTACTGGCTGCCCGTGACCCAACAATGAACGCTACTAAAATGAAAGCAGAGCTGCGAGCTGCCACCGGCCGCGAAGTTAGCACCCAAACGATTAGAAATTGCTTACACCAAGCTGGATTACGAGCAAGGAGATCCTGGCGAGCACCTCTGAACTCACAGCAACGGAAGCGGCGCAGATTGCAATGGGCTAGGCTCCGTCAAAATGAAGAAATTGAGGACGAAAGCATCTGGCAGAACTGCTTCTTCGTTGACGAAACGCGGATCAGTACACATCCAGATAACCGACGTGTCCGTGTCTGGAGAAGACCTGGCGACTCTGAAAGGCAGAGAACTGCCACTGGAACCGTTCAGCAGGGCGGGAAATCAGTGTCCTTTTGGGCCGGGATAATGATTGGGGCTAGGACGCCCTTAATCCCGTATCAAGGCACCATGACCGGAGCCATGTACAAAACGATTGCAATCGATGGATACGTCAGACCATTCCGCATCAACCACGGGCGCCAATTCATAATGGTAGATGATAATGCGCCCGCACATCGAAACGGACGTGTTGATGCTGCTCTCCAGCAATACGACATCACCAGGTTAGACTGGCCTGCCGGCTCGCCTGACTTAAACCCGATCGAGCATGCGTGGGATGCTCTTAAGCGAGCTGTTTGGAACCGTCAGCCACCTCCGCGAACAGTGTCAGAAATCAGGGCAGCTGCTATTGAAGAGTGGGACAGGTTACCACAAGAAATGCTAGATAACTTAATTCTTAGCATGCCCAGAAGGGTTTCCGCATGTGTGCGAGCCAGGGGAGGAGTCATTTTATACTAACTATTAATTTTTTCGTAATAAATTTTGTTTGTTTTTTCATTAATTCAAATTTTTCATTACATTACATTTAAGCCAAAATTGCGTTTCCTAGCTTTTGTTAATAAAAAGTAAATAATTAATAATGATTCTTTTATTTACTTAGTGCATTTTCATTATAAAATCATAAAACGTAAACAGTTTCTTTAAATAATTTATATTTTAAAGAATACACCTGATTTTGCTACTGATCGTAAACTTTTTTTGATGTGTGTATGGTAAAACGAAACGACACTGACGGTTAATTTGACGGACGAATTTATTTTTTCACTTCGTTCATCCGCTGTTCGAGAGTGACTTCGTGTGTTTCCCAACAAGTAAAAATGCTATATAACGGATGATTTACAAGAATATAACTCTTGTTTATGTTTCATAACAGCATTAGTTTAACAATTTTCTTTATAATGGCATGCTATAAGTATTTATTGCTAATATGGTATATCAGCCTAGAAACCTTTTTTTACAGACGTTTATAAAACCAATATTAAATTCCATTATAAAACAATAAACTTATACAAGCATATAATATGGCTTTTTAGTCTTGTAATAATTATGCCATTTTAGTCTCATGTGATCAAAATAGTAATATGACTATTAAAAAACCTATACCTTTTTAGTGTTTGTTAAAATGCAACTATAAAGCTAATGCAAAAAAGCAAGTTACATAGCTTTTATAAATCAATATAATCTTGGCTAATTCTCTTTATGACCGCTACAAAACCAGTATTCTTATACATTTGTTCGTATATCAAGAGCGAGTATGAAAGAAAACGACGATGAGGGTCCAGTACAATTACTTTTTCAAAACTTTAACAATGAGACTTTTGATGAAGAATTCTTGAAAGATCAAAGCGACAATGAATCACTTGATGAGAATGACAGTGATTTAAAGAGTGACAAGAAAAAATATGAGTTCAGAAGTGATATTGGCAAATGGGCTGTTGACTATAACATTACTCATTGTGCTTTAAATAAACTATTTGAAATTGTAAACAACAACAAAATCTCTATTCATTACCTAAATATGCACGCACACTTCTTAAAAGTAACAAAGTTATAATAAACATAACTGAAATGGACAATGTACATTATTGGCACAACGGACTAATTGAAAAACTGGCTCAACGCTATTATGTTACAAAAAATATTTTTTTTTCTTTTTAATACTTAGCTACTTAATTTTTGAACATTTGAAACATTTTCTCCTTATAACAAAACCGTTTCGGACCCACGGTACCCCTGGCCATACCCCTGGTGGTACCGTGGGTCGTTTAAAGTTAAACGGTACCACCGATCAAGTGACCCTAGTGATGTGTTGACTCCAATACTATGAATGCAGTATATATGCGATTTGTGAAACCTCTTCTGTTCACAACTTCTTGCATTTTAAAAAGTTTGTTAGGTATTATTTTTTCTTCTTTTAAATGTCAATGTCATTTCAAATCAATTTATATTTTCAAAATCTAAGGGGAATTATTGTTGGAAAACAAATCCCTTAGTAATTTGTGCTGGAAAATACCTCAGAAAAATAACATGGAAGAGGAAGATAAAGAAAAGTCAATGGAAATAGATTACATTAAAATAAATGGTGGAACCGCCCTGCTTCGCGGTGAATACCGTTACCATCGGCACAAGACTTACACAGATGGGTCCACATTATGGCGGTGTTCAACATACAATAAAAGTAAATGTTGTGGTACTGTCAAAATTTCGAAGGTAATGCTGTCTACTACTAACACGGCTACATTACTAAAACAGATAGGTAGGTACTAGTATTAATATGAGATACCTTACCCTATGTTTCATTTTAGGATTGCATGTTTATCAAAAGCAAAGATCATAGTTGTGAATTAAAAGGATTGAGTAACGAAATATTAAAAGAAAAGATAAAGCTGCGTGAAGAAGTGGTTAAATCGGATAAACCCATCGAACAACTATACGACGAGAAAAAGAAAGATTTTAAAAATTCTGGATTGAATTTTGTGAATGGGAAATATCCTCGATATGAAAGCGTTAAGCACTTTCTTCAAGATACTCGAAACAAGTCAGCACAAGTTTCCAAGACTATATTTCGGGATTTGAAAGGAATCGAGGTGCCCATAATTTAATTTTAGCTGATTATTACTGTGAGGAAGGAAATAAACAAACCCGGATCATGGTGTTTTGCTCAAAAGAATCTCGATTACTAGTTCCGAATATAAAGGAATACTTTTTTGATGGTACTTTTTACTGTTGCCCAAAACCTTTTGCACAATTATATAACATTCACGGTGACATAGGGAGTGGTGTGGAAACAGTTAAAGTAAGACCTTTAATCTTCGCACTTATGTCAGATCGAACTGAAAAAAGTTATACCATTTTATTCAATATGATAAAATCGCAACTTCCACAATGGAATCCACATAAAGTTTACACTGATTATGAAAAAGGTGCGATGAATGCAATTTTGAATGTATGTCCGGATATTACATTACGAGGGTGCTATTATCATTGGACTCGCAACATATGGAAAAAAGGAAAGTCGTTAGGATGCACCAAAACTAAACCTGGGCGAAGAATTGTTGCATTGGCAAGTGCCTTGCCGCTTCTTCCTGAAGACGACATTCAACAGGGTATAGACTACATAAAAGCTGAAGCCGATAACATACCAGAAGCATTTATAAAATATCTTGAATCGTTTTGGTTCAAGATTCATTCCCCTAAAATAATTTGTGTGTTTGGTGAACGCCACCGAACTACAAACATTTTAGAAGCCTTCCACTCAAAAATAAACAAACTGATTAATAAAAACACGGTCACGTTGATGCGATTGCTTCCAGTACTAGAGCAAGTTCACACTTTAGAGATGGTTTCTAAAAAAAGGCGCAAAGATCAAATCATCAACGATGATTACACATTGAGCATTCAGCTACAAATTGTAAATAAAGAGATATCAGTAGGCTATGGACTAGAGAAATTGCGTTAGTTACGTACCTAGTACCTATATATGCATTTATTTTGTAGTCTGTGTGACATGTTTGTTTTTAGTGAAAGGCTTCAAAAAGCCGTATGTTCTGTTTCATTTTATTTACCGCCAAGGTGTGATATGGTTTGTTATACAAAATGTATTTTTAGTTACTTTAGAATATATATAGTTACTGCCACAAACCGTGTTTTATCAGCCATAGATGTTGCATAGCATCACTATTAGTCGGTGGTACCGTTTAACTTTAAACGACCCACGGTACCACCAGGGGTATGGCCAGGGGTACCGTGGGTCCGAAACGAACAAAACTAGCATTCCGCCTGGGACTTCGTTCCCGTGGGGATTCGGGAGAATTATGTAGCCTATGTCCATCGGGGATAATGTAGCTTTCTAATGATAAAAGAATTTTTCAAATCGGTCCAGTTGTTTCGGAGCCTATTCAATGCAAACAAATAAACAAACAATCAAATCTTTCCTCTTTATAATATGTATACTCGTAGATAGAAGATATAGATGTGTGGTTTCCCAAGACCATTGCACGTTATCAAGCAATTGGTGAAAATCATTTTTTTTTAAATAACGGTCCACATCCATCTGATTACTTGTTGACGATGCAAAGTAAAAGGGGTTTAAAATAATAGATTGTGGACACAACCGTAATATTCTTTAATATGGCTGAACTTATTTTACTGGTTAACTACAAACCAGCTACTATAAAAGTACATTACTTATAGATGATTTATAAAAGCAATGAATTAGCTGATTCCTCTTATAATAGAAATTAACCGAAGTCTTAAATTAAAAAAGGTTTTAATTAATAATGAAAAATAAGAATTAACGAGGCGCATTGAAAAAATATCACAAAAGTCACCCAAAATTCTCACAAAAATCGTCTCCCACATAAACAAACTTCCGTATTATACGCAAAAAAGTGCGTTGGTAATAATTTATTAAAATGGACACTTGATATTTTAATAAATTTAACTAGTCAGCGCATGCATTACCTGACTTTAATATATTCTTACATCATAATTTTCACTTGCCACTAAATAACGAATCACCCTTATAGCCGTATTTTGTTAGCAGTTCCTGTTGAATTTGCTAAACCATTTATGTAAAGCAAAAATTAATATCTTCCCTAAAAGTATCTACATACTTTTATATACAATGTAAAGTTGCAAAATAAGTTGCTTAAATAGAGAGTCCTTTGTTCTCACCTTAGGACCCCACACTCTGCGTATCAGCTTGTTACGAATGGACGGATAGTGCTTCATAGTCTCCGAGAATTAAAAATTATTTTAATTAATATCCAAATTAATTATTTCATTTAGCCCCAACCTCCTATAGTTCCAAGGGTAATTTGTAATGTAAAAGTAAATTCCTTGCCCGTAGAAAGCTAATTAGCTTTCAATTTGCTTTTACATGGCAAGATGAAGGGAAATTAGCTTATTATATGGTATTTATAAAACGTCTACAACTATTGAGCCCTTATAATTTGTGCCCTTTTTGCGTTTTATAAATGTTAATAAAACTTTTATAAAACAAAGAAAAATAGCTTTTATAGCAATTATATAGCAAGTTTTTGCTAGTTGGGTTATTAGTTTTAAATTTTCTGGTTTCTTTCTATTTTACGACTCCTGCCTGCCCGTCGGACCTGTTCTCGCCTAACTGTTTTGACCCTCGCATGTACCCGGACTTCGTTAACGCTCAACCTGTGACTACGGCACTGTTCAACGGACCTTGTTTACTGCCTAAGTGATTTGTTAAGCCGTATTAAAGATGTCCTACGTAAGATGTGTATACGTAGGATGCGAAAAAACGAGTCGAGACGTATCAGTGTTTCGGTTTCCAGTTAACGACGAAGAACGACTTCCGCTCTGGATCCAACATTCAGGTAGCTCTATACTTATGTTTTAATCTAGCATGACCCGCCGTCAGACCAATTTTCGAGCCATTGGTGATTATAATTGTGCTAGACACGGATGGCGGCCTCTGTAATTCTTATCTTTATAGAGTGATCCTCAGTGGCGTAGATAGGTAATCAAGGGCTTTGGGGCAAATCAACAAATGGGGCCTCACTGCTATCTAAACCGGTTAGGTTTTATCAAGTAAAAAATTCAATATACTTACAAATACTTAAAAATGATAAGCTACTGAGCGATACGACTCTCGGATCATGTGTCACTGGTTCGAGGTGCTGACTAAGAAAAATAGTAGAAATTTATGACATGTGACGTGATTTATTCGTGTAGTGTTTAATTTTATTTAATTTGTAATAATGGATCCTTGTAATCTGACATTAAAAATTAATAATAAAAAAATTCGGGTTGCAAACTGTCATATTTATTTTGAAAATGGGAAATTTTCAAAAGTTTAGTTCGATGGATTCTGCCACGTTGAATTCATAGGATCACCAGTGGCGTAGCTACCTAGGGGCTAGGCAGGGCAGTGCCCCGGGGACCTCAAGCTCTGGGGGCCCTCGAATCCTTACCTTTCTTTCTCAGAAAGAAAGGTAAGGATTCGAGGGCCCCTCGAAGAAAGGTAAGGATTCGAGGGCCCTCGAAGGTAAGGATTCTTTCCCAGAAAGAAAGGTAAGGATTCGAGGGCCCCCAGAGCTTGAGGTCCCCGGGGCACTGCCCTGCCTAGCCCCTAGGTAGCTACGCCACTGGTGATCCTATGAATTCAACGTGGCAGAATCAAATCACTTTAATCCTTTGGTAGTTTGAAATTGGAACAATTGGACCCCAGGCCAGACTATTATTTTAGTCAATTATTTCCTATAGGGCGATAACATGTAAAATGCTTCAGATAGATTTATCATGAAGCTCTATGAATGTCTGCCACGGCTCAGTGGGTGAGTTAAACAACGGCAGCCTCCCAATCACATTGAGAAAATACATTTTATCTGTTCGGGTGGTGATATTGAGAACTATTTCATTTTCATATACCTACTTACTTGCTGACAACTACCTCGACCAACAGCGCCACCACCAACCGAACGTGAAGTTGCAAACTACTTAGCTACTGGAAATTCAGTTAAGCAGCTGTCATTATATGTGAATAGTTCTCAATTGCGCCACCTGAATGGATGAAATGGCGATGTCACACAAACATGCGGGTCCACCAACCTGTATTAAGCTAGCATGGTGGACTATGGCCTAAATCCCCTTCGTATTTCGAAAGGAGACCCGTGCCCCTTGGTTGGGACATAATATATGGTCTGATGAAGATGATTCAGTCATGTGGTCAGTGGCAGAAGAGTATAGGATGTTCACAAATTTTAAAACAAAAACACTAAATGAAGGATGATATTGGTAACGAGCCAGACTTGTGATCGGAAGGTCGCGGGTTCAAATCCTGGTGCGGGCCTGCACGTATGGGCTGATGACGAGAAGTCTATTCCCCCAACGAAGGTTTTTTAGTGTTTTTAGGCCCTAGGGTTTTTTCAGTGTTTTTTTACAATATTTTTTTACTTTAAGTATGTAATATTGTTAGAATTGTATGTACAATATTCACATTTGGTAGTTAGTAAGACCGAAACCATGTCTGTCAATTATAGGCATTGTATGAATATGAAACTTAAAAAAAGGAGAATAGAATAGAAGTATTTGTTGCATTAAGGAGAAGGTTATTTTAATCGACTTCAAAAAAAGGGGGTTCTCAGTGTGACCTTTATAGTATGTATGTAAAATAAATAATCAAAAATATATTGTAATGATTTGCTTAATTTTTTTAAAGCTAACACTTCGTTTATTAACCAACTACAAAAAAGGAAGAGGTTATAATTTGCACTAAAAATGGAAAAATAAAAACTTTTAGTTCATTTGGTTTAATTATTTTTCTACTTGTTGTTTTAATCAAAATGGTTATAGTAGTTTTCATACATGAGCGTTTTAGAGGTTTTCATTTTTAATTAGGTAACAAAAACTGCAGATAAATCAGCCCTGAATGAAACTGAACAACTTTTCAGGAACATCCCGTAAACAAATAATAGGCAATTAAAATGATATGTCATTCATTTAAGATTGTAATTTTTCAGATGTACCTTCACCGGCAGTACTAAAAGTGAAAACACCTACAAAATTTTACCGAAAGAGAAAACGTTCGCTGACAGAGGAGATTAGTGAAAGGTCGTCGCCATCTGATGTGGTGCATTCGATGCCGTCCACTCCAGCGACGCATCTGTCAAGAAGATGCCATTTTGAAGGCCCAAAAAAACGGTTATCAAGAAGGTGCTTGTTTGAAAATAATTCAATGGACACCCCGAAAAGGACACGCTTGAAGGAAAAGGCGCGCAGCTTATTTAAAAAGAACAATGCTCTTCAAGCTCAGATTAGGCGCCTCCAAGCCAAGGTGCAGAAAAATGAAAACATCATCAGTTTAAATGATATTGAAAGTGATATCTCAAAAACATTAGTGAAGATGCAACTACGAAAAAAAGATAACAAGTCAAAATGGCCAAAAGACGCAAAAAAAATTTGTTTGAGTCTGTTTTATAAATCACCATCGGCATATCTGCACCTTCTAAGACAAGATGTACGATTGGCAGCTCCAAGTACTTTGAGACAATGGCTCTCCAAAACAAGTACCCCGCCTGGGATTCCAAAAGAAGTATTCAATAATATTAAAGAAAGATTTAAAAATTCTTCTTTTTTAGAACGTGCATGTGTAGTAAGTTTCGAAGAAATGTCTATAATGCAAAATTTAGAGTATTCAAAGACGCAAGAAATTATAGAAGGGCTTGAAGACTATGGAGATGGTCATAGGACTAAAAAAATAGCAAAATATGTTCTTGTTTTTGTTGTGAGAGGACTCTACAAGCCGTGGAAAATGCCAATCGCATATTATTTATCAAGTGGCAATGTAAAGGCTACAAATTTACAATTATTTTTAAAATCGATAATCAACAAACTTTTTGAGAAAGAATTATTGCCCAAGGCAGTCGTTTGTGATCAGATGTCGACAAACCAAAAATTGTTCAAAAATTTAGGGGTGTTAAAAAACTTTCCCTTTTTTTTGTAAATGGAAAAAAAATATGCCTTTTATGATGTTCCACATCTTATTATTAGCAAATGATTTTATTTACGGTGAACAAGTTATCTCATTTAATGACATTGTTAAAACTTATGAAATAGATAAAAGATCAACTAAAAGTAGATGCCTTCTTAAAATCACTGACCGTCATTTAACTCCCAATCCCTTCCAAAAATGAATGTTAGTCTGGCAACTAAGATTTTCAGCAATTCAGTAGCTGCTGCAATTAGAACAGCCAAGGGTACAGGTCAATTGAACAGCGAAAGTGCAAATGATACTGCAACATTTATTCAAATGGTTAACAATTTATTTGATTCGAAATTTACTTGTGGAAATGTAGGTTTGTACCAAAAGAGTACAAAGACATGTCATATTTTTTTATTAATATTTTACATTCTAGTAAGTTTCTCGTTTGGTTTGAGTATATACCTATGTGATTTTCACTGAAAACACCTATACCAAATAATTGTTTTTTTGATACCTAGCAGCTCTTTTGGTTCACACCTGTGTTTGAAACCTCATATATAATTTGTTAATATTTTCAACAATTTTAATCTTGTGAAGGGGTCGTGGCCGCGGACGCAGCCAGGCTTCTGATGCTGCCTCGTCCACGTAAGTTAAAAATAAGTACATAATATCTACAAATATTTATAAATAAATATGTACACACCTGCAAGCTGCTCTTAAATATTTTTTTTGGTTTTTAGATCGGGCGCAAGTGAAAGAGGGCGAGGCAGGGGGCGAGGCAGAGGGCTGTGAGTATTAAGTACACGCATATATTTGTACTTAGGTATATAAACATTTATTTAAGTTGGTTAAAATTTTCATTACCTCGTATATTATTATGATTATATAAATACTATTATAGATATTATTAAAAATATTTTTTGCGGTTTCTTTTCAAGATGTAATTTTTTTTTAGTAATCAAGATCCTCTAGAGGTGATTCGCGCCCAAAGAATTGTGACAAGTAGTCACATTAGAAGTTTGGATCCCGATGTCCGCAAGGAGTTAATGTGCCGACAAAGAGCGGCACATATCCAAAAGGTCCTACTGCCAGGTGCGCCACCACGCAAAAAGCGTGCTCTGTAAGTTATAGTTTCTCGTTTATTTTGTTTCATTGCGTAATCTGTAAATTTTGTTTTAATGTCTTCTTTTACTTTTAGACGTCCTTCATCCGAACGACATGAATGTGAAATCGTCACACGGGTCACACCGGCCAACCAGCCTTCTAGTGGTAAGATAACATTTTTCAATAGATATAGTTTTCAATTACCAAAAATTTTAATAAATTATCGTTTTTTTTTATTACAGATGTACCTGAACCCGTGCATCTGAATCAATGACCGTGAAATCAGAGACTTAGCGTCGTCAGATGTCTATTTTGACTTCACTTGGACCAATGACAGACAGACTTTTGTGGGCAAAAGAGAGAAATTCCTTGGAACGCCTGGGCCAACATTCCCTGTGACAGACGACATACGACCAACTGACATTTTTTACAAAATGTTTAAGACTGACTTTATTGACATGCTGGTCACCGAGACTAATAGGTACGCTGAACAGACACTTGAAAGACTAAGACAGGATCCAAACGCAAAGAAACAATCGCGTTTGTTTCGCTGGACACCGCCTAATCACGACGAAATTCTGGCGTTTTTAGCACTTAATATATTGCAAGGGTTGTACCCAAAACCAATAGAAGAAGCATATTTTTCTCACGATGGTTTTGGGACAACTCCATACTTCAAGCTCATCATGAGTTATAATCGCTACCATTTGCTAAAAACGTTCCAGCATTTCGTTGACAACGCTACTACGACTGACAGGACAAAACTTAATAAGATAAAACCGGTGATCAGCCACTTTAACGAACGGTTTTCCAGTTTGTACAAACCTGGACAAGAGATAGCCATAGACGAATCATTGCTGAAATGGCATGGTCGTCTCAGCTTCAGCCATAAAATATTAACAAAAGCTGCGCAGGTTGGCGTAAAAACCTACGAGCTATGCGAGTCGTGTACTGGCTATCTTTGGTCATTTTTTGTATATACTGGAAAAGACGGACCTGACAGGACAAACACTGACGGCGCTAACAACTTGCGAGATGGACAAGACGGACAGGACACGCAAGACGGAGAGGACACGAGATGGACAAGACGGAGAGAACACGAGAGATGGACAAGACGAAGAGGACACGAGAGATGGACAAGATGGAAAGGACACGAGAGATAGACAAGACGGACAGGGCACGCGAGATGGACAAGACGGAGAGGACGTCGACAGACCAGGCAGTAGCGTTGTTCGCCCAACTAACGCTACTGCCAAAATTGTTTACAAACTTGTAGAACCGTTACTTCACAAAGGTCACACGTTAATAATGGACAATTTTTATAATTCTCCATTATTAGCGCGCTGCCTTAAACGAGACGGACAGACAGACGTTTACGGGACTTTACGATTGTTTCGAGAATTCGTTCCCAATACAATCAAGACTTTGAAAAAATCGGACTTACGACAAGGTGAAGTAGCGGTTACCTACAGTTCCGATCTGTCGGTGATGGTGTGGCGTGATTCTAACTTGATTAGTATGATCTCCACATTTCATTCCCTTCAGGTCGGAAAAAAGGACAACAGTGACAGACAGACTTACAAGCCAGTCATTGTTCTGGACTACAATAAGTCTATGGGAGGGGTTGACCGCAAGGATCAATTTCTTGCCAGTCAGCCACTTGAAAGGCAAATAAACAAGATCTGGTATAAAAAACTATTTCATCGCTTATACAATGCAGCTTTATTCAACGAGCAACCATAACCACAAAATAAGTCATCGCAAGTTCAGAACAGTACTGGCTGAGGACCTACTAAAAATACATAGAAAACTAGACCTGACAATTGAACCACGACTGTTTTCAAAACGAGGACATAAACTTCCGTTCTACCTTTTCAAAACGAGGTAGAACTTCCTCGTACCCAAGCCTACGTTGAATCGAACCATTTCCTCGGAAAATCCATTTCCAAATCAACCGTATGCCGTATGTGCAAAAAGAGCCCAACTGCATTTAAATGCTTGCAATGCAACGTTCCTCTTTGCATTTTAACCACAAACTCGCCCCTTCAACGTAGGCTTGGCTTGGCTTGTCTAAATATATAAAAGAAAACTCTGACTGATTGATTGACTGACTGACTGACTGACATATCAACGCATAGCCCAAACCGCTGGGTCTAGAGATTCCAAATTTGGCACGTAGGTTTCTTATGAGGTCTAGGGGAGTACTAAGAAAAGATTTTTCGAAACTCACCCTCGAAGGGGGTGAAACGGGGGTCCGAAATTTGTATGGAGAAACAAGATTTTCCTCAATAACTCAAAAACGAATTAACCGATTTTTATGAAACTTTCCAGTAATGTAGCTTAGATACCACAATAACACATAGGCTACTTTTTATCCCACTGCTGGGCATAACCTGTAGTCCACGCGGGCGAAGCCGCGGGCGAAAGGCTAGTATAATACAAAATTTTAAACTATTTTAATATAAAATTTTAAAACTAGAAAACTATGAAAAATTAAAAAAAAACACATTAAAATAAAGGATTATTTCGTAATAAAACACATGTTGTTCCTTATTTCATGTTTTTATGTTCTTTCATTCCTTCACTCTTCCATACAAAAGTTTCTGTAGTTCGTTTCGTTTGTCGCGAGCCTAACGTGGCGGCCATCTTGTCAGTATTTCGGATGCGCCGCTCGCCTTCAAATGAAAGTCTACTAGTGCCAGAATTATGTTTCTCTTTCCTAGAATATTTGGATTTTAATATAGAATATATATATTTCTAGAAAGGTAATTAAATTTTCTACATTATGCTGAAATTTAATTTTAAAAATGATGAATGAAAGTCGATTAATAGGACCGTAAATCTCAAAATAGCAAAAACCTTCATGTTGACATTAAACGCTCAATTATTAATTCTACAATAGTTTATATATATTGTCATATTTTTTAATGGAAAGATAATTTAACTAGCTATGCATTAGTATTTTTATTTTCGTGTAGGGATATTAGTTTACGAGATATAAATGTATTTCAAGAACGTGGAACATGGTCGGCAGTTTTTGTGCCGTAAGTTTTACCCCCGGACTGTTGAGGGCACACTATGTGGCCTGAAACCTTCAGACCAGACATCCTTAAAAAATCCTGGCTTAATGTTCGTTCAGACGACACATTTAAAAAATCTGACTCCCCTGTTGATATTCCTTGTAGTTTCCGAGCAAAGCGATCTCAAAGTTGGATGTTATAGAATCCATAGAAAGTACAAAAACCACTATTTCACAAAAACTATACTAACAAATTTATGGTTCTTAGGATGCTTTAATTGTAGATTTAAAACATATCCGAAATAAAAACGTACTTCGATAAAATGCAAGATTTCATCTAAATCGATTTTTTTTTTACTCCATAACCATGCATTATTAGCAACCTAATTTTAATGCAAAATGTAATAAAGTTTATCTGATATTCTCAAAAAAAAAACCAGGCGCTAACTCTGTGAAGTAATGGAGTAATTGGCGTTTAAAATTTCTATAGAAAAAAACGCCTGTAATTTTTTTCTTAGCAATTTTTTTAAATTAAATTGCTATTTCGTTAATGTAAGGCGTTTTGAAAATGGATCTTATTCTACTTACTAAGAACTTTTAGTGGATGTAATTGCCAATACTTTGCAGTAATTTCCAAAAATTTTCTAAACCTGGCATACCGACCAGCCGTTGATATTTTTTTTATCCCGGCGCACGATAAGCCCTAGGTATATCGATTGCGGTCACTTATACTAACAAATAATGTAAATGTTTTAAACGTCCAAAACGTTTAGTTGTTATTAATTCATTTTTGGAAGTAGGTATAAGCATAATATGAAGTGGTTTATGTATCTTAAAAAAAAATTTTTATGCACGTTGTTCTGAAATAACTAAAACCAAAACCTGCCAAATGTAGTCCGGAGAAACGGGGGTGAGGCACCATGGAGCCGTTCAAGACCCATGGCGCCATCTGCGATGCTGTGGATAGCGCCACAGCCGGCACCCTTCCTTCTCCAGGGGTGTCCGCAAATATGTTAGGAGAATGTGAAGCTGTGGATAGCGCCACAGCCGGCATCTCTCCCTCTCCGGGGATGTCCGCAAATATTTTAGGAGAATGTGAAGCTGTGGAAAGCACCACAGCCGGCATCTCTCCCTCTCCGGGGGTGTCCGCAAGTATGTTAGGAGAACATAGCTCCAGCCTAACACGTTTAGAGGCATATAACTATTTTGTTTCCAAAAGTGATCTCTATCGACATGGAAGACCTACAGATTTAAATAATTCAGAACAAATAGACGCAGTTTTCTCATTACTTGGTGACAAACTAAAACCCGTACACGCAAATGAAGAACACGAAAAAAAATTACTTCACGCATTAAGTGCCTTCATATATAGAGCTGAAAATAAATACAAAGAGTGTAAAAGAAATTACATGACAAGAAATTGTCATGTTCAAGAAAAAAAATAAAGAATGGCTAGACAAACCATTTTTTAATGATCTGCCTGATGAGTTGAAAGTATGCAACGATCAATCAGCTAGCACACCTAGAACTGCTAAATATACAGCTCTCAGTCAGCGCCAGCAGCTTAGACAAAGGAAAATACTAGAAGAACAACTCTCACAAGAACCGCCCGCCAAATTAATAAAAGCTATTACTGCAGTGGCCATGTCATCTTCAAAAGTTGATAGTGTTCCGCGAAAAGTTGCTAAGGATGTGGAATTTGTTATAAGTTCATGCATAGAAAACCCAGAAACAGCAGTAAATATTTCAAAAGAAATTAAGAAGTCTGGTTCTGCTGTTGCGCCACGGCCCTATACTCCTGAAGAAGCTTTGGCTTTAATAATAGACACAAAAATGACTGTGGACACTTACAACCTTTTAAGGCAAGATCTTTTAGAACGAGGATTTCCGGCATTTCCACCTTATAAACAGGTACAGGAACAAAAAAAGAAGTGCTATCCCAGAGAAAAAGTGCAATGACAAAAATGAGAGGAACAAAAGTGGTGGCAAATAGGAGAAAAAACAGCCTATTTGCCACCACTTTTGTTCCTCTTCAAATATCTCACAAAAATAAAACTATCTGGCAAAACCCATGTCCTCAATCCTATAGATCTTGCAGACCTATACACATTCAATACCGAAAAGAAACAACCCAGCTTATTCTCTCAAAAAAGTCATATATAGAAAATCAAATACATGGACTAGCCCCATCATTTGCATATACCTCTAAAAATCACTTAATAATTGCTAAATCATGTATGAATTTATGCATGATAGACGGGAAAGTGTTTAACGCAATTACCGACACGAAATCTCAAATGACGTGCCCAATTTGCAAATTAAACCAAAGAAAATTCAATGATCTTGACGAAGTTTATACCCGCCCATGTGAACCGAGTGCATTAAAATATGGTTTGTCGCCTCTTCATGCGTGGATAAGGGTACTTGAATTTTTGCTACATTTGTTGTACAAAAATGATTCTCGTGTCAGAATTTGAAAGGTCTGCAAAAACACACTTCAAGGTAACATAGTCACTGAACGAAAAGAGAAGGTACAAAAGCAACTACAAGACCAGCTGAGTCTCTTAGTGGATGTCCCTAAGTCTACTTCCGGCTCTACGAATGATGGAAATACAGCGCGAATGGCACTCAGTGACGGTAAAAGGGAATTATTTGCTTAGATTTTAGAACTGGAACAATGGTTACTAGATGGCCTACACAACATCTGGCAAACCACACTTATGGCTATAAATTGTGGTTTGCCACCAAACCCAACCATATTTGGAAATTACTGCAAAGAACTTGCAGTTAAATACGTATCCACTTATGGTTGGCACCCTATGACTGTGACTATACACAAGCTACTGATTCATGGTCAAGAGATCATTCAAAATTCCACTTTGCCTGTGGGGATGCTCTCAGAGCAAGCCGCCGAATCTAGAAATAAATTCTGGCGTAGCGATCGAGAGCACCACACAAGAAAAATGGAGAGGGAAAAGAACATAATCGACCTGTTTCATAGAGCGTTGGAAACATCAGACCCAAAAATCGCTGATATTCGTCTGACCCGGCGACGAAACAGGTCCAAAAATATTCCATTGCCTATGGAAGTGAAAAATATGCTACAGGACTCAACTGAGCATACTCATCACGAAGACGATGAATTTATTACTGAACCTGTTATTGAGGACCCGTTCCATAATCAGAATCAAGACACAATAGTGTTATCTCGAGATTTTGAGATTTTTGATTAAAACGGTTCCTCCATTTCAGGTTCAGTGATTTTAAAATTAGAGGTATTATGAAGACTGCACCTTTGTGAACATGCGTAGAATTTATAATTTTAGCAATTAACTTATTATAAGTAACATCTTGAATGTCATAATTTTATTATAACTCATTTGATCTATAACTCATTTTAATTTTTTTCATTTTCAAAACGCCTTACATTAACGAAATAGCAATTTAATTTAAAAAATTGCTATGAAAAAAATTACAGGCGTTTTTTTTTTATAGAAATTTGAAACGCCAATTACTCCATTACTTCACAGAGTTAGCGCCTGGTTTTTTTTGTGAGGATATAAGATAAACTTTAATCATTTTGCATTAAAATCGGGTTGCTAATAATGCATGGTTATGGAGTAAAAAAAATAAATCGATTTAGATGAAATCTTGCATTTTACCGAAGTACGTTTTTATTTCGGATGTGTTTTAAATCTACAATTAAAGCATCCTAAGAACCATAAATTTGTTAGTATAGTTTTTGTGAAATAGTGGTTTTTGTACTTTCTGTGGATTCTATAACATCCAACTTTGGGATCGATTTGCTCGGAAACTACAAGGAATATCAACACGGGAGTCAGATTTTTTAAATGTGTCGTCTGAACGAACATTAAGCCAGAATTTTTCAAGGATGTCTGGTCTGAAGGTTTCAGGCCACATAGTGGGGCAGTGTAAGCGCAGAGGCTGGACTGTAAGTGGTTATAGTTATAAGTTGTTATTTATAATATCGTCGGTAGCGTAATGGCTAGCGGAAGGTACTTTGATCCCCAGTACCTTGCCATGTATCAATGATTTTCTGAGTTATTTGCTTAGTTAGAGGAAAACTGCAATGTGTGACCATGATTGAATCCAGTCAAGTTTCGCGATGCCATCAAGATGAGTCGCAGAGGTCAGGATCTAATTAGATCTGTTAACATTAATCAGATATATATATATATACTTCCCTAAATGTCTGTTCTTTAAGGGATGAAATCTTTTGTACAGGTGCAAGTATCCAGCAACAGTTTTGTATGCCATGCTTGTTGGACCTTGGCGTGGAATTAAATACTACGTCCAGCCGAAAGAGAAAATGAGACTGTTGGGCACAGGCATGTGTGCATCAACTGTGGTTGGTCACTCTTGCGAACCAGATCCCACCAATTGAGAGATGATACTGCACGTGAGCGTGGAATTCGGAATATAATCATACAACGAATTGCACCACGAGAGGTATGTTTTAAACACATTATCCTATAATATGGTAGCAAAATAATCAGCCTATCATACCCAACAGCGGGTAGAAAACCCCGACGCTTTTTTTTATTATAAGATGGGTTAACTCTTGACCTCAATCTTGACCATAAGGTCAAAGATAAAGTCGACGATGGAGCGAGTTAACCCAGAAAATGCACACACCGATAGAACACAGCAAGCTGTTTGGCGTCGGACTTCGGTAGGAGGGTGGTCGCAAATCAGACGGCCCTTTATAGAGCCTACCACACCGCATGATACCATAAGAAGTGTAAGGTTCCGTTAAATATTTTAGCAATTTTTGCACTTTATTAAATATTTTTAAATGTTTAACTTAAATTAAATAGTTCGATGAATGACTCTTTCCGGTACAACTACTGGCAGACAAAACAGTAGCAAAGTTTAGTGGTTAACTTCATGCGAAATTCAAAACGGGAAGGGGAGTTTGGCTGACGGGGACATTCGTTACCTGGCAGTTGAAGAGAGTAGTCGTGTCCTTAGAAAGTGTAGTTAACGGAAGTGTCCGTTAAAATAGTGGGATCTAAAATATAATTAAATTGTACATTACCACGAAGTGGAAATATATGTTTAAAAGAGGTCTGGTGTTTCCTTTGGATTGATGCACGTCTTAAACCTCAGAAGCGGAAAAGGACAACGCATAAACGCGTAAGTAACACGCCTTAATTGTTTTAAAGGAAACCCTTTTGATGTAGATATTTCATGTATAATTAGATACAACGGCAATAACCGACCTATCATAAAAGGAAATCGTTATGAAGGTAGATGGTTAACTATTTTTAGTTATTTTAAAATTCTATATTTTGGCAGAGCTATTTTTACAGCTATTATGTGCAATTGGTAGAATAATCCTTCTTTTACATAGAATGACGTCATCGATGTCTTAAGATACCGACTCGGTACCTGGGAATTTATTTATACACATATAAATGTACTTCTTTGAACAATAATTTTGAGTGCTTTGAATTTTTCTCTCTACCTACATTCAATCTATGATCGAGAACAAAACTGTAACCGACGGAATCAAATATGCTGGCACCGGATTACTCGAACTGTGTACTGTGTCGAACTGTAGGGGTTTCTTAAAGGGGGCTCGAAATTTGATTATTTTTGCGCTAGGAGCAGCCGTTTTGAAGATATGACTACTTTTTTGAATTCCTTATATATTTCGATTGTTTTTTTTTTTCTAGTTTGAATTTTGTTTGTGTGTTCTACATTGAATACATTCGTAACGTAAATGTAATTTTATAAGCAGTTAGAATGGAGGTTTGCGTTTTTTTTTTTTTTTGTGAGTTTCAGAACGTGGCAGGTAGCAGGGAGCACGCGCGGCTCCTGCCGCAGTTTAGGTGCCCGCAGCCAAGGGAGCGTCCGCGGCCGCGGTCGCAGCCGCTGCCTGCGGGAGCGGGTACGCCGGCTGGAACGGGGTCTGGAGATGGCGCGAGATGGCGGGCATCGGAGGCAGCGGAGCGGGCGGCGTGGTCAGCGGAGCGAGCGGCGTGGTTAGCGGAGCAAGCGGCGTGGTCGGCGGAGCGAGCGGCGTGGTCGACGGAGCGAGCAGCTTGGTCAACGGAGCGAGCAGCGTGGTCAACGGAGCGAGCAGCGTGGTCAACGGAGCGAGCAGCGCGGTCTAAGCAGCGATGGCGCTAGACTGGAGGGACGCAACGTGAGGGACTCTGCGAGCGCCGGACACCAGGATAAAAGGTCATGTAGCCCTTCATTTTTCAACTAATGACTTGTTACAAATTGCAAAGTCTATAAAAGATTTGCTACCATCTCAGCGGTCAAATTCGATCAATAAATGTGCATCGGTTTATGGCTGGGATGAGAAGACGACCGTCCATTTACCATGCAAAAATTAACGGGACTCGCTAAGACTTGGTATGAGAGTTTGAATTGATCGACGGGTCCTGGGTTCGATTCCCAGTCGGGGCAAATATTCGTGTAAAAAGAAAATGATGTTCTCGGGTCATGGGTGTTTGTTTGTTTGTATGTATATTCAGAGAGACCCACGACACAAGGGAAAACCTTGATGTGGGCCCTGAGTGTGTAGCGTTTATTTATTTAACTTTTGTTAGAAATTTGCTCTTTTAAATCAGTGTAAAATAACGGGTAGGCACGCATCATCCACAGTATCGGCGATCGAAAAAAAATTAGGTTAGGCACACTAGATTTACGGTGCGTTAAACCAGATCAACTTTTGAATTTTTTTACTTACAAAGAAGCCTAATTTAAAGCACAAATCTGGAGCCACTTCTGAAAGTAGGTCCAACAACAGACAGAAGAACCAGGCTTATTAGTTATAACTGCAAAGAAGCTGGCCATATTCCAACTGTCCCAAACCTCTAGTCAAGTGTACCCAATGTCAGAAGATATAACACACTACCGAAACCTGTCGAGTTAAAAAGGCATCTGATTCGACGAAGGTTTCCACAATCGCCAAAAGTCATGGTAGAAATAGATATATATATTTCCTTTATAAATATATATATATATTTCATATATTTTCCTTTATAAATATGAGACGGGTTAGCTCTTGACCACAATCTTGACCACGATCATAGATGAGGTCGACGATGGAACATTCAGGATGTTATCTAAAATAGGTCAAGTTACAATAAAGGATTTAAATACATTCATACATATTCGTTCTACTGACTCTACTCCTAAGGTCATCTTTCCCAGAGAAGAATAGGCAAGAGCGCTCTTGTAAATCTCATTACAAGTCTCATTTTCAAATTTTGACTAAATCTGAAATAACTCTAGAGCTAAGTAGTTTATTCCCATGGCTGCAAAACTATGTGCATTTCAAGTTCTGGTCCAAATTAAATATAGTGAACATTGACGGCACAATCCTGGAGAAGCATTTATAGATTAACGTAGGGAAATAACGTTGATTAAACAAATAAGTTTCGCGAAACTGGGTGTTTAACACGACAGTGTTCCTCTAATGATGAAAGGTTGTGGTTATAACCTTGTACGGTCACTTGGATCAGATTTGTGTCTGCCGATTGACGGTGCTGGTGCAACGGTTTCGTGTATGTCCCAAAACGTTGCTCGAAAAGCCAATGCTGATCGGAAAACCAAGTTGCAGTTTTTGTATATCGGTGTCAAAATGCCAGGCTCATTATTAGAATAGATCGTTTATTCCTACATTATCGATTTCATCATTACAATGGATGTCAAAAAGTAATAAGAATAACACTCCCGTCAAAATAAAAATGTATCGGCAAGGGTGACGAAAGGTTGAATCGAATTATGATGGTGGGACACAGTAAGCTTTTCGGTATGATAAGCGTTAGAGCAGCGACCGAAACCCCTTTTTCTAGCAGCTTAAGGTTAGATACGAAGATTGTAAGGAAACCGAATGATCAGTATGTTGTAGTAGTATACACGGTCAAAAATGTTTCCTTTCTGTAACAGTAACTCCATGCTCTAAACCGCGTAAGCTACAGGAAAACTTCGTATTTCCTCGGGCTAAGAAACTGAAGGATATACATAGGACTTTAGAGATCAGCCAGACTGTTAGAACTTCTTCAACGCTATGACCGACTCTGAAACGCAAAATCCAGTGAAATCTATGTTCCACTTACGTTGAGATAGATAGATAGATAAAACCTTTATTTAACTGACACATTACACACAATTACAACAACTAAAAAACAACTAAGCTTTTGAGCGAGTACAAGTAGAACATGCAACTACGTTTATTCTCGTCATAATTTACACAATTCATGGCTTGTTTCAGTAACTAACGATGTTTACTCACCGATGAAAGGTTAATCCAGGCATATTTCCGTACGTCATACTTTTACACAAATAGGCACTGCATTTCACCATCTTAACTATTCTTTTTGTACAACTATAACCTTCAAAAACAATAAATATTCCACTAGATATCGAAAATCGCATGCAGCATCGGCAGCAAATCAAAATGGCCGACCTTTCAAAACAAAGTGTACATAATTTTTTTTGAAGTTACTATAGACAGTGTTGCTATACGTGTAAAAACGGGATAGCAGCATTCACTAACCCTTAGGAGTGTGCGAAATGGAAAGGCCAACTCACACAAACATAGTTTATGTTTCGTCTGCTACTGTATATTAGAAGTCTGTGAGCGGCAGCTTTCGTAGTGCGAATGTATAACCTGACATGCTGCTGTATGTACATTATTTTTTCCAAAATATATATATATTTTTTTTTATTTGAAAAAGCATTGGTAACGAGACCATCAGCTTAAAAGCAACAATAACACATGAAGTAAGTATTCTCAGCTCAGGTCAATAAAACATGAAGTAGGCTTCTCAGGTCCTTTGTAAACCGATAGTCTTTTTACGAAAAACTATGGCGGCAAGAAGCACTGCCGCGGGATCTTTGTCGGAACCAAACGGAGCAGATACACTGTACTGCACAATACACTATCACTATTACACATTAAACCACTTTTTAATGTAATAAATAAAAATTCAATCGGCACAACAACCCCTCACGCCGAGTTCCCGCCAAAAATCCCTTCCAAAATATATGAAAAGGTGCGTTCCGAAACTAAATACCGTCAAACATATACATTTTCAGGATTTAATCAAAAACGGGGGTTCGTAAAAATAAATAAATTAGGTGACCTGAAAGCATAAAATCTAAGCTTTAAAATGGTATATATATTGATCCTGCTGGAAGTGGCCTCCCACTTCTGTCCGTGTCCTTGAATATTGACATTTCAATGATTTCAACAGCCGATGCCGAGAATGTTTTAAAAGGCATTCTCAGTAATTCTAAGACTTTTAAACCACTGGTTGACTTCATCATGTCTACTGTGGACAAATTATAATTACAAATAAAGTGAAAGTGAATTAATAGTGAACTCAATTTTAAGACTGGCTCATAAGGACCTAGCATCCAGGGCCGTAAAACCTTGTTTAAAAAAAAAAAATTTAAAAACATCTCGAAAAATCCGTTGGTGTCTATTGTGTTTTCATGTTTTTCACTTAGAGAGAGATACCCTCTCTACAACGTGAAGTTGGCGGAATTGCGATCACGCAGATCCTACTGATCCTAGTTTTTCACGCTTTTAGTTATTCCAAAGGAAAGTAAAGTAGTGGATGTAAGGACACAACAACAACACAACGGACGGTGCTATGGAGACACAAACAATGAGTTCCACTTACGTTGAGATAGATAGATAGATAAAACCTTTATTTAACTGACACATTACACACAATTACAAAAACTAAAAAAATAAAAAAACATTTATATTTTAACGATTGAGTTGTTTCCCTCACTATTGTTGCTTTACACGTTATATACGAGGGGGGGTCCAAAAGTTCGCGGAATGGAGGGGATGGAGTGGGGATAGGGGCGCTCGCTTAATGTCATACTACTTGGGGACTCATCATTAGTATATAAATAGAGTTTCATCCCTTTTGCGTCATTCCCTCCCCTAGGGTTGAGTGCGTGGGGTAGCGTCACCACCGGACAAGACCCACTTCCGGACTGGACTCCACGTTGCCTCGCCCGACCTCCCCCAGGGTTGAGGGCGCGAGGCAACTCCCCCACCGGACTCGACACACCACCAGAACGACATCGCCCTGCCTCGCCCGACCCCCCTGGGTCGAACGCGCGAAGCAGACGCACTCCAGACCAGACCAAAACACCACCCCGCTTGACCTCCCTGAGGGTCGAGGCCGCGGGGTAGCATCGTTTTTCTTACCTGTAGATCCCTCCACTAAAGACCAAGGTGGGCGAGGTGGAGCTGGGCAGTTTGTCTCTAGCCCTGTGGCAAGACGACTGCAAGGCTCCACCAGGCTTCCACCCGTCCCGTATTGCTTCCCATGGCGGCGACCTAACCGCGAACGCGGTGGAGGGTCATGGGAAGCAGCATAGGTTGCGTAAAACGCTTGAGTCCCTCCCTCCCCGGTTGGGAAAAGGGAGGCTTGTTCCTCACAGCGGGCAAAGAGCCCTTTGCCCGCACCATCACTTCATCCTTTCCCCCGTCTCTTCTAGTACCTCTCGGTACACCTTAAAACGAGAAACCGATTCCCCTTAGTTCCCCCTAGACATTCCAACTCGGTCATGTAACTGTAGCGGGCCGACGGCCGCTGATAGTTGCACGACTGAGGAATGGGTCACTCTCACACGTTACGCGTTGTGTTCCAACCACAGGGCCGTGTGAGAGGGCCCAGTGACAGACTTACCAGACAGACAGCGGATGGGCGGGAACTGTCGGCGTAGCCATTGTATGGTAGCGTCGCCTCTTCCCGCCCGCCCGCGTCCCCCAAAATGCTCCCTACGACAGCCGAAGGCACGCTCTCGCCTTCCCTGCCGGGGGGAGCAGAATAGTCCCCTCACCCTACACGCTAGTAGGGTCAGAGGCAGTCCCAACGACCGGCCTATCTTCATAGGCCGCGACAGACCTTCGCCGCCATGGGGTCCGCCCCGACGCGGCTTCCCCGAGCGCCCCCCCGGCGCTCGAGAAGAATTCCACACACATTTTGCGTCATTCGTTTACGAACACTCGCCTGCTAAACAAGTCAATCCGGAAGAAAACTGAAACTATGGAGAAAATTGAACACCGTGCCGTGATTAATTTCCTTAACAAGCAAGGAAAGAATGGCCAAACCATTTAAAATGAAATGGAATCCGTTTATGGGAACGATTGCCCTGGTAAATCCATGATTTATAAGTGGCATAGTCTGTTTAAACATGGTCGAGACTCGATTGAAGACGACCCCCGCTCTGGACGGCCAGTTGAGGCCACCACATCAGACATCATTGAAAAAGTGGAAAAACTTGTACTGGAGGACGCCCGTTTGAAGAAAAAACAGTTATCTGCATTAGTTGGAGTATCAGATACCACCATTTTGCGGATCCTACATGACCACCTGGGTATGACAAAAGTCAGTGCAAGATGGGTACCCAGAATGCTCACACCGCTTCAGAAACAGCAGCGCGTCGATGCGTCAAAGTTTTTGGAGTTGTGTGGAGACGAACCTGCACAGATTTTGGAGCGAATTGTTACCGGGGACGAAACATGGGTTCATCACTTTGAGCCTGAGTCAAAACAGGAGTCCATGCAATGGCATAAAAAGGGCACACCACCCCCAAAGAAATTCAAGGTGTCAGAATCGGCTGGAAAGTTGATGGCTACTGTTTTTTGGGATTGTGAGGGGATACTACTGATTGATTACAAAGAAAAGGGAAGAAACATAACCGGAGCATACTACGCATCGATACTAGAAAAATTAAAGGAGGCCATCAAGGAAAAACGTCGAGGAAAATTGGCTAAGGGTGTGTTGCTCTTGCAAGACAACGCACCGGTTCACAAGAGCAGAGTTGCAATGGCTGCTCTGCACACGCATGGCTTCGAATCACTAGTCCACCCACCTTACAGTCCAGACCTGGCCCCTAGTGATTTTCATTTGTTCCCCAATTTAAAAAAAGAGTTAAGGGGAAGGAAATTTTCCGATGACAATGAGGTGAAGGAGGCAATTTTGGCCCATTTTGAGGCGAAAGACAAAAAATATTTTTTCGACGGTTTAGAAAAATTAATTCACAGATCCAATAAATGTATTCAGCTTATGGGTGATTATATTGAAAAGGAAAAATAGATTTATTGTTTCATTCCATTTAGAACCCTTCCATTCCGCGAACTTTTGGACCTCCCCTCGTACATAGATTAAACGACTTGACAACCCTTACTCTCAAGTCTCAAATATATATATTTCATCTAGGTTCATAAATTTAGAGTAACTAAATTTAATTTGTACCAGTTAGCTTCCTCTGATTCACTAGCCTAGTAGAATATGTGCAGTATTGGGTTGGCCGTGTGTGCCGCCTTAGGAAGGCCTTGTGTGCTGCTTTAGGCTGGCCCTGTGTGCCGTAGTTAGCTGGCCCTGTGCGCCAAAGTGAGACTGGCCCTGTGTGCCGTAGTTAGTCGGCCCTGTGTGCCAAAGTTAGACTGGCCCAGTGTGCCGTAGATAGACTATCCCTGTATAACCAGCATGACCAGTTGTAGTATTTCAGTCGGGGTAACTCTCTGACAATGCTATACTTGGCTGCAAAATAATGATTAATAAAAAAAAAATATTGACTTGTGCGGTCCAAATAATGTTCTCGCTTGAGGTTATTTGTTGTTATAATTAGAAGTGTATGACAATATATACATATTAGTCTAGAATATGGGTTTCTTTACATATAAACCCTGTCGGGCATTGCAACAATGGAACGGCAGGCGGACTGGCATCATTGTTAATTTAATTGTTTTATTTATCCACCATCAGCTTAAAAGCAACAATAACACATGAAGTAAGTATTCTCAGCCCAGGTCAATAAAACATGAAGTAGGCTTCTCAGGTCCTTTGTAAACCGATAGTCTTTTTACGAAAAACTATGGCGGCAAGAAGCACTGCCGCGGGATCTTTGTCGGAACCAAACGGAGCAGATACACTGTACTGCACAATACACTATCACTATTACACATTAAACCACTTTTTAATGTAATAAATAAAAATTCAATCGGCACAACAACCCCTCACGCCGAGTTCCCGCCAAAAATCCCTTCCAAAATATATGAAAAGGTGCGTTCCGAAACTAAATACCGTCAAACATATACATTTTCAGGATTTAATCAAAAACGGGGGTTCGTAAAAATAAATAAATTAGGTGACCTGAAAGCATAAAATCTAAGCTTTAAAATGGTATATATATTGATCCTGCTGGAAGTGGCCTCCCACTTCTGTCCGTGTCCTTGAATATTGACATTTCAATGATTTCAACAGCCGATGCCGAGAATGTTTTAAAAGGCATTCTCAGTAATTCTAAGACTTTTAAACCACTGGTTGACTTCATCATGTCTACTGTGGACAAATTATAATTACAAATAAAGTGAAAGTGAATTAATAGTGAACTCAATTTTAAGACTGGCTCATAAGGACCTAGCATCCAGGGCCGTAAAACCTTGTTTAAAAAAAAAATTTAAAAACATCTCGAAAAATCCGTTGGTGTCTATTGTGTTTTCATGTTTTTCACTTAGAGAGAGATACCCTCTCTACAACGTGAAGTTGGCGGAATTGCGATCACGCAGATCCTACTGATCCTAGTTTTTCACGCTTTTAGTTATTCCAAAGGAAAGTAAAGTAGTGGATGTAAGGACACAACAACAACACAACGGACGGTGCTATGGAGACACAAACAATGAGTTCCACTTACTTTGAGATAGATAGATAGATAAAACCTTTATTTAACTGACACATTACACACAATTACAAAAACTAAAAAAATAAAAAAAATAAAAAACATTTATATTTTAACGATTGAGTTGTTTCCCTCACTATTGTTGCTTTACACGTTATATACTCGTACATAGATTAAACGACTTGACAACCCTTACTCTCAAGTCGCAAATATATATATTTCATCTAGGTTCATAAATTTAGAGTAACTAAATTTAATTTGTACCAGTTAGCTTCCTCTGATTCACTAGCCTAGTAGAATATGTGCAGTATTGGGTTGGCCGTGTGTGCCGACTTAGGAAGGCCTTGTGTGCTGCTTTAGGCTGGCCCTGTGTGCCGTAGTTAGCTGGCCCTGTGCGCCAAAGTGAGACTGGCCCTGTGTGCCGTAGTTAGTCGGCCCTGTGTGCCAAAGTTAGACTGGCCCAGTGTGCCGTAGATAGACTATCCCTGTATAACCAGCATGATTAGTTGTAGTATTTCAGTCGGGGTAACTCTCTGACAATGCTATACTTGGCTGCAAAATAATGATTAATAAAAAAAAAATATTGACTTGTGCGGTCCAAATAATGTTCTCGCTTGAGGTTATTTGTTGTTATAATTAGAAGTGTATGACAATATATACATATTAGTCTAGAATATGGGTTTCTTTACATATAAACCCTGTCGGGCATTGCAACAATGGAACGGCAGGCGGACTGGCATTATTGTTAATTTAATTGTTTTAGTTATTAATTTGTGCCTAATTCTAGAAAAGTATATCTATGTTTTTGCCATCGCTATGCTAACCGTTTTTCTGACTCCCGCATACAAAGGTCCGTATCGTGTAGTAAAAGTTATAGGTAACAATTGGTACAAGGTTGCTTCTACATCTGGATTTAAAGGGATGAAAAAATAAATGTACGACCATGGTTGCCACTGAGAGAATGCAGTCGTGGATACATATAGCGGTACTAGAGGTCAATGATAATGCAGACGAAGTCGATACTGTAGATGAAGAAGTTGTCTATTATAAGTGAGGAATTTTTACTCTAGTTGATTTATACTTGTGTTTATTATATTATTTTGTTTAAAGTTGGAATATGATACTTAGTCCACTTATGTATTTGTTTCAGGTCATTGGCGGATGTCGAAAGGATAAGGCTACCGTCTGGCCTGGGACAAATACACAGATATAACGGATTGGATGGATAATTGGATGGATAATTTGATGGATAATTTGATGGATAATCGGATGGTTAATCGGATGGTTAATCGGATGGTTAATTGGATAGTTAATTGGATGGATAATTTAATAGATAAATGGATGGATAGTTTGGATAGATATCGGATGGATAACTTGATGGATAAATCGGTTAGATATCCGAATAGTTAATCGGATAAGGAAATGGATAGACATTTTGATAAATAAATAGCCATAAGTGTACCTATTTGAGTATCAAGTTGTTTATGACCTTTTGTAATTTAATTCCAAAGATATATACTTTATCTTACGTTGTATATTCACAAACAAAATTATCATTAACAGCTAGTCACCTAATCATATTATGGTTGGATATGTCAGTATTTGTTTTGTAAATTGATTTAAAATTTTTGGTTGGATTAGATGTTGCACTTTGTTAAGTAGCGGTAATTTATCTAAGCTATTGAATTGTAAAATTTTGTTCGTCTATACAGCATTCTGGGGTAAGATAGATTAAATTTATTTTATAGATTGCTATTTTATTTATTTATTGCTATTTATTGTTGGACTTTGTTTTTTACGTTAACATTTAATACATTAAATATATATACTTTTGATACGTACTTGGATACATAATAGTAGATTAAGCAACAAGGGGATAAACAGTGTAATATGTCACGGGCAGCATATTAAATTCTGAGCGTAATGAATGAGTCTGTAGTTAATTAAGATGTTATGTTAAATCCTGAATGAAGCGAAGGATTCAAGTCTGCCTAAGACTAAGACACATACACCTACTGTGAATAAATTATAAATTCATCCCATCAATAATGTTTTGAGCCTCCGTTTCTATGTCAGAGTCGCTGGAATTACATCAAGTTTTTATACTAAATATTTTTAATAAGGCAATAAGGCTGCCGGATTGTACACTACATTATGAACATTTGTTTTTGTTTAATGTTATGTTTATTTTTGTGTGCAATAAAGAGTATAGTATTGTATTGTATTGTAATAAAAGTAAAATCTGTTTGATGTGTCAATAGATTTTACTTTCGAAATTATTTTTGATAAAAGTTTTTGTTGAAATTTTGGCGTTCCATATTTAAATGTCACTAATGCCCAAGGGAAGTTCCATAAAATTTTATTTCCCTTAAGCTATAATGGCTTACTTTTAAATATAGTGTATAAAAATATTTGTTATTACTGGTTAGGGCTAGAAAATCATTATTAGCTAAAGTACAGGGATGTCCTAATCAGCCAAGTGTAAGGTTTACAACGGTGCGTGTATGAGGGCATACACGTTATCAGGATGGTCGAGTGTAAGGTTCCGTTAAATATTTTAGCAATTTTTGCACTTTATTAAATATTTTTAAATGTTTAACTTAAATTAAATAGTTCGATGAATGACTCTTTCCGGTACAACTACTGGCAGACAAAACAGTAGCAAAGTTTAGTGGTTAACTTCATGCGAAATTCAAAACGGGAAGGGGTGTTTGGCTGACGGGGACATTCGTTACCTGGCAGTTGAAGAGAGTAGTCGTGTCCTTAGAAAGTGTAGTTAACGGAAGTGTCCGTTAAAATAGTGAGATCTAAAATATAATTAAATTGTACATTACCACGAAGTGGAAATATATGTTTAAAAGAGGTCTGGTGTTTCCTTTGGATTGATGCACGTCTTAAACCAGGCACCTCAGATTCAGAAAAAAATGAAGTGTCGTTGCCTGGGATGGATTACTAAGAGGCAGGTCTCATTTGGGATATACTTTCCAATTATTACCACTGAGTTGGCACTCCAAAAATTTATGACAGAAAGGTTATCATCTGAACACTCACTACCCAAAGTTTTAAGCTGCGATTCGGCGTAGTTTTCGAGAAATAAATTAATAAAGTCCGTAATTTTTGTATGAATTTTCGCCATTTTTGAGCTGTCATTTGCGTTTATGTTGGCAAAGGGGTTACTATAGTTCGCAGCCTCTCATCCCAGAATATTTTAGTTCCTTAAAAACCTAATTTTTACATAAAAAGGCCTAGGTTTACTATATTAATACTATATTTTATAATTTTGATTATGACAGATATTATTATAAGGAAATTTAACCTTTTTTATTTATGTTTAAATTTTATTGTGCTATCAAAGTATGAAAACGAAACGCAGAGCGACGCCATTTTGCGTTATGTGAGCTGTCAATACTGTCATGTCATCAGGTTAGTCACCATCTGAAGCCCATGCAGTCGAGAGCGTTTATCGTGTACTCCTGTTAAGCCCATTTGTGTGACTATCATGGCGTCTCCGAGGTCTTCGACTTCCGATTCTGCTGCGTCGCCTGAAGAGTTGAGTGAAGTGCAAGTGTTGGACTCTAATGAGCCGCTTGTTACGGTTTCCTCTTCAGTGCCTCCGTGTTGTGGTAGTGCGCGAGTGTTGGACTCTGTTGAGCCACTTGTGCCTACTGTGCGAGTGCAAGTGATGGACTCAAATGAGCCACTTGTGCTCGATAGTTCGTCTGTTGCTGATGCTGTAGCTGGCCCTAGTGGGTTGGCTGGTCCTAGTGGCACAGTCGATCCCGGGGCAGTTTCTGGTCCTAGTGGGGCTGGAACACCCAGACCCTCTGGATCGTCAGGCAGGCGGATTCACCGGTATTCTGCAGAGATCCAGTGAGTTAACTATTTTGGGTTAACTATTGTTGTCCGCAATGATAATCTAGCAGCTTTTAATTTTACTATATGTAATTTAATAGTTATCACTTTTTATTTAGGTGAATATGGGTGTATATGTTACTGAACTTAGTTTTTGATTGTTTTAGGTCCATGTGGAATTGGAAGAAAATCTTCCGGAAAATGGATACCGAAGAAAAAGCTATCCAATTTGCAGAAGAGAGGGAGCTTCTACCAATCAAAAAACAGTGTTCGTATCACAAAAAGGATATGTCTTTTACACCTGAATTGGGAAAAGTCGGCACCTTTAGGTGCCGCAAAAGTAATTGCCGGACCAAATCAGTAAGCAGATGCAAAGGAACATGGTTCGGAATTAGCAATTTGGCCTTCACATTGATTTTACAAATCATGTATGCGTTTAGTGAAGGCCTTTCATACCAGCAGACAAGAAAGCAAGTAGCCGAGGAGAATGGGCCAGTGCAGTCTGAGCGGACCATAGCTGACTGGTTTAGTTACTGTCGAGAAGCAATAGTGATCTATGAGCTAGAAAATGTTAGCACCCAGCCCAAGATTGGTGGTCCTAATAAAATAGTCCAAATCGAGACCAAGTGTGGCAAAAGAAAATACAACCGAGGACGACAAATTGAGGGGCATTGGGTTATTGGCATGATTGAAGACGGTAATGATGATTTGCGACTGGAGGTGTGTCCTGACAATGAAAGATCAGCTGAAGTCCTCGTGCCACTTATTCAGAAACATATTCAGGAGGGCTCCATTATACATACTGATTTCTGGAGAGCTTATGATTGCCTTCCTGAACATGGGTACATTCGCAAGAAAGTGAACCACAGCGACTCAATAAATAAGTTTGTGGCACTGGATGGGACACACACCCAGCGCATTGAGAGCCAATGGAGGGGTCTAAAAAAAGAGTTCCGCCAGCAGCAAAACAAACAAGACTTCACTGCATGGTTATGCGAATACAGCTGGCGGAGAAGAATTAGGATTAATCATTTTGAGGAACTGTTAAAAGCGGTTCTTAATATATATAGGGTTCCTTAGGTTATTTTTAGTAAGTAGGCATTTAAGTTAGCCAAGTAAGTCATTATGTAATTTTTGTTTAATAAAGGTTTTCAAGTAATTATGTGTTTTATTTTAGGATTAAGTTTTAATTAAAGTTAGTACCTAAGTAATAATTAGTCAAATGTACAAGTATGAAGTATAATAAATGCTCTTTATTAAGCTACTTATGTCTTTTATTTTAAAATTAGTTACCTCTACATCAATCTTTAAATTCAAAATGAGAGAAATCATTGACAGTATTATTAATGAATTTTATAATTTGAAAACTGATAAAAATCGAATTGGTCACCCTTGAATCAGGTTCGAAATTAGTGACAGAATGAATCTGTCGATCCCGAATCAGATAGATTAGGTTAAGGTTCGAAATAAGTGACAGAACCGAATCAGTCAACCCCGAATCAGATAGATTGGGTTTAGGTTCGAAATGAATGACGGAACCCCGACCAACCCCGACTCCACGCAGTCTTGTCTGCCCTACCCCTAGAGTGCAATTCAAAAACGCAAAGGCGCGGAGGAGCGCGGCCCCACGCGTGCAAACGCCGCGATACTCCGTGCCGGAGCCACAACAGAAAGAATTTAGGTCAACATCCCATAATCCAGCATCAACCAGACAATCCAGTGGGATCCTCAGATACTTGGATATTACCCAACTACACCAGAGCAGCAAACACCCAGACACGTAGTTTCTTCCCAGGATGTACCGATTCTGTGAGGTTAACAGTACCGGGTTCCTTACGAGTAAGGTTGTTTTGTGACTACAATTATTATGTGCCACCAGACTGCAGAATTTGCCATTATCATTTGAGAAGCAATTCATGGGATTTGTTACACGAGGGGTTGGAAAACCCAATACAAAATTTTACGGCTGCACATGTAAAAGAATTTACTTCATTATTGAAGGATAACATGTACACACATCTTGATTTTGAAGATATTGAACGAATCCCAGACCATATCATCCACTATTATCTAGGTTTCACACAAAACAACAGTTTCATGAAATCCTCACTGAGGCACCTAGACTATCAAGAAAGCACAGAGGTGTTTTTGCTTTGGCTGCGTATTTGATAAAACTAAGAACAGGGGACAGCGATGAACGGATTGCTGCATTACTTCAGGTTCCAAGGAGCACTTTGGAACGTTTAATGCAAATGGCCAGAGAAATTCTCAATCAAGACTTCGTGCCACGAAATCTAGGACTCAATAATATAAACCGAGCCGAAATTGCACAGAGAAACCTAATGATTCCAAATAGGCTTTTTGGTGGTGGTGGCACCTATTTTTATATTTAAAAAAGCTCAAACTACTTATAACAAAAAAGTACGTACTCGATGCACAAATACAGGAATTTGGTGAAACCCTTTTTATTTGTATGCACGGATGGATAGATGTATTAGGACCATATTCAGCTAGAACTACGGATGTTGAAATTATTTTAAAAGAATTCGAAAATGCTGATAGTCCATGCAGACAATTTTTTCAAGAAAATGATGTTTTCATCATTGACAGGGGATTCAGAGATTTCCTTCAATTATTAGAAAGTTGTAATTACCGCGTTTGCGTTCCCCTGTCCCCTGAAAATGGTGAAACACAATTAACAACATTGAATGCAAATAGGTCCAGAACTGTTTCAATGTGCCGATGGGTAGTGGAAGGAGTAAATGGCATTTAAAAAAAATCTTTTAAGCTCTTTAGATAAAATTATTTTAATAGAACTTTTTCTCACATTATGAAAGACTTTGCTATCGCTGCTTCTTTAACCCATTTTAGACCAGAGGTACCGTATGGTACCATTTTTTCTAATGTTTAAATTTGCCGCTCTACTTCATCATGTGACGAGACAGAGAGCGCTGATTGGTGCAAATCATAGCCAATGGGTGTAGCCTATGCGGCCAGAAACCATAATTAGCAAATCGTGTTTTTAGTTTCATGTGATCGATCGTTAAAGTGACTGCATCCAAAATTATCCGAAAAAATGGAAGGGCCGTTCAAGTAAGTAATCAATTTTTTTTTAATAATGATAAAATTGCAGTATTATTATGATAATGTGTTCTTTATAAATGCTTTGATTATGAAACGAATAAACTTTAGGCAAATACGTAATAATACTAGAAAATATTTGTCAACATTGTCGGTACCGTACGGTACCACTAGCCGCATATCGTGTCTTATCATATATTTTATTCTTTTTGACTTTAGATTGTAATTTTTGCAGTAATACATGATATATTGAACATTTTCATACGTTTTATTTTTTTAAATACAATTGTATTATTTGTATACAATGAAATAGGCATAGAGACCACATATTTACAGGCATATTTAGGTGGATTTTTAGGTTTAGGTACTTCTGGGGATGATTCAGATAGCTCTCACGTCGAAGAACCTGCACGAAAGAAAAAGTCTGTACGTACCTGGGTAAAAGAAGACTTATCGAAGTCCCTCCCAACTTTTCCCGATGGAGATTACTCTAGCTACAGGTGTAAATCTCCACTAGAAATGTTCGAGATATTTTGGGGAGAAGAAGTAATCAAATTATTAGTGGACCAGTCTACAAAATATGCTGCATTCCTAAATTGCCCGAACCCGAATATAACGCACGATGAAATGAAAGCTTTTATAGCGATTCTTATTATTTCGGGCTATAATACCGTGCCCTCAAAAAATCACTACTGGGACCAAGGCTCTGATATGAGAAATGAATTGATTTATAATGCTATGAGACGAGATCGCTTCAAGACCATAATGCGCTTTCTGTATTGTGCGGATAATACACAGATTGACATGGCCGATAAAAAGTGGAAACTAAAGCCTCTTCTAGACTTGCTTCGGAAGACTTTTCGCGAAAATTATGTACCATCAGCTGCGCTAAACTATGATGAGTCCATGATAGAATATTTCGGGAAACATGGCTGCAAGCAATACATCCGAGGAAAGCCAATCAGGTTTGGCTTCAAAGTTTGGTGCTTGAATACGCCTTATGGGTATTTGCTTGATTTTGAAATCTATCAAGGCAAAAGCGTGAATGTGAATTCAGAATATGATCAAGAGTTTGGAAAAGCAGCAGCTCCGCTAGTTAAGATGATCGACGATATGTCTGGCAATGTCCAATCTCTGCCGACGAGTTTTTATTTTGATAATTTATTCACAGGCTTCCCGTTACTGCGGCATTTGAAGAGTCGAGGCTACAATGGAACTGGAACTGTGCGCGATAATCGCCTACCTAAAGACATACCTTTGATAAGCAAAAAAGAGATAAAGAAAAAAAAACGCGGTTATTATGAATATGTAAAGTGCGCGGAAGACGAAATCTCTGTTGTACGTTGGTTGGATAATTCTGTTGTGACGACGATGTCTACTGTCCACGGTGTGAGTCCTGTGACAAACGTAGGAAGATACAGCGCAACAGAGAAAAATAAGGTTTCTGTTCCAAGACCAGCCATATTTACCGAATACAATCGATGCATGGGTGGTACCGATCTGATGGATCAGAACGTAAATACTTATCGCATTGGTATTAGAGGTAAAAAGTGGTGGTGGTCCATTTTTACGTATCTAATTGATGTCGCAGTTTGTAATGCTTGGGCTTTATCAAGAAAAGCAGGAAGTGTTGAATGCCAATTGGATTTTCGCAGGCAAATAGCGCAAACATAGACAACCGAGTAAGCGATGACATCAGGTACGACGGTCGCGATCACCTGCTCGTTCCTTGTGCGAGCCGTCGTAGATGTGCGAAGGAAAATTGCAAAGCCCGAACAAGGTTGGAGTGCATGAAATGTAATGTGGGACTTTGTGCAGCATGCAATTACCAGTTCCATACCTAATTTTGTAAACATCTATGTTAAATATTAATAAATATTACTTACCTTGAGCTTTGTTTTACTCCTGCAGCTTGCTATACTATAATAACTATGATTAAACCTGTAATTTTTACTGCTTGGATGCATTTTAAGTGTTCTCATATTCTAAATTATACTGACACGAGAAGAGGCTAGCGGTGCCATATGGTACTACAGTTTTTTTTTTAAACTCAACGTCTGATAAAAAATTTAATGATTGCATATCGTCAAGTGGACTATAACAAACAACATTTGAAGAAAAACCCGTAATCCAACACCTCAAAAAAACTCAGTCTAAAATGGGTAAATAGATTCCATGAAAGATTTAGGGACAGGGATGACGCAGCACAAATACTGGAAACTGTTGAGGAAAAGATGCATTTAAATAATGATTTGTCAGATTTTGTAAGAGAAAGAAACTTAAATAGAGTACGAGCAGATTTTGTTAATATAAATGTAGATACACAAAATGTTAATACGTTCCCGAGACTCTCATATTCTGAACTAATTTTAATAGCATGTGGCATATATCAAATTAAACAGGCACGATCATACTATGGTGAGCACATAAGATTTAATGGATGTTATCGCATAGAAGTTTGCAGGGATCGAAGGAACGCCATAATGCAAGGAGCACTCTTTGGAGCAAATTGTTTACTAATAAGAGCCAAGATTCAAAGCAGACATATTAACCAAAGAGTATATTTTGTATACATATTAATAAATAATAACTTGACTGGCAGAGCAGCAGTAGTACAATATTGCTGTTACTGTGTTGTAGGCCGACGTACTGTAGGATGTTGTGCCCATGTAATGTCAGTTATATGGTACTTGGGATTTACATTAGTGAATTTTACTACCCTCTATCATTCCATGGAAGTAAAGTTATAATACATATTAAAACTCTAATACAAAATTGTAACTTTACAAATAATTTTTTAAAGAGTACAATTAAAAGAAGAAATAGAAATATCAATAAATATCAATAATGAACAATACATACCTACCTAAAGTAAACCATCTACAGTTATTGAGGCAGGGAGAACAGAGAAGAAAAGAATTGATAAACCTGAATTTTAAGCAAATTTAAGAATTTTCAGCTAAACCTGAATTTTAAATTCTGGTTAAGCAGTTGCTCGTCTGAAAATTATAGCCCTCCATGTATCTCGATTAGGAGACTTGAGATAATGATGTTCAATTGTCAATCATAGACTTGTTTGATTGATCGCAGTTGAAGCGCAAGTGTAACACAACGGCTTGTCAGTCTTGATAGCTATTCAAACGAGGCATCGGCCCTCAAGCAGACTAGTTTATCTTAGTCATTATTGTCATTTGGTATTGTACAAGTAATCCGTCAGGTTCCTTCGTGCTGATCAAGAAAGTTGGCGATTTCCGCTGAATGCAAGCTATTCTCCAGTGATAGCTTTCTGCTTGCAAACACTCTGGCTTGAGTAACTGAAATGGCTGACCGCAAGATAACAACTTACAAGAAGACGTCTGATGAAAAAATCTTAGGCTTAATCAAATCCTTCAAAAATTTTAGCCCTACCAAGCGTCAGTGCAGTGAGCTTTCCAAATCATCCTCGACATCATCAATATCATCTGGAACTAGCTTCGCTTCTAACCCTCACGTGACTTTGACTCCAGTAAATAGCGCAGGGCCTTGTTCTTCGAGGTCCGGAACATCTTTTAGTGAAAAAGATGAATCACGTCGAGATAAGGAGAAGGAGGCAAAGGAGAAGGAGCTGCTCCAAAACTGCAGAAGTCTGCCCAAGAAACGGCTAAAACTCTTGATAAATATGCGGCTATGCGTAACCAGAAAAAGTGATTGATGATAAATAATGTTGTTTTCTGTCTTTATTTTACAGCTAAATATAGTTTAAATTTCTATTTTGTGTTGTGTGAATACTGTAGGTATTGAAACAGAACAATCGAACAGTATACATGTATTTCAGATATGAGTCATTTTTTTTAAATAACTTCACGTCACAATAATGTCTATTTCAATATTTTTGATTATAATTTATTTTTGAGTCTGAAATTAATTTTTCAAAACTGCGAAATTTAAATATCCGAAACGCGTTGCTATTGCTAAGAGTCAATATGACGTCAAAGTTCATGACAACAAAATTACTCAAATGAATGAATACTTGTATATTGGTTGGAGAATGTTGTTCCATGATGAACTAGTTGAAACTTTAGTCAAAATATATTAAAATCCACAAAATAGTCGTGAACTGTCACGCTAATCGCGCTAAAATGGTGGCCGTTTAAAGTACCCGTGTCAGTTAGCTACTTTTAACTTTCGAAAAAAATAACTTATAATTAATTTTCATAGTAGATATTTTTTTACGATTATTTAGCTATGTAAGTTTTTTTTTTATTCTTTATTATACAAGAGCATAAGTTATACGAGTCGCAGTATAAGAAAAACAGCACAAAGGCGGACTTATCCCACAAGGGGATTTCTTGCAGTCAACCCAATAAAAATAATAATAAAATATTATCAAAAAAATACACGCATATTCCGTCGATTTATTATTGTTAGAGAAAGTTATTGTGTCATTTGTGTCTTAATTGTTATGATACGGTACGATACAAAGGTACAATTATGTGATAAGGTACGATACAAAGGTACAATTATATTTGTTGTAAAAGTTTTCATACTAAGCTAAACGAGTGAAAAATTCCTTTGGTTATTATTAAAAACGAGCGTGAGTTTAGTTTATAAAGAGTTTAAAAGTTCAAGTGAAGTATGGAAATATTTTTTAAGACAAATAAATGGGCTTAAAACAAAAAAAATATCAAAAAATCTTAATCCCGCAGGCGTGCGGGATCACGATTTTGATGCGGGATTGGATTGCTTAATCTCGAGTATGCTTTCATAGCTTCTCAAACAAACTTCTTTTGTATGAAAAATCGTGCAATATCCTTAGACTGTGTTTATGTGTGTATATTCCCAAGCTGGGTTGTGTATTTTTTGCATACGTATCGGAATATTTCCAGTTTCCATGAAACATTGCGGCAAGTATCATATATTGTTTCTGTTACACTAAAACACTTTATTCCTAATAATTCAATAAAATAATGAAAATAAAATAATGAACTACAGAAAAACCCGTAATAATTATTTATTACTATTATATAATAATTAAATGATACATGGTAAAAAAATCAAACACAATGTCATGTCATATCATGTTAACATGACATTTGAGTTATTGAAACGGAACGTACTTTTATAAAATTGCTTTGACGCAGTTGACGGTTGGAGTTTGATTGGAGTGTTGTTGCGTTCGTTGCGCTGTTACTCGGCTTTCTGTGCTTTTTCTTCTATCGACGACCTCTGACATTGTTCTTGGTTCCTGATTTTGCATACGATAACTACTGGCGAATACCACGGACTCCGATTACCTATATGATTTTGATTTCGACAATTGGAAAAATAGTGATATTTATTTGTTGGACGTAAGTACCTCATAGACCTCAAGAAACTCAATAGAGTTTCTTGTTCTTTTGTTTGAGATGGCGGTCATGAATTTGTTTCATTGACTACAATAAAGATAAATATGCTAGCATCACAATGCTTCAAGTTATATTTTTTTACAATAAGATGAGTTTGACTTTGTTTCAGATTTTACATAATGGCCTGCTGCAATTGTAATGAACCATTAGTAGATAATCAAGGATTTTATCATGTGCTAGACATGGGACCTGATGTTATTGCTGTCATTGAAGGATGGAGAAATCAAGAGGTATGTTTTATAAAAAATATTTTATATTATCCTGATAACTTGATATAAATCGATGATAGATTTTTTTTTATTTGTTCCACTAAGACGCAAGATACATATTTATATCTTATATCTAAATTGTAGACAGGAAAAATAAATAAAGCGTTCCAACTCAAATTGAGAATTTTTGTCAGATTACAAAATGAATACCATAATCAAGATTAAAGAAAAAAAAAAGAATAACATGTGGTGATATGACTTTCAGGTCTTTGATGGAGATGGTTTGTGTCAAAATTGCTTTGACCGAGCTATAACCGAAATGGACAGACAGAATATCGCTATGAATGAAAATCCATACCACTGCGTCTGCTGTGACATATCTGTGGTTGTCGTGAAAGATGCAGCGGCTGGACGAAGGTAGGGTCGAGCAGGGTTGTAGTGAAACGCCGAGTGCCGTTGGATGAATGCTCGTTTATTAGATACGCCGGCCGTACTTATAGTTTGGCCGCGGCGAAAAGAAAACAACTTTCGTAAAAGAAAATATATTTCCCCTTCTGCGACGCCTAACACATAAACATAATACATAGCTAAAACTCAGTAGTGCGCTTGAGCCGTTTTTTGCGACGTTGTGTTGAGCAGGCGCTTGTAGCGGGGTACGGTGGGAGGGTGCTGACGAAATGCAGCGTCATCGGGCCGGTCGCTGGAGCTCGCAGTATGTCGATGTCTTTCAGCCGATGCGGTCGTCGTGCGCTCCTTGCCTCGACGAGTGTTGATTGTTAATAGCTGCGTATTTCTCGTAACATAGCGCGTTTCTTGTGAAGTATACTGTTGCCTTAGGCTAGCAAGTAGTATCTAGTGCTTGTGATTGAAGTTGTAGATCGGTGATGCGCTTAGTGCGAGTGCGCGCGTTGCGTCTATGGCGTATAGCGCATAGCGCAGCAGGGTAGGCAGAGCTTCGGTGATGCGTTCTGCGTGAATGCGCGTAGTGTGTGCAGTGCACGGCGTAGTAGGGTAGGCAGAGCTTCTGTTGTGCGATGTGTAGATCTTCTGCCGTCCACCTGCCTCTTGATTTCCCTAGCCGGTGAGATCCGCTTGTGGAAAGCCGGTAGGAAAGTACAAGTGGAGGGCTGCAGTTTGTTTTCAATGTGTGTGTGGGTATGCTAATGCATGTTCGAATGAGCGAGTGAGGTACTTAGCTATGATGTAAATGCATTTGCGATTTGGTTTGCGTTAAATAGTATGCAGCTATGTATGCAGACATATTATTTAGGTATATAATTGTGTTTATGCGATTGCTAAGTCGGTGCGTACACTCTGCCTGAGCGTGTTTGTATACCTGTACTCGTTATAGTCGTAGTCGTCTCGCTTTCGTTAGTCTTTTCGTTAAGTATGTAGGCAGGTTTCAGCCTGTCGATCGATATGACAGTTGTTCGTAGCGGTAGTTGGATCTTGAAATACTTCTCTTTTTTCTCGAGTACTTCGTATTCGTGATGTCAGTGGTTTTTTCACTGTGTCGTTTTTTATAAAAACATGAGAACATGTTCGTAGATCCTTATGAACGAAAGTACTGTGGTTCGTTTTACTTTCGAAAGTAGGCGAAATGTTCGCCATCGCGGTGACTAACTCTTTTACATAGTCGGCGTCGTTTGTGACTGGTTCCGTTGGTAGAATAAAATCGGACGGAATCTTGAGTTGCGTTCCGTAAGTTAGTAGGCAGGGACTCATTTTGCTATATCTGCGTAATGTAGTCCTTAAGCCCAGTAACACTATATGTACGTCGCTAGACCAATTGATCGTGTTACCCCTAGCCATTAATGCAGCTTTAAGGGTTCTATGCAGGCGTTCGACTTGGCCATTCGCTTGAGGGTGATAAGGCGTCGTCCTTATGCGTTGCATACCGAATCGTTTCAGTAGGCAGTTGAAGAGATGTGATTCGAACTGACGTCCCTGGTCAGTTGTAATGCGTAGCGGACATCCGAATCTCGTGATCCAGGTCTCGTATAGTACCTTTGCTACAGTTTCGGCGGTAATGTCGCGCACTGGAACTGCTTCTGGCCACTTGGTGAAGCGATCAATGATAGTTACGACGTACCTATTGTCACCTGATTGTGGCAGTGGTCCTACTATGTCGATGTGTATGTGTTCGAAACGTTGAGAGGGTGGAAAAAGTTGGTGTACTGACTTAGTATGTCGATTGACCTTTGACTTTTGACAGTCGATGCAACTTCGTGTCCACGTTCCCATATCTTTATTTACGCTTGGCCAAAAATATTTTGACGATACCTGTTTTCGTGTCGTACGAATACCCGAGTGACATAATTCGTGTTGCGCTTTGTATGCTTCGTAACGATATGTCGGTGGTAGGTAAAGGCGAGGTGTACCCGTTGACATTTCGCATGCTATTGTTTGCTTCGTGCCTGGTAAGGCAATCTGTGAGAAACGTAAATTCGTTTTTTTTGTTAACTGTTCGAGTTCTACACAGTTTCTTTGATCGACGGGTAGATTTGCGAAATCCATAGTTGTCGGGCAGGAAATAGCCTCGATGCGTGACAACCAGTCGGCAATCGTATTTTTGTTGCCCTGCAGGTATACGATGTCTGAGCAGAACTGGCTGATGAAACTTAACTGTCGTTCCCTTCGTGGAGTGTCGTTTTCGCTAGGAAGTTTCGTGAGCGCGTTTACTAACGGCTTATGGTCTGTATAGACGATGACGTCATTTCCTTCGATGAGTCGTCGAAATCGCTTCACGGCCGCGTATATCGCTAATAACTCGCGATCATATACGCTGTACGTTTCGTTGTGTGTCGCTGATCGTTTTAGAGAAAAAAGATAGGGGTTTCCACTCGCTGCCTATCCTCTGTTGTAGTACCGCGCCTATGCCGCGATCCGACGCGTCTGACATAATACATAACGGTGCGCCCGGAACGGGGTGCGAGATCATCGTAGCTTTTAAGATGCTTTGTCGGCAATCTTCAAATGCTTTTTCGGCCTCAGGTGTCCATTCGATGGGCGTCTTGTCGTTTTTTTTCGAGTTATGTAAGTATTTATTCAGCTCGTGCTGTAATTGTGCTTGTTGCGGTATACAATCGCGATAAAAATTTATTATACCCAGAAATCTGCGTAATTCTTGAACATTCGCCGGTTTTTTGTAATTAGAAATAATTTCGACTTTTTCTGCAGTCGGCGCTATTCCCTCGCTTGTCACTTTATACCCAAGAAAGTTGATTTCGTGTTGGCCGAATTCGCACTTATTTACGTTTAGCGCCAACCCGTATTCGTTTAATCGCGATAAAACTTGTTCAAGTACTTTCCGGTGTTCCTCTTCGTTCCTAGAAAAGCAAAGTATGTCGTCTACAAATGGAAACGCACCTTCTATTCCTCGTAAGACTTCGTGCATAAATCGTTGAAAAGTCTGACTTGAATTTCGTAGTCCGAATGGCATGCATTTAAATTCAAAAAGGCCAAACGGTGTAATTATTGCTGTTTTCTCTGGGTTTGCCATAGGTATCCAATAGTAGGCGCTCTTAAGGTCGAGTTTCGAGAATACCGTCATTCCGTGTAGTTTGTACGTGAAATCCATGACACGCGGTATAGGGTAGAGATCCGGTAGTGTCACTGAATTTAATCGGCTTTAATCGCCACACACGCGCATCGTGCCGTCCTTTTTCTTGACTACGTGAAGTGGACTGGCCCAAGGGCTCTTAGAGGGTTGGCAGATACCCATCTCCATCATTTTAGTGAACTCTTCTTTTGCAGCTTTGTACTTATCGGGTGGTAGCGGTCTCGCCTTGGAGAATAATGGTGGACCTGTGGTTTCGATATGGTGTACCACCTCGTGTTTCAAAGGTTCTTTGAATGACATGGGTCGTAACGCGTCTGGATACCTCTTAAGTAAGTCGTAGTACGCATGGCTTTCGGTGACGGTGTGTACTGCCTGTTGGTCCGTCTTCACAGTTACCATACTTACTGATAGATCTGTGACACGGTCGATGAGTTTTTTATTATGTAGATCTATGAAATGTTGATGTAGAGCTTGAAAGGTTTAAGGAAATCGGCTCCTATGATTGACATTTTTACGTCGGCTACGATGAATGTCCAGCGAAAGTTTCTACGTAATCCTAGATTTAGACATATTGATTTTTCGCCGTACGTACTTATAGGCGTTCCGTTCTATAGTACGTACTTATAGGCGTTCCGGTATATAGCTTGTACGCGGCTTCTGAACATTTTTTTACTTTTCGCTGTGCGGCTAAGACAGATATTTCCGCACCGGTGTCGATAAGAAACTTTTCGCCTGACTGTTTGTCTACTATACATAAGCGGCTATTTTTGCTGACATCGACTCCCGCTACCGTCGGTGTCGCATCTAGTTTTCCGGTTTTTTGTTCCCAACGCTACACGGAGACCTACATTTTTTTGCTTTTTCGCCTAGGACTCGTGATACCAACATTTTGTCGTGGTCGGCTCGCCGTGGGTCGCATCCCGGGCCGCTCTCTGCCGAGAGCGCATGCGAGAGCGAGACCGGTTGATGTCACGCCGTCGTGAGTTGGAGCGAGAGCGATAGCGCTGGTTACTTGTTTGCATTTCTTCGACCTTGCGAGTGAGTTCAGCTATTTGTTTTGCTGAAGAGTCTTGCGTAACCTGTTTTTGCTCGATTGAAGCCAATGTCGAAGTACTTGTGTATTCTAGCATCTTGTCTGCCATTTCCGCGAGTTCGTTAAGCGATGATTCTCGATTGACAGACAGCACCGCGCGAGCCTGCGCGGGTAGCTGTTTCATCCACCCAATTTTAATACCCTCTTCGGTAATTAAATCGGAGCCTAGTTCGCGCATCTGTCGTAATAACTGCGATGGTTTTTGATCGCCTAATTCTAAACCACTAACGAGCTGTTGAAAGTTCTGGACGGATGACTTTTCGTACACAGATATCAACCGTTCCTTCAATGCTGTATATTTACCTTTTTCGGGTGGTTTTTAAGAATATCGCTAACATGGCGTAGTTCGTCAGTTCTGAGTTTTTGTTGTAAGACATATCTATATTTTTGTTCGTCGGAAGTCTTGAGCGGTTCGACTATATAGCTTCAAATTGTACGAACCATACGCTCGGCATTTCTTGCCAGAATGCGGTAAGCTTAGACTGTACAGACAGCGCACTCATGTTTATACCTGCGAACGGCGGACTGTCATTAGCCATTCTCACGCGTTCCTACTTAGCAATCCCTACCTATATAATTTAGTGTGTACCTACAATGTGTGTGCCTACAATGTTAGTCGTAGCGGGCAATGTGACGGGTTTGCTCGATGTCTCGTAGGTTCTAGTCCCTCGATGGGTAGCCGCACCGTGCCGAGGGTGCTAACGCGTCTAGCGCCGTCGGGAGCGATACTGTGCGGCAAGTTTGCACTTGTGAGCAAGCAGTACCGTCCACGAAGAGGCAACTAGTGAGCGAATAGCCCGGGGCTGAGGTCGTAGGCTACGAGATATGTGGATGCGTCGTGTTCTCGATGCGGAAGCGTCGTGGGTCACCAATGTGTTAAAGAATAATAAAATAAATCACGTCACGGTCTAGATAAAACAACAAATTATTCAATATGTATTTTAGTTGTAGGTATTTTATTTTATTTTAATTTATTTGTCAAATCTGTTAATGTTTTTATTATTAACTAGTATTTCGTCTGAGACTTCGTTCTCGTGGGATTCTTTTTTTTTTCTTGTGAATTTATCCAATATTTTTAAAAGTTATTCTGCTATTCGGGATGTAAACAAATACAACTAATCAAAAAAACCAAGAAAATCGGTCTAGCCGTTCACGAGTTGTAAGTGTTCGAACAAACCCGATTTTGTTTTATATATCAGGACTATTTTATTTAAACTTTGTTATATGTATTGTTTGAGTGCAGTGCCCTAACAGGGTTTCATGTTGGAACTACTTTTAGATTGTAAGAACTATTGTAACACATGAAAGCATGAAATAAATAAATAAATAAATGTAGTTGTCGTGGTAGATGCAGCGGCTGGACGAAGGTAGGGTCGAGCAGGGTTGTAGTGAACCTACATATCTTTGGCACGACAAACAAGACGACGTACACGACTTATACCGGTCGGAAGACCTGAGAGAGCATATATTGCTTTGTTAATGAAGCCACGGCAGGTTTGTATTTATTTTTTATTTATTAGTTTATTGCGACAATAGAAAGCATATAACAAATTGAAAGACGAACACAAAAGTAACAGCAAATGGTATTTCTTGAAGAATCAAATCTAGGACAATGAGAAGCGAAAAAGACATAGAAGGCAGACATGCACACTACACTGAGAGAAAAAACACCACCAGAAATTAATAGTGTTTTGTATTCGACGGAAAAACTATTTTTTTGTATAAATTACGAAAGTTTTGCTGTTTTTAGAGTTTTAATTTCTAGCAAAACCTATTTGTAATTCCTAAAACTTAGTTTTAGTAAATGTAAGATTTTACTAATTTTCCTAGTTATTACAAATTTTACTGAAAATTATTAAGGTTTTGTATTTTTTGCAAACAAAGTTAATATTTTTAAAAAAATTACCTTTCTAGTTTCAAGTAATGGATTTTGTACTTGCCAATATTACAAACTTTTGTAATATATAGTAACTACATTATTATAATAACATTGTATTTACTTGAACTTACAAAAGTATTTCTGAAAAGACAAAAACTAATACTTTATATAATACCTAGTAACCATTTTGTAATTTCAATCAAAACGTTTTTCTTAAAAGACGAAAACCAATAAGTTTTATAATCCCTAATAACTATTATGTAATTTCAAGCAAAAAATTTTTCTTAAAAGACGAAAACCAATACGTTTTATAATGCCTAATAACTATTTTGTAATTTCAAATAAGCTGATCACTAAAAACAGGAGCGGGGTGGGAAGGGGGAGCGGGGACAGCGCGCGGATCATTCATTTCGAGTTCTAGCTTGCACGAATGTACGCGGTTCGCATTAACCCTATACTTGGCACCGATTTTTAAGTGTGATTTTGGTTTATTTGATAACATTTATTATTTTCTATGTAAATATGGAGCTCATAAAAAATATTTGAAAAAATCCTATATATATAGTTATTGTAATATGGCATGTCTCTTATTATGCACATTGCCAAGTGGTCTGATATAGACATGTGCGCTGCGCCGGCGCGCCGCCGCCGCCGAACAATCATCCCCCGCCGCCGCCGCCGCCTTTTTGAGACGGCGTGGACAATTGGCGAGGTGGTGTCACGTCAATCGCCACTGGTGTATTATTTTAGTTCGCTTAGTCTACATTTGGCAGATTCTATTTTGACAAATTCCACGCAAGATAAAGCAGATCTCTTCGCATCACTTTTTGCGAGCAATTCTCTTCTGGACTCTGCCTCTCATCAGCCGCCGTCAATACCTCACTGTGACTTCTCAATGCCGGAAGTCACGATACATAATTAAGAGGTTCGCGGAGCATTATAGAGTCTAGACGTGAATAAAGCTAGCGATCCATATGCATATGCTCTGCTCTGAGGTATTGTGGTCCTGAGTTGTCTCCTGTAGTGACATTCTCCCCTAGGACTAAAACCGTACCCAAATCCTAAAAGCTTGCTAACGTGCAATCAGTACCCAAAAAGGGTAGTTGTGCCGACCCCTGCAATTACCGAATTATCGCCATCACCTCCATACTCTGCAAGGTTATGGAAAGGGTACTGAATAGCAAGCTGCTGACTTACCTAGAAGACAACGACTTACTCACTTACTCAGTGATCGTATGCTATCGAGAAACAATGTGAAGCCTCTCGCCGTGTCCCTAGATATCTCGAAGGCATATGACAGGGTTTGGCATGCAAGTCTGCTAAGCAAGCTTCCTGCGTACCGTGTCCCTGCCGACTTCTGTGACTGGATAGCTGACTTCCTGAGAGAACGGTTGATCCGAGTAGTCATGGATGGCTGCTCTTCTGACCTAATGGCTATTGACGTTGAAGTTCTTCAGCTGTCCGTTCTCTCTGCGACCCTTTTCCTGTTGCACGTTAATGATATGCTTTTGCATGGAGTTGTTGCATATGTAGATGACAGCACAGTTATGGATTGATACCTGTCCGGTCCAGGAGCTGGTGGGTATGAAATTGTCTCAGAAAGGAGAGCAGTGGTATAGCGAGTAAATTCAACCTTAAGTCTTGTCTCCCGCTGGGGTGACAATAATCTGGTTAGTTTCAACGCCACCAAAACACAGGCGTGTCTGTTCTTTGCGGAACGGGGTCCATTTACTCTGACTCCTACTTTTCGAGGTACATATGTTCCTGTAACCAGTGAGTTGTCTGCCAATCTAGACTTCGGCACCTCAATCGAGTCCAAAGCCCAAACTGCGGCCATAGAAGCTGGGCATCCTTGACAAGGTTGAACGGTACTTTACGTCCGATCAACTCCTGTCCCTCTATAAGGCACAGTTACGATCGTGCATGGAGTATTGCAGCCACCTTTCTGATGGTTCAACCAAATACCAACTAGCCGCATTGGACTCCCACGCCGCCGCGCCGCCGCCGCCGCCAAATTTTTGCCAGTTCACCGTCGCCGGCATTTTCTAGATCGGTGCACATGTCTAGGCACCTCAACTATAAAACGTGAGTTGCTCTTGGTTGTACATATAAATGATCTATTAAAATAATAAAATTCAATCTATTATTATTATTTTATAATCCACGTGGACGAAGTCGAAGTCAAAAACTAGTACATAATGATTAATATTTCTGTCGATAGTTATGATTAAATCAAAGAAAAAAACTGGCAATCTGGCAATGTGTATCTAAATGCACACAGTAAATAGAAGGTCGATTTGCGAGTGAGTTGGCAATGTGCATTTGCAGACACATCAATAAATATACATGTGTTACGATTGAAAATCATGTGCATCACTACAAAATACTAGTAAATATCGAACACGTATATATTCAACAATAATATAATACACACATACATAGGTTTTATACAATATAGAATAGGATAAAAATCGATTTTTACATTGTGCTTCGTGGACGCCTGCGCACGTTCCGCCATCATGCGACATACTGACAGCTTGTGTTGCCAAATAAAGTTGGTAGATTTTTTTGCAAATAAATAAAATATTTTCCTACAAAGTGTTGCCAAAAAAAACCTAAAAAAGTTGCCTTTTTTTCCGGTATATTTTTTTTAGAACTATGTGCATGTCAGTGCACATTACCAAGTATAGGGTTAAACAAGTGACGTGTAAGTGATTAAAATTATTTAAAATCGAAAGAATCTTTGTGGTTTTAGTACTGTCATATAGCCAATTAATTTGCAACTAGGTATGGATGTGCTAAAACAACCAAGTTTTAGATTTTGTATTCCAAAATTTTCAGTGATTTAAAAATGGATAATCTCACCAGAGATCTACTGAAGAACTGGAACCTGGGGGACTATATCGGGACATTCTGTGGTAAGTAAGCTTCTTAAAAGTAATTACTTATTTTGAATTAAATTTATTGTATTAGGTAAGGCACTAAGGTAGGTAGGTACTGTGTCGTATATAATATATATCTATACCTACCCACTAGATTAGATAAGATGAATAGAAGGCTCACTTTTTTTAGCAAAAGTGAAAAAAAAACGATAGCGATGGCCCAGTTGGTGAGAGGGGTGGCTAGGTAGGTATGCCAGGGTCGCGGGTTCAAGCCCCGCTCACGTCAAGTTTTTCTTCCTCTTTTTTTATTAGTCTCAAGAAAGGTATGAAAAAAATACTTACACTCGCCAAAATTGAAATCTTTGCGTGCCGGAGTTTTTGTTGGCAATAGAAAAACCTACCTACATGACGACACAGTCATAAACAAAGCAGTTTGTTTATGTTGAGTGGTTTAATATTTCTTTCTGTAGGTAATCACATAGCTCTGACTCGTGAGAAGATTAGATTTAGGTCGGTCACTTTACTTGTAGATACGGTCATCAGCACGGGGTTTTCCCTTAGTTTCTTCTAATTAATACTCGTCTTAGGGGCGGAATATAGGAGTTGGGGTGTAGCCTTAGGGGCACTTATGAAACGCAAAGAAAAAATACTACAAAAATTAAAGACTGAAAAATATTTTTTTTAATAGGGGGTTAAAATTTTTGGGACTTTCGAATTTTCGAACTTTTTTTGGGTGGATCGTGTAGGCCTTGGCCCAAGGGTCAAAAAAGGTGTGAAATTTCGTGAAAGTTTTTTTCCCTCACATTTGACACAACTTTGACAGTTCGTATCTCGGTCCCCGTGCGTCGGAGGTCAAATGTCAATCAGACCTTTTTTGACCCTTGGGCCAAGGCCTATACGATCCACCCAAAAAAAGTTCGAATTTTGGTACCTACCTATATTTAATAAACCTCTGTTTTCAGCTGGAAAAATAGATGCAGGAACTTTACGGCTGCTATCAAATGACGAGATCACACAGCTCATACCTATACCCGGCGACAGAGCCAGATTTAAAGTCAACTTGAATAACTGGAAGACCGAACTGAAGGATATTTCAAAAAATACGGAGTATTTATTAGAGGCTAGTGACACCACAGAAAACGACTGTCTGTGTGTCTGCCTACCTACCAATAACAGCTTAAACCTATATTCTAATTCTATGTGTATTTCCCTTTCAGGCGCCAACCCTTTCATTCACGGATTTCGATGCAACATTTACTTCATCCTTCGAGTTGGAACCGCTACAAGAAATAATAGATGTTTCACAACCAACTCCGAGCCCCCAATTAACCAATTTAACTCAGCATGTACCGGTACCAACATCAACAACTGAATCAACATCAATTTATTTAGACAGGCCTGCGCCGTCCTCCAGCCAACAAGCAGATTCTACGCTTCAACCACAGCCGCATCCTCTGCAGTTAGACTATGTGAGTATAAATATGCAATAAAGATACATTATAAATTTTAAATATACAAAAAATATACACCTATAATAAATATGTAATAAGTATACAATAATGATATGAATTTAAAATATTTATTTAGAATTTTAGAAGCTGTAACTGTGTTATGCATTTTGTAGTTTCATGTACATAGAATTTTTTTTATGATTTAGGTTCTTCAAACGCTAAAATCAACTCACGACGGTAAGGCAATTCTTTTCCAAGGACAAAAATCTGGAAAGTTGAATGATACCCAAAGAAACTTAATAGTAAAATTGATAATCGGGCCATTGTTCGAAAAGAATCCGCACGTAACAATTTCAAATAACCAACTTCTCAGCTGGGCTCTGGAGATACAAGACATTTTCCCAAACGAATCCGCTGCGTTATATTACACGCCGTATGTATCTGCGTTAGTGAAAAACACTGCGCGAAATGCATCAGGAAAATTACTGCGCTACGTTTACAACAAAAGGAGACAATTACGAGAAAAAGGAATAATTGAGGGATCGTCGCGCTCCCGATCTTCATCTTCATCGAATAGTGCCAGAAAAACACAGTCTGCACTAGAGAATTTAGAAGGAGACACAGGTAATTCTTTTTTCTAGGCATACTTAACTCTTGTTTGTAAATAATTATGTATTTATATTATTGTCGTTGTTTTAATATTCTAAGTATTTTGCTATAAAATTAACATTGTATTTTTTTGCAGATTTAGAGGAAGTAAGTGAAAAACTGGCATTTTTGAAGAACTCTTTGGAGTCCTGGAATCTAGTTGAAGAGTATTGGCTTGCTACTGCCAATTTTAGATTGAGAAAAACTATTCGGAGGCAGGAACTCTGCAAGAATATTTCAATAAATATCCCGTTTTAAAACAACCCGCAGGGTATAATTTATTATTGCGGGATTTTGACAAGTTATATCCCGGAAAGGGCGATGCATTATTCCTTAACATTGCGACTCTTCAAACGAAAATCATCGACCTTGCAGGGAAGAAGATCGGAAATATTAGAGACAAAGAATTAAAACAAACGATAGAAAGTTATTTGTCTGCAGTGACCGGTAAGCATCACTATGCTATGCTATACATAAGATTCAGTTTCTTTCTACCCTACGCCAGATGATAGTATAGTCAAGAGAAGCTTAACACTGACGATGTAGTTCAAAATGTATGATCAAAATTATTATTTTTTTTTGTCGGAATATGAGACCTTAATCCTGATCAAAATAAAAAATTTAATTATTTTAAAAATCTTACACATAGCCCATTACAGAGTTCTCCTTCTCTGTCTGCATAAGAATTTGCATTTCATTGTAAAAAAATAACTTTATGCTTTTTCATTTCAGAAACTGCTTCCAATGAAGTAAAAAACAACGCATGTTTGCTGTTATTGCCGTTTTTGACATCCAGCATTCCCTTAAAAGACAAAAAGAAAGCGACATGGAAACCGTCAAAGACTGAAGTGAGGGATGGATTTATAACTCAAATTGGTGCCAGTGCTGACTTGGAAACTACAATCTCGAGTCGAATTTCCAAGCTCCACAGGTTCGGAAAATCTTTGCAACCATTTGTAGTTTTTGTTGGCACTTCTATAACAGAAATTTCAGCGTGTTATGTTGTAGTAGGGAACACAAACTATAAATTCGATAAACTTTTGACAGCTGTCGATGTTTGTTTTAAAATAATCCAAGCTACTGGTGCTAAATACCAGGAAGAATCATTTGTTATCTGGATGATTATACAAAAAGGGTTTTACAAAATTCACACTGAACATGACAAGGAATTAACAACAGTCAAAAGCCTTCTAGTTGATTTAGGAATAAAATAAGTTTTTTTTTTTGTTTTTTTTAGTTACTTTTCAAGATGTTTACATGTACTCAATGTAAACTTAAATTCAACTCAGTTAGCTTACTAATAACTCACCTTCGTTCGTTGTGCTTTGCATCCAAAGACTTAACAAACTTTAGCTGTGGAGAACAGGGCTGTTATAGACATTTTAGTTGCCTTGGGTCTTTGAGAAAACATTTAAATAAGTTACATAGTGAGAAAGAACGAAATATTGATTCTAATGAAACGATAACAGTTTGTACTTCCTCATTTCAACAACAAAATTACAGTCAGCCTTTAGCAGATACTAATCATGAGCATACCAGACCTCCAATAGACTTAGATCATCAAGTTGCCTTATTTACATCTTCTTTATATGGCAATCCATTGATCCCACGTTCGAATGTGCAGTTTGTCATAGATTCACTACAACTTTTTGTTATAGATTCTTTAGAGAGTATGTTACGGTCACAGTTAACACCTCTAATGAGCCAATTACCAGAACACAGTAATATAACATCAGAACTTAATACGATATTATCAAAATTTAAAAATCTATTATCAGGATATAACACAGAATATAAACGGTTACAAAATTTAACGAACATTGGTACATACATTGCTCCAACACAGGTTATAGTTGGGCAACGTATGGAACAAAAACGCACACGTATGGGTCTTTTGTATATGGGCATAGTACATTTTTTTTGCTTAAGGCGAAATAGTCTTGTCCTCTGTCTTAGAGCGGTTATACCTAAGACCATTTATGTTTTAGTGGCTTGGAATCTTTATTTTAAAATTAATTATATATTTTTATCCAGAGTAAAACCGTTTTTAACCATACTAACATCATTACTTTTTGGTAAATACTGCAAATAAGCAACAAAACGACCATTTTTTGCTTGTCCCACCCTCACCTGCCAAAGTTCACAGAGTTATTTTAATGTTAAGCTTTATATTTTACGTAACTTTACAGATGTCATTCGAAAGATCTTTAACCTGACATTCAATTTAAAATCTTATTTAACCTTCGAATAAGGTAAAAAACCAATTTAAGATAACATTTGTGTTGTCCTTGAAATTTGGCCCGGCGGACTGTCCATCATACGTAACGGTCTTGTTTTTCCCCCTGCCTCGCAAAAAAATACCAAACTTCTTTTAGATTTTAACAATAGCAACATTATTTGTCTATGGCAGATGCCATTTTTTGAAAAACATGTCGTCAGTTGCTCTGTAAGCCGTGTTATAGTAAGACCGATTTGTGGTCAAAAAATTGTGTCCAGCACGTTTGCCGAGTAATGAAGGTAAGTTTTATTTTATGTCATTCTTAGTCATTTGACACATCGCGTAATTTACTATTTTATTAGTGAATTCACTTAATCCTTATCTATAAGGATTAGAAATACCTAAAATTAAAATAAAATACCGGCCGGCGTAAATACGTAACGTCCTTTACAAAACGTTATGTATTAAGTGGGCATAAAAAGTAACGTAATGGAACTATAAGGCCAAGTTCATATTGCAATAACCGACTTTGAAAGAGAGGTTATGTGTTTAAAAACTATTAAGTATTAAAATAGATTGTTTCCAAAATTGTGATGATTGAGATTGAATTACATGTTATTTTCAACCGACTTCAAAAAAAAGGAGCTTCTCAGTATGACCTGTATGTATGTATGTTTGTCCGCGATTATCTCGCGTTTGGCTGAACCGATTTTGATGCGGTTTTCAGAAAAGTATTTGTTACATTTAGGAGAATGTTTAAGTATTTTAACCGACTCCAAAAAAGGCGGGGTTCTCAATTTAAACTGTATGTAAAATAAAAATCAAAAATAATAATTATTATAGCAAGGAACATTCACGATTTTCTTTTAAACTTGCATTGCGGGCAACAACTATAACTTACAATATGGTTCTTAGTCAAGTATTAAAATAAGAATGAGTATGTAAACTTAAGTAAATAACGCACTAATTGTTTTTTTTGTTCTTATGTTCCTGTATACTTATAGTATATAAAATGGCGTTAACAGCAAAAGAAAGGGCGAAGAGATACAGAGAAAAACTAAAACGAAACCCAGAAAAATACGAAGCTCATTAGAAGAAGAAATTAAGAAGACTGAAAAAATGACAAAAAAAGATTGCAGAACTTAGTGAAGAAGAGAAATCTAAAAACAAACAACTTTGGAAAGACCAAAAAAGAAATCAAAGACGGAAGAAAAAGCAAGAAAATTCTGCACATTCCTTATCTGAAAAAGCACCAAAGGCTACGCCTACGCAGAATCTTTTAAACAAGTTTATCTGATTAGAACTTTTGATTACTAAGTTTTACAGTTAATTTTAGCCATGAAAGTATACCTAATAAAACGTTTAAGACTGAAAATATTTTTTTTTCTTTCCAAAAATAATCATTTCGTATGGTAATTTAGACATGCCTTTACATGTCCATTACGTTACATAAAAAATCCTATTACGGAACTGTCCCATTATTTTCGAGATTGAAATTGTACTTAAAACTATTTCAATTGAAAATCAATAAAAACATTCATTAAAGAAATTATAGCCAGAGGGTTTTACTTTATTTTAAATTTGTTAATTGTAGAGAAAATCTATATTTTTCTGGATAAAAGAAAAAAAATAAGATGGAAAAGTCATAAAAGTAACGTAATGGACTAAATTAAGCAAATTACAATTAAATTAAGGTTTGATATAAAATGATTTGTAACAATAATGCAAGATTAGTGTTTCTAAAAGATTTTAATGTAATACATAATATGCTTAAAAGGTATGGTTAAAGATTTTAAATTCTTTGAAAATTGTTTCGTAATGGACAAGTTTACGCATACTGGGTCATAAAAAACTAAATTTATGTCAATAATCTTTATTTGATTCACGAGAAAACTTAACGGTATATTCTACACTAATTATTATAACAAATAAACATAAAATTCGATTTAAAATGAACATTGTGAATTTCGGAAGTCCATTACATAACTAAGCAAAAAAAAATGTACTATGCCCATATGCCAGTTGACAGTCACATGCAGGTTATTCCTATAGGTAAAGTACTACAATCATTTTTCTCTATACCTGGTATTCTTAGAGACACTTTGAACTATACACGTTCTCTTTTAAGGTCTAGTTCTCAATGTATTAGCAATTTTATTCAAGGTACTATTTGGACGAGTATGTCAGACTTAACCAACGCTAACGAATTATTGCTGCCCATTATACTCTAATACGATGATTTTGAGATAGGTAACCCTTTAGGCAGTCATGCCGGTGTCCATAAGCTTAGAGGAGTGTACATTTCATGCCCTTGTCTACCACCAAATTATGTATCTAAATTGAAAAATATTTTTATGCTTGCATTATTTCATTCGTCTGATAGGACAACATATGGGAATCAAAAGGTATTTCAAAAAGTTATAGAAGAACTTAACTTTCTATCTAATACAGGAATAGTGGTCAACACAGATGACTTTAAGAGTATAATCAAATTTCGTGTAAGTGCTATAACTGGAGATAATTTAGGTTTAAATTCAATGTGAGGCTTTGTAGAAAGTTTTACAGCCAATCATCCGTGCAGAATATGCAACGCAAGTCGAGTCGAAATTCAAAATATGGTTGTTGAAGACAGTAGGTTGATGAGAAATGAAAGTAATTATGAAAACATGCTACCCATCGCAGGAACATTTAATACTGGAATTAAAGAACGATGTGTTTGGTCTTCTCTAGTTGGCTTCAATTTATTTGAAAATGTGGCAGTTGACATATTACACGATTTGCTGGAAGGTTGTTGTAAATATGTTATATTTTTTATTTTGACTTATTTTATTAAAGAGTTAAAAGTTATTCATATACAGGAAAGTTATTGATACAAAAAGTTAATGACTTAGTGAAAATTTGGAACTGATTGATATAAATATATATGTATACCGAATTTTATTTTTGAATAAATTATTTACTATTTCTATATTAGTGTGAAACAATTTGCGAATAAAATTGATAATGTATAGCTTTCTGAAATTGGAATTAAAATAGTGAACATATGGAACCCATTATACTTAATATAAGACAAGAGATTTAAAAAACAATAGCGGAGTAGGTAAAAGAAATATAAGCCCGAGGAACCCGTAAATAAAGTAATTAACTTCTGAACTAATGAATACTGGGAATTCCAAATCGATAAGCTTATTATCAATTGTTAATTAATGTACGTGGTCTTAATTAAACAAATAATTATAGACCTCTCAGTATTAAGACTGCGAACATCAATTTTATTAGCTAAAAGTAAGAAAGATAATGAGACTTGTTTACTTAAAATATCGTTGGTACCTAGAAATTTGTATGGACAGTGTGCCTACGTGACTATCGGTCATCATTGACTTATGACCTGGGTTTTTCCCAGAAAGTTTCGATAACATTTCCAACATTTGAAGAATAGGTACCTATCCATGCCTTAATACAGACTTCTCCATCCAGTAAAATAGATCTATGGTCACTTGTAGTATTCTTCTTTTTCCTGTATTTTAGTTAGTTTCTATTTCTTGTTTTATTTGTTTACATTGTGTTTTGAATTGTCACAGCGGTCATGTCATTAGTCTGTCATATAGCCGTTGACATTGAATTCTATGTCTTTGGTTACTCTCTGCCTTTGGTTGATGGCATCATTCCTTGTCGTTGGCGTCTAAACCATTGACATAGAATGATGGTTCAACCGTGATTCATATTGTCTTTGGTATTTGCCACCTATTCTTGTCAATCTTGACTTCTATTTGAATTTGAAATCAAAATTGGAAATCGTGAGTTTCGCGAACGATTTTCTGTTTACCTTTTGACGGCTGAATTTTAAAAGGTCAGTCTTCCTTCATCTCTCACGTGAGATAGAAGGACAGGACAGCTACCTTACTGTCTCAAGGCCTCCCTGGGCCGCAGCACGGCCCAGGGATTTTGCCCAGGCGCGAACCCTACGCTACAACAATACTCGACCCTAAAGTGGTAGGCGCGTGTGACCTACGCTACAACAATACTCGACCCTAAAGTGGTAGGCGCGTGTGACCTACGCTACAATAGTACTCAACACCTAGTATTTTCTCTAAAGTGGTAGGCGCGTGTGAATTCACACCACAGTTCCCTCTTTTACCACTGTACCTCGCGTGGGGCTCTCAAAAACTCCAGCCTCCTCGTACCTCCGGCTGGAAGCCGTGAGGGCAGTCCTATCCTGCCTCCGGCGAGGAGCCGTGAGGGCAGTCCTATCCTGCCTCCGGCGAGGAGCCGCGAGGGCAGCCTTCTCTTGCTTCCGGCGTGGGCCGTGAGATCTGCTGCAGACACCACCTCGAGCGCAGAGTAACCGGCATAACACGATCAAGACCTCGCTCTCCTGGCTTCAGCTACGTCGTCCTACTTAAGTCAAACTCTTGTTTTCCCTCAGCTACCTATAACTCACCAGTGACGTTAGGGAGGCAGGACCCAAATTTGTAATATTAGGCTCTATATATAATACATCTGTTCTCTTGTATCTACTCTCTTTCTCTACTACCTCTAACCTTTCACTCGACCTTTCCCTACCTACGTCTAGGGTCTTATATCTATAGGACCCTCGACGTAGCCTACCTCGACTACTGTTCACTAGGTCCTTACGGCTCTGCTGTAAGGCTTAGTGTAATATTACACACTACAGGAAAAACGAAATTAATTATTCATACAATGGCGTATTCGAACCTAGCCTCGGATCACAACAACCTATTGTGGGTGAGTATTTTTGCCTTAGCAGTGTGAGAGAAGTTATAATGAACATTAAACACTGTATTCGCTAAATTCTTATCTGCTATTGGGTTTGTTATCTTTTCTTACGTCTTTGAAATTGTTCAAACTTAATTTAATATTTTGAGTTGCAAGTTCGATATTGAAAAGTGTGCACAGTGTTCCCAAAGACCTTCGGACCCGACATTTTTAGCTGATCCCGTAGATCGACGTAGTTAGGTGTATGAAACAAATCTCTCATACAAACCACCTACCAATTATCCATAGTTTCCTTGAAAAAAAATAGTTTTTTCGCTATTTTTGAGGGCATCGAAAAATGAAAAAATTTTTTTTTTCCTTTGTTATTGAAATCTTAATGCAGGTTGATTTATTTTATAATTACTAATAGAGTCCTTCATTTAATAAGCTATATTACAACTATCTATGTATACCTCATGTGAAGAAATAACGTAAAAGTCGTTTTTAAGTTTTCATTTTTTTTAAAGAAATGTGCACTGTTTGCGCATCTACTTTTTTATGGTAATAATATTTCATTATTATATCAATTCACAGAAAAAAATCACATCCGTATCTCGCGTCTAACTCGAGATATTTGTGATTAAATATTTTGATAAAGTGCCTGCTTCAATGTTCATAGCAAAGTTTTTTTTTGTTTATTTACTTTGCTAAAATGTTGCAAATATTCATACCTTATGTTTATTTGTATTAATTTAGCTTTTCATTTGCGACTTTGTTTGCGAGTAAAAGTAACCTATGTCACTCTCAGAGTCTGAAAAATCAAGTCAAGTCTACTCCGGAAACGAACAACAGGGGGACCTTTGGCGGTGGGGCCGTCAAATCCTTTGCCAAGTTATATATTATTACAATTTTTTTTACATTTTACTCTGAGAGTGACATAGGCTACTTTTACTCGCAAACGAAGTCGTGAATGAAAAGCTAGTTTAATATAAATAAGTACAAGGTATAACTATTTGCAACATTTTAGCAAAGTAAATAAACAAAGAAGGAACTTTGCTATGAACATTGAAGCAGGCACTTTTATCAAAATGTATAATCGAATAATATCTCGAGTTAGACGCGAGATACGGATGTGATTTTTTTTCTGTGAATTGATATAATAATGAAATATTATTACCATAAAAAAGTAGATGCGCAAACAGTGCACATTTCTTTAAAAAAAATGAAAACTAAAAAACGACTTTTACGTTATTTCTTCACATGAGGTATACATAGACAGTTGTAATATAGCTTATTAAATGAAGGACTCTATTAGTAATTATAAAATAAATCAACCTGCATTAAGATTTCAATAACAAAGTAAAAAATTTTATTTTTTTCATTTTTCGATGCCCTCAAAAATAGCGAAAAAACTATTTTTTTTCAAGGAAACTATGGATAATTGGTAGGTGGTTTGTATGAGAGATTTGTTTCATACACCTAACTACGTCGATCTACGGGATCAGCTAAAAATGTCGGGTCCGAAGGTCTTTGGGAACACTGTGGTGTGTAAAAGGGAATAATAATTAAAAATAATCATTATTTAATAAAATAACTTTTATTTAAGGTAAAACACTTATATTAATACTTTTGGCACTCAGAAACTAGTCTTATAAATAAATTAAATATTAACACTACGTCTTCTTAGCAGTTGATTTAACATATTCTAAAATCATTAGACAACAAAATATATAATACATAGGTATAGATAAGCAGTTTCTTCTTTGCTTGCGGAGATCTCTTACTACAGTTCCTAAGTCGATCGTCGCGCTCTCATCATATTTTGAAATACTGATGTCTAGGGCACAAAAGACCCCTGCGCGATTTACTCCAGCAGAAGAGTGGACCACCATAGGAGGGAAGTTAGAGCTCTTTTCGTGGAACTCCGCATATTCTTGAGCTTTTCTGGCTTTGAGGACAAACTTGAGAAAACCTGACCGGCTCTGAGGCAGGCTTTTGTGAGGCCAGTCAGTGTAGGCGAAGTGTGTGATGTCCAATGAGTCTCCACTGTCGTCTGTCACCCGCAGCTCGGTAACTGTATGGTCAGAAAAGGTTTTTACTTTCCTTGTTTCAATGACGAAGTCACTGAAAAACACTATTCTTCCTTTCTTCGGGCTCCAATACTGGTAACAAGCTTCCTGTTCCTCTTTCTGTGTCTTTGTCAGCATAACGATGACTTTGGATTGATATCCAAACACCATCTTCCAAAAGTCCTCGGCTGTTGACTGAAGAGGGCTGTCGCAGCACAAGTACTTGTCCCGGGTTTTGTATCCGTTGATAATATTAGCATTAATATAATCGTTTTCTCCATATACTGCTGGTAGGATCACCCTGTTGTAATCAAAGCAAGGTAAAAACCAGTATCTATTTCTCATAATATTTTCTGGCTGCAGCGATATCTCGCAGCTGTAATCAATCCTTTCGTCTAATATCCTCTGATGCTCTTGTTCGAGGACCTTGATTATATTTTCTTCGTCGTAACTAGCACCACATTGTTTTTTTTGTGCTATTCCCGCCCATTTTTTAGATTTTACTTTTGTAGGATAAGAGTCCTTGTTTCGACTAGAGATTGGTATCGACTGAAAATTTTTATCCTGGCCGTGGCACTTTTATAGTCCTGTTTCAGCATTAATATCCAGTTTTTCCTCTCAGAATTTATAAGCTAACCAATATGACGCACGAGGTTCCAATCTATTGATTGTAATATACTTATTTAAACACTATTAAAAATTAATTTTAACAATCGAAATTCTCATGTGGTTAATGAACAAGCTTATCAGTGAGTTCCAATGATGCCATAAAGTCCATTATGTTCTGAACAATGGTATTGCTACATTTAGGTACAATTAAACTTCCTGTGTATGGACTGTAGGCAACTAAAGCGTCGATATCACGCATAAGTGTACCTTACAGTATATGAAATAAAATATTTCTTTAATTATTTTACACTATTAATTTTTAAGTAATACCTTCTCTACAGTAAGTGAACCACCATACTTTTATTTTCGGTTGTGCAAACAATCTCACGTATGTATTATTTATTAGTTTTATTAATTGATAATTTCACTCAAATAATATTTATTTGAATGCATAGAAGCATTCTTTTTCAAGTTACGATAAAAAAGTATAACTTCTTACGTGCCTACACAAGTATACACATGTTCTTTTAAACAATAATAGGTAATTAGATTGACAACGTTCCATATGAAAGGCGCGGTAACTCCGAGCGCGATAACATTTAACCTACGGGAAAACCAGCGATAGAAGCTATTTTTGTTTATACGTTCCTCTATATCAGTTGGGTATATAAAGAGTCTTCCAGTAGAGGACGTAGTATTATTGCAATTAGGAACTCCAAAAAGTGAACCAGCTATCTAATAAAATGTCATCACGCAAAATGGACGACATTTTCGGCCAAATCAAGTCAGAAGGAAACACCACTCTGTTTCATCTAATTGCTGAAGACGGCGCTGAGAAAATCTTGGACAGAATTTGGAATGGCACCGAACAGACAGAACTGTCGGAAATACTGAAAATGAAGAATAACGACGGAGATACGTGCCTGCATACAGCCGCTAAGAACCTTAAGGGATTTCGCGCTGAAGTAATGATGGCTCAGCTATTCGACATGGGTGCGGACATGGACGCACACGATGGAAGAGGAGACACAGTCCTGCACATAGCAGCAAAACAGCAGGACTATGAGCTCGTGGAATGGCTGCTTTCATTGAGTATTAAGACGAACATAAAAAAACAACGATGGACTAACGGCGTACAAAGTGGCAGAGCAAAATAATGACCACAAAATGATGGAAATATTTGTTAGTGCAAACGTAAATATTGCTGAGTGTTTAACGGAAGAGTTTGCGGCCGTCAGTTTATTGTAGTTAGCAAAGATATGTTTTAATAAAATTTTGAAGCTATTAGTTATATCATATTGACTAGTAAGTAATAGTTATAAGTTTTATCGATATTTTGATCTTATGAACCTCAGATTTTTATTTTTCTATTAAATGGTTGAATTTTAAGTCAAGGTAATTTTATTTTAAATTAGCAACAGGTTCCCTTGCAAGTAGTTTGTTCTATTCCTATTCAATTTAAATAGTCTTTCAATTGTTTGTCTCAATAAAAATAGAATATAAATTTAGTGCATACGCTGACATTCGTCAGTTGTCTCAGAACACTTTGTTATTTAAACTGGAGTGTATAAGTTCAATTTTAATACATGGAATCCTCAGTTGAACAAAAATGATTCTTATTTTGTAGTCCAGAGAGAAGAAATTATTTTTTTACAGCAATGCAATTTTCCGAGCAAACGTGACTTTTTACGTCATTTCAGCGGAACCATGCGTTTATTTGTTATTTGCATCACGACATACAATAACTTTTTTGTAAAAATTTATCAAGAAAATTTCAGTGAAGTGTGTAAGCCTCACCCAAATTTCATAATTTTTATAACATGTTAAACATGTGTTATTTTTTTACGTCTAGTAATAAAAGCTTATCAGGGAGTCATTTCCTCGAAGCTCTTAAATTTTTGCAACTTTCTAAGTATGTTACTGTGTAAAAGCATTTATAATTATGTTAATAACTACTATAATAAAAACTTTATAGTTATGTTCTCCTCAATGTAGATCTGGACTGATGTCATGTAAAGAATCGGGTGAACACTGGGCCCTTTGTTACCAAATGTCGTTAACTTCGTAAAGACTGCTTGCTATGATTCATAAAACTGTAGGCAAGATAACTTTAAGCATGTCGCACTCTTATAGCGAAGAAGTTACAAGATATTTATAATTACAATGCTTATGATTATTTAGACCCTGTAAACATCATAAAAGGTGTAATCTAATGTAATTGTGGTTTTTGCGTCACCAATAATGTAATTGATTGAAAATAAGTCAATGAACATGTTTTCTAATGGGCAATGCTCTGATAAACTACCCTATTATAAATGGTTATCTTGATGATATTTTATGGTCGTTAATCATTAACTAATCAATGGCAATTCATATGTACAATACTTGCGTCATCAGAACAATAACCTAATTAACTCACATATACCGATACTTTCATTGGGTTACAGAAACAATATACTAATGATTTTAATCGAACGCAGTAGCTGGACGACAGCTTTATTCATAATGTTGACATCTGACACTGGTCCCGATAATAGATTTAACTTTACAGTTAATTGTTTCTTTGATAAAATAGATCTTCTGTACTATGTTCGGTTACGTACTATCTTTCTATTGGTAACAGACTCAAAAATGTAATTTTATTGCTCCTTAGTAACACATCTCCGAATGCATAAGGAATAAAATTTTGTAATCACTCTCTAGGAAGTTCAAGGCATTCTAATATAATGCATTGTTTTAGTAATATGTTAGTGACGTTAGTTGACTAAGGTTATTTAGGTCACACAGGCATTGACTCTCAAATCCAGATTATTTTTTTCGTGTTGTTTTTGAGTATAGAAGCAAGATGTATATATGTATGGTAAAGAATGTCTTGTCAGTTGAACAAAAATGTGCTTTATTTTGTAACCCAAAGGATTGTATATTGCGTACTAGTCTGTTTCTTTCGACCACGGTTAACGTATACCTTTTGCATCGTTATTTTAATTTATTATCCCGACAACTGTAACCCGATGCCCCAAACGAGATGGTATACTCATGAGTTTTTTATTTCGTTGTGAAGTCTTAATACAGCTACACGTGCAACATCATGTATTCTCCTGAAGATAGGATAGAGCTTGCAAAGGAAGTCTTAAGGCTCCAAGAGGAACATTACCGTTTGCTTCATAAAAATCCTCAAACGGAAGAGGCTAAGAAATGGAACCTTGCACTGATCGAGATGGCTAAGCAACGATATGAAAGTAAAAAGTACGAGCTGGTCATCATGTGTGCACGAGAGCGATTTGTTGAGGATATAGTGCAAATGGCTCTCTTGTAATTAGGTAAGTACTCCTGCCTTGTTTTTATTAATCACACTTTTGATTATATTCATTCAAGAGTCAGCGATAGGTTCTCAGAATATTGGAATATACCATTTGCATACTAGTGTTATTGGAACAGTGATTATTATGCATTTGGGGCACGTGGGTGTTTATTGTCTCAGCATGCGTAGATTTTTCTCAAAAAATAGTAAATATATAAAAATTTGTACTTTACAATACTAGGTTAATTACTATTACATAGAGAGTTGCAGTTAGGTTAATCTAATAGGGTCAGAAGCATCGTCTTATTTTAAAACTTAGTTCGTCAACGATTGGACTTGTTAATTTAATTTGGATTAATTAATTTATTAGGGAATTTACTGTGACGATAACGAGCGAGGAATGCCCTTTTTATAGATAATAATTAAAATCATGAACTACAGGTGGTCATTTAATTTATGCTAATGGTTGGACATCCGCGTAGGGTTTCACGAGCTTATAAAAGGTTTTTTACTACAAAATAATGTTAGTTTACAAACAACAGCCTAGGAAGGAACAGTTTTTACCAGTTATTGTGCATAGTTTTTTTTTTCTAACAGAATACGCTCGTCAGAAAAAGCCTGCACCTCAACTATGAATACCAACGAGTTTCGTCACTTTATGGACCAAGAAAATCTACAGAATCGTATAGTAAAGGAATTTAACTCTATAATTTCGGAGCAAGAAGAAGAGCAGAAAGGCTGTATTCCATTGTCGCATTACCTTTGTCGTAAGAAGCTCGATGATAAAGCAAACCTGGAAGCAAGCTTCCTCGACGGTTACAATACCCATCGGAAATTCTTGTGCATCAAAAATCCATCTGTGAAAGACTGTGACGTGTTTTGGCAGGCAGTGTGGGACAACAAAGTCCAAATAATAGTGATGACGTGTCAGCTGATCGATCAGGCCTATCAGTATTGGTCTCCGAAAGAACGTTACACTTTAGTGAGTAAGAAATTTATTGTTAAGACTTGGAAGATTATAATCTTTCCTCACTATACTTTAACTGTCTTAAGTTTGAGTCAATTTGGACCCAAGTACAAGCAAAGCCGTCCAATTTTCCACTATCAGTATACTGCTTGGCCTAGGGAAAAATTTGATCATCAACCAGACGCTTTTGTAGAGTTTTATAACTTTGTTAATCAAATGTATGTAAAATTGAAGAAACAAGTAGCTGATAAGGCATTTCCTCCTATGCTGGTGCATTCTATCGAGAACAGTGGCAGTTCTGATGTATTTTGCGCGTTAGATATGTGTGTCAACCGATTAAAAGCTACAGGGATCGTCTCGCTGCCACATACCCTCAAAAAAATGTGACAGCAAAAATTGGGGTCATTTTGCCGCTCTGATCTATATGTATTATCCTACCAATTGGTCAAAGCATATCTTGATAACAATTAGCCAATCAGGCTTTAATATAAGCTTTGTCTTTTCAATTTTTAAAGCTCATTTGACTGATTATAAAGTTTACAATGTATGTTCAGGTTTAAAGAAATTGTTAAGTCTGAATGAGTCGCTTTCCTTATGAATTATGGACCAATGTTATAATTAAGATAAGTATTGTAATTGCTATTAGAATGTAAGTATAATTAAATGAAAGTTTACATAACTTTAACTCAAATCTGTTTCCTAGAAGTTCGTACCCATTGCGATAAGATTATTCATAAACAATAAAATTTTATGGTTTTGTTTTTGCTGATCCTGACCTGGGGCTTGAAGTAGATATCAAAAGTTAACACCTAATTCCCAGAAAAAGACATCAATAGTGCCTCGCGAACCGGGATCCATCCCTTAATTAATTGAATATAAGCGCCAGTTGATAGATACTTGGCTCCAGTCTCCCTCGATACTTCATCGTGTACAGTTGCGTTGTCGACAAATTAAAAATGGATCTACAAATAAGAGTGAGTTACCAAAAACCAGCTGCAGTGAGTGAGGACGAATTTAGACGCAGAAGAAATCAACCCAATCACCTAGAAGCTATCAGGTCAGAGCATAATTACATCATGGCACAGCCACTAATTGGAACGGTTGAGAATTTTTCAAAGCCAGAAAATAAAACAAAAAATCGTTACTTCGACGTCGCCTGCTGGGACAGCACTCGGGTAAAGATTACGCCTAAAGAAAGTGGTACTGATTACATCCATGCGAATTATATTGATCATTATGGAAGACCGAAAAAGTATGTAGCGACCCAGGGACCTCTCAAAGAGACAGTTCACCAATTTTGGCAAATGGTCTGGGAGCAAAATACCCAGATCATTGTCATGCTAACAAACTTCCAAGTTAATGGGAAAGAAAAATGTGCGCCGTACTGGAATACTTTTAGTCTCAAACAAGAGATTTTTGAAACTAATGAGTTTAAAATCCGAACAGTGATAGAGACCAAGGTCACATCAGGATATATTCAGTCACTATTTGAAGTTTATAACTCCACCACCGATGAAAGAAGAATAATACTATATTTCCGGTATGTAGATTGGCTAGATTATGGAGTACCTTCCAATACTAAGTCGTTTATAGACCTTATTTGGGAGGTAAATAACCGATATCGAGGTATTTCAAATAATGCAGTGAATGGACTACCACCTGGACCTATTATTGTTCATTGTAGCGCTGGGATCGGAAGAACAGGAACTTTTTGCGCTATAGACTCTTGTATCTATCAACTAGCAAGCACCAAAAAAGTTTCAGTACCCGAAATTGTAATGCACATACGCAAACAGCGGCGTTTAAGTGTTTTAGCTGTGGAACAATATGTATTTATTTACAATGTTCTCTATGACTTTTTGCAGTTATTTGATACTTTTCCTATTATAAGGCAATTGTTATCTGAGCCTTGACTGATGTACTTTATGCGTTTGTTTAGATTATTTTATAAGGCTTAGAAAGTACAGTATATTAAATAAGTGTAGCTGTGAAATAAAAATTGAGCCAATATTATATTAGAAGTAATACCATAATTGTAATTAGAATGTAAGTCTTACTTAATTAATAAAAATAATTTACATTACATTTGATTGTTTAAATAACCTTTAAAAAAAATCAGTAATTAGATTAACACTTGTAGAGTCGATGTACAAATGTTGCATGGGCAGAAAACGGACATCTTTTGGTTAACTAGTACCTAAAGTTCTTATCAACGAATACTGAGAGAAACCAACCCGTAACTATGATTCACATTGGGTACTTTCGATAGGAATTTTCACTGTATTTTCCTTGAAACAAAATTATGCGTATACCTCTCGTTTTATTCTAGACTATCAGCTTAGCAACCAAATGAAAAGAATATTGTTATTGTATTGTCATTCTAGTGCCAAAAATAGGTCAAAAGTGCGGCCTACAGATCTTTGCATTGTTAAACCGATCTCAGTACCCAGATATGAGGCATATAAAAGGAAAATTATGTGCCAGTTTTCAGTACTCCAGTCTAACCTGTCACAGCTCTGACACCTGTAATTTTCTTTAAAAAAATGGATTCTGATACTATTTTAAATATTTTTGAAAAAAAGTCATCAACTGGCACTAATATATTCCATGAGATTGTTGCCGAAGGCTCTCTTGTACTTTTGGAACGAGTCAGTCAGTTTATAACGTCCTCAAACAGGTTTCTCTTGCAAGAGAAAAATGTCAGTGGCCAGGAATGCGTCCATATCGTCGCCTACCTACATACAGAGCAACTTGCAATAGAACTGATGGAAAAACTTTTGAGTTTGGGCGCTGACATCAACGCCAAGAATCAAATTGGCAATTCGGTTCTTCACCAGGCTGTGTGTATTGACAACTATGTCGTTGTTACGTGGTTGTGTGAGCAGCCCACAATCGACGTGGATACTGTTAATCACATTGGAATCACGGCTTATCAAATAGCTTTCGATCGGAACAATAAGAAGATGATGAGTATTCTTCGGAGCTTTGGAGCCGATACTACAATTTCGGAAGTGTATGATAGTGATGAAAGTGTCAAAATATTTCACCACTTGTGTCAGTTATAGGTTTAAGTGTCCGGTGGTGGTAAAACAAATTGTTGTTAAAATATATTGTTAAATTAGTTGTTAAATAGCGTGTAAGTATAATATTGATTCTGTGTGCTTTCATTGCACTTGTTATTTTAATAATAAAGTTATTACTTCAACTTAAGACTTCTAATTTGACTCCCAGAAGCCTGTTTAATGTTTAAGGTCTTTGAAATAATAAAAACAGAATCACATATTAAATCCTTAATTTAATTAGACGTTTCAAAAATTTTTTAGATAACTTTGGTAACTTTGATCTACTTATAAATTACAATTTCACTTATAATCACTTAAATCTCATACTAACTTATTTATGACTGAATTTATTCTAGAAAAAACTTTAACACTAATATGTATGTAAAAAATTTACTTGAGATTTGTTACAAAATAGAAAACACTTGTTTTATTTTTCAGGATAAATTTTGAAATAACAATACAAGACCAAGTGACTAAAACTTAAGTAAATTACATCGTCCAAACTATTAAAGCTGTTGAATCTGCTCTTTTTCAGTTTCGATAGAGTTGAATAAGTATCAACTCTCTTTTTTTTTAAATATCTTGATATTTCGGTGTCTATGGCACAGAAAGCCATCGTTCGTCCTGTCCCATCACTACAATGAATCACCATGGGACTTTTTACTGGAGAATTTTGATTGACTGTAAATTTATTGTATAATCGCACCATCGTCACTAATTGAAGAAAGTCTTGTTCCAGAGGTGAATTATATTTCTTCTGCCAATTGTTAATTAAAAAATGGTCCACGAACAATTCATTTCCGTTTTCGTGTGTGACACAAAGTTTTGTAAGCTGGAATGCCTCGAAAATCATCTGAACTTTGATAGTTTCAACTCTGAACTTTTTACAATGAAACGTACCTCCTTCTGTTGGGTTCCAGTAGTAAATTCCCTCATCTTTGTTAACAGGTTTATTAAGCATTACAATAATATTAGACTGGTGTTCCCAAATCATTTTCAGAAACTTGCAGACTGTTGCTTTTGAATACGGCGTTTCTGTAGCAATGTACGCCTTTGGTTGTTTAAACCCGTCGATGTAAGAGGCATTTATGAAGTTAGTTACTCCTTTTTCTTCTGAGAGGACCACACGGTTGTGGTCGAAGCACAGTCTTTCTCTATATCTTTCATCCTATCTACAGGCGCTAAACGTTCTTTCTGTTTTAATATTCCTTATTTTTTGATATTCTTGATAAAGATATTCCGTATTATTTTCTCTATCGACAAATCTGATGAAGTCTTTACGGGTCAAGGCATTGGAATTGCCGCACTGCATTTTTGTCGAGAGCACTGGATTGATATGTGTGAATGTCACCGAATTACAATGTAAATTGAAAAATTATTTGCCACTAACGGTCATTTATACACCATTATTTTCCTCATTACTTATAACCACAATCACAAATGACGAATGATCGACTATGTGATGTATTGGCCCAATTGAAAACAAGTATTTTGAAATGAGGCAATTCATAATAACTTAATGTTACTTGAACACCATAAATGGGTAAATAAAGTTAATGACTAATTGTCATAATATTAATCATGATGAAATAAACTTTGTAAAACAACTAACTGATGAATGATAACGCTGTTGTTTGTTTAATTTCTCAACCCCGAACTATGCCTACCCTGACCACGCTCACAAGCTGAAGGTTATGATAAGGGACCCTATAAAGCGCTAATGGACGTTGATTTATTATTTTTATTATAAAGCCAATCGTTTCAGTAACACTTCTACATCTCATCAAGTGAAGGGTTTTTATTTTCTGCCATGGATTCGGAGCTACTAACAACTCTTGGAGCTGCTGAATTTGTGCAACGAACTTACCATCCGAAACACTTTGATTGGATCTTTCAAGAACATTCCAAGATTATTGCAATACAGATAAGTGGAACCTGTGAAAACTTTTATAAGCCTGAAAATACGAACAAAAATCGGTGTTCATACTTTCCATGCTGGGACATTACTCGTGTGGTCTTAGCAAACGATTACGATGGATCAGACTACATCAACGCTAACTTTATATCTGGATTCAACCTAGATAACAAATTCATAGCAACTGAACAGCCGATGAGAACCACCGTGAATAGCTTTTGGTCCATGATGTATGTGGCAGCAAAAATCTCGCATTATCGTCCAACTGAGCAACCCCGGAGAACCATCACAGCCGACCTGTGTCTTGAAAGACTTCATACGTATCGAAGAGAATATCTATGTGCAACATCACTACATCAAGACGATTTTAAGTTTCGTTCACATCCCGACTAGAGAGAAAAGAACGATATATTGTTTCAAATTTTTAGATTGGCCTGAAAACAGAGCTCCTGAAGTAAAACCGTTTCTTGACTTCTTGTTAGAGGTTAATAAGCAACACCAAAAACTTTTCTTTGAGAAATTGACTACCGGGCAGTCGTCACTAGGCCCAATTGTTGTCTACGGAATAGCGGGTGTGGGAAGAACTGTGACCTTCTGCGCTGTAGATTACTGTCTGTATCAGCTGATAAAGACGGCAACGGTATCAATACCATCAGTAGTACTAGGTATAAGGATGCAGATAAATTTTAGTTTTTTATCTAAAACCCAATATCTTTTTCTTTATTATGCTTTATTTTACTTCATAAGTACAATACAATACAATACAATACAAATATACTTTATTGCACACCAACATTACAGAACATGAGACAGAGTAAAAGTTACATTATGAACCAAAGTACCATTCAATCTAACAGCCAAATGTTTTTAGAACTACGTACACATTTTACAGACAAAGACGCAGACTTAATAAATCTCAGAATAGAATAAGAAATAAAATAAATGTAGTTAATAACAAAATTAATATTTTGTTTATTTTAAGTTTATAATAAATATTCATTACTGTTAGAATTATTTTATCCCTTTTTATTTAACTATCGAGCGATAGTCCTTCGCAAAAACTCAGTACCAAAACATATAAATATTTGTACGTAAAAAATACGAAACCGCTCATTATTTCATTACCCAATTTCAAAAATGTATTTAATACATACACGGGATATCACTGTTAAAAGAATTAGAATTTTGAGTTCAAATACTCTAGGTAAGGACCATAGATCAATAGTCATAGTTTCCGTAAGCACTAAACTCAAACGTGATACCGATTTAAAAAACCGAAGCAGGAAAATGACTCAAATAACTTATAAATAGTTTGATTCAAAAGATCTTATTTTAGAGCTACCATCTGGAGATATGAGAGATAATATATTTCACCTAAGTCTGATCCCGACTGGGGAAAATCTTGATTGCTAAATAACAGGAAGATAAAAACGTTACTAAGTGGCAAAGATCTTAAAGAAAACAAGTCCTAAATAAATCACATTTCAAGGGTTCTGAGCGTGCTGATTGAGGCACAATTTGGCAGTTAAAAAAAAACATTTATTCAATTCACAATTTTTTTGGTTTTGAATTTAAACTTTCGACATCAAAATTATCCCTGTTATCAACACTATCCAGCAACGTATCGCAGCTTTTGATTTTGGCCCGGATACAAGGTCAAAACCGACAACTGGCTTTTCATTTGAAGAATCAGCTGTAAAATTTAGAATGTCAGCTTCAGAAACACTAACGTTTGTTCGATATTTTGGCCTTCTTATAGGATATTACATACCGAGAGAAGATCAATTCTTGAAACTGTATATTTTGTTAAGGACAATATTAGAAAGACTTTTATCACATCGAATGTTTAATGACACATGTGACCAATTGGCCGGGTTGATATCTGAATTTAATGAATTATACATGAGATAAAGTAAACAACCATTAAAACCGAAATTTCATTTTCTTATACATTACCCAAAAATGTTGCAAAAGTTTGTACCGCTTGTTCATCTATGGACTATGAGATTTGAGGCTAGGCACATTATTTCCAAAAAAATTGCTCGTTCTTCTTCAAGTAGAGTAAACGTATGTAAAACAATAGCAATAAAAAATCAGCTTCACTTAAATCACATTTTGATCACCAGAGGTCAATACAGGATTGCTTTATGGCAAAAAGAAAAAGGTCTCTCCTTGTTTGGATATAAATAAAAAGTTTAATCTGCAAAACGATAGATTTGTAGCATGTTCTATAGCTTGGGCAACTATAAATGGTATTGAATTTAAGAAATCACATGTTCTAACTGTAAGTTTGTGTAATGAGTCGTTTTTGCCTGGTTTTGCAATTATAGACAACATTTATCTTGACAATAACAATTGTGTATTATTTGAGTGTATTTCTTTAAATACTCTAAATTTCGATGAACATTATTATGCTTTTGAAGTAGAAAGGACAAATAACGTCATTTATGTTTCGTTTGATGATTTAATTGCTCCAGTCCCTAACAACATAAACATTCTGTCTAATATGACTTCTTATGTTACTTCCCGTTGGTGTCTTGATTGATCATGCAGCTATTTACATTACCGAGAAACCCGAAAGACTTAAATCAGGGAACTTAAAAATATATAATTAGTAACTTGAATAGATCGCGTTTTCTGACTATGTGGTGTTGCTTCTTTACTCAAAAACTTATGTTGAAAGTCTTACGGGTTACTCGGGCCTTTAAACTGTGTTTAAGTTAATTTGTTTAAGTGTTTAAATTAGGAAAATTTACGAATACATTCGTATCTTTTCAATCAATAATATTTTACTAAGAATCATTTAAAGTAACCATATATTAGGTATCTATGGATGTTTATTGTTTAAGAAAATTACATAAATAAGACTAATTAGCTATAATTAATAACATTGTATTTGTATTGATGGTCTCAATAAATAAGAGAACATAAAAGTGTATTTCATTGCATAAACATAGTAAAAGCCTTAACCAGATTGTATAACATAGGTGAATTTCATTTTTTTTATTATTAAAACTAGTTTGTAATAGTTATATCGAAAATGGTAACTTTGTAGGTAGGTAAATTACTACAGGGTGAATTGAAATAATATGACAAACTTTGAGCCTAAATCTGCCATAAATTTGAACAACTTTCTCTATGGGAGTAAAATTCCTATTTGAGTAGTAGGTATAGTAGTAGGTCCAATTGAAAAAGTTGTTCGTATTTATGGGTAGATTTTTGCCGCAAATTAGTCAATGATTTCAATTTCACCCTGCAGTAATTTATCTATCTACAAAGTTACTATTTTCGATATTACTATTAAACACTTGAAATTACTAAACAATTAGTATTTGCCAATGACGTCATCACTTTTGGTATTACTACTGAACACTTGAAATTACAAAACACCTAGTATTTGCCAATGACGTCATCACTTCCGATATTACTACTGAATACTTGAAATCACAAAACAACTAGTATTTACCAATGACGTCATCAGTTCTGATATTACTACTAAACACTTGTAATTACATAACAATTAGTATTTGTATATGACGTCATCGTTTCTGATAATACTACTGAACACTTGAAATTACAAAAACGTTACGTTTTATATCTACTAATTGCACTCTTGAAATAACAAAAACGTTACGTGTAATATTTACTAATTGCATTTACAAAAGTCAATTTCTGATTTTTACAGAACTTTTGTTGTCCTCGGGATTATGAATATTTTACTAGAAATAAGTGTATTTTTGTCAGTTTTTTTCTCAGTGTAACCATAAAAAAAGAAAAAAGATTAACTTCATGAATTATTACAAATAATAGCGGGAAATGGGGAATACATCAGTAATTTTATTAATTTAATAGTGTATATAGAGATAGCCGCCGGTTGGTGTCATGCCAGCAAAGTAAACTGTCTAACGGACCTCTACGTGTTGACTTCGGCCCCACGCACGCCTTCCAAAATTTAATCACCGGTTCCAATAAGTTCAACTAGTTGAAATAATTGGATTTTTTTCCGATTATTTCAACTTTGAATCTTTTTTATATTAGTTGAAAAAAAAGGAATATTTTTTCCAGTTAGTTCAACGAAATAATATACACATCAACACGGTCTAGGGATATTGCACGATCTTTCATACAAAAGAGGTCTGTTTGAGAAGCTACAAAAGCATACTCGAGCTACCTGGAGCGCTATAATTTTGAGACAAGCAAGTGTTAAACCTGAATTTTCAATTCTAATCAATAAATTTTGTTTTACTTGAAATTTGTGAAATATTTAAAGTCATGTTTTAATTTTTTTTCTAAAATATTATGTTATTACGCGTAGTAACAAAACGCAAAACGCGACGCCATTTTCGACGCCTACGCCTATTATTCAATTCAGTCGTTCGTTGTCCGCTTCGCAGTCGAGATCGTTTTACGTACTCCTGTAGCCTGACAATAGCGACTACCATGGCGTCTTCGAAGCCCCAGGTTTCGAGTGCTAGTGACGAAGAGTGTATGGTGCAAGTGATAGACTCTAGTGAGCAGCTTGTGCCGTCTACTTAGCGAGTGCAAGTGTTTGACTCTGATGAGCCACTTGCGCTCAGTGTTGGTGATGGTGGCGTGGTGCAAGTGATAGACTCTATTGAGCCGCTTGTGCCGTCTACTTCGCGAGTGCAAGTGTTGGACTCTGATGAGCCACTTGCGCTCAGTGGTAGTGCGCCAGTAGACCCCGACGAACCGAGGAGCAACAGCCCCGTGGCTGGTCCCAGTAGGAGGCCCGATACTGGCCCTCCACCACTGGACTGAGTCTGATACGGACTCTGATGAGGAATTTGTTCCTCCTTCATCTGGTTCGTCTGGGAGAAGACAACACTATACAGATGATGAGCTGAGGTCAGTAAAATAAACATTACATTTAATCAAACTATTAAGTATATCAGATAGATTAGGTTTTCAAAATTAGTGACAGAATCGAGTTAGTCAACCCAGAATCAGACAGATTAAGTTTTCAAAATTAGTGACAAAACCGAGTTAGTCAACCCTGAATCAGATAGATTAGGTTTCAAAATTAGTGACAGAACCGAATCAGCTTGCCCCGACTCCACGTAGTCTTGTCTGCCCTACCCCTATAGTGTAATTCAAAAACGCGGAGGCGCGTGCCGGAGCCATAACAGAAGCGAATTAAGTCCAGTAATATAGAACCACCCAGAAACTGTCATGTTTGAAATATCCTATTGTTTTAAATTATGTTAAAGAATTATACATTTATTTCCAGGAACTTGTGGTGTTGGAAAAGACTTTATCGCCTTTTGGGCACTGTAGCCCTCTGTATAACATTTCCTGAGGAGAGAGGACTAATTCCTACACAGAAAATGTGTAGATACCACAGAAGACCGATGACGTTGACAAGTTCCGCTGGTCATTTAGGAAAGTTCCGCTGCCGGAAATCAAACTGCAGGAACAATTCAGTCAGCAGAGCAGCAGGTATTATAAATTATGTGCTTATTATTTTTGTTGTATTTTTTTTTAAATTTGTTTCTTATTTATTTTATTATTCTGTGCAATAAAATGATAATTATGTTCTTTTACAGGCACATGGTTCGAAAATTGTAAAATTCCTATAACTGCAGTATTTCAAATAATGTTTGCCTTCTGTGAACAATGGTCGTATTACCAAGTCAAGAAAGAAGTAGCAGAAGATGACGGGCCTGCCATATCCCCAAACACTGTGGCTGACTGGTACAACTATTGTCGCGAGGCAATAGTTGTATATGAGTTGGAGCATACTGATGCTGCAGTGAAAATTGGTGGGCCCGGAAAAATTGTACAAATTGATGAATCCAAATTTGGAAAAAGAAAGTATAACAGGGGTGGTCAAATTGAAGGCCATTGGGTAATAGGCATGATCAAGGACAACAGTGACGACCTCCGACTTGAAGTCTGCCCAGACAATCAACGCACCGCAGAGGTGAGATTTTTGAGGATATCTTGTGATAACAATTTAAGTTTATTAAGTGATTTGAAGTACATAACTATAACTGTGATTTTTATGTTACAGATATTGATGCCGCTGATTCAAAAGCACGTGGAGGTAGGCTCTACCATTCATACAGATTTCTGGAGAGCCTACCTTAGTCTGCCGGATCACGGATGTGTTCACAAACGTGTAAATTATAGTGATCCGGAGCACAGATTTATATCCGACGACGGGACACATACCCAAAGAATAGAAAGCCAGTGGAGGAACTTAAAGAAATTATTCAGGCAAAAACCAAACAAAAAAGATTTCACTGAATGGCTTATGGAAACCTCGCGGCGCAGAAAAATTGAAATGCGCCACGGGGATGTATTTGAAGAACTTATCAATGTAATAAAGTATGTGTACCCGATTACAAAATAAATTATGTTAGTTATACATTCTTAGTTTTATTTCAATCATCCCAACCTTACTCAGGGGTCAAAGGTCACGAGACTGACCACAAAGGTCATGACCCTCAGGCTCATCAAAGGCCACGATTTTGAACTCGATTTTGAACTTTGCTATTAATGACCTTGACCCTTAGGGCTGCGACCTTGACCTCTGTCATGAATTGCCAGCTGAAACACCTCTGCCACTAACTCAGGTAAGTCGTTCATGAGGAATTCCAGGTAATTTTACCATTTTAGTGATTTTCTTTTAATAAAAAATACAAGTTTTGAAATGTTTGTTTAATTATTTTTACCTTTGCATTAATAAATCTCACAAAACATGTAACTTTCCACATAAGTAGAATTTTTTCGAAATAGTCCATCCATGGAAAAAAAAATTATAACTTTGGTACCGAACAAGATATCAAAACAAATTACATACCGTTAGAAAGCCTACATCAACTTACATCAACTTTACTTTTTTTTTAATGCAACGCAAAGTTGAGCTTTACATATTTTTTACACCTTTTTTATGTTTGAAGGCCCACAACTTTCTTTCTAGCAATAAATTGCAGCAAATAACAATTTCATTAGAGCCTACAATCCCTTAAAAATCTAATAAAGAAAAAAAATGGACCTAGCTTTAAAAAACAAAAAGTAACAGGGGTTTAAGGGAATGAAAATGGTAAAAATTCTAAAAAATAAATAAAAAATCCTATTAAAAAAATGTATGACCAGGATTTTTTTATTGCCTGAATAGGTAGGAGACGACCCCACCTACCCCCCATTGTGTTAGAAATTCAAAGAGACCCAACTACAAGTTCAAGAAAAATAACTAGACGAACTGGGATTCCACGAACTACGGTTCTAAGAATTCTTAAAGATGGTGAGTCATAAAAATTAAGGATCTAAGCTTTGAATTGTGTTGTAAAAAAGTAAGATTTGATTTAATTAGTTGTTTTGTAGACTTCGTCAAGTCTAGCAGATAGTGATAAGCCTATCTCAGATCTAGGTAATACGTAGTCTCTTTCTCCCAAACCTAGTAGAGACCATGCTGTAACTAGTTAACTTGTGATAGGTACTTAACAGTGTTTGTTTTGTTCGCAGAAGGGTTCCATGCGTACCATATTCAGCGCGTCCAGGAGCTCCAGGAATCCGATTACCCAAGAAGAGTGTCATTTTGTGAAACAATGGTACTGTAGAGGTTCTATTACCTCTACGTTTACCATCTCCTTGTAAGGCCTTTAGCCGATGGTTCCTACTTTAAATGATTGGGGTCATTTCGCGCCTTTTATAAATAACTGACGTAGTCCCTTCCGCGGCTTTGGCCGTGAAGGTCAGGTTTTCCTTCTAATAAATGAAGTCAACCATTATAATTGTATTTCCTGTTTGTCGACCCGGTCACCAGCTCCCTCAGAGCTACGCCACATGGTGGAGTCGCGAGTTTTAAGAACAAATTAATGGTCATTTTTGTGTTGCAGTGTAGTTGCAGCCTCTGACCGAATTATTTTATACTAAACCGATGCGATTTCGATGCAATTTGAAGGACGAAGTGAGAAGGAAGCGATATTATAAAGAAGATTTTGTTATTGGATGCGATGAAGAGGAATAATAATACTAACGTGATCGATTTAAATAATTATAATTTCGAGTGAATAATGCGAATAATGAATATGCGCCGTTGTGACAGTGATACTTTTCTTCAGAAAATGATGGAAATATATTCCTGTTTTCTAATGAAGAGTTTGTAGAAGAACGAAGCAAAGAGGAAGAGAAGAATAGAATATATGTGTGATGAAAATAAGAGTTCATAAAAGACGATTATATTGTAGTTAGTGCAGTAATAGTGTTTCTTAGATAGTGCTGTAGATAGTGATCAAATAGTGATATTATCTGAGTTATCCCCTTAGTGATTGTTATAAATGGTGAAAGAATGTGGTTATTTTATGGAAGTTTCTATGATATTACCTAGTAGCATACTTTTTTTTAGCGGTAGGATGTGTTAATTTGTGTTTTTCTTTTCAGTCATTTAAAAGTTATCAGAAAATTCATTTTCAATTTTTATAAATTTTCAATTCATTTTTTTCTATTATTTGGTTACTATGACAATTTTATTTTGAATTTGAATTTGATGTTTTCTATAATTCAATATGACAGTTGCCAAAAGCTAAAGTTTTCATAATGACTTTTGTTGACATTGTTGTCTTACAATGTTTACAATCATGATTGTTTATTTAATAACTAATACTTTTCTATGATTTTCATGTATGTTGGAGAGAAAAAATACTTTCAAAATAAGTATACAATGAAGATAACGTCGATATAATGAAACAAATATGAACTTTGAAGTGTCGTGAATTATAAAAATATTGTGAATTAGCGTAGGGAGTGAACGCGACATGGAATTGTTCCATCTGTGATCTGCAAACCCATATAAGTCCGTAGGACCTTGGGGTGTCTGCATAAGACATAAAGGACGAGGAGGGAGGACTTCCGTTCGCGCTCATACTCATTAGCTTTCGCGTAAATATCTTTATCCCGTTATAGGTCCAGATTTACATAGCTTTTTCAAAATTTTATATAAATGTGCTTCTTGGTTAAAGTTTAGGCGAGCTGTCGCATAGTTTTTTGTTGCGGTTTTTGTATGCGGAAGTTAGAAGGAATATGTCCTTTACTTTTCGGAATTTAGATGATGTTTCCTTCTAACTAGTTCTTAGTAATGACCTGCTCGGTTCCTCAGATTGTCTGTCGTCCGCCACAGGTAGGCTAGGAGGCCAGAGCAACGGAAGGATATTGAAATTTTCTCGCCTGCGACAAAATTTATCCTCACCGGGGGGGATGTAGAGGTTCTATTACCTCTACGTTTACCATCTCCTTGTAAGGCCTTTAGCCGATGGTTCCTACTTTAAATGATTGGGGTTATTTCGCGCCTTTTATAAATAACTGACGTAGTCCCTTCCGCGGCTTTGGCCGTGAAGGTCAGGTTTTCCTTCTAATAAATGAAGTCAACCATTATAATTGTATTTCCTGTTTGTCGACCCGGTCACCAGCTCCCTCAGAGCTACGCCACAGTACAACGAGCAGAAGAAGACCCTGATTTTTTCAGTAAAATACTGTGGACCGATGAGTCCCGATTTGAAAGAAATGGATTGTTCAACATACACAACTACCACAGCTGGACTATCGAAAACCCTCATTTGGCAAGGGCGTCAAACTTCCAAACACGCTTTAGTGTCAATCTTTGGTCTGGGGTCCTAAATGGAGAGCTAATTGGGCCCTTTGAACTACCAGCTAGGTTGGATGGAAACACTTATTTGAACTTTTTGCAAAACAATCTTTATGAATTATTACAAGATGTAAATCTTCAGATCCGACACGAAATGATTTTTCAACAAGATGGCGCGCCCTGTCACTATGCGACACAAGTGAGAGAGCATTTAAACAATACTTTTCCAGGAAGATGGATTGGGCGTGCAGGGCCGATCGAATGGCCTGCGCGTTCACCAGACCTCAACCCTATCGACTTTTTTGTTTGGGGATTTTACAAAGAACTGGTGTACGCGACCGCAATCAACAACGAAACAGAACTGAGACAAAAACTTTCAGAAGCAGAAAGAAAAATAAAACAAGAATACTCAAGTAGCTTTAGACAATTGAAACATAACTTTTTGAGACGTTGTCGACTGTGTATTCAAGTAGGTGGAAGGCATTTTGAAAATTTATTATAATAAAGAGTATTTTTTCAGTAATTTGTGTGTTTTATTTGTATTCCAAAAACAGTTAATTTCACACCTAGCAATTTTGACATATTAATCATAAGTCAGACGAAAATTACACGAACTGCATTTATTCTGCAGAAATTTCAATTAAAATTAATTTAAAGTTGCATTTTTAGATTAAATTTGCCATTACAGTTTGTTCGCTCAATTAGTGTGCATGGGTAGCTGTCAGCTGTCATCTCGAATTGTATGGCGGTACAGGGAGCAAGAAAACTTGAATGGTAATTCATATCTTCTATCTCTTTCTACTAGTTATAATACGAAAATAATAATATTTTGTGGTCTCTGTAAATATTTACATGGATTAGTATAGCTATTTTTTGAAAGAAAAATATTCGTACCTATTTGAAAATAAAATTACTTAACTGTAAATAAATTATTGTATGTGTTCATTGACACTATCGTTAACATTTACAAAATAATAATAACGTATATTTCCAAAAAGAAGTACTTAAGGAAGTTAGTTCTGCTAACTTATAAATTACAAAGGAGGGTTCAGATAATTCGTCCTGTAGGTATTACTTGCATTACAAATACCCAGTTGCAGTAACGGTCATTAGAATAAAAGCTTTTCGGTCATTGTGTGATATTCATAGATTAATTTATTTATAGATAAATATGAGTTTCGACATTTATTATTTGAATTTCTTTCAAATACTGACATTGGCAAAATCACTATGCGGAGGCCATATTTAAAAGAATAGGCATAAGTTCAATAATAAATTTTGCTATTTTATTTATTGGAGTTGAGAAAGGGCATTATTAATTATAGTTGAGAATGTTGGAGGAGACTGGCAATGACACTGCGAATAATGACAACAGCGGTGGTACGTCTCAAGACGATAACGCTCCAATTAAAAAAAGGAAGACGCTTTGTAAAAACTGCAAAGAAATAATTTTGAATGTTCATCAATACTGCGTCAACACAATGCCGCCTGATAATGATAAAGAGATGGAATTTAAAAATTATCCAATTATTGGGACAGTTTCGAAAATGGTTAATGTGCATCGAAACACTGTCGCCAAAATTATAAAATCAGGACCAGTTTCTCCCTTAAAGAGAGGAAGTCAGACGAAAAAATTCTCAAAGATAGATGATTTTGAATGCGATTTAGTTCGACGCACAGTATATAGATTCTATACAGATAAGAAACTTCCAAAACTCGATATGATATTGCAAGATTTAAAGACAAATACGGACTTCCCATATCAACGTACTACGTTGTATGAGCTTTTACGTAAACTTGGATTCAACTATAAAAAAGTGAATAAACGCAGTGTGTTGCTTGAGACGCCGCGATTCCAAGTCTGGCGTTATAAATATATAACAAAGCTCAGAGAAGCACGTCAAGAGGGACGAAATATAATCTACCTGGACGAAACGTGGTATGACACACATGATACCGTCAAAAAAAGTTGGACTGATTGTAGTTGTCACTGCATTTCAGATTTGCCTTCCACTCGTGGGAAACGCATTATCATATTGCATGCTGGATCCAAAGACGGTTGGGTCGAAAATGGACTGCTTCTATCTGCGAAACAGATTAGCGATGCGAGCGCTGATTACCACTGCGACATGAACTCAGTGCTCTTTGAAAAGTGGTTTCAGGAGCAATTATTGCCAAACATAACACCAAATAGCCTAATAGTAATGGATAACGCTCCTTACCACTCGCGACTATCCGTCAGAATTCCAAACACCACAACCAGAAAAGGGGAGATCCTTGATTTTATGAGACAGTACAAAATTTCCATTCCAGAGCCAACCCCAACCATTCCAGTGCTGCTGGATATTGTGAAAAAGGCGGGCATAGAAAAAAGATATGTCATTGATGAAATAGCAAAAATGAATGGTTGTGAGGTGGTGCGTCTTCCACCATACCACTGCATTTTTAATCCGATAGAACAAGTGTGGTCTAAAATTAAACATGACCTTAGAGCCAACAATTGCGACCCCAAAAACAGCAGTGCCGTATGTCAATTGATCAGGCAGGTCATGTTGAACGTAACATCTGACTTGTGGGGTAAATATATTGCCCACGCAATCAAAGAAGAGAATAAGTACTTTAATGTAGACCAGCATGTTGATGTTAACGGAGACACTTTCATAATAAACACACAAAGTGATACAGATGACTCTGATTCGGAATAGCTAGATTGATTTTTTATACTTATGCTACAAAAATAGCATATATGTTTAAGTTGTAAGATGGCTATTTAATTTTAATTTTTATTAAAAAATTTGCATTTGTGGACGAGTCACATTTAAGTTAAAGAATGGTCCCAATATACCGTGCGCCTGTACTGCACACTAATTGCCCGAACGAACTGTACAATGATAAAAAGTAGATAAAATTAATTTTTAATGCTTTAATCGTATTTCAATTACTGTTAGCCTATCTGCCTTCTAAGGCCGATTACATAAAAAGAAGGCCATTTACGTATTACTTTTTTTTATGATTTTGGTAGTGTGGGGCCCAGCAAAGTTTTTAAGCTTAGCCAGAAGTTATGAAAACTACTTTTTATATTTTTAAATTGAAGTTGAATGTTTGAGTAAATTCTACAAAAACGTAAAGTTCTAACTTTCAGGCCTTTTTTGAATAACTTTAAGTGACTTCAAGAAGCAGAGCTATTTTTTTAATTAAAACTACATTTAAGACAATCACGTCACAGAAAAAAAATCAGCAAAATACCTTCTACAAAAAAAGATATGAATATTTGAAATATCGCTGGCAGACATTTTTTTAAAAAAACTAAAAAAAATCATAACTCGAAAACTTCAAAAAATCGCGGAACATACATAGGGTATTTTCGGATACCCCCAGGTGTGAGGAATCTTAAAAAAATTTGTTGACGTCACTAGTTGAACCACCCTGTATAAAAATAAAAAAATGAAAAAATGCTCTCTAAACCCTCGATAACGATGAAGGCACTGCCATGTATTTACCTATTACCTATCGCTCCGCAGGTGATGAGACCGATGACCAACTTGACCAAGAGATAGTTTCAGCCGGAGCCAGGACAACAGACCAAGAGAGCATCGAGGACGCTGCTCCGTCAGGAGAGGCCGTGTTAGCAACAAATTGCTGACACTGAAGCCATGCATGATGTCACCAGCCTTCGGACCCCCTCGCCTCCCTTCCTCAGACGACAAGGACCGGACCACAGCTTATTCCATTCGGCCGAGAGACGTGCACTTTATAGCACCGAACCTTGTTTGCGAATTCACTTTCATTTGTATTAAAATTTTGTCATAAGTTTTTCAGTTTAAGTAAATGTAATTAATACTTTGGCTTCTGATTTTTATTTAAATAGTTTTCAAAATAGTTTTTTTTTCATTTCGAGACTTTACATCAGAAGTGGGATTGAACGCCAAAAAGGCCGCATTCCCGCCATCTTATTTTTTTTTTACCGGTCATGTCTAGTAAAAACCGTAAGAAATCGCGAGAACGCGCGTGTTCGCCAGCTTCGTTCCCTAATATAGGTAGACTGGAAGCGACGATGGAAGCGATCCTGAACCGTCTCGCAACCCTGGAGCAGCGCGCTGGCACCCCCGCTAGTGTGACGTCAGCTCCGAGTGTGGCATCAGCTCCAATCGGTGCAGACCTGATCGGCGCCTCCAGCGCAAACCTCGACGGTGGAGCCACTCCGCCCCTTCCTGTGCCTGGTGGACCAAACAGCAGCACCTTGAGGGTCGCTGGCAACACAGTTACAGCACCGTCGCAGGCAGCGTCAGCGGACGTCACGGAGCGTCTCATCGACGCGTTGAAAACTATAAATCCGGTTAGATCAAACCATTATTATGTGTCTGATTTTGATCCCAGTATTCATGATGTCTATGCGTGGTGTGACGAAGTGGATGTTGCTCGCTCGCAAAACCAATGGGATGATAAAGAGTGCCTTGCTCGTGTAGGATTATCGTTAAAAGGTGAAGCACGCTCATGGTTGCGCGAGTGGACCAGTAACGATCGTAACTGGTCAAATTTTAAATTGGAACTTAGATCACTTTGTCCACGCCGCATTGACGTTGCGAATATCCTTTTTGATGTGATGTGCAAGGATTCTGATAAGTACTCCACATATGCAGAATACGCGCGAAAATCTTTGTTACGGCTACGCATTGTAAAAGGATTGAGTGCCGAATTATTGTGTGATATAATCGTACGCGGCATAAAAGACCCTCAAATACGAGCGGCCGCTACGAACGCGAAATTGACACCCGAAACAATTGTGGAGTTCTTATCGAGCTATGTAAAACCGTGTCGTACAAGTGTAAATGTACCTAACAGCAATAACATAAGCACACGTACTGACCGCCAGGTCTATGACTCATCCTCTAACAGACCTAAGCGTCCAGCTCAAAATACAGTTACGCTTGTACGTTGTTATAATTGCAAACAATCGGGACATAAAATGAAACATTGTCCCAAACGAGTTAAAATTGAGGATGATGCGAATAAAGGCAAATCAACTATTAACACGGAGCCTACGAATAAGTTATCGACAAAACTTTTGTGCTCATTTTGTAAAAAGATAGGCCATAGCGATGACAAATGTTTTGCCAAGGAACGATCGGATAAGAGAAATAAAGCAAATGTGAACTTTTGCCGCGAAGCAGCATGCCATCAAAATAAAACCGACATTGTAACAGCCGTAATAAGTGGTATTCCCACTGACGTGTTGATTGATAGCGGGTCAAGTATTTCAGTAATCTCAAGTGACCTTGTTAAGAATTTCTCTTGTCGAACGAACTCAAGTATCCAGATGTTACGCGGCTTAGGCGGAGTAGAAATGCGATCCGATTGCGACCTTGCCATAGAGTTTAGCGACGTTACAATTATCACAATTATCTCAGTGCGCCGGTTCTTATCGGTACAGATGTTTTGAATAGGGAAGGTATCGCTTACATACGTACGATTATATTATGCAATTATATTATACTTGAGGGTTCACCCTATCTATTAGCTCTCACAATCTTTACGTAATTTTCATCGTTTTGCTAATTAACGGTGCACAAAATATAGATTTGGATTATTAAAATAAAACGTGATAATTTTTTTTGTTTTATTCATACATTTATTTTATAATAAAAACTATCAAATACAATTTTTGTTTCCTTCTAAATATTCCAATTTTGATACTTTTAGCCATGACGACAGGGTATATCCCATCTGTTCTATGGAACATGACGTAATAGAACAATTTGAGAAAATATTTTCCCTATCTGTACTATAGAACAGTTTGTACTTTTTAGTCTCAAACTGTTCCATAGAACAAATTATATATAAACTTCTTTAAGTTGATATGTAAACTGGCCACTCGAGAATGATTTGCTAGCACTTGTCTTAGTGACATTGATGATTAGATGGTTACTCACCGACAGACATTTTGAGAGAGCTGTGCTGTCGCTCACTTTCTTTTTTATTGTTTTTTTGTTAGTATCTTAAATGGAAGCAAACGATTTTAATAGTTTGAATTTTTTGCAACGGGGTCGTGGCAAAGTTTTACAGCATGGTGATAAAGAATATTACCTACAGACAAATTATACAAGAGGAATGTCATTATGGCGATGCGTTATGTACCGGAAACTGAAATGTGTCGGAAGTATGAAGATATCTATGGTGAGTTAATTATGTAATTTTATTTCATATTTTCTTATCTTCAGCTTTAAAAAGATTTTTTATAAACATTCTATTTATTTTATTTAAAGATGGACAAATTAATATTGAAGAAGAATCCACACCTCATAAATTGTGTGAAGGAGGAAACAAAAGAAATTACAAAAAACGTGATAGCAACGTGTATCGAAGAAGCAGCTCTAGGGCAAGATACTGTGCCGAATGTGTACAAAAAAGTGGTGTCAAAGTTTCACGACAAAGGTATAAATTTCGTACAAAAAATACCATCATATAAACAAGTCAAATCTACGATTTATCGTAAAAGGAATGAACACTTTCAAGTTCCTTTGCTGTCTTCTAATGATGCATGTGAGTTACAAATACCCGCTCAGTATACCGATATGCTCCTTGCCGATTATAACGGTGGAGACAACCGCATTTTACTTTTTTGTTCAAAAGAAGCCAGACGATTAATACCAAATATTAAAATAATACTACTTGATGGCACTTTCCAAGTTTGTCCTGCACCATTTGCAGAACTTTACACTATGCATGGAGATATAGGTAGCTCTGATGAGTTTACTAATGTAATTCCACTGGTATATGTTCTGATTACCAAAAAAACAAAAGAAATGTATGTGCGTATGCTAGAATTGATAAAATCTACTGTTCGGGAATTTTCGCCGACAGAAGTTATAACCGATTTCGAAAGGGCTGCAATCGCTGCTGTTCAAGAAGTTTTCCCGAATGCTAGTTACCATGGCTGTTACTTTCATTTTACGCGAGCTGTACGACGAAAGGCAAAAAAATTGCAATTATCAAATGATATATTCTTGCAAAGAATTGTGTCACTTTGTACAGTCTTGCCGCTTTTACCTTTATCTGAGCTAGACAATGGTTGGGCATATATAAAAGCGGAAGTGGCTTCTATTTCAAACAACGATAACTTAATGAAATTTGTGAAATACATGGAATCATTTTGGCTAAAAAATGATTTTCACAAGTCTTGGTGCTGCTTTGGAGTTAGACATAGAACCACTAACAGTGTGGAGAGTTGGCATCACGATTTTGCTGGTAATTTCAAAAGAACACCGCCATCGTTTATTATATTTTTGACAAAAATGGCAGAGGATGCAATTTTGAATAAAATTAAAGCAATAAAAGTGTTAAACAAATCTAAATCGTTAACGAAACGAGAAAACAGAAATATTAACAGGGATAAGTACATATTAGAAAACCAACTACAATTAACTGTTGGAGAAATTAGCGTAGAAATGTTTTTGAACAAAACTATTTACTTGTCAACTCATTAAAAAGCACATTGACCGGTTTCCCAAAGAAACTGACACAATCTTTTTTGTATAAGCTCTTTCACAAGTAAATCAAAATGGCATATTATAAATTATCAAAAAGATGTGAAAATATCAATACGTATTTTGAATAAAAGTAAAGAAACTAAATTAAAATGAATAAGTTTGAAGTAATCCGTAAATTGTTTTTAAAGCAACCAAAGACATTATATGAAATGGCTTTGACAAGTTCGTTTAAGTACATGAAATCAAACATTGATAGTTGTCTCCATGACCCGGCGCCAATTTTTGAAAACATTGAAAATATGTTTTTTTTACTAAACGAGTTGCAGCTGCCTAAAACAATCTGTATCGATATATTTTTTTACTCTCTTCAAAGTGTAGACTACAGTGTTATTCTGAGTGAGGAGGGTATGTCATCCACGGGCCGTTGCCAGGACTGCCTACATCTTCAGTACCCGAAGCATAATGAATATGCACCGATAAAAATTTATGACTTATATTGTAAATTTTGTGCTGGAGAACTATTTCTGCAAAATAGGTATTTTCCGGGGGCTTTTTAGAATAAGAATATTTTAGTTAAAATAAGGAATGGTTTGTTTTTTTTATCTCGGGCTGTTTAGTTTAAGGATACTAATATTAGTGGTAAGAAGAATTGTTTTTAGTTTGTAATTGTATTGCAAAACTGAACTTTGCAAAATAAAAATACATTATGTAGCAAAAAGTTTCATTTTTTGATAGTGAACTGTACCTGGTTTTAACGTCAGAGATTGTTATTAACGTCTTTCTCGTCAATCATCATGGAACAATTTGGAAAAAACCGATCCCATTTAGTTCTATGCATTCACAGACAAATAAAAACAGGGGCAAAAGCTAGTATGTAGTTCTAAGTACAAAAAGGGACAATATTTTCTCAAATTGTTCTATTACGTCATGTTCCATGGAACAAATGGGACACACTCTGACGACAGGCTATCGTCATTTGGCGTCTAGCGACCAGTTTTTTTTCCTATTGTTTGGGTGTGGATGATATTATGCGGTTATCTTTTTTAGCAAGCAGATAAGTAAGTCTAAAAAGAGATTCTCAGGAAAGTTTTCAACCAGATAATGAATAGCAAAATACATATTGTATTTATTTCGTCTTTTGTCGTTTTTCTTACCTGGGTAATAAAGTGCACGTGCATAAACTACTCGAATAACCCAGCCACGATTAACCAGTTGAAGACCAATATCCGAGAAGAAATGGCAGCTATTCCCCGCGCAATGTGATTCGAGGAATGTTTGCAGCGCGATAGTGCACACCTAGATGATGTTATTTTTAAGAAATTAATTTCCCAGATGTCTAATTTAATTGAAATAAAAAGTATTCAAATTGTATTTAGTTTTTTTATCATTATTTTTTCAAATTCACAAATCTTTCTGGCCCACCCTGTAGTTTAAGAAAAAATGGAGACTGAAGTAAGTTCCTAAATTTTGTAAGCAAGTATTGTGATCTCATGAATAAATGTTGATTATTCCTAAATTAAGACAGTTATTTTTTTTCAATGTTGAATTCAATAACCTAAGACAATCATTTAACAATTCTAAAAGTTATTAAGAAATGGCATGCATATACATTTTCATAGAAGGATTTTAATTTTTTACGTCTGTTAGACGTAACAGCGGCGTTAGTGTTACTTTTAGACCAGGTCGTCAGCCAAAGGTTAATAAGGACACAACCTTCGCCTACACTTGGACAGAAAACGAATTTGGTAAAACAGCTAATTATCAGCCGTTTATGATCGATTAAACAAAACTAATTTAGCAGGTATTACTGTCATACGCTTATTTGCCGATGGATGTGTTGGCCAAAACAAAAATAGCATAATGCTATGTATGCTATCTAAATGGTTATCGGACCACGCGACCGTCAAAAAAATTTAAGTAATATTTCCCGTAACTGGACATAGTTTTATACCTCCGGACAGTCTTCGGTAACATAGAAAAGATCATAAAGAAACGAGAAGTAATCATACAACCAGAAGAATATTGCAACGTTATTTCTAGTAATACGACGGTCACGAATCTAAGGGATATTGATATATTTGACTTCAAAATCGCCACTCTAAAGGTTTTTAAACCGACAGCGAAATGGCCATTTAAAATAACCCAGTGCAAAAGATTTATTATAAAAAGATCGAAGACCCCAGGAAATAGACTTATCCGCGGTGAGCTGTTTTATAATTCAGATTTAAGTCAATGTTCAAATGTTTGTAAAACCGGTCAAAAAACGAGCATGGTTCGACCTACCACTATTCCATTGGGAGCGCCTGTGACGCGTGCTAAAATAACCGACGTTGACCAATTATTACAAAATAATTTTGGATTGGACTGGAAAGAGAGAGACGATTTACAATTTTATTTATATTTTATTAGAGGGCTAATTTCGTAAGAAGATGTAGAGGAAGGTTTGTGCGAAGGAATAGCAGAAGAGTCACCAGATTTAAGAATATAATGAAAATACTAGCTATGCTGATTATTTTAAGAATTCATTAAAATGTGTCAAAATATAAATGTTGTTTACTTTATAAAATTGACAGGAATATCACTAATCGAAGCAAATCAAAATGGCGGCTGTCATTATCAAACAAAGCTATATGTAGAAAAACAGTTAGAGCGTCACAGTTATCCTCCTGGGGCCTGGCGTCATACCTATATTACATAGAACGAAAAAATTTACTAGCGCCAACTAGTGAAATTTGCAGGAACTTTTATAATAGCTCTCTAGGCAAGGTATCTGCCCGCCATTCTAAGCACTGATTGGTTTACCAAATGACAAGTATTAGTTATTTTTTTTAGTTTGAGTGAACAATGGCGTCACGGTCAGAAGCACGTGGTAAGTATTTTCGCATTTTCTCTGATAACATTGAGTATTTCTGTATTGTTTTTTGAATTTCTTTTTGGTCTTATTACCTTTATGCTTTTAAAATATTCACTAGCGCTGTGTTTTTCCAGAATATTGTAAAACAAGTGGTTATATCTAAATGTCATACAGGTATTACACAAGGTCCCAATGACTAGTGTAAGTCAAAGGAGCTCAATTTATTACCTATATGACATATACCTTTTTTATCTTATAAAAGTGTATTTCATCAATTTATATTATTTTCCTGTCCTAGGTTTGCGAGATAGCGAAATACTGGAGTGTTTAGACGAGTCAGATCTCGATTTGACTGACGAAGAAGACCCAGAATCTATATTACCAACACCTGAAATTGAAGGGGAAAGTTCAGATTCAAGTTCTTCTGGCGCTGATGAAGAAATTCGTCCAAACTCTGAACTATCTCTGAACTCGTCTACTACAGCGACTACTAGAAGTCGGAGTCGTGTTAGAAGGAGAAGTGGACCTAGGATACGCGGAGGTAGATCAAGAGGCCGTGGTGTAAGGACGAGAGGTGGGCAGAGTGATATACCATTGTTAGTAAATACGTGGACCGGCAACTTTTCACCCTTGGAGAAGCCAGTGGTTCAGCTAAGTTATAAAATTATTGAGACTGATACATAAATTATTGGGATAAAATTATTGGGATAAAGAAGACTATTTTATACAATATATTTCTGACAACATTTTAGAACAGATGGTTGACGCAACAAACAGAACCTATTTTCTAAAAGAAGGAAAAGAATTAAAGCTCACTTTGAAAGAACTGAAATCTTTTATTGGTGTATTGCTATAATGGGTTGTATCGGTTTACCAAAAATCAGAATGTATTGGTCTACTAAATACGGCATTCAAATCATAAAGGATTCAATGACTCGAACACGTTTTTTTACTATTCGGTCATCTTTAAAAGTTGTTGTTGACTCTGAAGTTTCTCGACAAGATAAAACCAATAAGATTTGGAAAGTTGCGCCACTTTTTGAGGAAATATTACGAGGCTGCCGAAATCAGCCCAGAACAGATAACTTGAGTATTGACGAAATGATCATTCCGTTTAGTGGACACTGCGGTATAAGACAATATTGTCCCGGTAAACCGAATCCTGTAGGAATTAAGGTTTTTGTGTTGGCAAACCCTAACGGACTTGTTTGTGATATGGTTGTGTACTGCAAGGTGTCTTTCGGGGGCAGATAATAAAACAGCTGGATTCTTCCTCAAATCTCCAATATAATCAAAAGACTATTTCTTCTTCGTTATAGTATAATTTGCATTTGCATAACATCACAGCAGAAAAACTAAGACACCTGCTTAAAAAGTGCTATTGCACGCCTATCATCGAATACATTTATTCCGCGAGCTAAACACAATTAATCCGCAAAGATCAAACACTCAATACACTACGATCAAACAATGAATGGCGCAAGGCCAGATCTTCAATCATTTCGAATCATGACATCGAATACCATTTCAAACCTTTGAAATTGATATTCGAATTATCTTCTTCGAAATGACCGAATGAGAAAGAAGTTGCGTTATGCCCGATCCTCTGTGAAGGTCTGCATACCACAGTACCAAGGCGATACAAGTTTTCCAGACGTGACTGCTCGAGGTTATACGCTTGGAGAAGCAGCGATTTTAAAACTATGAGAAACGCTTGTGCCTGGTCATCACATTTTCTTTGACCGCTATTTCACCACAATAAAACTGGTAGATCATCTGTTAGAAAACGGTTTTCATGGAACTGGTACAATTGCAAGAAACAGGATACCTAGGACCTGCCAATTTTCTGATGATAAAGAGTTCAAAAAAAGTGCCAGAGGCACATCAGAGACCATAGCTCGATCTGATGGAACAGTCGCATTAACACGATGGTTAGATAACAAACCAGTGCTGATTTTGTCTACCTATTACGCTGCATCTTCTCCGAATCAATGCAGACGATGGTCTAAGAGGGAAAAAAGATACATAATGGTGAATCGTCCAGAAGTTATCAAACACTATAATCAGTTTATGGGTGGCGTGGATATGGCCGATTGAATGTTGTCTGTATGTCCTTCCCGCGCGCGTACAAGAAAATGGACCATTCGGTTCATATCTCATATGGTTGATTTAGCGGTCTGTAATTCCTGGTTCCAATTTAAAGATAACCAGATAAAATCTCGCATACCTGCAAACAAAATTCCTCAGTTAAGAGATTTTAGACTTGAACTTGGCGAGTCGATGGTCACAAAACATAGCATGTCGTCTGATTCTGAATCATGCAGAGACTTTGAAGATCTCCTGCCAAAGCATGTCAACAGAAAGACTAACATAAAGCCTGTGCCCTCTGACAGATTTCGCCACTATAAGGCCGAGCATTTAGTCGCCTACTCTACCGTGCGAAACAGGTGCAGGAAACCCAAATGCACCAAAATTACAACTGCATATTGCATCAAATGCAAATGCAGTACGGTCAAACGAAACTGTTTCTTGGAATTTGGAATTTTAATTTTCATATTTTCTAAATTTTTAATTAAGTCTGAAACGGCTGTGCCATACATTTTGTAATAATATAAAAAACTTATAAAACTTAAATAGAACCTTACAAAAAAGGTGTTTGTAGTATGAGTAAGATAAGCTAATCTGCTGACTTTGATTATGTCCAAAAATTATAACCTAAGTAAAAAGAATAAGGCTGATCAGCTGGCTGTAATTAATTTTTTAATAAATAAAAGTATTTTTTCAAAAAACTACTTTAATTAATCTTAATTACCTAACCTATTCATCAAAAACAAAATGAATATTTAATGTCATAGGGTTACAGGAAAAGTCGACCTAGATCCGTTAAGGGCGTGTAGTACACATCATTTCTGAATGATTTCACTACGGAACCCCCCATCCTAAACTTAACCGTTTTCGAGATATTCGAGTTTTAATTTTTTTATGAAAATGCCCAATTTTTCGGCTATTCAATTGAATATTTTGAATTTTTTTGATTCTAATGATTATTTTTTTGGTTTTTTACATGAAGAATGAGTTGCTTAATGACCTCAATGACTAAAATTGCACGTAAGTTAACTAAATAGGTCATTGTAGACGATCGAAACTTAAGAAAATAAGTACAAATTATAAAAAAATATTTTTCTTTTCTGGATATCTCAAAAAATTATTATGGCACTTGCTCTGCAGATGTGCTTAAAAACATCTACATTTTATCAGCTATCCAACGAGGTATAACAACCTAGGGTTGTATTTAAACTCATAGAAAAAAACATAGTTAAAAAGGTTCAGGTAGTAGGTCTAACGGGTCTCTCGGCTATTGTCCTTCAAGTTAATCCGGTGCGTGTGAGCGAGAAAACTTACGATTTATGCAGGTGAGAGTGAGAACAATAATGTACAAAAACAAGTTTGGGGATACAACATGCCCATTGTTTTGTATTTTGGTCGTTTGTTTGCTTGTCATCCATTTTAGTCTGCTCATGCGATTCGTCCATGGTAGATGCGAATTATTGTGCTTTCGGATTCCCACACGACTTGTCTTTGTTTCTGGACTGATTTTTTTAACTGTGACTACTGTGCTTGTTTACTGGACTCAGATTTGTGCTTGTGATACTGGACTGTTGAAAATGGCAACATACTCGAACGAAGAATATGCGGATATGCTTATCTGCTACGGATACTGCAATTGCGTGTCCGCACAAGCTCGGACTGAGTACATACGACGCTATCCCGACCGTCGAGTACCTGATGAGAGCGTTTTCGACGGAGTTTAACGACGACTTCGTGAAACTGGCTCTGTTTCGCGACGACGTACGGACTTAGGAAGACCACGTGTCATTGATGACGACGAGGAACAAGACAACGAAATCTTAGAACGGTTCAGAAGAGACCCAACGACTTGACCAATATTGTTGCCCGTGAACTGGGCCTAACTCAGTGGAAAGTGTGGTTTACGGTTCATACGGCAGGCCTGTATCCATACCACTACACGCCGGTACATGTAATTGAAGAAGGAGATCCCGCGAGACGCATGGACTTCTGCAGATTCATGCTCAATGCAGATATCTAGGACGCGAATTTCCTAAAATTAATATTGTGGACAGATGAATCCAAATTCGATAAGGACGGGATTACTAATTACCATAACGCACACTATTGGGCTCCTAAAGAACTAGGCAATCCAAATAAGAAAAGAGTAAAGGGGTCACAACGAAGATTTAGTGTAAATGTGTGGATGGGCATCATTTCCAACCATTTGATTGGGGCTTACTTTTTTCCAGACAACCTCAATGGTAAAACTTATGAAAATTTCTTAAGAGGTGACTTAGGTGACCTACTAGATGATTTCCCATTACAATTACTGCGGGACATGTGGTTTCAACATGATGGCTGCCCTGCTCATTTCAGAAGAAGCGTTAGGGAATGGTTGGACACTAACTATCCTAACAAATAGATTGGACGAGGTGGGCCTTTACCCTGGCCAGCCAGATGTCCCGACCTGACCCCATGGATTTTTATGTATGGGGGCACATGAAGAGCCTCGTTTAAAGTGAGCCCAACCCCATATCGTCAGTGGAAGTTCTCAAAGAAAGGATAATTAATGCTGCTAACGACATAAGAAGAACATTAACCACTGGTGTAGTGAAAAGTGGACTACGTGAAAGAATGAGAAAATGTATGCGAAATAGAGGTGGACACGTAGAACATGAACTATAAAATTTTATTCAAAAACATTAAGTGAATAAATGTTATTTTGAACTGATTTATTGTTTCATTTAGCTTACTACAATCACCGACGATCTGTACGCCAACTATGAGTTGAGCGTGAGTGACTTTGTATGCGAACTAGCGTAAACAACGCACCGATTACGTTATTTTCCAAACAAAAGCCAATAACTAGTCACTTACGCTCAACTAATAGTTGGCGTACGGTCATTATTTGTACGATCGACGATCTGAACAAAAACAAATGCTATAAAAACTGAATGATCTCCTAGGTCAGGATAGCGGGACATCGATGGATGCATGAAGGTTGTACCTAGCCGAGGGAGCCCTATGTTCAGTAGTGGAAGCCAGTAGGCTGAAATGATGATGCTGAACTTAAGTCAAATTAATTAGATTAAATAAGCGCTATTTATTCTGACTGCCATGCAGCCTTAGAAACTAAGTTTCACCTTTGAGGTTAATAAATACCCTAGAGTGTTATACCTCGTTGGATAGCTGATAAAATGTAGATGTTTTTAAGCACATCTGCAGAGCAAGTGCCATAATATTTTTTTGAGATATCCAGAAAAGAAAAATATTTGTTTATAATTTTTACTTATTTTATTAAGTTTCGACCGTCTACAATGACCTATTTAGTTAACTTACGTGCAATTTTAGTCATTGAGGTCATTAAGCATCTCATTCTTCATGTAAAAAACCAAAAAATAATTATAAGAGTCAAAAAAATTCAAAATATTCAATTGAATAGCCGAAAAATTGTACATTTTCATAAAAAAAATTAAAACTCGAATATCTCGAAAACGGTTAAGTTTAGGATGGGGGGTTCCGTAGTGAAATCATTCAGAAATGATGTGTACTACACGCCCTTAACGGATCTAGGTCGACTTTTCCTGTAACCCTGACGGTTGACAGAACGACAGAAACGACAGTTTGTTCAAGGAACTTCTGTCATTTATATATGACATAGAGAAAATCTACATTTTTCAGTCTAAATTTTTTTAAACACTTTTCTCGGTCATTTGAATACTTAATTAATAATTTGGAACATTTTTTTATTAAAATTCCTTACGAAAAAAGTTCTGGGCCTCAGGAGGTTATTACAAATGTAAGACATTTTCTTTCACTGACTATAACAGTTATTAGACATAAGAAATTCCGTTGAAATAGCATTACTGATTCAAAACAGTATCTACTACTGTTTTTTACAGTTTACAGTTACAAAGTTAACATAATGTTAACTTTGTAACTGTAATAGGGGTATAGAATCAAAGGCAGCTATATCCACACTCTGGTCTGTTTTAAACTATAAACGTCATTTTATTCTCTGACCAATTTTATATATGTTAAGAATAACTTTTCTTATCAAAAAAAGCTAAATCCTATAGAAAATCAGCGTCAAAAAGCTGCATTAGAATCAAAGATAGCTATATCCCTATTGCTGAGAAACAAATACAGCTTAAGTCGCGGCTGACCAATCAGAGCGATCTATTTACGTTTTTCAATATGGCGTCTTACATATAAAAACGTGCGTCTGCGTCTGTCGATTTTATTGAAATCCAGTATTTTTTTGGACAATTTCATTACAAAAAATTTGTTAAAAGTAAAGCTAAAAGTGTAATGGAAGTGCAAGTAACAGAAGCTATACACGGGAGAGGAAGAAACGCAAGAGAGCCGGAGAAATGGAAAGCAAACAGGGCGAAAATTGAAAGGTAAATACAGACTAGTGATGTGCACACTGTAATGCAATTCGATAAAATTGTTGATATTGTTCTAGCATTTTAATTTATTTTCAATTTTGTCCTAGATACTCGTCGCAGTCGTTGCCTGGTAAAATTACCTGCAATCACAATAGCAAAAGTTTTGGATGTAAAAACCTTCGCGTTAAAGATCAACTCGATTTCCACCGAGCTTTTTATGCTACACCGATTTAAAAAAATCAGGACGCTCTCATATTAAAATGTTGTTCGGTAAATAAAACTAACAGGAAGCGACCGACCAAAAATGTGAGAAAAGGCAGAGACTTTGCTATAAAGTATACAATATATACAAAAAATAAACAAATCATACCAGTTTGCCAAAAGGTATTTTTAAATACACTTGGAATCACAAAATATCGCGTCCAGTATGTAATGATAAATTTCTTTGCGAATGGTAGACTTCCGAACGAAAAACGGGGCGGTGACCATAAATACAAGAAATATTCAATACAAAGACAAGCAGTGCATTCCTTTATAAAGTCCCTGAAATGTGTTGGAGCGCATTACTGCCGAGGGACAACGACTTAACGAAAATACCTACCCAGTGAACTTAACATAAGAAAGTTGTACAAAATGTTTATCGAAAAGAACCCCAACAGCTCAGTCAAACAATCGTATTTCAGAGCAATTTTTAATGAAGACTTTAATTTAGGTTTTGGTAGTCCTAGGACTGATGTGTGGTTCTAAGTGTATTGAATTCCAGGAAAAAATAAAAGCAGAAAAAGATGTATCGAAAAACAATCAGCTTATAATTGAACAAACAGACACAAACTAAAATCACAAGCATTTTTTAAACTTCTACGAGAAAAAAAAAGACCAGATGGTAACTTTTTCATTTGACTGCCAGAAAAACCTGGTCCTGCCAAAAGTGCCTGATCAAAGCTGTTACTACAGCAGACAGTTATACTTGTACAATTTCACAATTGTTTAAGGAGGATCCAAAGACCCATTGAATAAAAACACAACATTTTCATATATGTGTGGACTGAAGATGAATACGATAGATTTCATCTTCAGTCCACACCGCTGTTTACGATAGATTAAACAAAAGTGATTTGACGAATATTACTCACTTACGTTTAGTAGCAGACAGGTGCGCTGGACAAAATAAAAATCTTATAATGGTATCTATGTGCTCACGGTGGATTTTGCAGCATTCGCATATAAAAAAAATAGAACTTGTATTTCCCATTACCGGACACTCATTTATGCCAGCGGATCGCGTGTTTGGGAATATAGAAAAAAGAATTTGCAAACTTGAAGTGATAACACAGCCTTCAGAATATACAGATATTATTAGCGAATGCGCAACAGTCACAAAAGTTGATGAGATAGATGTGTTTGACTGGAAAACCTCTATACAGAACATAGTCAAAACACTAGCCCAGCTTCATTTTAAGATATCGCAGTGCAAGCGTATCATTATTCGACGGACCAAAAAGCAGGGAGATGTTATGATTCGTGGCGAATTGTTTTATAATTCTGACACAGGTGCTCCTGGGACTATTTGCCGAAAAGGAAAAAAAGCAGAACTGATACAACCGTCTACAATTTCAAAAAGCATAGATGTAAAACTACTTCAGCTCAGAGATGTGAGAAATTTACTACTAAAGCACTATGGTGAAAACTGGAAGGAGTTACCTTATTTGGAATACTATAACAATGTTTTATTTAACATAGACGAAGAAGAAATACAGCTTTTAGAAGAGAACGGAGAAAATGAAACAAATGACACAGAAGAAGAAACTTGTGAGAGAGTCGAAGAAGATGTTACGTTAAGGATATAACAATAAAATTATTACCTTCATTGGAATCTTTCCCTTTCACATCATTTTAATTATCTTTCTATCTATTACAAAATTATTACAAACAAATAAAATTGATTTTTCATATTTTGGTTTCATTTTTGGTTTTTTAATAGACAGACTGTTACTTTCTCATTTATATGTATTAACCAAACTTACATATAACCATTTGACGTCTACTTTTCGTGGAAGGTAAATTTTCCAGTAACTCGATGGGGTAAGCAATCGTGCGGCGGCCGCCCAGACTATTAAGTAGAATGATTTCACGAGCTTAAAACAGGAACTGAACAATCATTTATTTACAGCTTTATACAAAAAAGCGAGGAAAATGAAACCGTTAGAAGGGCTCTTTATATTAACGTTTGATGAGTTCCCCCTAACACCTCATTTTGAATACAATCTATTTATGAACAGACAGCATAAGCGGCTTTGTAAACATTGGAGGAAGATTGCAGATCATGCATTATATTCTTCATGATAAGAGGAATTTATAGAAATAATAAGCAACCAATTTTATACACATTTTATGTGCAAGCACCGCCGAATTAGTGAGAAAGATAAAACTGGTTTATTATTTTTTTTATTATGAGATGGGTTAACTCTTGACCCCAATCTTGATCAAGGTCGTAGATGAGGTCGACGATGGAGCCAGTCAACCCAGAAAATGCCAATTAAGGCACTGGTACTCCCACGCACCGACGGAACACAGCAAGCTGTTTAGCGTCAGACTTCGCCAAACAACTGGTTATCAGCAAAATTCAACAAAAAAATTATTTAGACATGAGGCAGCCCACCATATACAAAAAGAAGAAAGGAGGCGTTTTGGAGTATCTGATACCAATCGCTTGGCCAACGTAGGCGTCTATATACCTGCTGCAGGTACAGTCAAGAGCAGGTCACGCTTTACACTACCAGTTTAAGCTGAGCTCTGATTTATACTGCACGCCATACAATGCAGGGCCAGTCCAAAGTCCAAAGTGTCAAGCTTGACGTGCTCTCGAGTGTACAAGCAGAAGATGCCACTTCTGTAGTACGAAAACTAAAGCGCGTCGCACTTTCGTAATATCTGAAATATGTAAACTGCCCCTGTGCACAATACCCGTTTGGCACAATTTTGTGGGAATTAATTCCAATTTTACTCCAATGGAAGAAATTTCAAATGAATTAACGCTTCTACCAAATTTTACTTTTTTTATTATGTTATGTATTACATTTTCTTCGATCTGACAAGTTAACAGAGAATGTTGTACTGACCAAGTTCTAAACAGGCCGAGGGCACAAAGCGACCACATAGACCACTTCTTACCAGGATAATGTCATATAGAAACCACGTCATTACCATAGTAACATAGTTTTTTTTTTCATTTTTTAATACAAGATCTTACTTTACACATTAATAAGTACCTATGTACGAGCTAACACTACTCGTTCATCTATTTTGCTTACGCCGCGACATACTTTGGGCGCGCGCGACAATTTTATAATTTAGTATTTTTACTAATGGCACTCGAGACGAACGTACTTGTCTTCAACAACGTCAGATAGATACCACGATTGTCGTGTATCTGAAATAAACTTTGAACATAAACTTAACGTTGTGTTTGTATTGATCACGTTTGTACGAGTCGACACCGAAACGCGGCGGCTCCTACAACCTACATTCTAAAAATCAGTTCAATCAGACAAAAAAATGCTAGGCCTGGTTAAGGGTTCAAAATGAACACACACTGAAAAAGGAAAGTAACCTTACCTAGTTTTTTAACATAGCCAACACAATTTTAACAATCAATAACCTAAACTATTTCAAAAATTGGTGGCTCAGAATTTTTTATTTTCTCTTGCTTTTACTTTACATTCCTGTGCTTCAAGAACACAAACTCTCACCAATCTAGAATTCCATGTGGCTCTGGCCAGAGGTCTGATCACAGGATACAGCAGCAGAAACGTATAAAAGTATATAATTCATTGCAAAAAGTTGTTTTATTCTGCAGGATCTTTATGCCCATTAAAGGGTTGACATCTTTTTTCATTTTACTCTGTTCGAGAATATAAGAAACTATCTTTGTTCTCGCTGGAATTCTAGAAAATTATGTAATTTCTGCTACTAAAGGATTTTGTAGCATTCTAATGATCAAATATTTTTTGAAATTGGTCTTACAGTTTGCAGTTAATTTGTGACAAACATTTAAATCTTTATTCTTTATAATATTAGTTTTTTGTAGAACTGCACCAAGAACCAATTTCTTTCTATTTTTGGCTAAGTTATCAATGATAAGAGATAGTTTAAAGTTTATTTCCGCAAAACATCCACTATGGCAATAAGACACCACAAGATGCGTTCAATGCGACTGATAGAAACAATGAGATCAAAAAACACCTAGGCAAATTTATGAGTTCAAAAACAAATCCAATTTAACAGGACCGAGTCACATACACAGTTCTTCAAATGATTTTTTTTTCAAATTGTTTTTAAGAATTATATCATTATTTTTAACTGAGTTACAACCTTACACAATTATTCAACAATAACGCTGTAGAGAATTCTATAAATGAATGAATGAATAAATAGTACTTTTTTTAAATTCATTTAGGTATTAACAACACCAGAATCAAAGGGAACTCGGCCCATACAGACTGTCATCTTCTACATTTTTTCTTTCTTTATAAATTAGCCAGTGTAACTGTAAAACCACCAAAGTGAAATTTTAGATGGGATTGTTGAAGCCAAGATGTACATCAGAAGGCTGTCATCTGACACGTTTTCTTTGAAGAACTCATCCAGGACACCTTAGGAAAAGAGCCCATAAACAAAAGATGATCGATCTCAAGAAGTTTGAGGCATATCAAACTCCTTTAACACGAAGAATAGACAAATTCTATGACACCATTATTTAGTTGGCCAACTATGAACTGAATGAACGAACACCACAACAATGAACGACAATGAACATCATGAATATAATGATGATCAACATTTTAAGCAAAGATTTAAGTTGGATTTCAACTAAAAGTAAATAAAAATCTTTTTTTTTGTACTAAAAAACCTCAGTTTTATTTGAGAACCCATGACTTCAACCTGTTTTTTTCATTAGTAGGTGTTATATTTAAGTACCAATACTTTATTATGGAATGAAAAATAATTCTGACTATACTTTTTATAAACACCTTATTGAATTTAATATATTTTTTTACACTACAATGTTTTTTAACCCTCACAATTTGTGTCAAATGTGGCATCTAGTGGTTCTAGAACTGCTGATGCTCTGCCTACCCCACTGGGGATTATGGGCGTGAGCGTATGTATGTATTTGTACAATTTTTTTCTGACTCCTGTAAAATGATGTCTCAAAGATGTGTGACATTTCTCTAATAAGACTAAAGCTTTTTCGCTCTTCAAACTATTTTATGTAAGGGAACTCTTTATTTAAGGGTACCGATAGACCATTTGACAGCCACACTGCCACATTTTGTACACTACGGAGAGAAAAACTAAGAATTCTTTTACACATACTAATTCTTAATACATAAACACTGTTACAATAGATCTGTCAAGGTCGCAGTGGCACGGGGGCCTGTGTACAGGCTTGACCCCAACCCTTCGAACTCCTTAAATAATAATAAAATAATACATAAACAATAACAGTTCAAATTTTACATACACCATTAACCATTATGGAAAGGAATTTTTCGAGTTGAATTTGGTCATCATAGATGACGTTAGCATGTGGTCTTTTTATTGGCTGTCACGGTTGGATGACTATGGCGGTCAAAAAGGGAAACCATTTTAAAGTCGCTGGCATTCCATCGGCACTTCTTACTCAGTAAGTCACTATGAAGGGTCTGATGTCAAAACAAAGCCAATACAACCAAAATAACACATTTTTCCAATAAAGAAAAAAATTCTAGCAATTCTTTTCAGTTAAGGACTCAAATCTCTTATAAGTTCGAGTGAATAGGTTACTTCTGGGTGAGCTTGCTATACATCCTCAACTGCATCTTTGCCCTTGAGCTAGATTATGGTCAAGAGCAAACCCATTATTAATTAATAAATAAATAAACAGTTCATTTTCAGCAAAACACTACAGTCTTTTTTTAATTTTTTTGTCCAGACCCTGTCAAAACAAAGCTTTTGAATACAACCAAAAATAACAAACTTCTCTGTACAAAAGAAAATTATAAAGCAGTAACGAGGCAATTCTTTTCAGAAAAATACCACAGCTTTTTTAAATTTTTTTCCAGACCCTGTCAAACAAAACAACGCTTTGGTTAGGTTAGCTGCCCCTTTTCCGACACGCCGACCGTCAATGTTTGTAGATGTGGTCGAGGATTATAAATCATACGAAGATAGCCTCTGCTGCATCTTTGTTTTTAAAGTTAAATTTTATCTGTTTCAGTAGTTTTAGTAGGAGATAGTTAACTAGTAATAACAAAATAGGTTATTTTCTAAATAAAATTGTAATAGCTACATTTGAAACTTATTTACCATGCCCTCACAGGGTTTCACATTTGAAATGTGTATTCTATTATTATGACCTACACGATGTGGAATTGTAATTAAATTATTGAGTATCTTTTTTTCATTATAGATTTTTTTTTCCAACATTTTCAAAATAAAAATTAGTATTATTCAAAGTCTGTACAAAATGTACCTAGATCTAGAAGTGTTGTTATCTTCATTTTACCCAAGAAATTAACACTTTAGAAGAAACTCATTTTCAGGCACAATCATTAGGAAAAAACCCACTGAGTACATTAGCTAGGAAGAACACATAATTACTAAGTATTACTTATATTTAATTTAAAAAAAAACCATGAAATGGTACGAATTCACTCACTTCACAAAATCAGATGCCCATACAAAAATGTAATGGCAACGAGGGTTGGTATTTATTGTACAAAAACAACACGAAAAGGTAGCACTTCGACAAATTAATTGCAATAATACGACAGAAAAACGAAACAAAATAGAAAGAAAAGAATTCAACCGAAATTACCTAACTCGTTTCTCGAAAAAGCAAACGCCAAGTACCGTCTAAAAACTAACGATGTTTGCGTGTGGACATAGAGGTTATATTACTTGTGTATTGTAAAGTAGTTAACAAGTTTTATTGAAATACACTAAACTCACAACATGCACTTAGATTTCAATTCCCAAGAAAATTATGATGTAAAAATGCCACCAAAATTTTATTTTTGCAAGAGAAGCACAGTCCCACCGACCGACACCACCAGACACATTTTTTTTTTTTTATAATTATTTTCTGGCCTGGAAGCTAGTCCTTTTGGCCGTAGTCTATCATTATTTCAAATCGTAACTGTCAATCTTAATCAAACTTGTCACTCAATTGTCACTGATCACTTCACTTATTAGCAAACTACGTTACGTTTACATATCACTTTACTTTTCATAGTTACGTAGTATCTCTAATTAGTCTGTGTTCATAGTTTTCCAATAGTGCTCACAATGAAACTGTATAGGGATTTATAACAGGATGTGTTCTGTAAGAGCTCTTCTATTTTGTGTGGCACAGTTTCATAAGTTTCATTCAATTGGCTCACTAAGAGCAATCTTTGTAGACCATAATTCGGGCAGTCAAAGAATACGTGTCGAAGATCTTCATCTTTCCCACAAGCGCATTCTGGGCTTTCCACGATCCTCAGACGGTGGAGGTGAGTGCGTAATTGGGTATGTCCATACCTCATTCTATTAATTGTAGTAATGAATTTTCTGCTATTTACATCTTTCTTCATGTAGTACCATGGTTGGGCGGGCGGGGTGCTCTGAATACTTGCGTACCATTTTCCTCTATCCTTTGTAGCTTCATTGTAGTACTCAACCCATATATTTTTCAGGTCTTTGCTCAAGCGTATGTGATAGTCAGTGTATGGGACTTTGAGCAATGAGGAGTGGTCTTCATCAAAATCACCTCGTGCGGATCGGTCAGCTTCTTCATTGCCAGATATACCACAATGTGAAGGTACCCAAATAAATTCAACGGACATTCTATGTAAAGACATATCTGAAAGTTTCTGTTTGATTTTATACAAAATAAAATTTAAATTGTATCTGAAGAAGTTACCATTTAAAGCAGTCAAAGCACTTTGAGAATCGGACACAATAAGAGCTTTTGATATATTTTTACCTTCAATATATAATAGTGCCTGATAAATAGCATAACATTCTGCTGTGAAAATACTAAGTACTATTTTCATCAATTTGAAAGCATTTAGTCAATTTTTGCTGAGGGTCATAATAAGCAGAAGTTACTCTATCATCAGTTTTAGATCCATCTGTGTAGATGGTATACATGTTTTTCTCATTTATGTAAGACAATAAATCAGTATTATTAAATATTTTATCTGAATTCACTTTAACATTGGTGTTGATCAATACATTATAATCAGTATTATAAAGAGGCCAATTATTATCTCCTTTATATGTATTTACAGCAACATTATTTACATGTATGGCTATTCTCAATATTTCAGGTGTATATCCAGAGAGGAGGCGAATTGGATCAATATAGGTGCCAGCATTCATTTGAAGAACTTGTTGTGGTAATATTATTTTTATTATATTGTTATTATTACTAGATATTAATTTTAAGCAAAATCTTTCAGCCAGTTGGATTCTCCTCAACAGCAATGGTGGGATAGCAGTTTCACATTCCATTGCTATTTTGGGTGTTGAACACATGGCACCTGATATTATCCTTAATGCTTTGTTTTGCACTACATCTAATTTTCTAAGAGATGAAATATTTGCACCCATATATGCTAATGTGCTATAATCAAAATGACTACGTACTATGCTTTTATAAAGCGTTCCCAAAATCTTTGGGTCGGAACCAAAATTTACCCCTGCCAAGGAGCGCAAAACATTCAAACCTATAAAAGCATTTTTTACTATATAATCTATATGTAACTGGAAGTTTAGCTTCCTGTCTAGACATACACCTAAAAACTTTTGGCTTTCTACCATTGGTAAAGGAGAACCATTATATTCTATAGATGCTGTACAATTGGATATTTTCTTACTAAATATCATAAAACTACTCTTATTTGGGCTTATATTTAATTTAAATTTATTATAATATAAATCATGTAACTGTACAAGTGCTGTATTCAAGTTTCTTATACCTATATTTACATCATTATTTATAGTATATACAAGCAAATCATCAGCAAACTGCAGATATTTTATATTTTATCTTGTAAGATACTGTTTTATTTGACAAGTATATATATTATATAACAATGGGGAGATGGTAGCCCCTTGCATTGTTCCCTTGTAAACAGATCTAGGTCCATGGATAATATTATTAAACTTTATGTACATTGAGCGCTCATACAAAAAATTAAATAACCATTTACAGAATGATCCTGGGACCCCCACTTCAGACAGAATACTGATCATAACCACAAGATCTACATTATCAAATGCACCCTGAACATCCAGGAATGCACAAACTGTACTTGAATGACTATGGAAGGAGTTCTTAACATCAGCTACAAGACTAGCAAAACTTTCAACTGCACTGTGACCTTTACGAAACCCAAATTGTTGAGAAGGTAAGATTTGGTTAACTTCAACATAATAATCCAATCTTGTTTTTACCATGAATTCAAAGATTTTACCTACACAGGAAGACAATGAAATAGGACGGTAGGAATTATGATCATTAGCTGGTTTATCAGGTTTGAGGATAGGAATAACACACTGTGTTTTCCATGATATAGGTACTATTTGACTATCCCATAAAGAATTGAAGATCTGTAGTAGTTTACTTTGGGCTGTTCTATGTAAGTTTTTAATAAGCTTATATGGAATATCATCCATGCCAGGTGTTGTATCTTTTCTTGATTTTATTGCATACATAAATTCATTCCATGTAAAAGGTTGTATTAAAAATGAACTATTTGAAGTGCCAGTTTGTGAAAAATAATTTTGTAACAGATTTGTGTCTATTTCTTTTTCAGGTGGCAACAATGGAGCGTATTTATTAAAGAAGGATGGTATCCACTCATCATTTCTGGGTCGATTCTGCATTCTCACACGCTTAAATCGTCTTATGTAATTCCATATGGTGCTAATAGGTGTATATCTGTTAAAAGACTCACATAAATTTCTCCAACCACATCGTTTTTTTTTCCATAATCAGTCTCTTTTTGTAAGCATCTAATTTTTTGTACTCAATATAATTTTGAAGAAGAGGATTCATTCTATAAAAATTAAGAGCCTGTTTACTGTTCTGTACTGCATCTTTACATTCATTATCCCACCAAGGTACTGGCTTTTTTAAAATTTGATGTTCTAGTCGAATAAGTTTTGGTATAATACAATTGTTTTTAAGTTCATTTAGTTTATCACAAAAAATGTTGTAACTTGTGAGGGGATTAGAGAAATCTATTATAAAGTCACAAAATAAAATTTCAGATTCTGAACAATACTTAAGCCAATCAGTTTTACTGTATAAATATTTTTCAGTTGGATTACCTACTTCAAATTTTTCAACAGAAGTGTAAAGATCAGTACTTAATGGTGGGATAATGGTAACTTCCCATTGGATCATCACAAACTTGCCATTCACATAATGGAGCAATAACAGGGCTAGCACATGAGATATCAATTGCAGATGGATTATGATTTAATCTTCCTACTGTGGTTGGAGAACCTGAGTTCAAAATACATAAATCTCTTTGATCAAGTATGTCATAAATATCATTGCCTCTAGTATTATTAGTTATACATCCAAATGCCACGTGGTGTGCATTTAAATCACCCATTAACAACATAGGAGAAGGTACATTTTCTAAAATTTGTTTAAAACGTCTACTACGAAATTGTCTTCCATCTTTAGGAGGTGGAGCATAGGCAGTTACTATAGACAAGTTACCTAAATTAGTCTTCAAATTTATCACTACAGTCTGTAAGAAGTCATAGTAAGGTGTAGGAATAACATTATACTTAAAGGTCTCCCTTATCAAAATACCTACTCCACAGCGACCATTGGGGCCATTCTGTGCTATAAAATGATAATTAGGTATCCTTATTTTATTGGACTCCTTTAACCATGTCTCATTTAGAAGGCAAATATCAACATCTTTACTGTGCAGAAATTCTAAAAGGAGAGGTTTCTTATTAATTAATCCTTCAACATTAAATTGTGCTATCCTAATAAACAACTTATCCATTTTTAAATGTATCAATTAAAACTTGTCTTATATATGAAGCAGTTACTGGTTTTCCTCCGTTTCCTAATGTCACCAAGCTTCCGATCATCCCCTTCATCACATATTCATTTTTGCAAATTTCATCAATTAAAAGTTGAGTATTATCAAAATTAGGCTTAGTGGCAATAGGTTTAGAGGAACTATTTATTTTACTAACAATTTTATTTCCAGTCAATGGTTTGGCAGGTTTCGGTGGCGGCAAAATCTTTTTTTCATATGATTTAACTTGAGTTTCGACTTGAGAGGTAGTAGCAATTTTTGGAGAGGATTCTAAGTTTGTATTTCCTTTTGGCATAGAAGGGAAATCCCTATCATAATTCAGTAAAATGTTGTCCTTAGAACTGGCTAAGGCATTTGCATAACTAGTTTTATTTCTTTTTTCCATTTTTTTTATTGTTTTGATAGGGCAATCCCTTGCTATGGCAAGATGTGGACCACCACAATTAAGGCATTTCATTTCGGATTTATTGGAACATTCTGAGAAATGATGTTCCCCGGCACAAATGGAACACATCTGAACCGATCGACAGATTTTCGCTCCGTGGTTAAATTTGAAGCATTTGAAACACTGCAATAAAGGTGCAACATATTCATACACTTTGAACCGGAATATGTCCAGGTACACGTAGTCTGGCAGTATGTTAGTTAAAAAGGTCACGCTGACCGATCCAAATGGCCGTAGTTCGCCATTTACCTTTCGCATGAAGCGGCGTACTCCAACAATCTCAAAAGCTGACGACAGTTTTTTGAATAGCTCCTCATTACTAATACTGGTGGGTACGAATCGAAGCACTCCGATTGTTTCCACTGCTCTTGCCGGGATGAATGTTTTGAATGAATGTTTTTGTAGAAAAGTTTCATTTTTCAGGAAATTGTTGGCATGAATCGCCTGCTTGAACACCACACCAACCTTCTGAGCATTTACCCGCCTGATATTAATTACGCCCTTCACTTCATTTTTAAATAAATTGGCTAGCAGCGGGTTTCTGTTACCCAGCTTCTCGTCCGTGGTACTGACAACAAAAACTGTAAAGTCTGCACTCACCGAATCCGTCGGAAACACCCTTTTATAATCTGGTTTCAGGTACGGTTTGTAAAAGTTTTCATTGACTTTTTCCGCACCTGCGCCTCCGTCCGTGTTAGGCCTCCTTCTCTTCTCTTCATCAGGGGGGTCATTATCGCCCCCCTGATCCATTTTTATATACTGTACACTAGACTATTTATTTATTTATTTACACTTTTAGTATATACAAAAATTAAATTAATCAGTTTTATGAAGTTTAAAGAATATTTTATGAAAAATTTTCAAATTCGCGCCTTCTTCGCTAAAGCCCGCCGAAAAAAGTCCCACCAAACACAACGACGCCAGTGCTGCTAACCTGTACCCAATTTTCCCCCATTTTTTAGTCTCTGAAGAAAATACTTTTAATTTTATCCTACTTGATGTAGTTTAGTGCTAAAATCCTTGAATGATGGCCTTTTTGTAACAATTACTAAAAATAAACATTTTAGACTCCTGTCTCATATACTAACTATTATAGCTACGTCTGTGTTTATTGTTCATATTTCTGCTGGTTGATATTGTTGTCAAAACCATTTACTCATAAATAAAACACCTTTATATTGTTATTTCAGATTTTCTTCGAAGCTCCTAAAAAACCCTTATAAAAATTTGCCCCTAAAATTCTCCCTTTTTAACTCCGTGCCCCCTAAATTTAGGGGTAAAACCCCTAAGTTGGCAACGCTGAACGACACTTACGTTACGCTGTTCGGCCAAAAGGGCTAGCTTCCAGGCCAGAAAATAATTATAAAAAAAAAACTTACGTTACGCCAGACCATAAAAAAGTACTTTGTAGCCCATGGATCTAGGATATAAATCTTCGAGCTCAAACGCGGGCCGAGGAAGAGATAGAGCAACGAGGCAGAACGTCTCATTCTAGTAGGGTGACAACGCGATTACTCGTATTATAATTTTTTTTGGGAGGGCAAAGTATGCGTAACAGACAAATACAGGCTTCCATTTAAGGATAGAAGTTTTCCTGATTTTTTTTTTTATATAACAAACCATCAGCAACATTTACGTTACTACATTTTTGTTATGAAACACCAAATTGTATGATAATATACAAGGAGGACATAGAGTAGTTGCGAAAAAATAACTTCACATTCGGTTGCGAAAAAATAAAACAAAAACTCGCCTTTCGTCTCATCTTATAATCAAATCATTAAAACATGCTTTTAACTTAATTTCAAAACTTTTCACATGAAACCATTTTCCCCAAGCAATCCATATTGGATTTTTGTAAAATTGGAGTTTTTTGCTAAGAATTTTTTTTTGTCCTATTTTATCTAACGGACCTTAGGGAGAGCCCGTTGAGTTCCATAGGGAAATCAGTATATATTAGTTAATTTTGATCTTATGTTCATTTTTATTAGAAATTATTAAATAATACATTTTGTCAATTCCCCTTTCACAGAATAGAATAGAATAGAATAGAAAAAATCTTTATTTTAAAGGGCATACAGGATGCCACTTAAAACAAGTCAAGATTACATGAAATACATACAAACAAACATTAAAGGATTTAAATACATACATACATACGCATTCGTTCTATTGACCCTACTGACGCTACGCCTATTCGCAAAGGTGCATTCTGCAGTCTTCCCCAGAGAAAAACAGGCAAGAAACTCTGAGGGTGCTCTTTTTAAATCGCATTAAAAAAAATCTTATTTTCTAATTTTAACTAATTCTAAAATAACTCTAGAGCTGAGCAGTCATTCCCATGGCTCCATGTCAGTTAGGTCATCAGAAATTTTGAATTAGCTCTTTTTGTAAAGTTTTTGTTTAATTACTGTCTTAAATTTTTCTAAAGGTAAACTTTGAATACCGTGACGCAACTTTGAAATTTCACTCTCAACGCGCCCAAAGAAGTTTCATTTCAAAAACTCAAAGTTTGAAAAGGATGATGATGCTAACTGTACTTGGACGGGGGCGGATTGGAATGAGAGCGGAATAAATTGACCCTGGATAGTGAGTGGGACCTATGAGCGGAGGGTCGTGGGTTCGATGCCAGGTTGAGGCCTGTATCACTATACATTCGTCTTTTAATTCGTATTTCATAGTTATTACTTGCTCAGCGGTTAAGGGAAACATCGTGAGGAAACCTGTAAAGGTTATTTCCGAAAGACGCATGGTCCACCAACCCGCATTTTAGGCCAGTGTGGTGGACTATGGCTTGAATCCCCCTTCACTGTTCGAGGGAGGCTCGTGCCACTCGGTGGGGACTTTGCATTTAAAACTATAACTGTTAAGTAGTATTTTATAGGTCTACAAAGATCTTGTGGCCGACGGGTGACAGTTGTAGCTAGAAGAACTTGTATTGTAAATAAAGGCGTCACCATGGAAACCGCGGGCCAAAAGATTGTAGACCTGTAACGTGTATTTATGGTGTGTTGGTGTGCGAATACAAAAAATACAATTTCGCAATAGTAAATAGTTTTTACCGTTGGAGGAATAGTAGGAATTGCGTTCACTTTGAGTAACTGGCGGGAATTTCCAGCATAAAAGCAAGTTGGCACAAAGTGCCGGCTGCATACAATGGAATTTTTTGTTATCTTTTGTCTAATTTCAACGCTGTTGAGCCATTTTTGTCTTTGTTCTGAATCTTTAGGCACTCTGCAATAAAATAGCACAACATTGTTGAGAACCTTTCTCCGCCAAACACAAGAAATCATGGACAACATAGTAATAGATTTATAAGAATTTTTTGAAATTTTTATTTTACTTGAACAAGTGTGAACACAACATCTTTTTACCATTTTGTCAGTATTTTAATTTAAAAAACTGGAATAATCCTTACCGTTACGAATTATTTTTATACGATTTAAAGCATGCCACCATGACATTACGATGACACTTTACGGGATGCCAGTAGAAATAAATGATTTGAAAAAAATTTACGTTTTCTTTTGGTAATTTAGGAAAAGATGACGAAGTTATTATGATTACAATTAATTTACATCAATTTGAACTGAAATTCATTTCAAATGCAACGTATTTCTTCGTTATTAACTTCATTGTCAAAGCCACACTTTTTTGATTAATGAAGTTTTTTTAAATTGGCAAGAAAAAAGAAAGAGACAATCCGCCTCGCTTATCGGTGTCCCTTTCGGCTTCAATAGAGGCTGTCGGAGAAGCAGTCGAAAATGTACCTTATTGCTATGGGTTTAAGTTTCATATTCCTTAATACGATTTTTCTAAGTAGTCGGTCCTTTAAAAGAGAAAGTACTAAGTCCATGTTGTGGCCAGACCAAAGAAAGAAAAGAAGAAATAACACAATTTGACATTGACACAAGACCACACACTAAGGAGCTAGCTAAGGAGAATATTGCGTATCAAACTACCAACTTTCAAAATAAGAAAATGCCATAGCAATGTTTGACACTTCCGAAGTCATCTGACTTTATTTTTTTCTAACACGATAAAATAAGGCAAAGGGAAATCGGTATTAAGCAATGAATGAGTGACTTTGGTTTGCTTTTAAATTTTTTTCCTTCCGAAAAACCAAATGATTATTTATTTAAAGATTTATTTGTCTTTATACCTTCGAATAGAACATTGGTAAAACAAATACAGCAAGAATTTAGGATAGATGGTGGCTCCCTTTAGTGTCAGAGAGTTATCGTAGAGTGCAACCCAACCAATAGATCACTACCCTTGAGCTGAGTTGGGTTTTTGCTTAACCCAAACAGCGTCGGCAATGCGTTGCTCAGGATCTTTAAACTTGCAACGATGAACCTTAATTCATCAAAGAAGCAGAGGCGGCAGGCAGGGAAAAAGTGGTCAATTACAACCTCAGAATGGCGATCAAATGTCGAGACAGAGCCGTCATGGATGCCTTGAGGTCTGGATGCAACAGCGGGGAACCGTCACTGGTTTAGAAAAATACATTATGTAAGTAATATATCAATATACATTTTTATTATAGCTATTTATCAACTGTAAACTACTATGAAAAGTAAAGTAAAATATTTTTAAAAGAAAAAGCAAGTATTAACAAGAAAACAATTAATCTAGACAAGGGCACGGACATCAAGTCTGTGGATACTAATATCTTTATTATCTAAAAAAAAACTACAATAATTTCCCCAACAGTAGTGAATGAAACGCCTTTGTTGATGTCGCGCGATGCCGCCGGCCGCCGGCGGTATAAGTGCCAAGCAGATACCAGCGTTGCCATGAAACGGGAAATAAAATAAAAATAAAATATTGTGATTGCAAAGTGATCATTTAATCAACATGTTACATTTACATATGTTGAACTGCCAGATATTTACGTGAAACTTTATTTTTATATGATTTTAGTTCTCTTTTTAAAAATTTAACTAAATAATGAATACGCGTCAGGTCTTTGGCAAGCTTTTATCCAGGATGGGCGTCTGGAAAGCAAAATATCCAATAATTAATCACACAATTGGTAGGTACCTAGGTAGCAATATAATAAATACCGACTAGATCTAGCGCCGAAAGCGCTAAAATGGCAGCACTGATTCCGACAACTTGGATTTATCTTGAAGAAAGTTGTTAAAATAATGTTCGAATTTACAAGCATGTTTCAGAAAAAAACTGTGTACTGATTTATCGAAATACGTTTCCATTTTTGCAGGTCTTATGTATTTTATAAATCTACAAAACAGTAAATCATAATACAACATTTATTACTATTATAGTACCTACTACACTGACAACAAACGAAACAAAACTTACCTTTCGTCGCGGGGAAATCTATGAAAATTTAAATCCTTGTTATATTTCGTCGTAGAATTACATCCGTAATTCCGTACACTGAACACTTAATATGTCCCATTATAAATATGTTTGGATAACGTTTTATAAAGCGAAATTAATAGAAAACGCATAAGCGTCGTGGCGTTACCCCTGCTCGTGGAGGACTGCTAACTCCTCGAGTTCCCCTTCGTTGCTCTGCGCAAGTACATTCGTTTCACTACTGTATGGGATTGTAATACTGTGGTATCATGGTCATTTAGATAATATAACCAACCACTTGTCAAGTCTTTTTCTGGTTTGTGGGAAATACTTTCTCTCTTGCTCAATTTTTAACACTTACTTTCTCAATTTTTAACACTTATAAATCGTGTTGTAAGCGTCCAATCGCAACTACAAGAAAATGAAAAGAACTTCTAGCTTCTTTCACTGTTAAAATGGAGAGCAGAACAATATTCACTCAATCGACACAATGACAGTTATGATGGATGGCAAACAGCAGCAGCAAAGCCATGATGGCGGCAGAGAGTGTGTGGCATGAAGGCGGGGCGAAGGGACAACTGTCATGCATGTTCGGTAGCGGCGTCGTTGTCGTGCACTTGCCTTGCTTATGACAGATTACTTTTCTCTTTAATTTATCCCTTTTAGGACAGGCAAAAGAAACTATATCCATGCAGCCAGTGAACAAATCTTCTTTCTCTAACTTATTAAGGCCAGTGTTCACCATATGTTTAACCGACGATTAGCAGCTAACCAGAGATTTGACAATGTCATTTTCATACATTTTTTTTGACATTTTGTCTGATTAGCTTCTAACTAGGACCAAGTATTTCTAAACTGGACTGAGTCTATTTAAGACGAAATGTAACTATAGGTATTCTCTCTCTTTCTAAACGAAAGCATCATTTGCAAATAGAGACAGATATACGTTTGTCCGTATAGGCTTTCATGGCAATGTTGCCAGTTTACTATATTTGTTTATAAAACTATTATAGATAGGCACTAGAGCTGTACCACTGTCATATCGATAAACTTTAGCTTTCAAAAAATATTTATCGTGTTCGTGTCATAAATTAATGGACCACCTTGGACTCGAAATATTACACGAGAATACTATTCGGCATTTTCAACGTCTGGTTACTGATTTACTTTAATTAAAAAAATATGATTATTATCGAAACGAGTAGGTAGTAAATAGCTGTATAAAATACGTGTAAAAATAAGGATACTAGGGAGTTTTTGGCCGATGGCGGGCTGGCGTTGGCTAGTCGAATCTAATAACGACAACAACGATACGAAAACCTTTACAAGAACAAAAGAAACGTAAATTAATCACGGAAAGAGAATGTCTAGTATTATTTTTTTTTTAATGGAGATATTAATCTCAAAATGGCTTACCATTGAATAAAATACTTCTTACTCAGCGTCCACCTTCCTGAGACCACCTGGGTGAACCGTTGAAAATTATTTTTACTATCGTCCACCTTCTAACACTGTCGACGGAGCTCCGCTCCTATGCCGGGTTGCTGAGGCGCTTCGCGCCTTGAGAAAAGACTAACCTAACCCTATGATTCTGGATAAGGTTTCTAACTAAACCTAACCCAAAAAAGAAACAAAGGTGAATGGTAGTAAAAAAATACTTTCAACGGTTCACCCAGGTGGTCTCGGGAGGTGGACGGAGGGCAAGAAGCTGAATTAAATATGTATACCTGAAAACATTTTTTTTTTTTCAGAAATGGTAATCATAGTTATGTTATTGTTCGTGATGAGGTGATGACTAACTTTCAAACCGCTATAACTCAAAAAGTTTATTGTGAGCTTGTGACTAGAAAATAAAATAAAAATTTCAGAAAATTAAAAAAAATTACAGAAAATTTATGTGCTAGACACGTTCTTTCCGTGGACCCTTCATTATTATAACGGAAAAAGTAAAACAACAATCATAAAATAATAATTATGATTGTATTTCACGTAGTTTTATCATCTATTGACCACTAAATAAAACCAGTTTATTAAAATAATTTCTCACATAGTTTTGAGGAGCCATAGCCTTTCTACATGCATGATGAATTCTCACTTTTAAATATGTATTACAAATGGATTTTATCAACAGGTGTTTATGGTTAAATGTTACATAATTAATAAATTGGAAGTATTGTCTACTACCAACGCATTTTGACATTCCTCGCATTTTGACATTCTTAGCGAGAGGTCATACTGCATCACTGTGCAGGATTTTTGTTTGAAATCCTTTCCGATAACATCATTCATGAAAGTGCAGTGAACACAATCGAAAATATGATGAAGGAGTCCAGCTTTCCCGGTTTACATTCTGTATTCACTTCTTTCTTAAATCAGGATCTTTAGGAAACCTGAGAAAAGTACACATTAACAATTAGCATTATATTATTATTCATTTTTAATACAAGTGAAAAAACTGAACCTGACATACAATATCGATTAATTTTAACAACACTATTATAAAATTTTAAGTACATGAGCTGTCATAACCTCCATGAACGGATTTTTAATGTTCATTATTTTTACAAGTCTTCGGTCTTACGTGACCTTTATGACTTCACGATACTTAGAACTGCAATTTATTTAATCAGAACAGATCACATAATCTAAACATTGCTTAATAAGTTCATTATGATAGTCGATAACTTACCGATGGAAATATATCTTTTGGTCACTTTCTGTTAATGCAGCCATTCTACTCTTGCAACCGATAGCCACACAAGCCATAGTTCCAATGATATGAGGTAAACTAAATTTCACCCATCAAAATTAACATTAAACGCATAAAATCAGGGAAAAACTGATAACAACTTTGATATCCAAGCGGCTACCACAGAGACTCAGAATTTGACACATCGACGTTGAAGATGGCGGTGTTTGTCTATGCTTCTTATTTCTTTTTTCATAGTAAGAGTTTCCATGTGCTAATAAGAGACACATGACAGTTTTTTTGTTCGTCTTAAATAGAGTCAGTCCAGTTTAGAGAGAGATACTTGGTCCTAGGCTTCTAACCGCTGTTTAACCGTTGGTTATAGTTTTGGTGAACACTGGCCTAAATATCGCACAAGACCACTATTTATTCTTTGTCTATGCACAAGACAGACAACCTTTTTTTTTTAAGATTTGGCATAGTTATAAAAGAGAGTACCCTTTCTACGGCCGGCGCCAAACTCCAGCCAGCTCACTTAATTATTGATTTTTAAAGCTTTCGCACAACTATAAAAATAAACAGTATTAATGTAAACAATTCTCCTGTTAATTTTTTACAAAAATTAACCATCGCTATACTTTTAAAATAAAGTTGTTGTCAGAAAATTGGCGGGAAATATAAGTGTCTGCAGTTCAAAAAACTTTCCACCACTTTTGATCAATTTTCTTTAAGGTAAGCAACTACTTATATTCATGTTTTTTTTTTGCTTTAATTCTTATCGTGTAGGTATGTATAGTCAAGTGTGTGGCGAACTTGGCTAACCCTGGTGTCAGAGTTTTCAAACTGCACAATGGCCTCTGCTTTAATTGAAACTATAATATTAAGATTTAATAGTTCCTGTTATGTTGTGATTTTGATTTATTTAACTAATAAAATGTCTTAAAAAACGCGTAAAATCAAGGTTATTGTATTAAAATTTCTCAGGAACTAAGGTAAATAACCACTAGGTACTTTTGTTTGTTCACTTTCAATACTTTTCCACCGATCGATACTGCTCGATTTTGTGTGATTTATATATAATATAAATTATGAACCTCCAGGTCTGTTAATATCTAGATTTATGTTCATGTTTGAAATATTATGACTGTATGTGTTCTAAAATAAATAAATAAATAAAATAGAAAATTAAAAAAAGTAATGTAGGTAATCGTATAAAATGTTAACTTAATTGACTAAAAACAAAGTTACAATTTGAAAAACAAAATATTGCATAAAAATAAAATATAATTTAAGATTTATATATGTTAACGGAAATTTGTGAAATCCGTCACTGTAGCGGTTGTCGCATGTGGTCAATAGACAGTGAAAAATTTCTCGGACATTTCATGAAGTGAGCAAATCTACAACGTGGCCAAGACAAATTCACATCGCTTATTTAGGTTAGGTTAGGTTGTTTTATTAATTTTATTCACTGGAAACATTATTTTTATACCTACATTTCCTAGAGCAATTTCGGAATTTTATGTAATTCCTGGGAAATGTACACATTTCCTAGGATATGTGTGAATTATAGAATCTTTAAAACAATATTTTATACATTTCCTAGACAGCCACGGAATTGTATACAATTCCTAAATTTCATACATTTCCGGTAACATATTATACCTAGGTATTTAGAATGTAGAATAAATGTCAAAACATACGATTAACATTTACAAATATTTTATACTAGCTTTCCGCCCGCGTGGACTACAGGTTATATCGTGCCCAACTGTGGGATAAAATATAGCCTATGTCCTTTCCCAGGCTCTAATCTATCTCTGTATAAAATCGGTTCAGTAGTTTAGGCGTGAAAGACGGACGTCTGTGGACGACAGACAGACAAAATTACTTTCGCATTTATTATATTAGTAAGGAAGTAAGGATAATAAATACGGTAAATTTGATAGAGTCAGTACTTGGTACGAAATATTGCACGTTGCATCTCCAGATTTGAAATTTGTAAGTACTTAGATGTTTTTGTTAAACAGAAATGCACCTTTCGAAAATATCGACATTAAATGTCGATTAATATTTGGGGGTGCTGATTTCGAAAAAGTTATCCATTTTAATATCCAAGATGGCGCATATGCATTTTATTTAAATGTCGACATGGGAGTCATTTAACAAGTTATTGGGGTACCTACTGATTTCGAAAATCACATCCATTTTGAAATCCTAGATGGCGGACATGTACTTTTTTGAAAATGTCGACATAGGTGTCGTTTAAAAGATTTTTGAGGGTGCTCCATCCTCCGTCTTGGATATCGAAATGGATGATGTTTTCGAAACCAGCACCTGCCGAAACCTATTTAACAAAATCCATGTCAGAATTTTCAGGGTTTTCACAATAATTTTATAGAAATTCCGTATGAAAATAAAACTACTGAGTTACTTTACTTACTCATACAGGGCTTTAGGTATGTCTCTTTCAACTAAACCTCTCGGGGGTCGCAACAAAATGCGCTATAGGTATGCTGATGAAGTTTGTATAGGAACTCAAAGTTTTTTTTTCGTATTTTGACCTATGTTCCTTGGGAAAGTTGTTCAGTTTCATGGACTGATTAACCACCCGAGAGGTTGAAAGAGAGATAGGTATGTACCTAAAGCCCTGTATATGAATTTATTCATCAGCCTTAACATTTTTGCGTCAATATTTAAATCAAAACAGAAAGTTTTATATATAAGTTATAAGTATCTTATCTTATATATAAAAATGAATCACTAAATCTGTTGGTAAGCGCAAAACTCGAGAACGGCTGGACCGATTTGGATGATTCTTTTTTTGTTGTGTTCCTTATTGTCAGGAGAAGGTTCTTATGAAAGAAAAAACTAAAAAAGTGCCATGGGAACGAAGTCCCGGGCGGAAAGCTAGTTAATAATGTAACTGTAGTGAGTCGATCATGTAGTGCATAAAGTATATTGTACTAGCTTTCCACCCGCGGCTCCGCTCGCGTTTACTAGTTTATATCGTGCCCAGCTGTTTAATAAAATTTACCCTATGTCCTTTCCCAAGGTCTAATATATCTCTGTACCAAATTTCATTAAAATCGGTTTAGTGTGATATGTAGTCGACACCGAGATGGGACTACGTTTCACAGACGTTACTGGCTGGTATGGACTATGGTCGGAGTGTTGTCATCAAGAAACGATTTAAATTTAAAATTGAATTTAAATGTTCTGGAAAAAAAGTAAAAGACGCTGACAGCAATCCGGGGCCAGCAGGCCGAGTAGGTACGATAGTGACAGCGCCGCGACAACATCGCGGTCCTATGTCAAAATGTCAACATTGACAACGCCTTAGGGCGAGCAAGCCTTTACGCGGGACCCTCGCGCAATCAAAATGAAGTTTCAGCGTGAGCCGAGCGCGAGTTTGTTGTTATCGTGCTAGAGCTGCTGGGGTCTTTCGATGAGAGACGTCCAAGTGTCTTAGACGTGCGCGAAAAGTTTCGAGATGTGTTCTTGTAATAAAAATTGTGTAAATCAGCTCTACGGCGTGAAAGCGTAACAGACAGACAGACAGAGTTACTTTCGCATTTATAATGTTAGTAGTGATAGCTTTCCGCCCGCGGCTCCACCCACGTGGGCTACAAGTTATATCGTGCCCAGCAGTGGGATAAAATGTAGCCTATGTCTTTTCACAACTTCTAATCTAAGTATATCTGTTCCTTTCGCATTTGTAATATTAGTGGGGTAGGAATATTAGTAGGGATTGTATTGTACTTGTGTATTGTACGTCAACAGTACATCAGGTTACCACAAAATGACAAATTTCCCCAATAGATAATAAACTCTAATGCTTGGAGATAAAATTGAAAATCAATTGGAAATTTGACAGTTTTCGATTGCATGACGTGCCGTTGTCCCTGTATATATATATTTTAAATTATAAGATGGGTTAACTCTTGACCTCAATCTTGACCAAGGTCATAGATGAGGTCGACGATGGAGCGAGTTAACCCAGAAAATGCCAATGTTAATATGCAGAGTCAACAGCAAGTCAGGTTACCCATTTGCACTACGAAAGCCGACGCTATTACGAGCGACTTAAAGGTGACGTCAAGGTATGTAAAGCCTGATGTGCTTAAAGAAAAACGGTCTTGTTTTCGTAATGTCCGTTAGTTCGGGTGTTCCTTAAATAAATGATCAAAACTCCAAGAGATTCTCTCAGAGATGGAGCCTGCGACTCTCAGTAATGAAAATAAGCACAAACAGTTGACGGAGCACCATTTTTAGGGTCAATTCACGACGCAACGTCGGTCACGAGCGTCCACTGCGCACTAACGCTTATCCTATTACAAAGACTCCGCTGTCCGTCCGTCCGTCTGTCCGTCTGTCACCAGGCTGTATCTCAAGAACCGTGATAGTTAGACAGTTTAAATATTCACAGATAATATATTTATTTTGTCGCTATAAAGAAAAACACAAAAAACAGAATAAAATAAATATTTAAGGGGGCTCCCATACGACAAACGTGATTTTTTTGTTCAATGTTTATCTTTTCATGTAGTAAATAAAATTCAATTTTGAGTGGCTCCATTCGCAACGTCGCGTCGCGTCGCGGTGTGCACTAAAGCTTAGGGTTCCGTACCCAAAGGGACCCTATCCTATTGCAAAGACTCCGCTGTCCGTCCGTTCGTCTGCACGTCTGTCACCAGGCTGTTTCTCATGAACCGTGATAGTTAAACAGTTCTTCACAGATAATATATTTATTAGGGATGCATCGATACGCCTTTTCGCCGATACGATACCGATACCGATACTCTTATAAAAATATCGGCGATACCGATACCGATACCGATACGGTTAATGTGAATTCAAAAATGAAGGTATAGTAAATAAATCACAAATCAGATCTTTTTTATTATTATAAAAAGTAGACACATAGGTTAATATTAGATAGGTAATTAAAAATTTTAGTAATTAAAATTAACATTGATCAGATTTTTGTTTAAACAACAAAGTAATCTTAAGTTTTGCGGAGAAAGGCGATTTCTCAAGTCTGTTTGTATAAGACCTGCGCTGGAAAATAGTCTCTCAGATGCGACAGCGCGGGGTTTCCCCGAGCATCGTTCGTGCCTCGTTTGCAACGAAATAGACGAGACAACACGCTCGTTTACACTACATTTTTAAATTAAAAAGTATCGTTGAATTGGTCATAAAAATATCGTCGATACCGATATATCGGCTAACCCGAAGTATCGCCGATATATCGGTATCGGTATCGGTATCGGTATCGGATGCATCGCTAATATTTATGTTGTCGTTATAAAGAAAAACACTAAAAAACAGAATAAAATAAATATTTAAGGGGGCTCCCATACAAAAAACGTGATTTTTTTGTTCAATGTTTATCTTTTCATCTATCTATAGGTACTAATATTATAAAGCTAAAGAGTTTGTTTGTTTGTTTGTTTGAACGCGCTAATCTCCGAAACTACTGGTTCGAATTGAATAATTCTTTTTGTGTTGGATAGTCCAGTTATCGAGGAAGGCTATAGGCTATATAACATCACGCTACGACCAATAGGAGCAAAGATATAGTGGTAAATGTGTAAAAAACGGGAGAAATTATACCTAGACTGACGGACATATCAACGCACAGCCTAAACGGCTAAACGTAGGCACTTGAAATTTGAAAGGGACGTAGCTTAGGTACCGCAGAGGTGCACTAAGAAAGGAATTCCCGAAATTCCCACGGGAACGGGAATTAGCGGGAAAATCCTTTTGTATGAAAAATCTAAACCGCTTAAGTTAGACGCTTGAAATTTGGCATGCAGGTACCTTAGTAAACTTAAAGCTAAGTTGCAACAGGATATTGCAAAATTCCCATGGGAACGGGAGTTAGCGGGAAAAAACTTTTGTATGTAAAAATCTAAATCACGTAAGATAGATGTTTTCAATCTGTGTACTCTGTACAAAAAAAAATTAACACGCAAACGAAGTTGCGGGCATCAGCTATATTATCTATACTTATACTAATATTATAAAGCTAAAGAGTTTGTTTGTTTGTTTGTTTGTTTGAACGCGCTAATCTCCGAAACTACTGGTTCGAATTGAATAATTCTTTTTGTGTTGGATAGTCCAGTTATCGAGGAAGGCTATAGGCTATATAACATCACGCTGCGACCAATAGGAGCAAAGATATAGTGGTAAATGTGTAAAAAACGGGAGAAATTATACCTAGACTGACGGACATATCAACGCACAGCCTAAACGGCTAAACGTAGGCACTTGAAATTTGGAAGGGACCTAGCTTAGGTACCGCGGAGGTGCACTAAGAAAGGAATTCCCGAAATTCCCACGGGAACGGGAATTAGCGGGAAAATCCTTTTGTATGAAAAATCTAAACCGCTTAAGTTAGACGCTTGAAATTTGGCATGCAGGTACCTTAGTAAACTTAAAGATAAGTTGCAACAGGATATTGCAAAATTCCCACGGGAACGGGAGTTAGCGGGAAAAAACTTTTGTATGTAAAAATCTAAATCACGTAAGATAGATGTTTTCAATCTGTGTACTCTGTACAAAAAAAAATTAACACGCAAACGAAGTTGCGGGCATCAGCTATATTATCTATACTTATACTAACATTATAAAGCTAAAGAGTTTGTTTGTTTGTTTGTTTGAACGCGCTAATCTCCGAAACTACTGGTTCGAATTGAATAATTCTTTTTGTGTTGGATAGTCCAGTTATCGAGGAAGGCTATAGGCTATATAACATCACGCTACGACCAATAGGAGCAAAGATATAGTGGTAAATGTGTAAAAAACGGGAGAAATTATACCTAGACTGACGGACATATCAACGCACAGCCTAAACGGCTAAACGTAGGCACTTGAAATTTGGAAGGGACGTAGCTTAAGTACCGCAGAGGTGTACTAAGAAAGGAATTCCCGAAATTCCTACGGGAACGGGAATTAGCGGGAAAATCCTTTTGTATGAAAAATCTAAACCGCTTAAGTTAGACGCTTGAAATTTGGCATGCAGGTACCTTAGTAAACTTAAAGATAAGTTGCAACAGGATATTTCAAAATTCCCACGGGAACGGGAGTTAGCGGGAAAAAACTTTTGTATGTAAAAATCTAAATCACGTAAGATAGATGTTTTCAATCTGTGTACTCTGTACAAAAAAAAATTAACACGCAAACGAAGTTGCGGGCATCAGCTATATTATCTATACTAATCTATACTTAATATTATAAAGCTAAAGAGTTTGTTTGTTTGTTTGTTTGTTTGAACGCGCTAATCTCCGAAACTACTGGTTCGAATTGAATAATTCTTTTTGTGTTGGATAGTCCAGTTATCGAGGAAGGCTATAAGCTATATAACATCACGCTACGACCAATAGGAGCAAAGATATAGTGGTAAATGTGTAAAAAACGGGAGAAATTATACCTAGACTGACGGACATATCAACGCACAGCCTAAACGGCTAAACGTAGGCACTTGAAATTTGGAAGGGACGTAGCTTAGGTACCGCAAAGGTGCACTAAGAAAGGAATTCCCGAAATTCCCACGGGAACGGGAATTAGCGGGAAAATCCTTTTGTATGAAAAATCTAAACCGCTTAAGTTAGACGATTGAAATTTGGCATGCAGGTACCTTAGTAAACTTAAAGCTAAGTTGCAACAGGATATTGCAAAATTCCCACGGGAACGGGAGTTAGCGGGAAAAAACTTTTGTATGTAAAAATCTAAATCACGTAAGATAGATGTTTTCAATCTGTGTACTCTGTACAAAAAAAAAATAACACGCAAACGAAGTTGCGGGCATCAGCTATATTATATGTACTTATACTAACATTATAAAGCTAAAGAGTTTGTTTGTTTCTTTGTTTGAACGCGCTAATCTCCGAAACTACTGGTTCGAATTGAATAATTCTTTTTGTGTTGGATAGTCCAGTTATCGAGGAAGGCTATAGGCTATATAACATCACGCTGCGACCAATAGGAGCAAAGATATAGTGGTAAATGTGTAAAAAACGGGAGAAATTATACCTAGACTGACGGACATATCAACGCACAGCCTAAACGGCTAAACGTAGGCACTTGAAATTTGGAAGGGACGTAGCTTAGGTACCGCAAAGGTGCACTAAGAAAGGAATTCCCGAAATTCCTACGGGAACGGGAATTAGCGGGAAAATCCTTTTGTATGAAAAATCTAAACCGCTTAAGTTAGACGCTTGAAATTTGGCATGCAGGTACCTTAGTAAACTTAAAGCTAAGTTGCAACAGGATATTGCAAAATTCCCACGGGAACGGGAGTTAGCGGGAAAAAACTTTTGTATGTAAAAATCTAAATCACGTAAGATAGATGTTTTCAATCTGTGTACTCTGTACAAAAAAAAATTAACACGCAAACGAAGTTGCGGGCATCAGCTAGTGTAGTAAATAAAATTCAATTTTGAGTGGCTCCATTCGCAACGTCTCTAGTATTATATTATCTGTGGCAACGTCGCGTCGCGTCGCGGTGTAATACAACATACTCAAAGCGCGGTGTGCACTGAAGCTTAGGGTTCCGTACCCAAAGGGACCCTATCCTATTGCAAAGACTCCGCTGTCCGTCCGTTCGTTCGTCTGCCCGTCTGTCACCAGGCTGTATCTCATGAACCGTGATAGTTAAACAGTTCAAATTTTCACAGATAATATATTTATGTTGTCGCTATAAAGAAAAACACTAAAAAACAGAATAAAATAAATATTTAAGGGGGCTCCCATACAACAAACGTGTTTTTTTTGTTCGTTTTTATAAATGGTACGGAACCCTTCGTGCACGAGTCCGACTGGTTTTTTATCATTAACAGCTGTGATTCATTTCTTTGGCAGGAACTCGGTGTGGGAGTTTGCTGTGCCAATTAAATTTTACATAAAACAGTGTAGTGATAAAAAATTTAAGCCATACAAGTATTTCTGCCGCTATGTTTGGTTCCGATAGAGATCGCAAATCGCAATGGCATCGGCAGTGCTTCTCGCTGCCAATTGCCAAAGTTCTCCTTTAACAAGACAAAATTGGTTTACGGAGACCAGGGGGATCTTTTGAAGCAATACTCCGAAGACATGGCTGTATAGAACTTAGATTATTTTGCCTTTCTCGAAGATAGTAAAGTAAAAAGAAAGAAGTTAACCATGAATTTTTTTTAATGGTTTATTTTAACCTTTTTTAATTTTTATTGATTTTATTCATATTTTTGGATTTTTGAAGATTTTAATTTTTTATCTTATACCTATTTTTATCGGGGTTTTGTATGTAAAGTGGGAGTATAGTTTTTCTAAAATGCAAAATCTTATAAAATGCTTTGAGAAAACTGGTGAAACGCCTAGCACTAGCGAAATATCATGTTCTGTTTATTCTGAGGCGTTTGTAAGTACTTACCTACCTTTATATTTTATTTCCGTCAATATTTATTTAGTAAGTATGCCAATGTTACCATAATTCAAATGTATCCTTACCAATAATATACACGCGAAAGTTTTTGTTACTCTTTCACGCTTAAACGGCTGAACTAATTTTCATAAATTTGGTAGGTATGGAGGTAGCTGGCATCCTGGATTAACACTTAGGCTACATCATTTTCCCAAATTCCTACGGAAACGAAATCCTGGGCGGAAAGCTAGTTATTTTATAATTTAAGAACGCTTTATTTAAAATTGGCATCGGGCCGACAGTTTCGATCCTAGTATATGAGAACCTTCTTCAGGAGGTGAGGCAGGTTGTGTGCCGGCATTATTAATTGAGTCAATATTACTAGGTAACGTATTGTAATTAGTTCAGCATCGGGGGCAAACAGATACACAGGGCGCCCTCATTACGCAAGTTTAGGTCAGAGGAGGACGGAGGTCTTTGGGAGTTGGCGTCTACCAGTTAAGAAACGCAAACGCAAAAAAAACATTGTTAACTTAAAATGTATTTTTTATGGGAATACCGACCACAGGACTTAAAAAAAACAATAATTACCCTTTAAGCAAAACTTCGACAAGTATTATATTCTTCTTTTTTTTTGTTTAACAAAATTTTAAATAAAGGCATTAAAATAGTACACTTTGAATATTAAATGCGCACTTGCCTCTACTTATGAAAAATAACCCTACAGTAGGCATGGAAGTGAGATTTCCTTTTTTCGCGTACCTAAGAAATGAGAACAGCGTCATAAGTCGATGTGGGTTGCTGACGACGGAGGGCTTCATTTAATTGATTTTTACTCATTTTCATTGTTTTTTTGGCCAGAACAATAAGGTGACAATTTTAAAATATAGATTAAAAATGAAAGCTGTTTCGATCTTATGAAACTGTATGCATGGGCGTACCCAGGGAGGGGCAGGAGGGGGCAGCTGCACCTCCCTGGATTTTGTTTACGTCCCTACTAACGGTCGAGGTGGCTGGGGCCTGGAGTGCAGAAGCTCGGACATTCGTGAGAGAGTTGGGACAGCGTCTCAAAAAGAATGGGGCAGACTCCCGCGCCGGATTATACCTGACACAGCATATCTCCCTAGCCATCCAGAGAGGAAATGTAGCTAGTGTAATGAGTACTTTCCCATCAGGTATGGTCCGGGGCGGTTTGTTTGATTAGTTTTAAGTTTACTTGTTTTGTTTTTCTTATATTGTTTAATTTTTGTATATTTTACATTGTTAATAAATTATTTTTCAATATTTTTACTATCTACTTTTGGCGATAAAAGGTTAAGAAAAAGAGCTTTTTGACATTTGCAATCCAATATACAACTTGTACCTACTCGCTAGCAGCACTGCAAGCAAAACTGTCGCGCTCGGCTGTTAACGCTATGGCCAATTCTTTCACGGAAGCGTCATAAACCGTGTTGCTGAAGACACTCGTAAGTTACTTTTAAAATAGCTATAGTATAATTACAGAATTTATTTCAAAAAATACATATTTTAGTTTATGTTTATTTATTTGACTAGGTGCTTATAAAAATCTGATTTGCCCCCACCAGGCCCAGAACCTGGGTACGCCCATGACTGTATGTAACCCTTTTTCGATTAATATCTGACTGATTCATACTTAAGCCTTCTCGTGATGCTTGCACACCCGTGCTGTACGAGTATGTGCAGGATTGGTATCGCACGCGCCGTAAACAAGCGCGCGACGACGGGTTAAACCATTTCAATTATAAAAACTTGAGGTTGTCCTTTAATTAAAACATAGAAACCACTTGAAGTTCTCCGGAATACTACTTATAGCTCTGATGGCAAATAGCACAAAATTTACCTATGGATCGTTCGTGAGCAAGCGCGCCAAAGTCCAGTTGGTTAAAGAATTTGTCTCGTATCCGGAAGGTTGCGGGTTCAAATCCAGGTCTGGCCCTGCACTACTTATTTCGGGCTTAGCAGTTGCGGATTTCTCTTTTATTATTATCATTTCTGCCGGGCTATGATGATCGCAACGACATATTATCTCACGCGTTATCTCGTGGTCACCTGACTGTTTCGACCAATGAGATTACGAGAAAACGTCACGTGACCACGAGATTACGCGTGAGATAATATGTCGTTGCGATCATCATAGCCCGGCAGAGGGTAAATATCGTAATGAAACCCACACATCCTTTTGGATTTTTGGATATTAAGTTTTCGAAAGACGCGCGGTCCACTAACCCGCATTGAGCCAGCGTGATAGGCGATGGCCTTTACCTTTACTTTAAGAAAGGGAGGCCCATGCCCCTTGGTTGGGACGTAAACGGGCTGACTATGATGACATGAAACATTATGCTGACTTAACCTGTCATATCCTGAATCATGGTCAAGCGTGCCCCAAGTTGGATACGGAACTAAACGCTAAGAAGAAGACATTGGACAACATACTTGAAGACATTTTAAAGTTGAAATTATATTCTACTAGCTTTCCGCCCGCGGCTCCGCCCGCGTGGACTACAGGTTATATCGTGCTCAACTGTGGGATAAAATGTAGCCTACGTCCTTTCCCAGGCTCTAATCTATCTTTGTACCAAATTTCATCAAAATCGGTTCAGTAGTTTAGGCGTGAAAGACGGACAGACAGACAGACAGATTTACTTTCGCATTTACAATATTAGTATGGATTACGTAGAAATAAAATAAGCAACTTGATAATCTATTGGTTGCACCGTGAACTAAATATGTATTACAAACCAAGTTAGGGTCTTAGTACAGTGCAAATCCAATAGATGGCGCTGTGTGTAACAATAAAATTGATAAATCTGCTGCCAGTGTTTTTGCTGCTGGGTTTTGGTAAAAATTAATACTTTTTTCAGATAGGTATTTGAATACTGATCCTTTACTTTTTATTTTATTTTAGACGGGCAGTTATGTTGAGGTGACGCCAGAGGACAAACTTACACATGAACCTGAAATAATGTAAGATTTTTTTTTAATTCTTCAAAACTTGCCGCCATAGTCGTAAACGCTATCTCTGAATCGACGATCCCTGGGTTGGATTCTCGATTAGGTCAAATATTTGTTTCAGGTCCTGAGACTTAAGTATTCATGTCTGTATCTAGGGTTACTTAAGGTTGATTGAAACTTGAACAAATTTCCTTAAGAAACCCGTATCAAATTATTTGCGAAAATTGAGGAAGTTAATTATCCAAGGAAACTGAACAACTTTCAACAAAGAACACAGGTCGCAATATGAAAAAAAATACACTTTATTTTTAATGACTACACTGTTGGCCACTGATGGCCTTGACAGCTTCACCGAGCAAGTGGCGAGCGCAGATGGCTCTCAGCCCAATAAAATTCACTACTCCCTACAACATATTAGCTTTTTTTTGTATGGGAAGTCAAATTTTTTTTGAGTGTTTCACATTGGAGAAAGTTGTATAGTTTCATAGGGATAATCACTCCTTATGTTTCACTAGCTAATTTAAAATCACCCTTCTAATTTTTAGGGTTCCGTAGTAATCTACGAACCCTTATAGTTTCGCCATGTCCGTCTGTCCGTCTGTCCGCGAGTTTCCTAAGAAACCCTTGATACTACAGAGCTGAAACTTGGCATGATTATACATATGAATCACGCCGACAGAACTGTAGAGTAAAATCTTAGAAAAAAATTTTTTTTTGGGTGTCTCCCATACACGTGAAAGGGCGATGATTTTTTTTTTCTCGCCAATATTTTTGAGTGGGGTGTCATAGGATAGCATATTAAAAGATAGAAGGGGTTTACTAAGAACGTTTTTCGATTCAGCACTCCGTTTGCGAAATATAAATTTTTAAAGTGAAAATTTTTGTCAAACACAAGTGTCCCCCCCCTCTACCTGCTAAACGGTTGTTTCTAAAAATGTGGAAAAATTCACGTTGGTAGAATATATAACGAAATTAAAAGGAAAACTATCAAACATAACTTGGTCCTTCAAGTTTGCGAGTAATAGTCGACCAAGTGCCAAACACTGTTGGGATTAATAAGAATATATTTACTAATATAAGATCCTTGGTACTACAGAGCTAAAATTTGGCATGGTCATAGATATTGATTGCGCCGACAGATCTAAAATATAAAATGTTGGAAAAAACATTTTTTCGGGTGTTGTCCATGGGTGGATGGATTTTTTTTTCTCGCCGATACCATCGAATTGAATGTCGTAGGATAGATTTTTAAAATATAGAAGGGGTTTACTAAGAACGTTTTTTCGATTCAGCACTCCGTTTGAGAAAAAAATATTTTTAAAGTGAAATGTTTTGTTAAAAACAAGTTTCCGGGGGGGACACTACCAGCTAAACGGTTGTTTCTAAAAATGTAGAAGAAAAAAAACCATCACACATAAGTTGGCCCCTCAAGTTTGCGAGTAATAGTCGACCAAACGTTTTTGGGATTAATAAGAATATTGTCACGACCGGAGGGTACGTCAGGTTAGAGAAATAATTGTCAAATTCCAAAAGTGAGATTTATTAGAAGAACGTGGTTTTCACACTATTCGCGTACAGGGAATTTACAGATAAAAGTCACAGTCTTTAATTCACAGTTTACAACACGCACAACACTAATCGCACTTTCCAACACTAATCCACACTTGACGCTTCCCAGACTTCCCAGACAGACTTTCACTACTGGACTAAACTTGTAGCAGGCGTAGACCTTGACGCTCACGTAGATCCGAAATCCTCGCGAAACTGGCACTACGTTATCCACTCGTAAAGTCGCAGTCGTCAGTCCAATCACGAAGCACTAACACAGTCCATAAAACTCGCCTATGTCACTAACTCACTATGCACTTCAACACTTAATCACTTGTTCCTTATTCTCTTCTCGATCGCGGTTCGGAGATCTCTTCCAAACTAAACTTCGAACTCACGCGCGGCGCGCGCGCTTTTATACCCCAACTCGAGTAGGATCGATCACTCGAGAAGATTCGCGACAGCTCTAGCGACTCGATTTAAATCGGAATGCTCCACACTCTACGAGAGTCCTTCACTAGTAGAAGTTCAGCCAATAGACGCTAGATGTCGCTCACTACCAAGTAGTTCTGCCTTTCACACATAGATGACGCCAGTAGTCATTTAATTCTTACTTCGTTCGCTAGATGTCGTTACTATATTTATTGCGTCAACCCGTCGGTCGTAACACTATCCCCCCCTTAGACATGCTCGTCCCGAGCATGCCTTAAGCATAGAACAGCTGGCTTCCTCCTCCAGGATCTGGCGTCTCGTGTCCAGCAGTATCAGGCGGAGGTCTTACGATCATTAGCCTTCCTCTTGGTCTTAACCATTCAGCAGCGTTGAAGCCACACCACATTACTTCGATAAGTTTCTCTTTTCTAACAACTGTAGAAAATTTCACTGTCGTCGGCCAGGTTCTCGATGTGATCTTACTGCGTCTTCCGTTCCGTGAAACCCTTTTCTGGAGACCTTTTCTTGAGCCCCGGACTCGTTTTCGAAGACGAGCTCCCTTGCTGTGTTTCCGACTGTCCATACTATGGAAGTCTTCCTCACCAGGAGATATCGAGGCTTCCCCCTTCGCAGGTAGGTTATCCACTGGTACTGGAACCTCGTCGCTCATACATGGCTTTGTCAATTTACAAACTTCTTCTGGTACACATTCTTCCTGGCACTCTTTGTCTTCCATTAATTCACTTTCAAGTGGCTCTTTATTCTGACAAATTTCTACTCTTTCCACTTCTGTTGACTGAACTTGCTCCTCCTGCTTTTCTTTTAGCAATGAACTCTGCTTTTCTAAGCCACTGTCATTTTCGCTAGATTTATTTTTCTCGGAATCACTTGCAATTCTCTCTTCTTCTTCCATGACACTTCCATTTGGTTTCTCTTCCTGTATCTCTTTTACCTTTGGCGATACATCCTTTAAATCTTCTGAACACGACTCGTTATTTTCTTTCGACTCCGTTACGAGCTTCTCGCTCTGGTTCACTGGCTTTCTTCTTCTTCTTGGCTTTCTTGGCGGCTCTACATTGCCTATCAATTTCCATAAAATTAAGATATTCCTCTTGTCATCGTAAGACATTAGTGTCATTTCCTCAGAGAGATTCTCGCGTAGAACAGTTTCCACAACAACAAGTATTTCTCCTCTCAACGCAGCTTCTATTCTCACGATGTCCTTTCTCATATTCGTCATTTCCTGCAATGAGTAAGCCAGGTTTGCTAAGTGGTCATCATTCTGCTGTACTGACTGAAGATCTTTAAAACTATCCGGCCAGAACAATCGACTTCGTTCTAATAAGTGCTTTCCAAATCTTTCCACCAGTTCCTTAACCAAGAATTCCTTCTGTTCTTCAACCGAAGTCTCTGGCACATCTTCAAGGCAATACACAGCCTCGCCACGAAGTACAGCCACGAGGTAGTAGTAGTATCTTTCAATATCCCAACCTCCATAGTCCGCCAAGGCTTCCAAGAAGAGCTCATATGACTCCCACGTTGATGATCCATCATAAGTAACTGTTTCTTGAAAGGCTTCAAAGTTGTCCTCTAGTTGTTTTAACTCGCGCACTAATTCACTTTTCCTTTCCAGCAAAATCTTCTTCCAGGTACTATCTTCCATCACGGTACGTTCTTCCGCGATATTCCCTGACGGCGCACACGCGTTCTTCACTTCTCTGTCCCTTGAAATGGTTGACATTCTCTATCCTACACTTCTGACACCAATTGTCACGACCGGAGGGTACGTCAGGTTAGAGAAATAATTGTCAAATTCCAAAAGTGAGATTTATTAGAAGAACGTGGTTTTCACACTATTCGCGTACAGGGAATTTACAGATAAAAGTCACAGTCTTTAATTCACAGTTTACAACACGCACAACACTAATCGCACTTTCCAACACTAATCCACACTTGACGCTTCCCAGACTTCCCAGACAGACTTTCACTACTGGACTAAACTTGTAGCAGGCGTAGACCTTGACGCTCACGTAGATCCGAAATCCTCGCGAAACTGGCACTACGTTATCCACTCGTAAAGTCGCAGTCGTCAGTCCAATCACGAAGCACTAACACAGTCCATAAAACTCGCCTATGTCACTAACTCACTATGCACTTCAACACTTAATCACTTGTTCCTTATTCTCTTCTCGATCGCGGTTCGGAGATCTCTTCCAAACTAAACTTCGAACTCACGCACGGCGCGCGCGCTTTTATACCCCAACTCGAGTAGGATCGATCACTCGAGAAGATTCGCGACAGCTCTAGCGACTCGATTTAAATCGGAATGCTCCACACTCTACGAGAGTCCTTCACTAGTAGAAGTTCAGCCAATAGACGCTAGATGTCGCTCACTACCAAGTAGTTCTGCCTTTCACACATAGATGACGCCAGTAGTCATTTAATTCTTACTTCGTTCGCTAGATGTCGTTACTATATTTATTGCGTCAACCCGTCGGTCGTAACAATATGTTTACAAGGTTCCACGCTAAAAGTGAGGGGAGGTCGAAAGCCAAACTGTAACATATTGACATTTTAGGTGTTGTTAAATAGTTTTTTGGGGGTGTTAATTACGAAAATGACATCAAAATTATTTTAACAGAAGGTTGATATTATTTCTAACAGTAATATTGCCGTAAAAAAAACTTTTAAATAACTTAAAAAAATTCTCGCGAATTTTATACTTACATTCGGTTGTATTTAGACCAAAACAAAAATTATTTCCAAAATTACAAACTCCTTAATAATACATTTGTTTTTAGGGATCCGTAGTAATCTACGAACCCTTATAGTTTCGCCATGTCCGTCTGTCCGCAGGTTTCCTAAGAAACCCTTGGTAGCACAGAGCTGAAATTTGGCATGGTCATACATATAAATTACGCCGACAGAACTGTAGTTTTTTTTTTCGGGTGTCTCCCATAGATGTGAAAGGGTGATGAATTTTTTTTTCTCGCCAATATCATAAAATGGGGTATCATAGGACAGCTTTTTAAAAGACAGAAAGAGTTTTTTCTAACAACGTTTTTCGATTCAGCACTCCGTTTGCGAAACATAAATTTTTAAAGTAAAAATTTTTGTCAAACACAAGTGTCTACCTCTCTACCAGCTAAACGGTTGTTTCTAAAAATGTAAAACAATTCACGGTGGTAGTATATACAACGAAATTAAAAGAAAAACTATCACACATAAAATGGCCCTTCAAGTTTGCGAGTAATAGTCGACCAAGTGCCAAACTTAGTTGGGATTAATAAGAATATATTTACTAATATTAGATCCTTAATAGTACAGAGCTAAAATTTGGCATGGTCATACATACCTATTGATTGTGGTGACAAATCCTAAAAAGAAAATGGTGGAAAAAAAATTTTTTCGTGTGTTTCCCACTAACGTGAATGGGCGATGGTTTTTTTTCTAGCCGATATCATCGAGTGCGTTATCATAGGATAGCTTTTTAAAAGATAGAAGGGGTTTACTACAAACTATTTTCGATTCAGTAATCCGTTTAGGAAACATTAATTTTTATAACGAAAAAAAATTTGGAATAATTCACGAGGGTAGCATTTACGACGAAGTGTACCCTAATCCAAAATGGTTGACATACAAGGTTCCACGCTAAAAGTGAGGCGAGCCGAAAGCAAAGCTACAGCTTTCAAAATGTCAATATGTTACAACATATTGACATTTTAGGTGTCGTTTAATAGGTTTTTGTGGATGCTAATTACGAAAACGACATTAAAAATATACACCTGCTTAGCTTAATATAATTATATTATTCCTTACAATAAAATTGTCGCAAAAAAATAATAATTCGCGCTCGCTTCGCTCGCGCATTAAACGCTTCCATTACGTTATATTTAGGCCAAACTTTTTAATACATTTGTTTATGATACTAAGTATTTGGGGATTTTAACATCAACTATGACAATATGCTTCTAGAATTAAGAAGCCAGCTGCATATTTGAACCATGCTGCTACGGAACCCTACAATGCGCGTGGCCGGTTTTTATTTTACCGTGTGGTGATAGGTTGAGAATAACACCACACCATCTCTTTCCGTGGGTGTCGTAAGAGACGACTAAGGAAACACAAATGAGACCTGCCTCCTAGTAATTCATTTTTTTCTGAATCTGAGGTGTCGTCCTATGCAATGGTCTCATGCGGTGAGGTAGGCTCTGTAAAGGGCCGTCTGGTTCGCGACCACCCTCCTGCCGAAGTCCGACGCCAAACAGCTTGCTGTGTTCCGTTGGTGCTTGGGAGTACCAGTGCTTTTATAGGCATTTTCTGGGTTAACTCGCTCTATTGTTGACCTCATCTTTGACCTTATAGTCAAGATTGAGGTCAAGAGTTAAACCCATCTTACAATAATAATAAAAAAGATTATTTGTCTCGCTTTGATTTTATCTGAATATAGGCACTTATTCTTTATATTCTGTTTTGTTACGTTCCTTTCTACTCTATTCTAAAGGCCACTGAAAGCGTATACGTCTCGAATAAATAAGATTAAGGTCCGTATTACAGAACGCGACTCAGACTCTGATCTATGCTTAAGTAACAATCGTCCTTGTCATTTTGATAGAGAGGGAAAGTGACAATTAATACTTAAGTATATATCAAGACTTAAGTCTCCTTCTGTTGTACGGGCCTGACTTAAACACACGAAATGCTATTGTGCTGCCAGTGTACTGGATTTTGGTACAAACTAATATTTTTTTTCCTTTGTAGCCTGAAATATTTGTCTGCATACTTGTTTGCCACAGTTATCGAAGATCTCCTAACACAATTAAAAATTCTCGGTAAGTGTGATGTAAAGTACGCAATGGAATCCTTATTAATATCCTTACTAATATTATAAATGCAAAAGTAACTGTCTGTGTGTTTTTCAGGCCTAAACTACTGAACCAACTTTGATGAAATTTGGTACAGAGATAGATTAGAGCCTGGGAAAGGACATAGGCTACCTTTTATCCCACAGTTGGGCACGATATAACCTGTAGTCCACGCAGGCGGAGCCGCGGGCGGAAAGCTAGTAACATTATAAAGATCTTATGTGGGGTGGGGTGACTTTAAATTAGTAAGCAAAACTGTGGGAGGAGATCCTTCCGATGAAACTGAACAATTTACCCCAAAAAAAACCTATATAAAATTCTCAAACATAAATTTCACTTCGCTCAAAGGCAACTCATCGCACAAGTTGTATGGGAGGTGATTTTTTTATTTTTCATTTTTTTGACCATAAGTCTTATCCTTGGAGAAAATTTTCCAGTTTCATGGAAATAATCACCTCTTAAAGTTTCGCTAATTTTAAATAGGTATTTGCTACAATATAGCGCCATCTGTCGAGAGTTCAGAGCAAGTGGAGCGTGTTACGGTCGCAATATCACTTAGTGGGTTACCCACATAAATATGACAGATTGTAGTAGTACCGATATTCGCCGCTAGATAGCGCTGTTAATTGCCTTAGTTTCAGGCGTAGTATAGACGTAAATCAACCCCGTTTATTCGTTTTATTTTTCTTTTTGAACAATAAACTAAATTATAAAATTAAAACCAAGATAAAATTCACTTCACCTATTTATTTATTTGGAATATAATATAACATATTTCAACAGTTTAAAGTAAGAGTGAATAAGCTTCTTCTCGGTGAGCTCGCTACATCCTCGACCGCATCTTTGCCCTGAGCTAGATTGTGGTCAAGAGTGAACCCATTCTTAATAATAATTAAAAAAAAACATCTATACTTCTATATTAATATTATAAAGACGAAAGATTTGATTGTTTGTTTGTATGTTTGTTTGCTTGTTTGAATTGAATAGGCTCCGAAACTACTGGACCGATTTGAAAAATTCTTAATTCACCATTAGAATCCTACATTATCCGTGATGAACATAGGGTACATGATTTTCCTGAATTCCTACGGAAACGAAGTGCCGGGCGGAAAGCTAGTTTATTTATAATGGTAGGTAGATAATGCACATGTTATTGCGTTGTAGCCCGCACTATCTGTCTCTCTCTTATACCATCCCTAAGATAGACTGGAGGAGATCCCTCCAGTCTCTCTTATACCATCCCTAAGATAGACTGGAGGAGATCCCTCCAGGGATAAATCTGCGTTTGCATACAGCTATGTTTCATTTATATTAGTCTGTAAGAATTGGCAATAAAAAGTTTACATACATATTATAGAGGTACATACTATTACTTTAATACCTAGTGCTGGTAAATTATATTTTTAACCCCCGACAACAAAGCGGGGTGTTATAAGTTTGACATGTGAATCTGCATGCCTGTGTATCTGTGTGCTGTCAGCAGATGCATCGGTCGACGTATCTGCGAAGTCCGCCGATGCATCAGCAGATGGATCACTGCGAAGCGTCCTCACGTCTGGATGCGTCTGTAGGTCGATCAGTCTGTGTAAATCCTCGACAGACGCAACACGTACCCACGAAATGGACGTTGAGACCGTTTTCTGCTTGATAAAATTTAAAAAAATCTGAAAGTTTCATTTGAGTCCATAGCCGCCATAACGTAACAACGCCAGTACGAGATCGAACATAAAAAAATACATGTGTACACTACCTCGCGACTCATTCGCAACTGATGCGTCGCCAGACGTGTGGACAGACACCAGATGTGCGCGCCGAATTCCTTTGATCCGTGCCGTGCAGATGCGATCTGCCTATGCATCGTGTAGGGTTCTCTGAATTTTGTAAGCTTAATTTATGTTTAAAAACTATTTTCTGAAAAATTTGTAAGTAAAAATGTGTATTTTAGAGTTTAAGTACTGGCAACACTACTTAGATACGGAGTGGGGTTGTTTACGCTCTAGTATAAAAGTAGTGGAGCTGTCAGTGTACCTTCTTGGTTCTGTACGAGTCCTCGAGTGAAGAAGTTGAATAAACGACCACTGTTGAAAAGTGAACCTGATTTTATTTTACTTCAGAAGTGGGATAAAAAACGTAAGTAAACGCTCACTTCATATTCTTAAAGTTTTGAATTTGTATTTCCTTCTTTTTAGCAATAATATAAGTAATTAACTAATTAATTTTAATATTTGAGCTTTATACTCAAACTACCATCCATCTGACTAACTTTTAATCTTGCATTAGTCCTATTTGATCGCCATATTATGCGTTGATGAGGTTAGATTTAATAACGACCACGTGTATTCTTTTCCTTCCTTCAAAGGATCATGGTTTCTTTTGTGTCACTTTGAAATTAAAATAATAATTATTAACGCACGTGTTAGCAGGATTTAAGTCTATGAATTTTAAATCAAATACTTTGTGGCTAATATGAGGGTAGCGAATAAAAGTCATACGCTTTTATACGTTGTACCCACGTGGTTAAAATGGACCCTATGGGACTTTAAGGGACCCTATGGGGTGATGGATAGACGTGGGGTACCTTGCTATAGGGTGTCCTAAAGGGGGTGAAAATTTCGTTATTTTTGCGCTAGGATGCACCGTTTCCGAGATATTTAGATTTTAATGTTATTTCGTTTGCTGTCCACGAGGTTAGCACATGGCGGACGATACCAAGTCGGGTGAAGGACAACGAAGGTTGCGGACACCTCGCCCTGATGGCTCCGCGTCCAACCGCCAGCGGGAGCGCAGCTGCAGCCGTCGACAGTGCCGCAGCCGTGAGCCAAGCCGCAGCTGTCGGACAGTCCGCAGCCACAGCGGTAGCCGCCAACCAGGCCACATCCGTCAGCCAGGGCGCAGTCGCAGCCGCCTGCAAGCCCGCAGTCGCAGCCGCCTGCGAGTCCGCAGTCGCAGCCGCAGCGGTCGACCAGATCGCAGCCGCAGCGGTCGACCAGATCGCAGCCGCAGCCGCCAACCAGGCCGCAGCCGCCAACTAGGGCACAGCCGCAGCCACAGTCGCAGCCCCAAGCAGCGCCGCAGCCACCAGCGCGGAAGCAGCGCCTGCCGCGACAACCAGCGACATCGCAGCCGGAGTAACCTGCGCGATGCTATCAGCAAGGACAACTTGGCGGGGAAAACAAGGTCACGTACCCCTTCCTTTTCTATTAGTGATGTTCTTAATATGATGAACGCAATGAAGGGGAGTCTTGCACCCCAGCCGTTACCTTCAAAAAGTATTGATGCTAAAAACATTCTACCTGACTTTGATCCATCCACAAAAAACCAACGTATGGATATATGGTTGCGTAAAGTTAACGAATGTGCTACAGTATACGGCTGGGATGACAAGACCACCATTCATTTTGCTATGCAAAAACTCAAGGGTTTGGCCAAGGTATGGTATGAAGGCTTAAATACTATTTTATATACGTGGGCTGAATGGCAAGTGAAGTTATTAGGTGCCTTCCCTTGTGACCAAAACTATGGCCAAATCTTGGAGGAAATGCTTAATAGGAAAACTAAATTTGGCGAACCAATTGAAAACTATTATTACCAAAAGCTCTCTCTTATTAACCAGTGTGATATCACGGGTAAACGTGCAGTCGATTGCCTTATACACGGTATAACAGATAGGACGTTACGATCTAGTGCGTTAGCCTTGAGTTGTTCACAACCCGATCAACTACTCCAGTTTTTAATAAGTAACAGAGAGGTAGCATCCACGGACCGTAATTTTGGTAAAAACAAGAATGGGGCTGAGAACAATTCTAGGCAAAATTTGCCGAAGGGAACCCCAGATAAGCCTACTCAAACTCGAGGCCACTTATTCTGTTTTAATTGTAAGGAACGTGGCCATGTCTATGAGAATTGCACGAAACCGATTATTAAATGCCTAAACTGCAATAAGGTCGGCCATACTAAAGACGTGTGTCGTTCTAAACCAAATTCTAACACTCCTTCGCAAAAGGAACCGCCAAAAACCATGTGTATTCAAAGCTCTAAACCTAATTCAAAATTCATTAAGGAGGTCAAAATAAACGACATGTCAGTGCAGGGATTTATAGATTTTGGTAGTGAAGTGAGTTTAGTCAAAGAATCGCTGGTTTGTAGTTTAGGATTAAAGCACGATCAAGTCCCATCAGCTTTGAAAGGTTTCGGCAATGACTGCGTTATATCATCGGGCACGGTGACCTTGGACGTGATGGTAGACGAAGTTCTTGCGAAGGTAGCTTGTAAGGTAGTGTCGGATGAGCTGTTAGATTATCCTATTTTAATAGGTCAGTCTTATACAGAACAGTCACATATAATTGTATTCAAGGATTCGAAAACTTTACAGTTTCGGAATATCGACACAGAGATGCCTATGGAAGACCCTGATGCGAGCCGTCAACAATTTCACGGTGTGAGAGTAGGTGTTGATCTTGAGTTGTACGGTCCTGCGTCGATTAAAGTATACATTGACTCTGAATATGATGGACACATACTGTTGAGTAACAATGTGGTCGGGAGCCCGTTGCACAAGTGCGTCGTGTCAGGAGGTGTGTACCAAGTCGATGGTGGCAATTTAATAGTACCTGTGCTCCCTTGTTTACTTCCATGTAAGCTGTCACGAGAATTCCTGATTGGCAGAGGAGAGACGGTAGAATTTGTTAGACGAATAGCTGTACAGTCACCAGGAGTAGTAGAGTCGCATGATACGAGTAACTTTGACAAGTCAATCAGTGAAAGTGAGGTTCGTATAGATAGTTCAGCCACGTATGATGATAAACAGAGATTAATGGACATTTTACGTAAATATAGGAATTGCTTTGCGAAGGATCTGAAGGAGCTAGGTTGCACACAGTTAACGAAGATGTCCATTGAAATCAACAGTCAACGCCCCGTTGTTTATCGTCCTTACCGCCTCTCACATCATGAACGAGAGAAAGTACAATCGATGGTAGGGGAGATGATCGAAGCTGGAATAGTAAGGGAATCGCTGTCTGAATATGCGAGTCCAGTAATATTGGTGCGGAAGTCTGACGGCAGTTTTAGGATGTGTATAGATTATAGGATGTTAAATTCTCTAACGGTGAAGGAACGATTCCCAATGCCTATCATTGATGATGAAATCGCAAGATTATCGGGCCAGGCATGTTTTATTACTTTGGATTTAGCCTCTGGCTATTACCAAGTACCAATTTCGGAAGAAAGCAAGCACCTGACGGCGTTTGTTACTCCGGACGGCTTATACGAATTTAACCGTATGCCGTTCGGACTAGCAAACGCTCCTGCGGTATTTCAAAGGTTAATTAATAAGGTGCTAGGTCCCTTGAGACACAATAAGGCGACCGCGTATATGGATGACATCCTAATATTTGGCAGAAACTCTAAAGAATGCTTAGATAGGCTTGAAGAGGTGTTGGAGTTATTGAAGGAGGCAAATTTAACACTTAACATGTCAAAATGTAACTTTTTACGTTCAAACATTGACTATTTAGGCTACGAGATAAGTGCTTCAGGAGTAAGGCCAGGTCAAAAGAAAATACAGTCTGTTTTAAATTTCCCCCCTCCAGAAAATCTTCACAGAGTCCGCCAATTCCTTGGTCTCGCAAGCTATTTTAGGAAGTTTATCCAAAATTTCGCCCAAATTGCCTCCCCATTGACAGATTTATTAAAAAAGGGCACTGACTGGAGATGGGGTCAGGAACAGGAAAAGTCGTTTCAAACGTTGAAAACTATGCTAGTAGATAGGCCCATTTTAGCTATTTATGACCGAAACTTAGAAACCGAGCTGCACACTGATGCGAGTAAGGAAGGCGTTGGTGGAATATTATTACAGCGTAGCAATGAGGATGGCAATTTCCGCCCTGTAGCTTACTGCAGCAGACGAACTTCACCGGAAGAGCGGTATTACCACTCATATGAGCTGGAGACCTTGGCTGTTATTAGGGCTTTGGAAAAATTTCGCGTATACTTACTGGGAAAAGAATTTAAAATCGTTTCAGACTGCAGTGCTCTCCGTTCAACATTCATGAAACGCGACCTGATTCCTAGAATAGCGAGATGGTGGCTATTGTTGCAGGAATACAATTGTTCCATCGAATATAGGCCTGGTCACAAAATGTCGCATGTAGACGCACTCTCACGAAACCCTGAGCTGGAAGAAGTAGGTGGTTATAGTGAAGTTACGCAGGTGATGAGCATTAGCAATGATGATTGGTTGCTCACCTTGCAGCTAGGCGACTCCGAACTAGAAAGGATCAAAAACATATTGGATGATACTTTGGATGCCAAGGGGCTCCAATATATTAAAGATAATTATACCGTGCAGGATAATAGGTTGTTTAGGTATGTAAATGGTGACAAAGAAAAATTACGTTTCGTAGTTCCAAAGGGGGCAAGGTGGCAAATATGCAGGATGAATCACGATGACATTGGTCATCTAGGTTTGGAAAAGACAATGGAGCGGATTAAAAGAACATACTGGTTTCCCAAATTAAATAGGTTTGTAAAAAAATATGTTACTGCGTGTTTGGATTGCGCATACGCGAAGAAAACGGCAAATAGTAATGAAGGCCTGCTACACCCAATTAATAAAGTTGAAATACCATTCCACACCCTGCATATTGATCACCTTGGCCCTTTTGTCAAATCTAAGAGAGGAAACACTCACCTGTTAGTGATTGTTGATGCTTTTACTAAGTTTATTTTTATCAGACCTGTCAAGAGCACCAACACCCAAGGCGTGATAAGAATCCTCGATGACATATTTTATACGTTCAGAGTACCTGATCGTTTGGTAAGCGATCGCGGCAGTTGTTTCACATCAAATGCTTTCAGAAAATATTGCTATGATAAAGGCATTAAGCACATTTTAAACGCTGTCGCGAGCCCGAAATCGAACGGTCAGGTGGAGCGATATAACCGAACAATATTAAATTCGTTAAAGGCTCAAAATTTAAGACAAGACGAAAGGGGTTGGGATAGTCAGTTAGGAAAAGTACAATGGGGACTAAATAACACTGTTCAAAAAACCACCGGTAGGAGACCAGCAGAGGTGATGTTTGGTACTGTCATGAATTCTGAGATAAATCCAAGTCTAAATGAAGTTCTAGATGAACTTCGTGAAGATATAGATGTGTCTGAAATAAGATCCGAAGTGAAAAACAGAATAGATGCGGAACAAGTAAAACAAAAAGAGCATTATGACAAAGGTAGACGGCCAGCTCGAGTATTCAGTGAGGGAGATTTAGTTAAAATTACTAACGTGTCCTTAAAAAATGATGGTCAGAGTAAAAAATTGCTTCCTTCTTACATCGGGCCGTTCCGCGTCATTAAAGTGCTAGGACAGGATAGGTACAAAATTGCATCAATCCCAGGTTTTAATGGTAGTACTTCTAAACGAGAGACCACGGTAGCTGCTGACCGTATGTTGCCGTGGGTACACATTGCAGCGTTGCAATTAGATAATGACGAAGATGCAAATAAATCGAGCGACGACGAATTTCTTGAAAGCGATGAATGAATATTTTATATTTCTTGAATATTTTATATGCATGTAAAGAATATTTTATATTCTGATATCAGACAAATTTTCTGCAGTATTGTTTATTTTTTTTGTTCTCAGGGCCTGAGGATCGACTGGCTCTTGCCCTGTCTTCAAGTGATGAAGTGACCAAAGGCGAAGTTCGACTGGTTCGCACGGCGGCACAGCGTCGAAAGGCGAAGATCGATTAGTTCGCACGACGGTGCTAAGAGAATTTTTGCTTAAACGAAGACTGATTGGTTCGTTAAGTTTCAACAATATAAATTAAAACTATTATTTACTTATATAAATTATAATTATAGTTAAAGTGGAGATTGATTAGTCCACTAAGTCATGTCTATACTTGTTCTATGAGGCTGTTTATTAATAGTAGCTAGAATGCCTGTAATTTCATTATTATAGTAAAGTTGATTGATAAGATTCGATTAAAGTTGATTGAAAAGTTAATTTAACCTTATTTTTTTTCTGTATTCTTTTTTTCCGAATAGTTATTTAATAATATAGTGAACTATATATTTTTTGTTAATTAATTATTTTTTTGTTTATTTTTTTTATTTATTTAAGTTTAGGCGTCGAGTGTAGGGTTGCCACCTGGCACGTGTATGAGGACATACACGTTGTCAGGATGGTCGAGTGTAGGGTTCTCTGAATTTTGTAAGCTTAATTTATGTTTAAAAACTATTTTCTGAAAAATTTGTAAGTAAAAATGTGTATTTTAGAGTTTAAGTACTGGCAACACTACTTAGATACGGAGTGGGGTTGTTTACGCTCTAGTATAAAAGTAGTGGAGCTGTCAGTGTACCTTCTTGGTTCTGTACGAGTCCTCGAGTGAAGAAGTTGAATAAACGACCACTGTTGAAAAGTGAACCTGATTTTATTTTACATTGGCTGATGTGTAGAGGGGGTGATTTGATCGTCCGTGGTAGGTATTTGACGTCTGCAGATGCGTCTGTCACTAGGACCAAGAAGGGATTCTTGGTCCTAGGTCTGTCACTTATCCGTCGTTTGTCGGTTTTTGTGGCACGGATCAAAGGGATTCGGCGCGCGCGTCCGGTGTCTGTCCACACATCTGGCGACGCATCAGTTGCGAATGTGTCGTGAGGTAGTGTACACGTGTATTTTTATGTTTGATCTCGTACTGGCATTGTTTTGTTATGGCGGCTATGGACTCAAAATAAACTTTAACATCATATATAATCATAACATTGAGTAAGTACTTAGGTATATATAATTCCGTTTTGAAACTTTCCTGCTACTAAGCCATTGATTTACCGCCCAATACCTAATAACATTATTTTTTACAGAAGATGGTACATACTTTAATCATAAAATCTTAAGAAACATGTATATTATGAAATCATTGGAAGAAATTAAGTTTGGAGTTTCTGATTCTAAACCAACTGGCATCAGCCACGACATTTTTCAGTATCCTTTGGAGAGTCAAGGAAATTTCAAGCTTGAATTTATCGGGTTGGTAATAAAAACAGCTTGCTATATTCCATCTGTTCGCCTTGATAGGCATTCTCTGGGTTAACTCGCTCCACTGTCGACCTCATCTATGACCTTGGTCAAGATTGAGGTCAAGAGTTAAATCCTTTTCATCTATATTATATATGAACCCCTTTTTCTTCTGATCACGCTATAACTTGAGAACGGCTTGACCGATTTTGATGAGACCATTTTTCTTGTGTTCCTTATTGTCACGATTAAAAAAAAACCACCGGGATAATTCTCACGAGAACGAAGTCGCGGACGGACAGCTACTAATAAATAATAATAAATGAATAATACAGATTACGCTTCCACGCTGGACTGGGGGTGAAAGAAAAACTCAGAATATTCCAGCTGCCAACTCTTCCCATGCATGCTGTGGAAGCCAGTAAATGGGACGTTTAGCTGTATCGTGGAGAAAGACTGACAATCTTTCACCACTACACTCATGTTCCATCTAATAATCCTCAGAATGAGTGTCAAATGTGGCGTCAAGTGGTTCTAGAACTACAAGATGTTCTCCTTGATCTGAATGGGATGACAGGCGTTTACCAACTAGGGCTACGGTCCGAATGACGATTTTGGCGATCACAGCGCGCCAACGCTTACAGCCTGGTCCGAATGGATGACAGCGCTAAAATCGACAAATGACAGTTATCGAATCGGACCGAACGTTAGCGCGCTTACGGTATTTCTAACCTCAAAATATTTGTTTACCTTCTGAAGATGCATTTTTTCTGCCCAAGGAGTTTAATTAGTCATTACCCACGCCAATAACAAAGAAAGAAGAACTTTAAAGAAAAACCTTTAAAAAACACATGAAAAACAGTCCAATTTGTTTATTTTGACACGCATTTGACAGATGTTTGACAGATCGCTCACAGTGATTACGCGTCGAGGCATGGTCGTTGTTAGCGCAAGATGGCGTCGGTAATGACGTCATGAGTGATGTCACTATCAGCGCTGTGAGCGCGCTAACAAGTCAATCGGACCAATGTTTGAGCGATAATATCGATATTATCGTCATTCGGACCGTGTAGCCTAGGTGAACATAAATATGAAATATGTTCACCTAGTTGGTAAACGTTTCTGGGCGTAATCCTGCCAATGAAACTGAATATTGGGTGATATACAGGGCTTAAGGTAAATCTCTTTTAACCTCTCGGGTGGTTAATCAGTCCATGAAACTGAACAACTTCCCCAAGGAACATAGGTCAAAATACGAAAAAAAATTTTGAGTTCCTTCCCATACAAACTTCATCAGCACATAGCGCATTTTGTATGGGAGATCAAAATTTTTTTTTCGAATAAGTATGCATGATTTTTTTTTATTTAAAAAATTTATCCTCATTTATGTAATAAACAGTTTAGTAAAACTATTTTTCGAAAACTATGAAATTAAAAAAGATATAAGCCATCGAAGATTTATTTCTATCTCTATGTAGCAAAACGAAATTTAACACGGAGTTTATATGGACGTAGTGACATGTGACGTCACAGTCCATGTCGGATCGCCCTGTCTAATCGGTGCGTAATTTATAGTTTTAAATGCGTATATCGGCCGTATTTCTTGGCCGATTTTAATTTTAATTTCACTTTCAACTACGGTATTTTCACATTTTGTTAATCAATGCGATAAAAAAATTCATGCATATTCCCTTTTCTAAGAAACTAGGCAATGCTTTCATAGGAAGCGAGACGTAGGCAAACCAAGAAATAAAGTGTAAGCGATATAATAAAGATAACTTTTTTCAAATTTCCATATATTCATTGGATATTCGGCAATTTGTGTCAGCTACATTTCAATGTGTGTCAGGGTACGGGCCTCCCTTTGAAACATGGAGGGGAACAATTACCACAACTTATTAAACCTGCTGATTTCGTGTTTCGAAGGGAGGCCCGTGCCCCTCGGTGGGGACGTATATATGGTCTGGTAAGAAGAAGAAGATTGAAACTGCTAGATATTGCTCCACATTAATACTAGCTGCCCGGCAAAAAATGATTAAAAATTCGTCCGTGTATGCATACCTTTTCACTTTATACGTACTATTTTCTGACAGCTCAGGATTTTAGTTCACAATAGTTTCAACAGATGGTGTAAGTGAATTTCAGAATTTTACAAAAATCAAATTTTGTAGTGAATTATGTAAATCAGATTCAAACGTTTCACGACATTTCTTTTTACTTTTTGCTGAATTATGTTTAGAAGTGAACCTGATTTCGACTCGCTATTTACTTTTGGCAGTTTTGTGATTTACTTTCGTTCTATTTGTTCATTTACATTAATCGGAGTATACAGGGCTTTAGGTATCTCTCTTTCAACCTCTCGGGTGGTTAATCAGTTCATGAAACTGAACAACTTCCCCAAGGAACCATAGGTCAAAATACGAAAAAAAAATTTTGATATCCCATACAAAATGCGCTATATGCTGATGAAGTTTGTATGGGAACTCAATTTTTTTTTCGTATTTTGACCTATGTTCCTTGGGAAAGTTGTTCAATTTCATGGACTGATTAACCATCCGAGAGGTTGAAAGAGAGATACCTAAAGCCCTGTAAAGTTGATTTAATAACGAATGGATTCTGCAAAGAAAAAATGTCTCCTTTGTTCATTTACACCGTCGTCCAGTAAGCTTTTGAGTACTATTTTTTATTTGGCTGCTAAAAAAGTCTCTCTAAGCCATAGCCGTTGTTTATACACAGGCGACGTATCACAGCGACGCGGCTATTAAAGCAACGTAAAATGAATCCTATTAGCTACGGCCAAAGGTTTTTTTGCCGGAAATATAAGCACGAAGAGACATCCGTCGCCTGACGACGGAGCGACTGACGAAGAAAACATTTGCTCTGTAGCCATTAAGATTCATTTTACGTTGCTTTGATAGCCACGTCGCCGCGCCACGTCGCTTTTGTATAAACAGCGCCTTAGAGATACTTACGATAGTGGTGTCGGGAAGCTGAAATCTCACACAAATGCTGCTGGTTTTAAAACTTTTATTTGTCAATATCAGAACCAAGATCAGGACGTTCTTTGAAGGAGTGTATAAACAGTTAGCGTTAGAACGGAAAATTCACTGGGCTGTCAATGTTGAGATAATGAAAATGGAGCAAGATTCGTCGTATTTACAAGAATTAGAAGAGATTACAGAGAGTATTGAAACGTATGTGTTTTTTTTTTAAATTAGATTATAATGTTATCAGATTCATATTGAAAAAAAAAATTACACATAATATACACTTCCATACGACATAAAAAATCATTGCGAACTTAGATTCACAATTTTTTACTATAGATTGTTACTAGAGTTGCCACGAATAGTGATTTAGCCGAATACCGAATATTTGGCAACGCTGTCGGCCGAAGCGCCGAATATTCGGCACAAAATACATGCTTGTCGAGCACGTAGGAAATCAAGAGTAAGACAAGACGTAACCTGTTTCCCTCGTTGCGGTGCATACGGCAGCGCGGGTGGGTACTATTTGTTTCCTTACAAGTGGTGGTCAGCAAACGAAAAACAATAGGTATCCAAACCTTTCGAAGTTTGCTAAAGTTTATCTTTCTTCTCCTGTGAGTAGCGTGTACAGTGAGAGGTTGTTTTCGGAAGCTGGTATCATTTATGAAGAAAAGCGTAGGTAATCGTTTGCTACCAAAAAATGCTGAAAAGTTTGTTTTTATCCATCACAACTTATCACTGATCAATTTTACTTATTAAGTGTTATAATTTAGTAATGAATACATTATAATCTTGGATATTATGACGTCTTTTTTTCATGATTTGGTATTCGGTATTCGGCCGAATAGTACGTATTATTCGGCCGAATACCGAATAACAAAAAAGTGGCCGAATAGGCCGAATACCGAATTGTTGCCGAATATTCGTGGCATCTCTAATTGTTACTACCACTGGAGGCCCTGAAATAATTTAATAAATTACAAATTTATGTCGCGTGCGTATATTGGTATAGCTACGACCAACAATGGCCGCCCTATAGCTAAAATAATAGTGACAGTACGTACTGGGAAAATCACCAGTTCTGTCTGTTTCAGTCATTACAATGATTTGAAAAAACAACTGCTAACTCAACGCAACTCACACAAAGTCCAAAACTACAACGTGACCAACAGACTTAATCTTTTAAACAAAGAGTGGGAAGTGAGTCATGCCATTTCTGTCTATTTGTAGTACTAGTATTTCTTATTTTTTGGTAAAGTGATAAAAGCTCCTATTTCTACATTAAGATTTTGTGATCTTTATTATTTTATTGAGCACTTCTTATACAGAAAACCGGGTTCCCTACTTGAAACCGAATGACGTTTGACCAAACATCAATTGCCCGAACACGTTAGCTCGATTGTTTACGAGACCTAAGAATCATAAGCTCTACGGCTTACCACACCGATGCATCAAAATCTCGAAAATCGTATCCTCTAACGATCAATACATGTAAACACGATATCCCGAAACATCGTCTGATGGAATTAAGTTTTAAGCATTATACTATTATTTTAATTTATGAAAAGGAAAAAAAATCTTTGTCAGTATATTTTAAAGTTTAAAAAGTTGCGTACCTACTCGTACATTCAGCTACCATTATGTACCTTAAGGCAATATATTAAACTTACTTTCAAGAGTAAACTGTGTACTGTGAATTAAAACTATATAATTGTTGATCTTTAGTTTCATATAGTCCAAGTTTTTTATTATGCGATAGTGTATTCAATCGCCGCGCCGACGCGGTTTTGTGGCAATCCTTTGTTGTTATTGTACTAAACAGATGAAAGTGTGGGGGAATATAGGCTGCCATTTGCATGAAATTGCAAACCTAATGTAGATTTTGGACTCTCAATTTTCCTGTATTCGATTCTCGGTTAGCAAATTTTTGTCGGAAAAGCACCAATTAATTTTCAGGTCTGGGTGTAGTTGTATGTGTCCCAAGTTATTTGGTACTCAGTAATGATTCTACCATTACACCATATTAACTCTACCAGTTTGTTTGAAAGGCTTCAATGGTATATTTTCGTATTAAAGTTCAATTTTTGAGCATAGTTTGATTTTCCCGCTAGGTTTTCTAGTTCCATTCGTTCATTTCACTTTTGACAGTTCGTTTAGTGGTGCTCCTAATCGTTACAAATTCGATTTTTATTTTATCGATTACAGTTTTTGCAAAAAACAACTTTATTGCTTTTACCGCACAAAAATGCTAGATTTACTTAAAAATGCGTGTATTAGTGACGTTTGAAAACCGAGCGAGTGCCATAAAAAAAACGAAAAAGAATATATCGTCCGACTCGATCGTGATGTTGCGTATGATTTGTATGTACCTAGGTACTACAGTCAAGAATCAATGATAATTGTTACTGAAGATTGAAGTAATGATTCCAGTTAATTTGGAGAGGAATATCCGATGATTCATGATAATAAATAATATAAAAGTATTATAGTTTTATTTGCTAGATATGTATATGTTACCGTAGGATCATGAACCTTGTTAGTTTATAATGTTACTCGTGAGATTCTAAACTACCGAAAAATTGTGAACTCTATCAACAGTTTACAATTAAACTTTTTAATTTCCGTTAGTTTATAATCTTACCGCCCGAAACCATGAAACTATGAACGAATTTATGTTAAACGAATGAAAGAACGAGCGAGTTCACAATCTGACGGTTTTTATTACTCATGAAATTGAGGAAATTGAGGTCGACCGTTCGTTGTGTCCTTATTGTTTTAACCCGTCAAACATTTTATGAAACAATAAAAAAACACATTTAACCACAGAAATACCGGACTTTTTGTTCAGCTTACAGCTAATTTTGTCCTATTTATAAATTAAAATAATAGTATAATGCTTAAAACTTAATTCTATCAGACGATATTTCGAGATATCGTGTTTACTTATATTGATCGTTAGAGGATACGATTTTCGAGATTTTGATGCATCGGTGTGGTAAGCCGTAGAGCTTATGATTCTTAGGTCTCGTAAACAATCGAGCTAACGTGTTCGGGCAATTGATGTTTGGTCAAACGTCATTCGGTTTCAAGTAGGGAACTACAGAAAACCGACCATGTCGTCCTCGTTATTTCTTCCAAAACAGTAGTTATTGGTCTACTGTCTCTTTTTTTTATTACCAACAATTATCTTAAAACTATGTTAAATACAAAGTAATATAAACGAAATTGTAAACTTAACTTATAGGTAAAACCTATCCGACAAGTTTGTTAAAAATCCTGGAGAAAGGCACTGTTACAACCTCCGACTCCAAGGTGTTCTGTTATAAAATAATAAATAAACGCTACACACTCAAAGGCCCACACTAAGGTTTTCCCTTGTGTCGTGGGTCCCTCGGAACACACACAAAGACAAACACAAACACCCATGACCCGAGAACAAACATCTGCTTTTCACACAAATGTTTGCTCCGACTGGGGATCGAACCCAGGACCCGCCGATCAAGAGGCAGCGTCACTACCACTCGACCAAACCGGTCGTCGTGTTATGCGTGTCAGTTGGTGATTATTCCACTCATTTCCTCTTGAGGCTTCATAGAACGATCTGCAAGGACTATATCACCTAACTGAAAATTCAGCCCTGCTCGTGCAGTCCAAGCCTATTTAGCATACACGCATGGGACAGTTTTGTCATGTCAAAGTCATTCTATAACTGATCCGTATTGATGCTAGGTATTAGAACGAAAGAAATGCATCTTACCCTATACAGGGCTTTAGATATCTCTCTTTCAACCTCTCGGGTGGTTAATCAGTCCATGAAACTGAACAACTTCCCCAAGGAACATAGGTCATAGGTTAGTTTCCATAAAAACTTCATCAGCCTAAAGCGCATTTTGTATGGGAGATCAAATTTTTTTTTCGTGTTTTGACCTATGTTCCTTGGGGTTGTTCAGTTTCATGGACTGATTAACCACCCGAGAGGTTGAAAGAAAAATACCTAAAGCCCTGTATAAGTGGTGTTTTTGTTATAATTATTGTTGTTGGTGTGCCATAAAGAGTATTAAATATATCACCGTAATATTGTCAAACCCGTAGTATTATAATTTTACTTTTACTTAGTAAAATTATAATCGCTCAGTAATTTGTGAACTGCCTCAATTTACGTAATTTTCTAACCAAACCTAAAAAACCCTAACCTAACATAACCTAACTTATCCTAATATCTTTTGCATGCAGACGGCTCTTAAAGTTTCGTGGAATTGTAATTTTACTGGACAAATTGTAATTTTTCCCAATTATATTTTTACTAGTGAAATTGTAATACTCGTATCACGTTATCTACAATATTTTGGTGACATGTATACATCACCTACATCAGATCAGATACATCATATAACAGAAAAATGTCACGTCCGCATGTTTGGATAACTGGATTACGTAGTCGATAGTAAGTAATTAGTCAAGGCAGGCATTAGTGGTTATATCCCGTACGAATTAAGTTGAGACCTGGGACGATGAGACGTTATTTTCAATGTACGGTGTGCAAAATGATAAAACACAGGAAAAGATATACAAAGATCACCTTTGTTACGTATCTCGACTTTCGATATTTTATCATTTTGCACACCGTACATTAAAAATACCGTCATCGGCCCAGGTCTCAAGTTAATTTGTACGGGTTATACAAATGACTCACTTTTCTTCTCACAGAATCAAAAATTTCACAATGCGTACAACGTATCGTTTGTTAACAAGTGGTTAATGGCCCGGAAAGAACAAAACGACTTGGCTCTTGATGGGTCATGTAGCTCCTGCCAAAACGAAATCATAAACTACAGAAGAAAAACAAATGGCGAAATCAGAGCACACACTGAAGTAGAAAGCCTTAATAGGATAGTTTTGATGGTAAGTAAATAAATCTACATGCACTCATTTTTAAAAGCATTGAATGTAAACGAGGGAAAACGTGGTTGAATTGCGCGGTTCAAGCTAGATTTCACTTTATATACTAGTGGTGAGTAGCTTTGCCTTTAAGTGTCCCGTCGGAGTGACGCAAAGCTCCTAAGCACTAAAAGGTATTCTTGAGTATGGTCAAATATCTCAGTCATTTCTTTCCTCATAAATATACAGATAATTTTTTTTTTAATTTACGACAAAAAAAATTTGATATCCCATACAAAATGGGCTATGTGCTGATAAAGTTTGTATGGGAACTCAAAATATTTTTTTCGTATTTTGACCTGTTTCTTGGGAAAGTTGTTAAGTTTCATGGACTGATTAACCACCCGAGAGGTTGAAATATATTATACATTATGCTAACTTTACTTAGGTATCACATAGGGGTTCGATAAACATTTATTTTTACAGGAGAAGTTAACGGAAATAGATGAAATCATGATGAAGTATGATGAGGACTCTGAGGTCATCAATTTGAAAATAGCAATTAAGAAAAACTGTTATTATGACTGCGTTGGAAAAATAACAATGTTGGAACAAAAGGTGTGTACAATAATAAAGGGGAATATTTGGGCAATTTTTTTTTCCAAAAAATTGCAGGCATTGGTGGAACCTTCATAAATCGATAGTTTGCATCAATACAAATCTAAATTAAACAGCAAAAAATTATCCTAAAGAATCACGTTTCCTAAATAGAGACTGTCTTTCAAATGTTGAAATCGAACTTCCAAAAATGTGTGCATTGGCCATTTGCGTATTTGGCACAATGCGTCGAAAGGCTTTTAAGTTATGCTTGTGATGGTTTCAGCTATCCATTAAGTTTTATAAGTGGCCGCAATTTACAAAAAAAACTTTAGTTAAGTATGCCATCTTTTCAACAAAAATATTTTAAGCCCTTTCAAAGTTATTTTTACACTTACACTTACACAGTTATTTTTAAAACATTCGAAGATTTAATTAAGATTAGAATCGTTGTAAATACACGATGTAAGTATAGGACATTGCATATGTATTTTCTAAGCTGTCACTTAACCCTATCCGCTAAGAACAGAATGTGACCTTTCTTAGATTCAACGGTATATAAATCTCAGATATACCGTTGAATCTAAGAAAGGTCCTTTATTCATTCCATGTAAACAATACGTTACAGATGGCTAATGTAGGTAAGGAAGTATTCAAACCCGGTATATGGGTCCTACCAAATTGTTATAAACGGAAAACTCTTGGGAGGTTAACATAACATTCGGCAAAAAGTCCTGAACAATAAATAAAGGAAAATAAAGACAGGGAGGTACAGACAACAGCACATCAGGTTACCCATTGGCTCTACGAAAGCCGGCGCTATTACTATTTACTTGTTTTGTTCCGCTTTACACTAAGTATGATATAATTGAATTAGTAATTAATTACGATTATATTCTTATTTTTTTTAATTACATCGCTACACAACTCGCATCGCTGCGTCTCCTCTCTCAAGTACTGTAAGGTAGACTGGAAGAGATCCCTTCAGGGATAAGTCCGCCTTTGCTATTAAATTACCTTTTAAATGTATTTTACATAACACTGTTTTTGATCAATAAAGAATTCACATACATACAAAAAAGGTGAACATGTACATATCCTGATGTGCTGCCGTGCGTACATTGTACAGTGCGCCTATTTTATTACTTCGTGTTTCAGTAATTATAACAAAACAACAATTAAGTTTGTAATTCATAATTGAAATTATTGTAGACGATAAATCGAATGTAATAGATAGACATGAAACTACAATAAAGTACGTACGAGTAGTTCTGACCTCCTATTATTGTAGGCGATAAATCTAATAATTAATGGACATAATAGACATTTAGTGTTCATTCGAAAAATAAAGTATTCATGGCTGTACTAAGGCTGACGAACGTAGTTTTTGACGAAACAAAGGTTTGACGAAAAACAAATTTGACCAATAACGTTGCTAGGAAATCGATGATTTGCCGAGAGACGAGGAATATCAATGAGTTCAATGGCTTGTCTTGTTCCCTATCTGGGTTCTGCCTTCCTAATATGACATTCCTTATAGCATTATTGGCGCTTTTAAGTACTCCTGTCACACCAAAAAATATCACATTAGATACAGGATTTGTATCGCACGGCGCGTAAGCTGGTGCGTGACTTATGTCCTTTCGGTGATATAACCTAGTTGGTAGACTTGTTCAAGGTTGCGGGTTCAAATCCTGGTGCGGGCCTGTACCACTAAATTCGTCTTTTCGGATTTATGAACGGATTTCTTATAAATTATCACTTGCTTAGTGGTTCACCTAAGTAGAAAACATCGTCGTTTTCGGGCCAGCAGCGTGGTGGACTATAGCCTTAATCCCCTTCGTGTTTCGAAGGGAGGCCCGTGCCTCTCTGTGGGGACGGGTATGGGCTGGTAAAAATTGATTACTGACTAAAACGATTTGGTACCAAATTCGAATTTGGTCAAAAGTCCTTTTTTTAATAGAACGGATTCGCTCTTTACCGCAAACTAACTCAGGGGCGAAGATGTGGTCGAGGATATAGCAAGCTTACCCAGAAGATGCCTATTCTCTGGAAATTTAAAGCCCGGAAATACAGTCTCAGGCAAATAATTCCACACAAGATAAGGGTGGTACCTACCCGACGGTGTGTCTGTACGTCCGCTAGAAAAACCGGGTAGGAAGAAATGAGCTCGTCTATTTAATTACATTTAGAAAAGTTTATCAAGCCCACCTGTACGTTGTAACGCCAGCAGGTGAATATGACGATGTACCAATTTCAGATAGTCACAGTAGCAATACATTACAGACCACAACCTTAATATTCACTGACCTTTTTAATTACAGTACCAAAGCCAAAATAAGAAGTTGAATGAGTGGAAACGTTATAAAGAGTCGATAGAAAAGGAACGTCTGTACGTAGAAGCTATGAATACGAACGCTACAATCATTCAGGCATGGTGGCGAGGGTTACTTGTCAGATTGAATCTTGGAAATAAACCACGCCCGCGCCGACGTAACAAGAAATCGAGATCAAAAACCGTCAATAACTCAAAGCCTATCATAGGAATCCAAAGCATACATTAGGGAAGACCTTTGTTTATTTATTTTTTATTTTTTACTTTTTATTCTTGTTTTTGTAATGTCGTTTTTATTTTTATAGAAAAAATAAAACGTATATGACTTTTTATATTTTATTCAGTTGTATTAATGACTTTGACAAGAAAAATAAGATTTAATAACTTTTTTTTTGTTGTGTTCCTTTTTTCACCAAGTCATTAGTAACAACTAAATTTACTTTTTTTGTTTTTCGAAGTATTCTCCATTACCATCAATGCATACGCTGTGGCAGATTGGTTAAAAGTTTAGCTCCAGAGTTATTCAGATATTAAGTCATTTGAAAAAAGGTTTATATGATTTAGTTAAAAAGAGCGACCCTCGGAGTTTCTTGCCTATTCTTCTCCTGAGGAAGACTGCATCTTTGCGAATAGGCGCAAAGTTAAAAATGCTAATGTAATTCACTATTTTGACTTATTCTGAATGTTCTATGGAATAAAGCAATTTCTTTGACTTTGACTTTGTAAGCATAGAATACAGAAGTTTTTTTGGTTTAATGAAAAATAGACAGAAGCCAGTAAACATTTTTTTAGGGTTCCGTAGTAATCTAAGAACCCTTATAGTTTCGCCATGTCCGTCTGTCCGTCTGTCCGTCTGTCCGCGGGTTTCCTAAGAAACCCTTGATACTACAGAGCTGAAACTTGGCATAATTATACATATGAATCACGCCGACAGAACTGTAGAGTAAAATCTTAGAAAAAAAATTGTTTTCGGGTGTCTCCCATACACGTGAAAGGGCGATGAATTTTTTTTTTCTCGCCAATATTTTTGAGTGGGGTGTCATAGGATAGCATATTAAAAGATAGAAGGGGTTTACTAAGAACGTTTTTTGATTCAGCACTCCGTTTGCGAAATATGAATTTTTAAAGTGAAAATTTTTGTCAAACACAAGTGTCCCCCCCCTCTACCTGCTAAACGGTTGTTTCTAAAAATGTGGAAAAATTCACGTTGGTAGAATATATAACGAAATTAAAAGGAAAACTATCACACATAACTTGGTCCTTCAAGGTTGCGAGTAATAGTCGACCAAGTGCCAAACACTGTTGGGATTGATAAGAATATATTTACTAATATAAGATCCTTGGTACTACAGAGCTAAAATTTGGCATGGTCATAGATATTGATTGCGCCGACAGATCTAAAATATAAAATGTTGGAAAAAACATTTTTTCGGGTGTTTCCCATACACGTGAAAGGGCGATGGATTTTTTTTTCTCGCCGATACCATCGAATTGAATGTCGTAGGATAGATTTTTAAAATATAGAAGGGGTTTACTAAGAACTTTTTTCGATTCAGCACTCCGTTTGAGAAAAAAATATTTTTAAAGTGAAATTTTTTGTTAAAAACAAGTTTCCGGGGGGGACACTACCAGCTAAACGGTTGTTTCTAAAAATGTAGAAAATTTCACGGTTATAGAATATACAACGAAATTAAAAGAAAAACTATCACACATAAGTTGGCCCCTCAAGTTTGCGAGTATTAGTCGACCAAACGTTTTTGGGATTAATAAGAATATGTTTACAAGGTTCCACGCTAAAAGTGAGGGGAGGTCGAAAGCCAAACTGTAACATATTGACATTTTAGGTGTCGTTAAATAGTTTTTTGGGGGTGTTAATTACGAAAATGACATCAAAATTATTTTAACAGAAGGTTGATATTATTTCTAACAGTAATATTGCCGTAAAAAAAACTTTTAAAAAACTTAAAAAAATTCGCGCTCGCTTCGCTCGCGACTTTTATAATTACATTCGGTTGTATTTAGACCAAAACAAAAATTATTTCCAAAATTACAAACTCTTTAATAATACTTTTGTTTTTAGGGATCCGTAGTAATCTACGAACCCTTATAGTTTCGCCATGTCCGTCTGTCCGCAGGTTTCCTAAGAAACCCTTGGTAGCACAGAGCTGAAATTTGGCATGGTCATACATATAAATTACGCCGACAGAACTGTAGATTTTTTTTTTCGGGTGTCTCCCATAGATGTGAAAGGGTGATGAATTTTTTTTCTCGCCAATATCATAAAATGGGGTGTCATAGGACAGCTTTTTAAAAGACAGAAGGAGTTTTTTCTAACAACGTTTTTCGATTCAGCACTCCGTTTGCGAAACATAAATTTTTAAAGTAAAAATTTTTGTCAAACACAAGTGTTTACCTCTCTACCAGCTAAACGGTTGTTTCTAAAAATGTAAAACAATTCACGGTGGTAGTATATACAACGAAATTAAAAGAAAAACTATCACACATAAGATGGCCCTTCAAGTTTGCGAGTAATAGTCGACCAAGTGCCAAACTTAGTTGGGATTAATAAGAATATATTTACTAATATTAGATCCTTAATAGTACAGAGCTAAAATTTGGCATGGTTAATTGTGGTGACAAATCCTAAAAAGAAAATGGTGGAAAAAAAATTTTTTCGTGTGTTTCCCATTAACGTGAATGGGCGATGGTTTTTTTTCTAGCCGATATCATCGAGTGCGTTATCATAGGATAGCTTTTTAAAAGATAGAAGGGGTTTACTACAAACATTTTTCGATTCAGTAATCCGTTTAGGAAACATTAATTTTTATAACGAAAAAAAATTTGGAATAATTCACGAGGGTAGCATTTACGACGAAGTGTACCCTAATCCAAAATGGTTGACATACAAGGTTCCACGCTAAAAGTGAGGCGAGCCGAAAGCAAAGCTGTAACATATTGACATTTTAGGTGTCGTTTAATAGGTTCTTGTGGGTGCTAATTACGAAAACGACATTAAAAATATACACCTGCTTAGCTTAATATTATTATATTATTCCTTACAATAAAATTGTCGCAAAAAAAAAAAAAAATTCGCGCTCGCTTCGCTCGCGCATTAAACACTTCCATTATGTTCTATTTAGGCCAAACTTTTTAATACATTTGTTTATGATACTAAGTATAGTATTTGGGGATTTTAACATCAACTATGACAATATGCTTGTAGAATTAAGAAGCCAGCTGCATATTTGAACCATGCTGCTACGGAACCCTACAATGCGCGTGGCCCGACACGCTCTTGGCCGGTTTTTTTAAATTAGAAGGGTTTTCTGGAATTGTTTATTAAAGTATAAAATAATTTTTATTCAAATTTTAAACTTCATAAAAGTTTAGAAGACATTAAAAAACAAGGAAGGCGGAAAACATTGCGGTCAGTGAGATAAGATAAAAATGTGTAACTCAAAGTTCGTAATTTATCTTACGCTTTAGCTCGAACACAAAATTTTGAATAAACAATTCTCCTGTCATTTTCATTAAAAAAACCGTGCGTAATATGTCCACTGCAAGTTTGCTTGTGTGATAGATATGACATAAGTATGAAACGCATGGCACATATTATAACATTTATAACTCGTATTTTTACCACAACTTTGCGATTTCATTCTATTTGGATCTGAGAGACATTACTACTGGAAGTTACAGTCTGGAACTGCTCAAAACTGGAAAGTTCGACTAGAAATAATGATTCCTAATATTGCTTGAAATTTGTGTCTAGGTATGCAATAGCTTAGAATTCCTACCTACTATTTCATACTACCATTTAAAAATTTTAGGCGCTGTTTATGTATAATTTTCCACATAATCCCAACAACAGTTCGCACAAAGTAGATAACTAGTATTTTTTGCAGACTACAATGCCTACCAGCAGAGACAAAAGAAAATGTTTTTTTAAAAGCACTGAATCATTTTCGATAAAATTTATATAGGACCACCTCTGGAGTATATCCTTTCGAACAAGAAAAGGTGAACATATATAAAAAAAACATACAGTCGAACATAGAACCTCCTCCTTTTTTGAAGTCGGTAAAAATGAATCCTAATAGGCAAAGAGCAAAAGTTTTTTGCCGAAAATAGAAGAACGAAGAAACATCCGTCGCCCGAAGATGTAGCAATGAACGAAAAAAACGTTTGCTCCGTAGATTCATTTGACGTTGCTTTGATCGCTGCGTCGCCACGTCACGTCTTCGCTTGTGTATAAACAGCGCCTTATTATTTTGAAATTTTAGACAATCGTTTTTCTTTAAGATCTGTTGTAGTTTATTACATTTTTAAGATACCACATTTTTCTTTCCACGGGAGAACTAATTAAGTATTACGCCATAAAAAGCGGTGTGGAAGACATAACAATGACCCGAGAACAATTATGGGAAATTAAATTATACTTCATAATTTAATTGCTCTTAACTTGAAAGCTCGAGAAAAATTGAGCTTTTTGAGTTAATCAGTTTTATGGGGACAAGGAAATAATAAAATGGGTTTTTGGAACAAAATATGCTCAAGAGAATTTACAAATAATATTAGGATAAGAAAAATGTTCAGCGCGAATGGAACTTGAACCCATAACCTGGTACAGTCAAGAGCAGGTTACGCTTTACACTACCAGTTTAAGCTGAGCTCTGATTTATACTATGCGCCCTACAATGCAGGGCCGGTCCAAAGTCCAAAGTGTCAAGCTTGACGTGCTCTTGAGTGTACCGTGTAGATCTCTTTGCTCTTACCAACTGAGCTATCGTGCCTTCAAGTCAAGCGGCAAAATTTCTATGAAAACAATTTTCTGTTCTGATATAAAAAAATGTTTCCCATACAAAGTTTTCGAATAGACAAAATCTGCTATACTAAAGTGGAGGGTTGGGCATAGATCATTACCAATTGGGTGCCACGGAACTGCCATCGACGCCGGGGCAGACTCAAGAAGAGATGGCATGATGATATTGATGCCAACAATTCTGGGTGGCCAGAATTTGCACAAGATCGCAAGAAGTGGAAAGATGCGGGGGATGCCTTTGCCCAGCAGTGGGATCCTACAGGCTAATAAAAAAAAACATACTAATATATATAAGTAAATCTGTCTGTCAGTTACTTATGTCTGTAGACCTTAACTATTCAACCGAGTTAGATCTAGTTGAATTATTTCGGGAGCGCCATATAACCGAATTATACGCGGAAGAAGCTGCAGACAGAAAGATAGCTTACTTCTAAACACATTTTGAAAAAAAAAACCTTCACAGAGGCGTAGGTTTTCATTTCAAATAAATATCCGGGTTTTAATTATAATTAAATTAGTCTTAATCCAATCTTTGTAGGTTTGTAGGTAATGTTCTTTGCAAAGCCTCTTAGTGTCTCGTGTGTTTTTCTTTTACCTTTAATGAAATTTTCTAATGCAACCAAGGAAAAGGCGTGGCTATGCTACAAGCGTATTCTATAGAGATTTTTCTAATTACTAGCTGGCCGGACTCGTAGCGAGGTACTAAGTCCCTAGCGCAACCATTAGGTTACCGATCAAGTTTTCTAAGTTACATACTAACCATTGTTTTTAAAGAAAGGGAAAACATCATGGCTGGATGCGCAGCATGACCTACGTTGAATTTGATTGGCTGAGGAAACTTGCACGTTATAAAAAATTATTCGTTCGACATCTTCATTTAACTCAGAGGAACTGTACCTTTACTATATTTTTAGGGTTCCTTACTTACCCCAGGCACAACTGCGTGACACTACCTAGTAGTGTCTTGGGGAACTACTATTATCCAAAGGGCGTCAAAAATGGGACTCTCTTATTTTTCTCGTTCTAAGACATCTTTATTTAGCTCAGTGGAACTGTACCTTTAGTTTGTTTTTAAGGTTCCGTATTCAAAGGGCGTCAACAAATGGGACGCTATTATTTTTGAATTATTTTGCCTGCGACGGCAGTATCCGCTGTCAATGCAAGACTAAAACTCTTTTCCTTATTAAATAAGAAAAATCTTGTAACGAAGCGACTTGTAAAAGTAGGTAGTAGGTTTGTGCCGTGTGGTGATCGGTTGAGAAAAACATCACCCCTTCTCTTTCCGTGGGTGACTAAGGAAACACAATTAAGAAACACAAATTAATCTATCCTCGGCAACGACACCTCAATTTGTTTTGAATCTGAGGTGGTGTCATATGGTCACATGTGGGGTGGCAGGCTCTGTAAATGGCCGACTCATTCACGACTCCTACCGAAGTCCGACATCAAACAGCTTGCTGTGTTCCGTCTCTGCGTACCTACCATTGCCTTCATAGGCATTTTCTGGTTAACTCGCTCCATCGTAGACCTCATTTAAGACCTTGGAATCAAGATTGAGGTAAAGAGTTGACCCATCTCATAATGATAAAAGTACTTACACTTGTAACACACGACAGCACATCAGGTTTAACATGTTGACGTTGACGTCACCTTTATGCCGTTCGTAATAGCGGCGGCTTTCGTAGTGCAAATGTATTGATATGCTGCTGTATGTACAATTGTAAACATCTTCTGCGGTACGTTATGATAGGTTTATTAGTCTTTTTTTTACTACAGAACCATCACTGACTTAAAGGGAATTTCAACTCACACTTAGCGGTTTTATTTTTCTTTTTACCATAAGATCCCAACAAGGTAAGATCATTATATGATTCCGTTTTCCGATGTGAACAAGACAGATAACAACCTTGCATTACCTACGACCTACGTTTTCGTTATAACAGTGAAAAGACTTCCGAGAAATCATTTGTAATGTTATTTATTTCGATACTAGCGATTTTTACGCCCCCGACAAAAAAGAGGGGTGTTAAAACTTTGACGTGTGTATCAGTAAGTTTGTGTATCTGTGTGTCTGTGTGCCTGTCTGTGGCATCTTAGCTTCTAAACGAATGGACTGATTTCGATGCGGTTTTTTTGTTTGTAAGCTGACGTAATCGAGCTATATTTGATCAAAATTCGTTCAGCCGTTTTAAGTAATCTAATGTCCGGGTCAATTGAATGAAACGAATGTTAAACAGAATTTTTAAATTTTAGAGCTATTTTCGCGTAGACCAGAAGTCTATATGTCATTCTCCAGGGTTCTAAATATCCCCCGTGTAAAAAATCACTCCGACACATTAAATTGTTGGGTAACTTTATACGAGTATCAGTTAGCAAAAATTAAGAATGTGAATCACGAAAATTATCAATGTTCGGGTAATTTTCCACAAGGAACATTGGTCGAAATATTTTTAAAATCTTTGCTTCTCCATACAACTTGTGCGATCAGCAGGCCGAGTACGATAGTGACAGCGCCGCGACAACATCGCGGTCCTATGTCAAAATGTCAACATTGACATAGGGCGAGCAAGCCTATGCGCGGGACCATCGCGCAATCAAAGTGTAGTTTCAGCGTGAGCCGAGCGCGAGTTTGTCGTTATCGTGTTGTAGGTGTAAGGCCCGTGTTCACCAAAAATATAACCAACGGTAACGCTAGTTACTAGTTATTATTCTGTGCCAACGGTTAAACCACGGTTAGAAGCTAATCAGACAAAATGTCAAAAAAAATGTATGAAAATGACATTGTCAAATCTCTGGTTAGCTGCTAATCGTTGGTTAAATATTTGGTGAACACTGGCCTAAGTATGAGAAATCGATTTTTTACGAGTACATAGATTCCTTTGTGTTTGTGGACTGAATCTGATGCTGATTTACATCGTCAAATTTTGTCTAGCTAATGAGCCCTCGTGCCCCTCGATGGGCATGTATTGTATATGGGCTGATAAAAAAAAGTGTAAGTCACCAAATATACTAAAGCCTTTGTCTGATTAAGCTATGTCTAATTTGCTTTGCGACAAGATAGGGTGTGATAACTACCAGATGTAGGCTCATCTTGATTAGGTCACACCCGCGTTACTCGACCTGAAAAGGTCAACTTGGGGGCCAAATGTCAAATGGAGCCTAGTTACATATCTTCTATAGTTAAATTAATTTGACAAAAAAACTATAAATAACATTTGGATCATCCCCAAACTCAATCCATAACTGTATTGCATAATCTTAAATCTCCACCATGTGAGTAACATTAATGATTATTTATTATTGTAAAAATCGAAATGACATGAAAGTATTCTGTAAACTGAGACTGTATACATTCAAATTAGCATCTTAGATTAGCATCTAACTAAGATAATAAGTTTTCGATACTGACTTTAAATTATTATAGTTAGCGAAAATTAAGGACGTAAATCCCATGAAACTGAACAAATGGACTGATTTCGATGCAATTTTTTTATTTATATAAAAGCTAATATCATTGAAATAGTTCTTAGCCATACTTGATTAAAATTGGTTCAGCCGTTTAAAAGTTATAAGCAATCGCATGATGGGCGAGAAACAACATTTATTTTTAGAGTAATTTCAGTTTGAAAACTGTACTAAAACGCAAAAAATCTTTTGACTGCCTAAAACATTTCATGAAATAACTATATCCTTATCTGATAGAGAGGATTAAATTTGAAGCTGACTGTACATGGCAGCACTGGGGATCAAACTGTGTACCTACTCGCTTGTGCTAGCCAAAACGTCTGCGACGCTCTTCTTACCAGGCAATCCAATTTCTTGAAAACCTTTATCTAACCTGTAATCTATTTTTTGCCGTCGAACAATTTGATTGGGACTACGCAGCACGCATCAGGGCCACGACTTATACCCAGGGTTCCGTACTAAAAAGACTACGTGACTAAAATAATAAGGTTTTTGACAACTTTCGGCGGACTTAATTAAAAAATTTGTGCCGTAAACTGAAATTAAACGTGTAAGATTTAAGTTGGGGGCAAGCTTATTTTGTTTTTTTATTCTGTGCGTGCCGGTTTTTTAGATTGTTAATCGATCTAAGAATCTCTCTATGATTAATCAGTGTGAAGTTCTGAAATTGCAAAATATCTTTGAAATAAAAAAAACTACAAGAGTTTAGGATCTTATTTCATAATTGAAAGTCACACATGTGAACTAAAAATAAATGGATGTAATAGTAATAGTTTATTTTCAGTAGTTGCATCGATAGGGCATTTATTGAGGTGAAGGAGGAAGGAGGAGGTAAAAAAAATAACAATCTAGAGACAAAAAAATTCAACGCAAAACAGCAACTCTAACAACAGAACTACGACTGCATTGCAATTTGCACGTTCGACTCTTGAAATTTTTGTGACAAAATGTTCTACATCATGTTTTTCATAGATATCTAGATAATCTAGATATATGAGTAGCTCAGGGTCGCATCCAGTTGCATGTAAGACTTTTGCGCGGGACTAACTAGTTTTTGACGCAGATATGTCTTTAAATTCGCTTCCATAACTTCTACTAGTTCAGTTGAAAAGCCACACAGCAACTGAACAGTTGAGGTGCAATCTAGGGCGATCGTTTCACACAACACATCAGTGATTTTGCACTGATATTTGTAAGGCAGCACGCGGCACTATGGTCCAAACGAGTATGAATCGTCTCAAAAATCTATAACTTTGTTATTTATGATAGGATCAACTTGTAATTTAGCATAAATATTCTTGAATAGTTTTATGTTGTTCAAATAAGAATTCTGCAAGTTATTAAGAACAAAAGACGTAAATTACAGATTTTCCATACAAAATGAAGAAAAAAAAAGTTTTCAGAATATTTTTATTTTTATAACTTAAAATCCATATAAATGTGCTAAAAATAATTATTAATGAAAAAAAAATACAAAAAATTATACGAAAAAAAAATTAAAATTTATTATTAAAATTATAGGTAATAGTAGTAATAAAAAAGAGGTGTTTAATTGGTAGATTTAAAATTATTTAATTAATAAAAATATATTTATATTAAAAATAATAAAAGAGTACATAATATTAAAGCGAATTTATAAGTAAAAATGTAATTTTATTTTTATTTAAAAATTAAAATTTTGCACATGCATAATGAAAATGCGTCTTGTCACAACAGGGGCAGACATGGGCAAGATTTTTATTTTTGTCTAATATTTCAATTACCTAAGTCATGTAAAGACGATAAAATATCAACGTCGGGAAACAGCGGTAACTTTCAAATGTCTATTTGAAGTTAAGCATTTGAAAAAAAAAATGCATTTTGTTAAACAGTCATTACACAAATTTAGTAAAATATATTTTTTTTTCTTTTCTAATTCTAGTACAGTATAAAATTTCCATTTTTTACATATATAACACTTGTATGTATCATTGATACCCAAAGAGAAAACTTCGTTTGAAAACTTGACTTCGTCTGCTCTCTACTTGGCTTAGTTTTAACGCATATCTTTATGTAGCTATAGGTAGGCGAATATAGAACTTAAATTATTTATTGATGTAATTAATCGTACATTATACATCCCTTTACATGTTTATCACAAAATTTCAGACATTATCTGACTTTCGTAACACCTATTTTTGAGACGATTCTTACCGGTTTGGACCATAGTGCGCGGTCACGCCACAAGTTCTGTATATGTCTTTCTCTCTCTCTTGCAAGCAATATATGGCACTTGTACCCCTTACCTCAGATATTGGTCAGAATTTATCTATAATAAATTTCAAGGCACTTCGATATGAAAAAAAGGATGACAAACAAATAGGCGGATACAGTTTTTATATTGCCGCTATACCTATCTATCTACCATCTATTAAACACTAATATAGCTAAAGAATCAAACAATTCATTGGCTGAGCACTGCGATGCATCACGTATTTTCACGTAAAATATTTTAAATGATATTGGCCCACCCATTTCGTCCCTAATTCTATCCTCTCTAGGAGTGGACAATATTTTGGGCTCATAAAACCGTGCTTGTACGGCCGCTGATCAAAGGTAATTGAGTTGTCTTTTGTACATATTATTGCAATACTATGCATGACGCGTTTTACGATGGAAATGTACCCTTTGAGTTTGTAGATGAAATATGTGTGCTAGTGTTTGTGTTTTGTCACAGGTTACAATTAAACGCCGCACACTTGACGGCCCACTATAAGGTTTTCTCTTCAGCGAGGTCCTTTTCGACGTAAACAAAGGCGGACACGAACACCCTATCTGATTTTACATAATTTTTTTGTACCGTGTGGTGATCGGTTGAGAATAACTCCACCCCATCTCTTTCCGTGGGTGTCGTAAGAGGCGACTAAGGAAACACAAGTGGGACCTGCCTCCTAGTAATCCGTCCCAGGCAACGATACTTCATTTTTTTCTGAATCTGAGGTTTCGTCCTATGGTCTCATGCGGTGTGGTAGGCTCTGTAAAGGGCCGTCTGGTTCGCGACCGTCGGTATTCCGTCAGTGCGTGGGAGTACCAGTGCCTTTATCGGCATTGTCTGGGTTAGCTCGCTCCATCGTCGACATCATCTTTGACCTTATGGTCAAGATTGAGGTTAAGAGTTAATCCATCTTATAATATTAAATAAATAAAAAATACATTTTTTCCCTTATGAGGAATCGAACCCAAGGAACCGTTGATTCAGTGGCAGCGTTACTTATCCACTGGACCAAACTTAGCATCTTCTTAACTTCCCTTCTCTCCGCCTTGATGATACGTGGTCAGGTGTTAGACTAACACCACTCCCCACCCAAAATCTCGTATATTTTTAGTACAAAGCATTTTAAATTTTATAAATCATAAATCATAAAACTTTATTTGCTTTGAAACATGGTTATAAGGTCTTACAAACATATCACAGAGCTACATGTTTCACCATTCACCAATGGTATGCAAACAGTAAATATAAGCACTTACAAAATTAAAATTAAAATTATAATCACAAAATGTTAGAATTCATTAATACTGTAAAATGTATGTTCACTCAGCCACTCACGCAATTTTATTTTAAACAATCTTTTGTTCAAGGTCTTTAAATGATTAGGCAATTTATTATAGATTTTAACGCACACTAACATTGTGAAGAGGAAAGATTTGATTGTTCGTTTGTATGTTTGTTTGCATTAAATAGGCTCCGAAACTACTGGACTGATTTTAAACATTCTTTCACCGATAGAATGCTTTGTTATCCCTGAGTAACATAGGCTACATAATTTTACCGAATTTTCACGGAAACAAAATCCCGGACAGATCGCTAGTCTTTAGAAACATGTATAATCTAATTTGATTCTGGTATATTAAGCGCCACGATTAATATGTCCAGAGAGACATAAGAAATGCGCATTTAACGAAAAAAATGTACGTAATATCTCACTATACCCTCCCCCTGGCGATGTTTTGTGATTCTTCGAGCCTCTCGCAATTAATGAATGATACTTTAGCGTGTAAAGGCAAATTTATTTTTCATATTTCGACATTTATTTTTCGGCGATAGTTGTTCAGTTTACTGGGCTGATTCATATACTTATTTTCTGCTGGCTGATTAAATGTAACCTAGGCTCGAGAGATCGTCGAATCAAAACATTGCGTAAGAAAGCTTGATTTCAGAAACCCCTCCCAATCCATGTCGGAGCACAGGTTTTAAAATTCAAATTCATTTAATAAGCCTTATGAATAATCAAGTAAAATTACAATGAAGAAGAACAAAAATTTACATTAAAAATATGTTGGGAGCGTAAAAATGTAAATGATCGAAGATAAAGTCTAGTCAGAATTAGATTTTGCTGTTTACGATAATTTGGTAGGCATAGAAGAAAATAATAAATAAATAGTCTTGGACAATTCACACGGCGTTATCTAACCGCAAACTAAGCAAAGGCTTGTTCTATGGGTACTACAGATAACCGACATACATTTTTTAAAACCCCGACATAAAAAGAGGGGTGTTATATGTTTGACGTGTGTACATTTTTTACATTTTTTAAAACCCCGACATAAAAAGAGATTTACCTAAAGCCCTGTATATATGTCTTTTTATCTGTGTGTGTGTGTGTGTGTGTCTGTCTGCGGCATCGTAGCTCCTAAACGAATGGAGCGATTTCGATATGGTTTTTTTGTTTGAAAGTTGACGTAATCTATATGGTTTTATATTTATCAAAATTAGTTCAGCCGTTTAAGAGTTACTAGCGATGAATGTCCAGGATGATACGTAATGTTATCAAAATTTTGGAGTAAGCTGTATTTATTGCTTTATGATACCTTAACTTATCGTAACATTAAACGTTATCCTACGTCGTAGTTACGCCGAAGTTAAAAGCTACATGCCATGTAACTAAAAAATCTTAAGATTCAAACACCTACGATCGTACAAAAATCCTTCAAGAATTATGTTTTGTTGCATGGTTCTTTGGTAATGATGATAAAAAAATACGTAAACTCGGCTCAGAAAACAAATGTTGCTTTTACCATTTTAACATGCGTCTCGTATTTCACAAATACTTCAGAGGTGTTGATAGTAGAATAAATCACTGCTGAGACAAAAGTGATGCCCATATAGGGTTGCAAAGAGTGTTTTATTAGGCAATTTATCCAGAAAGACATGGTAAAATAAAATGATATCCTAGAATTTTGTATGGCGCTATACACTTAAAGACCTGACTAACTTTTCTTTACACTAACAATTTTGTATTCGTTTTTTTATTTAGTTAACATCTTCAGATTAAATCACTTAGTGTAAAAAGGTGTAAAAGTAATATATCACATTTTGTAACCCCTGTATAACAAAAACACGTGTGGGTTTGATAGAAAATGTGGTAAGATTTTTTCTGTAAGTATTAGTTTAACCTAAGATTGGAAAGTAGAGGAACATTGGGAGGTTCGTTTGTAGTGAAATAAAATAGAACTGTAAAATAAATGTACATTAAAGTTTACATTTTTTTACAAAAAAGCGAATATTTTTATTACTAAGAATAGTTTCGCTCTTGACTACAATCACTAGAATATACATATAGTTGTACATAATGTATATAGCTGGATTAGTTTCGTACGCAGCCAACTACTTAAAGATGTCCCTATGTCAAAAATAAAACTGACTACTCTATCATCCGTATTATGTAAGTTACTCTATGACTAATCTAAGTTGTGTTAAATTTTTTTGGACAGAATTTCGGTTTTCTAGGTGCAAGGCTATACGCTGAGTTGTCATGCATGAGTCAGTCATTTATTTACAAGACTCTTCCACGTAACGAAATCATTAGTAAAGATCTTTTTTATAATTCTAACGGCACGGCAAAAATTATATCACATTGCATCCTATGTTTCTAAGAGGCAATGGTAATACAATTTTTCCGTGTTGTTTTTGTATTATAAAAAGGCCCATTGGCTGTGCAGAATAAATAAGAGCGGTGCAAGGTTCGAATTTAAGTGTCAGACAAGCATTATATATACCCCTTATTTAAGTATGGAACATGGTTCACTAAAACTATAAGTACGATTCCAGTTTTCAATTCTATGGCTTATAGAGGTGATGTATAGAACACTCTCCTTTCGCTGACATTTTCATTTAACAAACCTTTTTTAGGTGCATTTTATGGGAAAAGATGTTTTAAGGGAAATAGCTTACCTCGTTGGACTGGCCTGATGGGCCCCGATTCTGTAACTTCAGGTGGCGAAATTGAGAAATATTTAATTTTCATATCTTGCTGACAGCCACCCCGACCAGTAGCGCCACCGCCAACCGAACGTAAAGTTGCAAACTACCTGCAACTGAAAATTCAGTTGGCGGTGGCGCCACCAGTCAAAGCAGCCGTCATTAGATGTATGAAGTTTGGATAGTTCTCAATTTCACCACCTGAACGGATAATAATATACCATTTGACGTTGCTCGTAATAGCGCCTGCTTTCGTAGTGCAAATGGATAACCTGACGTGCTGCTGTATGTACCATCAGCTGATTTGCCTTTGTATGGGAGGTCGACATTTTTCTTAAGAATTTTATATAGGTTGCTCAGGGAAAGTTGTTCAGTTTTATATGGTGAATAACCCACAAACGTTTCGTTAAGTATGTAATAATTATAAAGGTCTCATACCAAAATAACTACTTTCAAATTTTCTAGAATTTTGGTAGGTTCCTTAGACAAAGTTGTTCAGTTTCTTAGGCTAATTTAAATCTTTAATCATATTTATTAAATTTTCTCCATAGAAACATTTTTTGATTTTTTAGTACTTGAACTGTTGATGAAGTTAAAGTAATAGACTTATAAGGAAATTATTTTGAAAGTAATTAAGTAATTATAATTAAACTAAAATCCAATATCTTAACAGCGTGACATAGAAAACAATTAGTAGACATTAAGTAACATAGATTGGGGGAAACATTGATATTGTAAGAAATTATGATAGATACTTTAAATCAGATACTGAAACTTTAAGGGGTAATTCTACCCATGAAACTGAACCACTTTCTCCAAGGAACTAATTTTTTTTATTTATCATAAAATGGGTTAACTCTTGACCTCAATCTTGACCGTAAAGGTCAAAGATGAGGTCGACGATAGAGCGAGTTAACCCAGAAAATGCCTATAAAGGCACTGGTACTCCCACGCACCGACGGAACATAACAAGCTGTTTGGCGTCGGACTTCGGTAGGAGGGTGGTCGTGAACCAGACGGCCCTTTACAGAGCCTACCACACCGCATGAGACCATAGGACGACAGCTCAGATTCAGAAAAAAATTAAGTGTCGTTGTCTGGGATGGATTACTAGGAGGTAGGTCTCATTTGTGTTTCCTTAGTCGCCTCTTACGACACCCACGGAAAGAGATGGGGTGGTGTTATTCTCAACCGATCACCACACGGCAATAAATAATGATATGAAATTCTTTCATATATCTTTTATATTTAATATGAAATTCCCAAAAAACAGACTAAGGACGTGACCCGCCTACTTAAGATAGTTAAAAAAATAAAAATAAAATAAAAATAAACGTTGCACACTCAAAGGCCCACACTAAGGTTTTCCCTTGTGTCGTGGGTCCCTTGGAACACACATAAAGACAAACACAAACACCCATGACCCGAGAACAAACATCTGCTTTTTACACAAATGTTTGCCCCGACTGGGGATCGAACCCAGGACCCGCCGATTAAGAGGCAGCGTCACTACCACTCGACCAAACCGGCCGTCGAGTTATATTATAATTGTGAATATTTGACTTTTAAATAAAACTAAGGGATATATCTACCTCGTGGTTTACTTTCCGATGTCGATGGTTGGAAGCCAGACAACTATTTGGATTAGTTTGAGTTTAGGAAATCTTGAACGTGTTTCAGATTTTGCGGGTTGTGGAAGCAAATGTTTACTAAGCAAGGGTGGTTTATTGTAAATAATTTAATCAAATAGTTTGTTTTATTGGGAAACCAATAGGTAATATTTTTTTAAACTGCAATTAGATGCCTTAACACTAATAAACCAAATACAGGTTTCCACAGATGGATTTAAAAAGTTTTTCGATTCGCATGTCCCACTTTCTGGCTTTTACGTTATACCTGCTGGGCTACGATGATCACCATGATATATTATCTCACGCGCTATCTCATGGTCACGTGACTGTTTCGACCAATGAGATTACGAGATAGCGTCACGTGACTATGAAATAACGCGTGAGATAATATGTCGTGGCGATCATTATACCTACGCCTGCAGGGAAGCAATGGCAGCTGGCACATTCTCAGGACTAATTTTCCTTGAGTAAAATATCACTTCGATTTGTAACTAAAATTCAACGTAAAAGAAGAACTAACTACACACTTTCATATTCATAACACTATACAGTGCTTCTATAGGTATTTTCTTACTGTGGTTAGGAAAATTCCTTATTCCGAATAAGAAAATTGATTTTTAAAAGACAAGAACGAGAAAAACACTGTTTGCCGAAACAGACATTAAGAAAATAAAAGCACTGTTTTAGCTTTCTATACGCGAGTTCGCTCGCGTTTAGTCACTTCCGTCTCCAACTAGCCCTGTATAAAAAAAAAAACATTGCTCCTTTGCGATGTGAAGGAATGATGAACAAAAAAAAATCACTCTTACGTATTTTTTAACACAAGGATAAAGCTTGTTACACGAGCAGGTACCCTAGTTCTCGAAAAGCTAATCTTTATGGAGTGTTGAGTGATCCGATTGTATGAATAAAGGTTTTTACCATTTGCTGTCAATCCATGAATAATTTACTTGAGATTTTGGCTTTCTTATCGTGTGTGTATTTTGTTTTGTTCGAAATCCATGACATTAATATTGATAAAGTCTTTGAAAAATAAAGAGCGTTTGTGGTTTAAGCGTTAGCGCTTGTCGAAATCGTAGGTAAGCAAATAGAAACGAGTTCGAACTCAGGCGCTATATACCAATAACTCGTTTTCTAGGTTTATTTTTAGTTGCACACTCACCGGTGTTCTTACGGCGAGGGAAAACATTGAGAGGGAACCTACGCATTCAGGGAAACTGAATGTGTAACCATGATCCATGGTTATCTTGTTCAGAGGGTTACGAAAGTCAGTTGGCAGTCACTCCACACTGTAATGACTTGACCTGCCAAATCTTGGATCATAGTCAAGCGTACCCGAAGAAAATTTTCGAAAAGATAATAATTATAGAAGGCGGCCCGAAACAAAAAAAAAACTATGTATAAGTGTATACTTGTTTTACGTAAATTTTTATTAGTATTAAATGTTATTAGTTAGATAATTTTGTTATTAGTTAGATAAAAAATGAGTTAGTCTTGATAGGTTGTCAACATTTCACCCACAATACAGCAAAAATTATCTCTGGTATAAATCTACCTACAACTACAACGATTAGTTTTTAGATGAATTCTCGTACGTTTTTGTATGGCAGTTTTGGAAAAAATGCACTTTATTAAATTAACAAAATAAAAAACGTAGAACTTACACCTAAACACGCTTATTTTTAAATAAAAAAAAAGTAACAAAAATGAATTACTGTGCCAATTAATAGGGCGCCGGCTCAGCATAATGCTGCTGTGAGTTACCAAACTAGCGCTGTTAGGCCATTTGCCCACCGTAACTGTCAACGGAACGTCTTCACCGAAATATTATTTCTGTGGTCAGGATCAAGATGGCTTGTGGTGGACAGGCGGCTGAACTTAACAGAATACAAAATCTAATTGCGAAACGCCACTTGCGGAAGACATGGTCCGACTTACATACATCCGAATAAACACAAGGAAAATAGACCTTATCTGTCTTAAGAAAAAAACAATGTACATACACTTTTTGGTAGGTTATTCTTGCGTTTGAATTTAAACACGCGTCCTTTTATCAATTCAAGATCAATTGGCAACGTCAATCGAATCCAGAAGAAATGCAAACTTCTATTCCTATATTTAAGGTAATGTTTTCCTTGGCAATCAACTCTTGTGAGAGTAAAGTCTCATTGCTTATGCTACCCAGCTACCCGGGGACGGTGGCGATGCACAAGCGGCCCTTTTGCGGTAGATAATTGATAAAGAGTGTTGAGAAGAGTGTTTTAAATCTGTAATGTCAGCGGTCTCTGCAAAGCCTGTTCGATTAAGATAAGAAGACATTATTAGCCATAAAACTATTGACATAAAAAATGCATAAAACTGCATATCCAATTTACTTTCATTTTACCTTTCATAGCTGTATTTTATGACAGGTTGTATGTCTTTAGAACTAATACGGTAGTTGATCCCATTAGAAACCATGAAACCACAAAGCGAATTACAATCTTGGTTATCTTACTAATTTTGCGGCCGTATTGTTAGCGACCACCCTCCTACCCAAGTCCGACGCTTCAGACCTGTTGAATTACAACTTTCTTATCACTACCGAAATTCATAGCTTAAAACTTTTAAATTGCTGAACCAATTTTAATCAAAAAATTAGCTAATGACTATAACGGTTAAGTAAGCTTAAAAACAAAAAATCGGTCCATTCGTTTAGTTCCCAACGTGGGCGATAACGCCCCCTTGTGGGCGCTGCAGGCCTAAAGGGGGGCGGTAAGAGACCCAGAAAAAAAAGGGGGCGTTGTGTAGGGCTTTGGGGTCGATTTATAATTTCATCTACCTAGCTAGGAAGACTCTTAGACACCGACTGAGCTCTCGACTCTCGACTACATCTTGTGAACATCAACTAATATTAATTAAGATATAGCTCAAACTCGGTTCGATATAATAGACCGTGGGCAATCATGTTTTAACAAGTTTTTTGTTAAATAATCCGATTTGTACATTCCTGTATCAATCGGCTGGTTCTATAATACTTGTTCTTGCTTGTCGAGTACGATTGGGCGTCGAATGAGATAAACGAGTTTATGCACGTTTGTCTTATTCCTGTTGGTGCGTGCTGCTTATGCAATCCTATATAAACGACGTAAATTTATTTTATTTTCATTTGCGGTTTCGCGCATAATAGATAAGCGGTACTTCATTATAACACTTACGTATTTCTCAAAACAAAACAATGTCGGAAGTAAAAAAGAAGAGACGGCAATACTCTGCGGAATATATTAAATTCGGATTTATTGAAAATCCCACAAACCCGTCGTCGCCTTTGTGTCTTCTATGTCTAAAAACATTTTCGAACGAAGCAATGAAGCCTTCAAGACTGCAAGATCATTTGAATAAAATGCATCCAGATAAGAAAGACAAGAATGTAGCATATTTTCAAGACCTAGAGAAGAAGCATAATACTCAGCCAAGTGTATCAAAACTATTTTCGGCGGCTGCTAAGCAAGATGACGACGGACTTCGAGCTTCGTACAATATCCCTTTGTTAATTGCTCAAAAAGGCAAACCACACAACATCGGAGAAGAGTTAATTTTGCCAGCAATAAAGGAAGTAATAACTACTGTGCTTCATAAACCGGCCGCAGATATTATCCAAAAAATTCCTTTGAGTAATAATTCTGTGCAAAGACGAATTGATGAAATGGCTGAAAACATTGAAGAATCATTGTGCAATCATCTGAGGACTAGTCAATTCTCAATTCAGCTCGATGAGTCCACTTTACCAACTAATGAAGCGTTGTTGCTATCTTACGTGAGGTTTATTAAAGATGAGAAAATACGTGAAGAACTATTGTTTGCCAGAAATTTGGAGACAGATACAAAAGGCGAAACCATATTCAATACATTGGAAAAGTTTTGTGAAGAGAAAGAGATTCCTTTGAAAAATATTATATAAGTTGCTACGGATGGCGCTCCGGCTATGACAGGGGGCGCCATAAAGGCTTCATAGCGTACCTAAAAAATAAAATTCCAGATGTCCTTGCTATACATTGCGTTATTCATAGACAACATTTGGTTGCTAGAAACTTAAGTGAACGACTATTTCAATCACTGCAATATGTCATCAAAGCAGTCAATAAAATCCGTAGCAGCTCTTTGAATGATAGATTATTTCATCAGCTTTGTGTTACTAATGACGAAGATTTCAACCGTTTGTTGCTTCATACTGAAGTTCGTTGGCTGTCAAGAGGCAATTGTCTGATTCGATTTTATAACCTGTTTGACTCTGTGATAGAGTTCTTGGAAACTAAAGATACAGAACTGCGCAACAAGCTCATAACATCAAAGAATGATATAGCTTACATGACAGACCTGTATAAATTGTTCAACGACATGAACCTCCAACTGCAAGGCGATGAAATAAATTTAATTAAAACAAAAAATGTCGTTGCTGCTTTCGCAGCCAAACTGCTTCTGCACAAAAAGAATATGGGCAGACGTGAGTTTCACAATTTTCCGAATTTATCAGTATCCTGCAGTAACGACGACTTGTTTGCCTACTCCCAACATTTGGAAAACCTCCACATTGACTTCACCGAACGATACCAGGACATTTTAAACTTGGAAATACCAGACTGGGTGTTGGATCCGTTTTCAAATGTCAACATAGCAATGTCACCTCAGCTGGAAGAAGAACTTATAGAATTGACAACAAACGAAGAAATAAAAATCAAGTTCAAAAATGGATATGAAGAATTTTGGCTACAAAAACCGATCCTGCAATTGTACCCTGGATTGTGGTCAATTGTTCAACGATTCTTGATAGCATTCCCATCGTCATATTTGTGTGAACGTGGATTTAGTGCTGTGGCAACGCTGCTTACTAAAAAGAGAAATCGTTTGCGTGTTACCGAACGTGGCGACTTGCGGCTGTTTTTGAGTAAATTGGAACCTGATATCAACAAACTTATTGAACAGCATCAGATTCAACCTTCACATTAGTTTTTATATAAGAATTGATTATGTTTGTTTTATTTTCAATAAAAGATACTCTGTCCGAATACTATAAAGTTGCGTTTCAATAATCAGTTATAAGTACTTAGCGGTTTTTAAGTATGTTTAAAAAGGGGGGCGTTAAAAAATAATTTATTCTTAAAGTGGGCAGTAGACAAAAAAAGGTTGGGAACCCCTGGTTTAGGAGCTACGATGCCACATATACACACATACACACGTCAGTCTTAGAACACCGCCTTGTGGTGATCGGTTGAGAATAACACCACCCCATCTCTTTCCGTGGGTGTCGTAAGAGGCGACTAAGGAAACAAAAATGAGACCTGCCTCCTAGTAATCCATTTTAGGCAACGACACCTCAGTTTTTTTTCAATCCGAGGTGGCGTCTTATGGTCTCATGCGGTGTGGGTAGGCTCTGTAAAGGGCCGTCTAGTTCGCGACCACCCTCCTACCGAAGTCCGACGCCAAACAGCTCGCTGTGTTCCGTCGGTGCGTGGGAGTACCAGTGCCTTAATTGTCATTTTCTGGGTAAACTCGCTACATCGTTGACCTCATCTATGACCTTGGTCAAGATTGGGGTCAAGAGTTAACCCATCTCATAATAAAAACAGAACACCTCTCTTTTTTCGTTGAGAGTTAAAAACTGAAGGAGGTATCTCCATGGCGATTTTATTTCAGAGATTCCGAAACATGGCTCATGTTACTGGTTAATATTACATTTCGTTTACGGGAAAATTCTGAAAGATATCTAAAATATTGGAAGGAATGTTCCGATTGACACCAATTTGTCGATATTCTGATTCGATTGGGTTGTCGGCACTGATATGGGTTACTAGTAAATAAGGGTGGAACATTCTGGTAGAACTTGTCAATTTCCATTCCACGTCACCTTAAGAGCGCTAAGGGTGGCTGTAAGCGACATACATAAAAACATTTTCTTCATAATCTTTATTATTTGGTGTGACTTGAAACCACATGAAACTTAACAAAGGATGATGGGCACATTAGTATGGAACTTGGTACCGGCACCAATTGAAATAAATGATACATTGTTAAAAAGGTAATTTTGTGTAGAATATAGAATAACCGAAGCGCTAGTCCTGATTCATTATCCAATTAGAGTAAAAAGCCTTAAAAGTTATTTATTTTTCATCATTTATTCATTTTTTCTGCGACATTAGTCTTCATTTTGGCATAGTATATTTATTTATTATATTAATTATAAATGATCATTACTCTAATTGAACAATGAACCAGGACTAGCGCTTCGGTTATTTTTATTCTACAGAAAATTATCTTTTTAACGAAGTAAGTATCATTCATTTCAATGGGTGCCGGTACCAAGTTCCATACTAATACCGATACCAAAATGCTCATCATCCTTTATCTACGGAACCAACCCATAGAAATTCTTACAACATTGTTTCGCCTTTTCATAGGTACGGCGACCAGGTGAAAGCATAATTGTATAGAGAGGCATTTTTTTCACTTATTCGACCTAAAGTATGTTTCTTGAGTAAAGTTGTTCAGTTTAATTGGCACGTTCTGAATTTTCGCAAACTAATTTAACTATGGTCCATTATACATGGACGGAAGCGAGCTGCCTCGTTGCTCTGCGGGGTGCGGGCCAGCTCCAACTCTATCCTGAGTACTGTGGTATGCAGACCTTCACAGAGGATCGGGCATAACGCAACTTCTTTCTCATTCGATCATTTCGAAGAAGATAATTCGAATATCAATTTCAAAGGTTTGAAATGGTATTCGATGTCAAGATTCGAAATGATTGAAGATCTGGTCTTGCGCCATTCATTATTCATTGTTTGATCGTGGCGGATTGAATATTTGTTCCTTGCGGATTAATAATCTTAGCCCGCGATAAAATTGTATGCGATCATAGGCGTGCAATAGCACTATTTAAAAATAAAAAGTATCTGTGTTACAATTGTGATTTTTGTAAATGAAGTAAAAGATTGTGATTACGAAGAAGCTGTTGTTAATTATAACTAAATAACACGAAGAAGCAAGCTGTTTTATTACTGCCCCCTAAAATACACCTTGCAAGTGGTGTCAGGCGCTTAATGATCCCAGGATTACAAGCTAAGTAAACCTAAAATTTTTATTTTATTAATTGAAAATTAACCTATTTTAATATGGATGTGTCGACTAAGTTTTGTGGCACTAATGACTCCATTGAAGAGTTTCTAGCCCAGTTTGAGGCACAGGCCATCCTTAAGAAACTCGAGGACGAACACAAATTAATTATAGTACAGTCTGTACTAGCAGGTCCGGCCTTATCCTTTTATAAAACAATTATATCTCAATGCAAGACCTTTGCCGACCTGAAGAATTTGCTATTAGAGGAATTTCAATCTTCAGTTAATTTCCAAGAAAAATTTTACAACCGACAACAACTTAATGACGAGAATTTACTTGAATATTTCTATGCCTTACAAGAATTGGCAACAAAAGCGAAAATTCCAGATGATATTTTTATTAGACAGTTTATTAAGACCACACGTCCATTCTTTAAATCCAAGCTTGCCACATCACTACATAGTGACAAAAATAAATTGAAGGAACTGATTAAGCAGATGACGGAGCTATATGTTAAAACACCAGAAAAGCAGCTGAATATAAGTTTAAATAATGGCAATAATACAGTTCATTGCCACTGCAACCCTTCTGGAGACTCGACGTCGCGTTCGCAGTTTTTTACTCCGGGGCGTGAACCACGCCGTGCGGAAACGCATCAGACCCCAGAATCGGAGGCAGGGACCTCCTCTGGAGGACCTTCACCAGGCGCAGAGCGTGTTGACCACAGCACGCCTAACTGGCGCCAGCGGCCGGGTGGCAATGGTTCGCCAGCCCCGCGAGGAAGATACAACTTCCGCCCAAGGCAAGCGCGGAACCAAGCAGGAAGCGACTCGGGAAACGCCAGGCGGCTCCGCTAAGGGGAACGGTAGAAGAGCCGTCTACACCATCCTCAGTTCCCCAACAAGAAGAAGTATTGGTTGGTAACCAGAACCACATTTCTCCAAACGGTTCAACCGATGAAGAGGACATTAAGAAGAAGCTATTTGGTTACAAGAGCAAACCTTTGGTTATTTTACAATTGAATGATCCGGCCAAACGTAAGGTGGTAGCTCTCATAGACACTGGTGCCGCTGTTTCGTGTATTTCAGCATCTATGTGCCATATTTTAAATATTCCATTAAAATCTGCGCCACCAATGTCTCTTAGAGCAATTAATAATCAATTGATTCAGGTTGCAGGTTACATAGAAACACCAATATTACTTCCTGGAGGATTAGAAGTTACTTTCCGTGGAATGGCAGTATTAATTCCTTCCTGTCCATTGATTCTTGGACAAAATTTTCTTAATGAATTTAAAGCTTGTGTTGATTTTAATAATCAATGTTTGAGCCTACAGGGAGCTTCTATTCCTTTTATAACCAAACATGATGAAAAAACTTCATTAGACGCGATTTATAGCAAAAAGTTACATAATAACGACTATGTTTATTTTTCAGAAGCGATGGATTGTGATTTGGGTGTCGATGTGTTTCAAAGTACCACTGAAGGTTCTTTTATAATTAATGAAGAATTAATTGATAGTCAGAGGACGACATTGCATGACTTGTTAATAAAATACAAAGATCGATTTGCCTTCGAGAATCACCAATTGGGCCGATGTAGTATCATTCCGGTCCACATTCAAACTAAAGATGAAGAACCTGTATTTTCAAGACCTTATAGAGTGTCCCCAGTACAAAGAGACATAATTGAGTCACAAGTACAAGAAATGTTAAAACTTGGCATTATCTCGGAAAGCCAGAGTTCATATGCTTCTCCTGTCGTACTTGTCAAAAAACCAGACGGAACATGGAGGTTTTGTGTTGACTATCGACGTCTAAATAAAAAGATTATAACGGATTCGTACCCAATACCAGTGATTGACGACATAATTAATTATCTATCTGGAGCTAAGTATTTCGCTGAGCTGGACCTCAACAGCGGGTACTGGCAATCTGTCATCAGTTCAGGAAAAGAGAAGACCGCATTTATTACAAGTTCCGGTTTATATGAGTTCAATGTGGTACCCTTTGGCTTGCGTACAAGTCAAGCTGTATTTCAACGCATGATGGACAAGATCATAGGCGATATGAGGTATAAGAATGCTATTGTCTATGTGGACAACGTAGTCCTGTATGCTAAGAGTTTTTCAGAATTTTTAGAGGTTTTACAAAAATTATTTGAGCGACTACGGAACGCTAATATCACTCTTAAGCCTTCAAAATGTAAGTTTGCTTTTACAGAATTATCAATCTTGGGTTATTTCATTTCGGGCAATGGATTTAAACCCGACCCAAGGAAAACCCAAGCCATTAAAGAGGTAAAGCCGCCAACCACCTTCAAGGAGATAAAGAAAGTACTTGGTTTATTTTCATATTATAGAAAATTTGTGGAGAATTTCGCTAAGATTGCACAGCCACTCACTTCTCTACTAAAGAAAAATACAAAGTTTATTTGGCAAGAGCAACAACAACAGGCATTTGAACTTCTAAAGGACAAGCTGTGTAATCCACCTATTTTATCTTATTTCAGCAGTGATCCCAAGGTGACCACCCGGTTATACATTGATGCCTCTGATTTGGCATTAGGTGCATATTTGGCTCAAGGATATGATGTTATGAGACCGATAGCCTATGCATCTCGAAGACTTTCAGACCCTGAAACCCGTTATACAACCACTGAGAAGGAATGTCTGGGTTTGATATGGGCCTTGAATTATTTTCGTCAATATTTATTTGGTCTTCGATTCCAGGTTGTCACTGATCATAAAGCATTATGTTGGTTGACCACAAAAAAGGATACTACTAGTAGACTGGCCAGATGGGCATTAGCCATCCAGGAATGGGATTTCGAAGTTGTACACTGCCCGGGACGTGAAAATGTGGTGGCAGATTTCTTAAGCCGAAATCCATTGGAAAAGGAAAGATCTATCACTTCAGAGGTTCAGGCTGTCCCTGAGGATTTAGAAATTTTTCCATGTGATGTATCCATGCATATGAACGCTCAAGAAAGTGATGAATTTTGCATTAATATTAGAGCTAAAATAAATAATGGTAATAGCTCTTCCTATAAATCATATATTATGATTAATAATCTTATTTACAGAGTGGATAAATGCCATGGTCAAGAAAGGAAAAGACTTGTATTGGCACGTGAATTATTTTCAAATGTGATGGAAAAATTGCATGACGACCCTTATTTAGGAGGTCACTTAGGCCTCACAAAAACATTTGAAAAATTTAAAAATAAGTATTTCATGTCTGGAGCTTTGAAAAGTATAGAGAGGTATGTGAAATCTTGTTTAATTTGTCAAGAGCGGGCAACTACGAAAACAAGAATGGAACTTCACCCTATTGAAGTGAAAAATATTTTAGAAAGAGTGGGAGTGGATATTCTGGGTCCGTTCAAAAGATCCTATAGAGGTAATGAGTATATAATTGTGGCAGTTGAGTTCCTGTCTAAATATGCTATCTGTAAAGCGGTACCAAGAGTGAATGCTGATGTGATATGCAATTTTCTTATTGAGGAAATTTTTTGCAGATTAGGAGCAGTTCAGACGATATTAACTGACAGAGGAACTGTCTTTACCGCTCATGCTGTGAAGGAAACGGTGGAATCTTTTGGTGCTAAATTAACCCATACTACTTCTTTTCACCCACAGACCAATGGGTTAGTGGAACGCTTCAACAGGACTATCACTGACATGTTAGCAAAGTATTGTTCACCAAATCAACGTGACTGGTGTGCGGTTGTTCCATTGGTGGTACACGCTTACAATACGAGCAAGCAGAGTTCCACTGGCATGTCACCCTATCTCTTATTACATGCAAGAGAAGATTCTACGCAAGAAGAAAGAACTTTGAATATAAATTGCACTGGATTGTTGGGAAATATGTCTCAAAGGCAAGAATTCTCTAAGATGCTTATTCGTAAAGCTGTAAATAATATAAAGAAGGCACAAGTGAGGCAAATAAGGAACTACAATAAAAGGATTAAACCAACTTTATTTAATGAAGGGGACAAAGTATTAATTTTTGTACCAAGGAGAGTTACAGGAAGATCTGTCAAATTAATGCGGTTCTTCCAGGGTCCTTTTCGTGTCGTCAGAAGAATTTCAAGATATTCTTATGTGGTGAAGAGATTCTCATCGGCACTTCAATTTGTGGTCCATCCTAATCGTATGAAACGATTGGTCTTGAGACAATGACGCATGTTTTTTCTTCATGTTTTTGTTCTGCGTTGTGTAGAATTTTTTTCATGATATTGTGTTAATATTCTTTTATGTTTCAGATCTTGATTAATATTATGACGTAAGTTTGTTGTGATAAAGAAAGATGTCACAGACTCCATATTTCGGTTTATGGTAATGTTTTTCTTTTTTCATTGGGGGTTTGTGATTGATTCATTCATCAATCTTTCTGGCATAAAAGGGGCGGTGTACGCCAATGCCAATTAATTTACCTTTGCCTAAATTAAAAAAAAAAATGGTTATTTGTTGATGGCATTCTATACGTCAGTCATGTCACTGTCATGTCATAGCAAAAATTTTCTTTGTATAATTTTTTCTAAATTTTTATCTTTTTTAGCAGGTAATGTTAATAAAAAACATCCCTGGGCTGTTAGTTAGTTTTTTTTTTAAATGTGTTAATGTTATTGTGTTCTGTTCGTAGTGAAATGAAGACAACCATGGATTGTGAATGGAAGAATGCGGGAAGTCTCCGGCTCGGTTCTGCCTTCGCTTATGTTGGCGAATATGATGGGCGTCCGAAGCTGAGCATCCCAACCTCTTCCATCGTTAGCTGAGGCCCGCGCCGTGCAGCAGCAAGTTATAAGCCGTATCAAGACGCTGGTGCTATGCCGCGAGTTTCAAGCCCTTATTTGTACGGAGTGCTACATATCAGGTGCAGGAGTTTCAATAGAAGGACCATGGAAAGGGGAGAGTGACATGGTTTATGTCCCCTCTCAATGGCCCTCCTTTGTTATTGGCCTCTTTTCATTAATTTTTCTTTTCAGCGAGGTCCGCATGGGAAAAACTCCCTTTTTCCAATTAAGGAGGGGAGGAGGGTTTATGTTGGCCCTCATACTCAGTGGTCCTCCGCCCCTGAGGCCATAACATGGGCACTCCGACAAAAAATGCATGTGAGGGTGAGGTCAATGCAATTTTGTGCACTCACATGTTATATCTTTTGGGCATACTGTGATAAGGGCATTATGGTACAAGGACGTTTTGGTAATAGGGGACGTTATGGTAATATATGGAGACATTATGGTAATATGGGGCATTATGGGAATGCAAGTATAGGTGCAATGTAAGGACATGCACATGCATATAAATATTATTCCAGTTTCACTATTGCTCTGTTTTCAGATTTTTGTTATTGTGTTCTGATCTGTTTTATTTGTTTTTCATGTCATATGGACTTCGAGCAACGACGCTGAAGACACCCGTAGCTTCGATGTTAGGCGCGTGTGTTAAAGTGCGGTTTTGAAATTTTTTAAGTCCGCGTCTTTGACTTGGGGTCAGGGTCCACCACCACCTGGTGACCTTCGGCTTCATGTTCATAAAGGCAGTACCCGGGTGTGCAGCGTCGAGCTAACACTTGTTTACTCCTTTTAATTTTTTAGTTAGGGACAGGTGCGGGTTTGATAGGAGCTATTAATATTCGGTCTTATTTCCCCACTTGCAAGGTGTATTTTAGGGGGCAGTAATAAAACAGCTTGCTTCTTCGTGTTATTTAGTTATAATTAACAACAGCTTCTTCGTAATCACAATCTTTTACTTCATTTACAAAAATCACAATTGTAACACAGATACTTTTTATTTTTAAATAGTGCTATTGCACGCCTATGATCGCATACAATTTTATCGCGGGCTAAGATTATTAATCCGCAAGGAACAAATATTCAATCCGCCACGATCAAACAATGAATAATGAATGGCGCAAGACCAGATCTTCAATCATTTCGAATCTTGACATCGAATACCATTTCAAACCTTTGAAATTGATATTCGAATTATCTTCTTCGAAATGATCGAATGAGAAAGAAGTTGCGTTATGCCCGATCCTCTGTGAAGGTCTGCATACCACAGTACCGTAGCGGCGAGGTATGACTCACCTATCATACGCCACCTCATTTGAGTGTTGGTTGCTTGAGGTGTTGTTGGTATTATTATTTACTAGCTGATGCCCGCAACTTCGTTTGCGTGTTAATTTTTTTTGTACAGAGTACACAGATTGAAAACATCTATCTTACGTGATTTAGATTTTTACATACAAAAGTTTTTTCCCGCTAACTCCCGTTCCCGTGGGAATTTTGCAATATCCTGTTGCAACTTAGCTTTAAGTTTACTAAGGTACCTGCATGTCAAATTTCAAGCGTCTAACTTAAGCGGTTTAGATTTTTCATACAGAAGGATTTTCCCGCTAATTCCCGTTCCCGTGGGAATTTCGGGAATTCCTTTCTTAGTGCACCTCTGCGGTACCTAAGCTACGTCCCTTCCAAATTTCAAGTGCCTACGTTTAGCCGTTTAGGCTGTGCGTTGATATGTCCGTCAGTCTAGGTATAATTTCTCCCGTTTTTTACACATTTACCACTATATCTTTGCTCCTATTGGTCGTAGCGTGATGTTATATAGCCTATAGCCTTCCTCGATAACTGGACTATCCAACACAAAAAGAATTATTCAATTCGAACCAGTAGTTTCGGAGATTAGCGCGTTCAAACAAACAAACAAACTCTTTAGCTTTATAATATTAGTATAGATAATATAGCTGATGCCCGCAACTTCGTTTGCGTGTTAATTTTTTTTTGTACAGAGTACACAGATTGAAAACATCTATCTTACGTGATTTAGATTTTTACATACAAAAGTTTTTTCCCGCTAACTCCCGTTCTCGTGGGAATTTTGCAATATCCTGTTGCAACTTAGCTTTAAGTTTACTAAGGTACCTGCATGCCAAATTTCAAGCGTCTAACTTAAGCGGTTTAGATTTTTCATACAAAAGGATATTCCCGTTCCCGTGGGAATTTCGGGAATTCCTTTCTTAGTGCACCTCTGCGGTACCTAAGCTACGTCCCTTCCAAATTTCAAGTGCCTACGTTTAGCCGTTTAGGCTGTGCGTTGATATGTCCGTCAGTCTAGGTATAATTTCTCCCGTTTTTTACACATTTACCACTATATCTTTGTTCCTATTGGTCGTAGCGTGATGTTATATAGCCTATAGCTATATAAAAAAAAAAAAAAACACAAAAATAATTATTCAATTCGAACCAGTAGTTTCGGAGATCAGCGCGTTCAAACAAACAAACAAACAAACAAACTCTTTAGCTTTATAATATTGGTATAGATTATTAATGACATTTGTAAAACACTAACAAAGGATTAGTTTTAATAACACATAATGAGCTCCTGTAGCTTTAATAAATAAAAATATTATTATTATTGTAATAGGTTTATTTATTTTATTATCTGCCTTCAGCTCTTAATCTTATCAAGCTTGTTTTGTCCCACTGCTGAGCAGAAGCTGTCCTCGCTTCCAAAACAAAAATACCTGTTCAAACGCCTGTTTTCGTTACGTCGTAGTAATTAGAGTTCGGCATACCAAATATTTACGTGCGCGGAGTTGCTGCCATTCCTGTGGTAGTTCCGTGAAACTGAGAGGTATAGGTAAAGTCAAGTAGCGACTTAATTCAATCACTCCACACGAAACGTTTCATAGATTGTGTTTATTTTACCTGAGAATACGTGATAACTTTTTTTTCAAAATCTTTTTTCAAAATTTTTACTCTGTGTAGAAAGCATTTTCTTATATCTACACTAATCTATATATTATACTTCTATACTTAGTATTATAAAGAGAAAAGATTTGTATTTTTGTATGTAACAAATAGGCTCCGAAACTACTGGACCGATTTGAATAATTCTTTCACCATTAGAATGCTACATTATCCCTGAGTAACATAGGCTTACATAACTTTCCCGAAGTCCCGCGCGGGAAGCTAGTAAGTATTATAAAGAGGAAATATTTGTATTTTTGTATGTAACGAATAAACTTAAAAACTACTGGACCGATTTCAAAAATTCTTTCACCATTAGGATGCTACATTATCCTTGGGTAACATAGACTACATAATTTTCCTGAATTCCCACGGGAACGAAGTTCCGAGCGGAATGCTAGTTTTATGTATTATGGTAAGTTTTCTCAAATGAGTTCGTTCTACGTAATACCTTGAACACCATTAAACGAGAAACTTTGAAATGTTTAAAATACTCAGACAATTGGCAAACACACGATTTTGGACGCCTGGTGCTCAAGCTAGCATAAAAATTTATGACAAAATGGATTTAAAAGTATGAAACGCGCTTTAGGCAAGATTTTTGTATTACAAAATGCCAGTTCCTTTCTCAAATGAAACACTACAGTATACCACATTACAGTCCACAACACGCCGACCTAAGCCCGCATATTGATTGGATATACAGACACACCAACACACACGCCTACTAACCGACAGTATTTGGTTCAACTGTTTTCCCGATATCTGCCACCGTGATTTAATCGTTTTTGACGGACCAAATGATTCGCTCTGATAGAATTGAGCTTGTTTCAAGGCGACACGCGTTTACTGCTTAGGGCAAAACGTTGTATTTCATAACAGATGACGTCCGCGTATTCGTGACCGAGGAAATATGAAAAATCCTAATTGTCTGCTCCATAAAGGGAACCTAAGTGCTTTCTAATGGTTTGTGTCAGACGTTGATGAGTCAGTAAGTAAGTCAAGTCTTTTTATTTTACTTGGAAACATGATAGGAAATGCTTTAACCGTGTGGTGTCCGGTTCAGAATAGCAACACCCCACCTCTTCCCGTGGGTGTTGTAAAAGTCGACTTAGGGAAAATTGGTGAGACCTGCCCCATAACAGTACGCCATCTCGGACAACGTCGTCTCAATTTGTGTCATATTGAGATGACGGTCGAAGGTCCCACAAAGCAGTGGTAGGCTCTGCAAAGGGCCGTCTTCGCACCACCCTCCTACCGAAGTCCGGCGCCAAACAATTAGCTGTGTTCCGTCGGTGAGTAGGATAACAAGTGCCTTTAAGGGCAATTCTGGGTAAACTCGTTCCATCGTCAACCTCATCTTAGTCCTTTGGGCAGCAAGATTGTGGTCAAGAGTTTACCCATGCTTTGTAAAAAAAAGACTGAGGTTTTAATTTTGCTGGAACTTTACGACACGAATCTTCCTTGAAAATAAACAATTTTCCTCAAAATTTACTGATATTATATTTCGCCTGCTGTGTTCTCCTGGAAAATTTGTGAGCTGATCCTCATCTTTAGCTTTCGCTAACTAATTTCAAATCCGCCAATCAACTACAAAATTGATGTTTTCTTGCAGAAACTAACATAATTTCACAATCCCTCTTATTCAAACCAAATATAGAAGTAGCAGATGAATTAAATATTGCGAGAATCCTAATTGCTTTTCAGTATAACAACAAAAGGCTTTCTCCTCAGATGCTAAATATATTTCGAAGTGATCTAACTTGACGGGTGACTCCATTACAGGTATTGAAATTTTGTTTTTAAAGATTTGCTTCCACTCAGAAATAAGCCGCAGCTTAGTAAATATTAAATCTTATTTAATTGTATGTTCTAGAATACGGGCTGTTCTAAGGCCAAAGAGGAAGAAGCAAAAATAAATGTACTTACTACCCTTCCAATACGTAGCACTCGTAGAGTCGCGCTCGCTGTTCTGGGCCGATCAGCAAGGTCAAGTAACGTGCACAGGGCTGGGTACCTGATAGATGACCACAATGGCGATTCATCACGAGTATTTCCGTGCTTCGGAGGGCACGCTAAGCCGTCGGACCCAGCTATTATTGATAACCTAGAGTCATTAAACCTGCTTTGAAACAGTTTGAAAAGTCTCACACCAGGGTTAGTAAAGTTTAGCACGTACCCACGCAGTCATGCCGGCAATTGTGCTAGTTTTACAAATGGTCGAGGAAGATCCCTAAAACAATGATAATGTGCAATAAAGAATTTCTATCTATTTATCTATGAGTGTTTTTGCCTATTTAAGCCTATGAAGAAGGTTATAAGTACTTAATTCTTTTAATATCATAAAATGTGAAATGGTGTTTGTTAATTTGTTCATTCGACTTTTCTTCACGTTATTAGGGAGCAGTATTTTACTCAGGGATAGTTGGAACGGTTGAAAAATTATATAGGATACTTTTTTTATCCATTAAAATAAATCTTGGACAATGCACTAATGCGCTGATCGCTCAAGTTGTATCGAGAGGTGTTTTTTTTTAATACTTCGACTTAGGTTCCTTGGGGAAATCGTTTAGTTTTTGTTACACTTCCTTAATATTCGCCAACTAATTTAAAGTGGTGATAGCCCAGTTGGAATTAGCCAGACTTTTAACCGGAAGGTTGCGGGTTCAATTCCTGGTGTGGGACTGTACTAATATATACGTCTTTTCGGATTTATGTACAGATTTTTAATTTCTAATTCCTTCAGCAGTGAAGGAAACATCGTGATTAAACTCGCACATCTAAGAAAATTCGTTATCGAAAGACGAGCGGTCCACCAACCCAAACATCCATATTGGGCAAGCATGGTGGACTATGGCCCTAATCCCCTTCGTATTTCGAGGGGAGGCCCGCGCTCCTCGGGCGGGGACGTATATGGGCTGGTAAGAATTTGAAGTCTCCAACTATTTTTTTTTTATAGATAACAGGTTTGCTCGGGACCACAATCTAGCCCTGAGGCGGAGATGTGGTCGAGGATGTAGCAAGCTCACCCAGAAGATGCCTATTCACTCGAAATTTAAAAAGATTTGTATTAATGTGCCCGGAAATACAGACGCAGGCAGAGAATTCCATTCCTTAGCGGTGTGCTATATAAATGATGACGAGCAGCGCTCAGTAGGTACGGATCAGAAGAATCTCGACAAGGTAAGGGTGCTGTAGTACCCCGCGGTGCGTCTAGATGTCCGGTAGAAGAAAGGGGCATGCGGAATGAGCTCATGACAATTAATCAGCTTGATGTAAAGGAATACCAAATGAAAACATTGTCATGATGCAATCTTCGCTATGATTTGTATAATTCATTTTCTCTTGTATATTTAATGATTATATTTAAAACAACATATTATTTTAAGTCTTAAAGAAACTTACTTAAATTACTTAATATTTTATACATAAGTAGTTCGTATTTGCCAAGTTACGATTCTAAGATAAGTCACAGTGTTACTGTATATTAATTCCTGCAAAATTTTAATAAGAAAAAACATAGATGATAATAATATCGAACAATTTGTTTAACCCGCTTTATTTATAATTGAAAATAAAATTTGAAATTTGAGAGACATTTTCACAAAATATCCATTTGACTAAACACATAAATGACAAAAAAATGGGGTGACTTTAAATTAGAAATCGAAAATTAAAGATGTGAACTAGCCAACAATTTTCCTAAAAGAAAGATGAAGAATAAAAAAAAATTGACGAACTTTTTTGAGAACTTTATCTGGGTTTCTAGGGGAAAGTTGTTCACCCCCTAAAGTTTAGATAACTAATAAAGTCACCCCATATAATTAACAATATAAAGTACCTAATCTACATAACTTAGTCACAGAAAGGAAGATATCCCTAACTTTCTTTATCAACGAGTGATCTTGATCTTCGCCAAAATACGAATTATCGTTATTAGTAACAGATAAAACGCGAAGAAGACGAAGACCCTTAGTTCTCGTGAATATTCATCAGGGTAAGAATACTCAATTAGTTCCTTTAAATTTATTAGCTGAATTAATACAGACCTTAAAACCAGTAAACAGCGCTGTGGGTAATTAGAATTTATAACACAATATTCGTAACAAAGTTAATTAATGATACTTTTAATTTTGTATAATACAAAGTAGTAGAGAAAAAATATAATTGCCATATTTTCACATAAGTTTATGATTAGGTCATTTATGAATTATTTTATTATGTACATGGTAAGTACGACATTTTTTTATTTATTTATTTAGTTACAGTTCTGTTAGAAAGTTACTTTTGATGCATATCTATATGTGGAAGCTTGTTATTAGCTCTTAGTTATTTATTTAAGTTCCTGCGTTGTAAACATTGCTGTAAGCTCCCCAAATAAAATAAAATAAAAATAAAATAAAATATTTTACACGAAGAATCGTAACTTCACTTACAAATGCATGAACTTCTTACAATTCACTTACTATTCTACTAACTTTTACATATCATCTACATTTTAACAATAATTTACAAAATTCCAAATTAAAATGTTACAGTTTAATTTGACGTCGAGTTTTCAGTAATATTTAAAAGATATCATTGATATTTTTCATAAAATTTTGGGAAATTTAGAAATAGACCATAAAAATATTTGATTTTATTTATTTTTTCTACTTTAACACAGAAGAGGGTATTCCAGTCCAAGATTTTTTTGAATATTTTAACAAAAAATTGGTCAGAGGGAACCAAAGTGAATTTCTATGAGTAAGGAAATTTGATAAGAAAAAAGAAAAAAGTTGTCTTGTGAAAATTGGCTGGGTATTTCACAAGAGAACCTTTCTTAAGTTATAGAAGAAGTCCAACTTCCATCTTTTTTTTAAATGTTGGTTTTTCACAGGTGATTCTGCATTTTTTATGTCGCTCAATCACATTTTTATGTCGCTCAATCACAATACCTAATTATTCACATCATCGCGCTGACTTTTTAATAGGCCTGCAATACAACAATCGTGGGCCCATCTAAAGTGTCATTAAGAAATCAAAATTCGCCAAGTAATTTTATATTGAGTCAAAAGTTTTATATTTTCACTTAAATTCCCCCTGAAAAAGAAATTGAAGAATTCAAACTTCAAAATTTTCGCTATCATCCATAGATTCATCAGCCGACCTCTTCCCTAGACCAAAATTGAATCGGTGCATGTCACGCTGCCTTTTGCCAAGACCAAAGTTAAATTTGCTGCTCAGTCGCTTGCCAAGACCGAAGTCGTATCCTCTAGCACGCTTGCCAAGGCCAAAGTTGTACATAGGGAGGCGTTTGCCAAGTCCAAAGTCGTACATTCTCGCCCGCTTATCCTCGGATATATCTTCATCAACGAAGCGCTTTCCAAGCCCGAAGCTGTAGGGTCGAGCGCGCTTTTCGTACACTGGGATAGAAAACAATTTATTATTGACTCAAAAAAATACTAAACTTTTTCTTTGGGAAAAGTATGATTAATTTTGTATTTCCGAGCTAATTTATTCAAATAATTAATTCATATTCTTTTGTTTGAATAATTCATTTTTTTTGAGTATGAATATAGGTATTCATACTCAAAGGTTGTGATTTATAGCAAATTAAACGCCTCACACTCAAATGCCCGCATCAAGGTTTTCCCCTTAGTATGTACACATACACAACACAAACATCTGCTTTTTACACGAATATTTGCTACAGTTTTTATTTAAATCAAGTTGGAGACTATGTCATTAGAATTGGAAGATTGTCTAAGATCTTCAAATTCTAAATCTATGTTACCTACTCTCAATGTTACTCTTTAACGCTGAACCAAACCAATTTTGATAAAATTTGGCATGGAGGTTGCTGACACTCTGAATTAACACATAGGCTACATAATTTTCCCAAATTCCTACGGAAACGAAGTCCCGGGCAGAACGCTTACCAACCTGTTACAATATGTTTAAACCTTTTTTTTAGTGTTTTGTAGTCATAATAAACTTACGAGGTGTGTCGTCATACTGGTCGAAGAGCTCTGCTAAGGCTTCTTGGTCAATGTCGTTGGTGTACTGCTCCTCAGATGGTTCTTCTCCTACGGACCGCTTGCCCAGCCCAAAGGAGTACGGACGTGACCTGGAGAAACCAGAAAAGGTTATGTTATTTACTTATTGTTTGTCTCGTGTTTGGAGACGTACTATGACTTATATTCGTACACACATCTTTATTCTTTGTAAGGTTTGCTTTTGAGTACCACCTAGCTCAGGAGCAAACATGTGGTCGAGGATGTAACAAGCTTATCTAGATTAAGTTTTTTAATCGAAGTTACTTTCTCTAAATAGGTTTAATTCGAAAACCAAAAGAAATTGATACAAAACCGCATCTGCATCAGGCTTTGTTATGAAGTCACTAATGTTATTAAAAAGTAATTCGCAACATGCTTCTTCGTGATTTTTAAAAAACTGAACTATTTTTCAATTTATGATAAAATCATTATAATTCATTTACATTTTACTGTGATCATCTTGTGCCGAGGATGTCAGAAACCATAATATGTGGAAGCTTATAATTGACTGTTAGATATGTTTTTATGTGCCCAAAATTAATACGTAGGTGGAAGTTGGAGAGCTTTTAACAATATAATAACAATGGGACAAATTAGCACAAAATAAAAAATTAAGTGTTAGCATATTTATGCCCAATTTCACCAGACTTTGTTAGTTAATCCAGACAAACAGACAGACAAAGAATTTATTAATTGCTTTAAAACATACACACAACATTCAAAACAGTCAGAAGTACAAATACACATTAAAGGTTACAGAGTTATTCTAGTATTGTGGTGTGAGTCAGAATGCAACAAAAAGGCCATAGCTCAGCATAAGCTTTGTCCAAAGGACAAAACACTGGTATCCACAATAAAAAAAATATGAGGTTTGCCTCAAAAATGAGGTTTGCCGTAAAAAAATATAAATAAAAATGACATTGTAAAACGTCTGGTTAGCTGCTTATCGTCTGTTGAATAAATAACTAACAGAGTATGGTGAAAAACTGAGAAATCGACGTTTGAATATGATGACTGCTGGTTATAATATTTTTGTTAGGCTTACCGCTTTCCTAATCCGAAATTATAAACAGGCAGCCTTTTATACTCCGAGACATAACTATACGCCCTCTTTCCAAGCCCAAAGTCGTAGTGTGGTGATCTCTTCTCTAGAGGTGCAACGTGGTCATTCGCATCATGCGCGCTGCGTCCGCTTTCCTGCTCATTATGCGCGTCGGGCGCATCGTGGTCGTTTTGCACACGCTCAGGCGCGCCTAGTGCAGCCCCGACCACGAGGAATAGAATAGGTATCGCTGTGTAGAGCATTCTGTAACAAAGAAAATGTTTAATATCTTACAAACTTATCTACACTAACATAAGAGGAAAGATTTGTATTTTTCCATGTTTGTAACGAATAAATTTTAAAACTACTGGACCGATTTCAAAAATTCTTTCACCATTAGAAAACTCTCTTTTCAGCTGATGACATAGGCTAAATACGAAGTCCCGGGCGGAAAGTTAGTACATTTCATAAAACTGAAGAACATTCGAAACCCCGTATGGAATTAAATGGCCCAACTATACAAGCCAGATACTTGTATTAGTTAGGCCATTTATTACGACATAGAAAATTACTTTTACGCATCTGACGGAAAGGCTTCCATTATTTGCATGAGGCTGCATTCAGCATCCTTTTCTTATTCGATTTCTCTTCCATAATTCAAATTGTACGCTCTTAGCGGAAATGTTATTCCGATCAGAGGACAGATTCATATTACCAACTTTAGCTATTTTTTAACCCGTTGCGCGCTTGTTTACAGCGCGAGCGATACAAATCGTGCACACACCGGGTGTGCAAGAATCGCGCGAAGGTTTAATATATTAAAATTGAAAGTTCTGACTCACTTATTCATCAACGCATGGCCCAAACCCTTGGACCTAGAAAGCTGACAGCTGAGATATCGCGTAGGATATTCATTTTATTTAGAAAAAGCTTTGTCCTCAAATTTAGGGCACTAGAAGTTTTTCCACTCTTTCACATGAGTTGTTATATTAGTATTATAAAAATCTTGATCCTATCTCTCAGGTAATTTCATCCCTCGCTGGTTAACGTATCTCCTAAATAAAATTATCATACAGAACACAAAACATAATCTTGGTTTCTTTATTACCAGTCCTTATACTCATTATTTTATATTTTGTTATTTAAAGTCGTATATCTTGCGATTTTATAAGAAAATCTGTTTATTTTTGTAAGCAAATAACCAATTTGTAAAACAAAAGATTGTTCGTTATATTAGGATGTGCGGAATCTTTTGTTTTGTAATATTTTTCTGTAAGTAAGGATGAACTTAAAATAATTTTCCTTACGTTCATTTTATTTTTAAAAAGATGACATTTATTTATGTTGCGTGACTTAAATATGCCATCAATAATTTTGCATGTAAATTAGGCAACTAAACTGAACAACTTTCCCACTAACTAAATTGGAAAAAAAAAGAATTTCACTCTTCATACAACTTGAGCGGTCAGCCGAGATTACCTAATTTTATTTTTTTTGACTTCTAATACTAAGGTAATTATTTCAATTTGTATTTTTCAGTATTGCCATTCTATTGCTACTTCTAGAAAACAAGTTTCTATTTATATGCCTTACTCCGACGCTAAATACATTAGAGGCATGATTTTCAAATTCAATAGAGTAGTTGCTTATTAACATTGAATAAAGTCCAAAAAATCTTCTGCGTAAAAAATAACGAACACAAAAGCACATGAATCTAAAAGTTACAATAACAGCATCCAATTTCCGGTCTTTCCTTAAACCATAAAATCATGGGTTTCATTTTATGATAGAGTAACATGATATAAAGATGTTATTGAGAAACCTTAACAATGTTTTGAAAATTGAGCTTTTGATAATATATTTTAAAAGAGATCATATCGGTTTGCACTTAGGGAGATACTTAAAGTAGGTTTTTAGGATAAAGTAAAGTGTCAGTTATGTTTAAGCTCCATTACAGTCTCGAGAGAGAGGTCGGTGGTTTGGACTCGTAAGAGGTACCGAGTTCGTTCCCCAATGTCGCCATGTTCTAATGACTTATTTTTCGAACTAGTAACAATAGTTGCACACGAACTGCTGCTCTTGCGGTGAGGGAAAACAACATGATAGAACATTCAGGCGTCTGAACGTGTAACCATGGTCCAATGCGGTCAGGTTCCTCTGTCAACTGGGTCACGGAAGTCAAATGGTAATTTTTATGTGACAGGTACAGATAAAACAATCGCACGTCAGTATGTCACTGATATTCAAATATAACTTCAATGACTTCTCGTGAACTTAGGAATAACTTAGAACTTTGTAAGTTATCATGCAGTTAGAACAGGCCAAGTTCGCTAAGAACAGAGAGCCCCTATAAATTTGTTCTCAATTTGGATTTGGTATGCTGAAGTTAATTAAACTGAACACTAAATAACGATCATATCCTGTTGTATTGCTTTAAAAGTAAGTGAGCTGCAGGCCGAGTACGATAGTGACAGCGCCGCCACAACACCGCGGTCCTATGTCAAAATGTCAACATTGACTACGCTATAAGGCGAGCAAGCCTTTGCGCGGGACCCTCGCGCAATCAAAGTGAAGTTTCAGCGTGAGCCGAGCGCGAGTTTGTCGTGCTAGAGCTGCTGTTAAGATGTGAGTTAAGCTGTCAGTCACGGCCGTTGGCGATGTCAAAGGTTGTAAAACCAAGTCAGAGGCCATTTGGCGGTTTAAAACCTCTGACACCGACAAGGTTAGTCAAATTCGTCACATTTTTTATTATACCTACATGACAGAAGGGAAGTAAGTAAGGGACTGATCCATAGAATTAAAATCTCTATTTGCAAAAACTTCTTCTTTCATATCAGCGGTGGACATTTTTTCTGGACCAAATTAAAAGCTATTTTAATGGATTTTCGGCCAACACTAAGGTAGAAGTTACCGTGCACTATGGTTATCCACCTAGTTTTAAAATTAAACATACTTAGTTTTTTGGCCAAACCACCTAACAAAAACATATATGTAGTTGTTTAAAACCTGTCAATATGCAAACTGGTTTGGCAAAAGATCCAAATTGAATTTGTTAGGTTAAATATTATACAGAAAATAGAAAATAATTGATGGAAATCTATGTTCAATTCCAATATCAAAAAGTTCTACTAGTTAACAGCGGAAATTGTTTTCTATTTGTTTTGAATTTTGAATAATTTCAATTTTGAGTCCTTGTAAGAGTTACCAAAGACAAGATTTTAATTAATTTATAGGTATTATCTTTATCAGAAATCTTGGGTCATGGTCGAACGAAGTAATTAGTTAGTGGACTTAAACCCTGCTTTTAGTAATTAAAATTAAAAATATATATGATTGAATATCAAATTTAAGTATCTGCTATAATATAAGACAATGTTATAATATGTTATCTATCCCCCAACCCACACGTGTACTAATTCATCCATACTAATATACTTACTTACTTACTTCGCTGGCTCAACGAACCAAAGTGGATCTTGGCCTCCGACATTAAAGTGCGCCATTCTATTCTATCTTGTGCCAATATTGACCAGTCGGGCACTTTCAGTTCTTTTAGGTCTTTGGCGACTTCATCTTTCCAGCGATATCTTGGACGACCCACCGGGCGGCTCCCAGAAGGTTGTCCAATATATGCTCTTTTGGCAGCGCTATCCTCCCCCATCCTCTCTACGTGGCCAAGCCAGCCAGGCTTTTATTTCTCCGATAATATTTGGCTCGGACACTAGCTCTTCTATTTCTCTGTTATATCTTCGCCTCCACTCTCCCTCATCTCCTCTTGTGTCCATACTAATATACTCGTACCAATATAAAACGTGAAAGTAACTCTGTCGTCTGTTACGTTTCCACGTCTAAAGCTACCCATTTTGATGAAGTTTTGTATGTATTTTGTATGTGTGTAAGGTACAGCTTAGCAAATACTGAAACCCTGAATTCAGAACATCTTCATGAACGGTATTATGGTGGAATGTTCCTTAGGATTATTTTCTCATGTATTTTAATATTTTCTACTTTGTCATTAAATAATGTATTGGAACACTCTCATTTTGCAGTAAAAAACAGTAATAACAGCGAAAAACACGCAAAACATCGCATTCTGACGGCGACGCGGGAGCGCGATATGACCGAATTACGACTTTCATTCGGAGCAACCCTGTCGTTCTTATGCTCCAATGTATCCCCAACACGACACAATACCTTATTGTAGGCCTCTGAACGTGTGTAGTTTTTTGAGAAATAAGAAACTTCTTAAGTGACAGACATGTAACGTGGCATTATTTTTCAATGTCTCTCCTAAATCGCGCGATACATTTGTCATTGCCTTTCAACCGTGAAACGAACTGACAATATTGATAATAGTCTGCAACAGTATTTTATTTCGAGTGTTTCTATTGAAGAAATCACTTTCAGTTGTGGAAAATAGCCCTTTGTCGAACCTTTTTAACCCCCGACAGAAAAGAGAGGTGTTATAAGACTGATCTAAACAAATGGGCTGATTTCGATTCAACTTTTTTTTGTTTGAAAGCTCACCTAATCAAATTAGTTTGTAGTTGGAAAGGTTGGAGGTTATACAGGGCTTTAGGTAAATCACTTTCAACCTCTCGGGTGGTAAATCAGTCCATGAAACTGAACAACTTTCCCAAGGAACAAAGGTCGAAATATGAAAACAAAAATTTGACTTCCCATACAAAATGCGCTATCAGCTGACATAGTTTGTACGGGAACTAAAAAAAAATTTTTCGTATTCCAAATTCCCTTTTTAAAAAATTCTTGATCTTGGGTACTCAAAAAACTTTTTACGGCGGCCTTCACTTCTTCGTCATGTTCAAATTTTGTGTCTCTCAAGTGTTCTTTCAAACGCGGAAGTAGGTAGAAATCACTAGGGGCCAAGTCCGGTGAATATGGCGGATGATCGAGGATCTCGAAGCCAGCATCTTGGATTGCTGCCATGGCAACTGCAGACTTGTGCGCCGGCGCGTTGTCTTGATGGAACAAAACTTTTTTCGCGAGTTTTCCTCGCCGCTTTTCAAGGATTTCCTGACGTAATTTTTTATTTGTTCTGCGTAGACATTTCCTGTGATAGTGGCTCCATGTTCAAGGTATTCAATCATTATCAACACCTGGCTGTCCCAAAAAACTGAGCCCATGATCTTGCCGGCAGATGGTTGTCTTGAATTTCTTTGGTGTGGGAGATGACGGTCTTTCCCAGGACATTGCTTGCTGTTTCGTTTCTGGATCATAACGATGAAGCCATGATCGTTACGAATCGAGCCAAAAATAGATCAGGTTCTCGTTGAAACATTTCCAATGAGCTCTTTGAAATGTTCAGTCGCGTTTGCTTTTGTTCGTCCGTTAGCATTCTTGGGACCCAACGCGCGGATACCTTTTTCATTCCTAAGTGATCATGCAAAATGCTATGCACACTACCAGTTGAAATCTTCAACTCTTCAGCTATAAAACAGACTGTTACACGACGATCATCCAGAACAATTTTTTCAACTTTTTCGACCATTTCCTGAGTGACTGACGTCGAAGGGCGGCCCGAGCGCGGGTCATTTTTAACCAATGTTCTACCGCGTTTAAACTCTGCACACCACCGAGCCACTGTGAAATATGGAAGAACAGACTCCCCCAACGTCTCACGTAAATCTTCAAAAATTTGTTGCATAGTAAAATTTTTCAAGCAAAAGTATTTTATCACCGCATGGATTTCAATTTTATCCATTTTTAGCGAGAGCTACCGACACGTCACAAAGAAATAATTAATACAACTTACACAGACAAGATAAAAAGCTAATTATTTGAGGGTATTACGACAAAGACTTAATCTTTCCGTGACAATATTTTCTTTTACGTACGTTATTCTCACTACTACGTACGTCATTCCATTACTACGTCATTCTCACTACTTTTTGTAACGCATATATCCCGCAAAGGAAAACAATATTCTCCCATCTTTATTGAGTATGCGGACTCCTCACAAGTACTTGCAAATAGGATTTAAAAAAGTTGTGTTGGTCGGCAATCGAACCCACAACCTTCAGATGAGAAAGCAATGTTTACCGTCTTAGCCATCAGGCCAGCCCAACTAAACAGAAATATCTGAATCGGCCCATCATTTAGATAAAATCAAGATAATCTATTTCTGACAGGAATTTATAGGAATCCTCGAGTGCGATGAAAAATCATTATACACTTTAAGTTAGCAATATTTAACAGGACCACAAAAACTAACACTAGAGTAAGGTTAAATGACCTTATTAGACTATATAGTTTACACCTACGAGAAATGAAGAAGACAGTGACTCTTGGGAACACTTATTCCTAAATTGGCTATGAATGTTAAATTATCTCAAGTTAGTTTAACGCAGAGGCGCTAGCGAGATTAACTAGCTAGTGTGTAAAGAGGCCAGTGCATAAGGTTACCCCATTTTCATTGTTTTTTATTTATTATAAGATGGGTTAACTCTTGACCTCAATCTTGACCAAAAAGGTCAAAGATGAGGTCGACGATGGAGCGAGTTAACCCAGAAAATGCCTATAAAGCTGTTTGGCGTCGGACTTCGGTAGGAGGGTTGTCGCGAACCAGACGGCCCTTTACAGAGCCTACCACACCGCATGAGACCATAGGACGACACCTCAGATTCAGAAAAAAATGAAGTGTTGTTGCCTGGGATGGATTACTAGGAGGCAGGTCTCATTTGTGTTTCCTTAGTCGCCTCTTACGACACCCACGGAAAGAGATGGGGTGGTGTTATTCTCAACCGATCACCACACGGTGGAATCCAGTATGAAACTGAACAACGTTTTCCATGGAACCCAGAAGAAATTCCCAAAAAAATGGACTTCTCGGCAATCCGTTGATCGCTCAAGTTTTACGGAGAGGCGAATATATTTCGATCTAGCTAGTTCCTTGAGGAAAATTGCTGAGTTTCTACTTTAACGTCACTCAACATACAAACCTTTAAATATTTCTTTGTAAAACGCCAAGGAAGTAGCATTAATTAATGATCTTTACAAGTACAGTTAACCTATTGAAAACTCAACAATATTAATTTGGAGTATTCCTGACTGTTTCAAATTAAGTTACTATGGGGAAGTGAAAACAAGGGGAGTTTGAACCACATAATATATGTACCTTATAAACATACTTAGTCTTACCTATAAACTTTGTGACTTTGACATAATAATATATGTACAACTAACTTTCCACTTGCGACTTCGTTCGTGTGTTTTTGCCTTTGTCATTCTCTATCCTTCAAGACGGAATAAAATATGTAATAAATTAAGTTGAACTATTTGATTTTCAATATTATAACCTATATCCAATCTTTTTACCGTGTAAACCGTATTGAAGCGCTCATAGCCCAGTGGCGCTCGCTGATCCAAACCGATCAGTGAGGTTAAGCAACGTACACAGAGGCAGGGGACCTGATGGGTAACCGAAGTGGCAATTTATCACGAGCGTTTCCGTGCTTAAGCTGTCGGTCCCGGCTGCTGTACATTGACTACAGTCGTTAAAACCAAGTCAGGCCATTTGGCGGTTTGAAAACTCTGACACCAGGGTTAGCCAAGTTCGCCATACACTATACGATAAGAAGAAGAAGACTGAATAAAGAGAAGACTGAAAAATTTAATAATATCTTCAAAACATAGAAAGTTATGAGATTTAAAACTATTTATAAGATAGACGGAATTACTGAACACGACGTGTCGCAGTTCAACACCGCACAAATTCAGTATAAATTAGATGCAAAACATTTTAAGAAAGAGAAAGAAGAAAAAGTTTTAAACTATATTTAGAATGTTATCATTATGGATATTAATATCATCATCTAAATAAATATCATTCATCTAAATGGTAATCTGTCCTTTTACTAAAAGCTGGCTAAAGGACTTAAGTGTCAAATTATTGAATTACATTTGTGTTTCGCCAAAGTGCACTCTTCCTCTGAAAAGAACATACAAGAAACTCTTTCCAAATCTCAAATCTTTTACCACAGTCTTTTACCCTCAGGGTAAATAGCGAGATAAATGGCAGGTTAATGTTGAAAATGAAGTTGCTAGACCATGGTTCCGCGCCATCGTCAGCGGAAATAGGCGAATGAGATTGGAGCGCTGCGCGGATTTCCTACCCGATTTCCTGTCATACTATGCATAGTAAAAAGCTATAGACCTGAAGTGTTGGTTGGATAAGGCGTTATTTATTTCATTATTATGTTTGTCTATATTCCTTCAATAAAAAAATATAAAAAAAATAAACGCTACACACTCAAAGGCCCACACTAAGGTTTTCCCTTGTGTCGTGGGTCCCTCGGAACACACATAAAGACAAACACAAACACCCATGACCCGAGAACAAACATCTGCTTTTCACACAAATGTTTGCCCCGACTGGGGATCGAACCCAGGACCCGCCGATCAAGAGGCAGCGTCACTACCACTCGACCAAACCGGCCGGCAATCACGGGCAATTACGTCCCGGACCTTTGGAAGGCATGCGTGGGGCCAAATTATTATTATGTAAGTTACATATAGTAAAAATAGGATAAGTTGGACTGACAGTTAATGAGCCTCTGTATCTTTGTTGAATAACCGTACGCTTGATTTTAAAAGAGTTTCTCATCTGTTAAATCTTCTTTTCAGTGTAAGTACAGTCTTTTACGAAAGACAAATGTAATTCAGTAATAAGGCAAATATAATAAATTCAATATACTTTATTTGCACACTAGGACATAATAGTACAAAGACATGGACAGAGAACATAGTGTACAAAAAGGCGGCCTTATTGCATCCATATCCTTCATCGGCACGTCTGAAACTCAGTGCTTCGGGTTACGGTTTACCCTGTAGCATATGCTGCGGTGGAGTTCTTTTGGCATCGCATAAATTACTGTGTAGCTTTTTTTTTCAAATCTTGTTTTTATGTAGAATTTAGTATATTTGTATTTAATTGTATGTGTTTAGTAACACTTATCTTGCGTTGTCAATAAACGCATTTGATTTTTTATAGCTCCGCCCACGTGGAATTGGGTTATATCGGGCATGGAAAATACTTAAAAACTTCGAAGTATTAATACTAAATTTATTGGTAAGATCTCACCATTCAACATTATGGAATCCAGTATGGAAATCAACTTTAACGAAAGCACTCAAAGAGCTTAATTACAAATTAAGCTAATGAAATATAAATTTAGTAGATACTTCCTAGATGATTTGATACCAATTAAGAAGCGTCATGAACACAGAGATCGAATTTTTCTTTATAAAATTATTAAATTTTATTATTGAGTCTTTTTTATCTGTTAGGTGAAATAAACAGGTGCTAAAGATTAAGTGCTCGTACTGCTCGCACCAAAGATGTTTTTGCTCCATCATTATCTAAAATTAACTATGCGAAAAACTGTATCATTGTTTGATCTTGCGAAAGATTCAATCAGAATATTAATAACACTAGCATTCCGCCCGGGACTTTGTTCCCGTGGAAATTCGAAAAAATTATGTAGCCTAGGTAATTTAGGTACGTTACTCAGGGATAATATAGCATAGTAATGGTGAAATAATTTTTTCGGAGCCTATTCAATGCAAACAAACAATCAAATCTTTCCTGTTATAATATTAGCTTAGATAATTATTATACCAGTAAAACCATGACAAAATTCAGCTCGTAGTTGCTACTGCTATAGCTTAAAGTGGAGTAATAAGTACTACAAATCGTAAAACGCTCATTGCACCTTTCCAACTTAAGTGACTGCCTGCCCACCCCCATCGACACCGTTTCACAAAGCCAAGTTAAAATGTTAAAATCTTTTGAAATGTCAAGCTGGAACTCTCGTAATTGTATTATGTTTTCTTGTTGCAGGAAAGGATTTAATCTAAAATTGTTTGATCGAGTTGGTAATCGTAAAAGGTGTTCTTCTGTTACTTTTATACTCCGAATTAATACTGTTGGGTTTATAGATAGCAAACATTATCTGTACTATGAAGTTTGTATTAAGAGATCGAACTAAACTATGAGTGAGTTGACTAGTTTATCAGATTTCACTAGTTCCTTTCATTCCATCGGTCTTCGACTTCTGTGATGGACGTGTACTAGGTTCCCAGTGCTTAGTAAATATATTACTTGATTTCAATTTGACTACCTCGTTTCCTAATTCCCATAAATACGAGATAATGATCACCAAATGAATAGGTTGTGATATTAAGCTGCCCAAGCCAGAGAATTATCTACCAATTTTGGAGATAGCCAGAACTAGTTTTCAAAATGAGAGTACTTTAGGTGCCGATTACCTCTAACCGCGCCAATTTAAGGCTGAAGGAGCCTTCATACTTTATAAGACGATGAAAATCAAAAATCTATACAAGACCACGCTACGTCCATAAACTAAGCATAACCGGTGAGTTGCGTCACTCAAGATGGCAGCGAACTTCATTTTGACAGCGCTTTACGTGCTGCTAGGCCGATGCACTGAGATATATTTCCAGCGCATCAGGTTACTCCATTTTCATTGCAAAACCGCTCTTATCACGAAAGCACAGAGTTCCATATGTGCCCAGATGTAGATCGGCCCAAATAAACGATCGAACCACGACATTGACATCCGATGCCCCGAAGTATTATTTGGGCATCTATTGTAACAAGGCTAACATGGGCGAGTGACTTAATTTTGTCATGTCAATGTCGTTCTGCATGTTCCATGCTTATAGCTTATCCATACAAGCTGTCCGGTTATGGAACTCCTTACCTGAATCCTTGAGAAAAGCTCCTTCGCTGTCTACATTTAAAAGCCGCCTCAGAACACATTACCTTAAAAATTAATGTATGTATCTATTTTATTAATTTCTTATCCATATATTTAGGTAATCTCGTTATAGTTTTTCAATTTTTGTCCATAATAGTATGTATGTTTATTTTATTTTTTGTATGTTTGTGTTGTATTTGTATTTAAATGTTATTTTATTTTAGGTATAAGTATTTACTTATTGTCATGTAGTTTATTTAATATTGCTGCACCCGCTACTTTCTTTCTCTTCTTGATTTCTCTTCTCCGGTTGCCTTGAAAAAAATTGCGGTTTAGCAATAAGGCCGCCTATTGTAAATTTTTCCGTGTTTTTATGTTTCTGTGATGTCCTGTTTTTTTTTGTGCAATAAAGTATATATAATATAATAATAACTATGCTGAATGGATCTTAGGTAATACTTTGAACCGATTGCTACTTTTATCAGAGAGAATAATATCAGCTGGTTAAAATAAAATAAAAAATGGTTATGGACTTTCGTATCACTTTTCTCGTCGCCTTTATGTGGCGTGAGCTTTATTACCCAGCTCTGTGAATTTTCCATGTATTTTCTTAATTAAGTGTGCACAGAAAGTTACCGAAACATTTCCACTTGGTAACTTACCTGTTTTAATCTAACATTGTGACTCAAGGGACTCAAAAGTTATTCAATTTTAACGAATTGAATAATTTAATATCAGCGTTTTATTGGTAAGGAATAAAAACTCGTTTCGTTGAAAAATTATTTCAAGAAGTTTTAACAAGGCTTTTATGAGCATTTAATTATGTATTTAGGCTACATTAATTTTGATACTAAAGTAAATTTGTAGGGGGAGGTAGTTGTAACGAATACGAAACACAATTTCATAGTAGGAAAAGTAATATTCACAAAGATACCGTGTCTTTGTAAAGTCGGTTAGATAAAGTGCTTTACCACCTTAAGTTTTTACATGTGTGTTGAAAATGTAAAACGTTTAGGTCTATTTTTGTTTGAAACTTCAAAGTGATCATTTCAAATACAAGCCTTAGCGATTTTTTAAATGTATTGGAATTGTTATCGAAGTTGCTAAGGCACTTTCCTGTTCAACTAAGAGTTAGCATATGCTTTGGAGTTATTGATCAATACAGTAAAAATATCCAATAGACAAGTGCCGGTACAGTGACGAGCATTACTATACATACACTGTCATATTTCCTACAATATTTTAACCCTTACCATTCAAAAAATATGTTTACAACAATTTGCTATAAATTATCTTACTTATTTAAAAGACACAGCTTAGCATACTTACTTATTTACACGATGTAATTGTGCTGCGTCAATTTGAATTTTAAGGGTGTTTCTATGTTATTGCTTGTGACTGTACTTGATATCCTACAGTCAACCAGACTTATAACGTGATATAGTCAAGACACCCATTTCTCCACTCTACTTGTTTACAGCCGCTACGGTTTTACCGCCCGGATATCCGGACATCCGGAAAACCGGACAGTTTTATCCGGATATTTACAACGTTTGCTTCTGGAGCCCTTTATTTCGAGTAGTTGTTCGTACATAGGTTTTATTTGTTGACCGTAGACTGCGTTTAAGAATTGTAATCTTAGTTGATTAGTTTTTTATTCATTTATTATGAGATCTTGACCTCAACCTTGACCAAGGTTATAGATGAGGTCGATGATGGAGCGACTTAACCCAGAAAATGCCATTAAATGCACTGGTTCCGACAATGCGTGGGAGTCGGAACACAGCAAATTGTTTGACATCGGTAGGAGGGTCGCGAACCAGAGCCTACCACACTGCATGAGACCATAAGACGCTACCTCAAATTCTAAACCAATTGGGATGTCGTTGTCTAGAATAGATTAATAGGAGACAGGTCTTATTTGTGTTTTCTTAATCGCCTCTTACGACACCCACAGAAAGAGAGAGGGTGGTGTTATTCTCAACCGATCATCACATGGCAAAGGTTCATAGACATATGTGTCATACAACGAAATGTCCAGTAAAATAAGTAAACGATTGACGGATGAAAAAAAAAACTTTATTACGGAAAATGTAAATTCAATTTTAATTGTATGCAAAATCAATCCAGCAGAAGCCAATTACTATCCATAATTAGATTTCGTAAAATCATTCCATTGATTGACGTTCAATTTGCAAGGCATGTATTTAAAAGCTAAAAGCTGTTTGAAATATTTCAACCCTGTCATTCTTTGTGTGATTATAAAATAACAAGCGCACGTACTAACATACCCATCGAATGATTTCAATAGCAAATGTTCGAAATGGGAACACAGACTGTGAAAGGTGGAAGCGACAATGCAACACTTTTAAAAAGAACCTCTTTTAGAAAAGTGTCTATTAAAAATAAATGTCAATGTAAAAATCAAAATGGATCAATACAATTGTTGTATTGCATTCCGCGCTGAAGTAGCGAAAAGAACAATGTGCCCAGCGACAAAACTAAACATCAATCAACTCGTAAACTTCTGAAAACACCTCAAAGTATTTGTTAGTAAGCTGTTTGCCTAATCAAGTGGTCTTTTGATACGAATCTGTCTAAATCAAAGATTAATTAAGTGTATGTACTTGCATGTATGTAAACTCTTACAGACTAATACAAAAGATACATAGATGTCCAAAGGCGGACTTATCCCTGAAGGGATCTCTTCCAGTCTACCTTAGAGATGGCAAGAGAGAAACAGACATCTCCACCCCACCGCACCACACCACATGGTGCGGGTTACAACGCAATAATGTTTGCATTACCTACCAATTAATTCATTAATTGAAAAGTAACGCATGTTTTGTATACTAAAGGAATCTTTTCTTACATTCAAAGTTTTTTGTCATATGATTTTTTATTGTTTGTGCTACAGAATTTCTTTTGAGAATAACTAATAGTGAAATACCGGTTTTTTACTAACACACTTATGCGTTCTAGTATTCCTTAGCTAATTATAAACCATTTAATATCTAATTGTGAAAACATAAAATAAGTTATTTTTTTAAGTGTAAAGAGTCCATCCATACATACAATGTTTTTCAATTAGATTGGCTGACCTTTTTAAATTATCGATGTTTTCTTTTAATACAGCCAACGAAGTCCTAATGTAGGATTTATACCAAGATAATTAATTTGCCTTCAGATTGGTATTCCTTTGCTCATTTATTTCTTCTAATTAGCGTAGGAAAAACATAGCTATGTTTCATAAGGAGATAACATTAAATATGTTCCATATTATGGAATGTGAGAAGATTTACCTGTAACGCGAGTGAGTTAGCTCTCGGTGAAACTATACATTGACAGTAAAAGAATGTGGAGATAGCGACTGAACACAAAAAATTAGACTATAACTTAGACAATGTCTAAAACCGTGTTACGTTATTTTTTTTCAAAAAATCTTTTATATTTTTTTTTGTGGTGAAGTATGCTTATTGCTATTAAGATATCAGTGTTATGCAAAGATTACAAAATAAACATATCTCTGGTACTACAAAATAGGTGAATTAAAAAAAAATACCATACCTAGGCAGGCATCGTCATCTCCTTGGGGTCATGAGTTCACAGCCACATTCACTTTGAATTTTTTTTCTTATTAATTTCCTCTGAGGTTTCATTCTTCTTTGAACCTCAAAACGCCGGAAGTTCTACAAATCGTACTTCCACCCCGTCATTAAAGTTAATTTAAGGAGTCCATGAGATGTTTGAATAATAATGTTTTTGAGCAATAAAGAATTAACATACATACATAATGAAAACTAGCTTTTTCCCGCGGATTCGCTCGCGCAAAGCACTCTTTTAGTCACCCGTTTCAGACTTAGGAGATGATTTTCGAATAATCGCGAAACACGTGTCCGTTTATTATTTGTCAAAATGACAAAAAAAATTGTTTTCTCCATACAAACTTTGAAAACCCATTTCACCTCCTTAGGGGTTGAATTTCGAAAAATCCTTCTTTATTGCTTGCCTACGTCATAAAAGACACCTTTTTGCCAAATTTCAGTTTTCTAGGTATAAGGGTTTGGGCTGAGCGTTGATGCGTGAGTAAATCAGGACCTCCAATTTTATATATAAAAAAAGAAAGACCTAACACTTTAAGCATTCGCGATTTGAACAAATCATGTAATACTAGCACGGATCGAAATTCGCGTATATTGTATGTACTATGTTTTTAATCCCGATTAAAAAGAGGGGTGTTATATGTTTGACGTTAGTATATGTGTATCTACATGTCTGTGTATCTGAGTAACCATGCTACAAACCATCTTGATTAGGTACGTCACCTTTAAAAAAAAAATATTCGTTTGGGAGCTACGATGCCACAGACAGATATACATACAGATACACATATACTCACATCAAACTTATGATTTAAAACCATATTATTTATTACTTATTTGGTTTTTGAATAGACTTTAATACCTAAATTTTTAAATCTAATAATATTACAACACGGTTATGCCCGTTCCTGAAGTAATTATTAAGTTGTAGAGTATTCGAAGATTTTATATACAAATAATAGTGTAAATTAATTTGGCTCTAGCTTGGAATATTGTTAATATTTATTTGTTTCATTAAACTAACAGAAAGCGGCACGAAATAAATAACAATTTGCTGGAAATTCTGAAACCAATTTTAATAATTTAAAGGCTGGGCTGCTATTCCACTAACCAATGTCGTCTCAACGGCGGTGGAATGTTAATGGTGACCACTTCATCCGTTCAGGTGGCAAAACTTAGAACTATCTAAGCCTGATACATTTTGATGACAGCTATACAGGGCTTTAGGTAAATCTCTTTCAACCTCTCGGTTGGTAAATCAATCCATGAAACTGAACAACTTTCCCAAGGAACATAAGTCGAAATACGAAAAAAAATTGTATAGCTCCCATACAAACTGCATCATCTATAGCGCATTTTGTATGGGAAGTCAACATTTTTTTTTATACTTCGACCTTTGTTCCTGGGGAAAGTTGTTCAGTTTCATGGACTGATTTACCACCCGAGAGGTTGAAAGAGATTTACCTAAAGCCCTGTATACCTTGACTGAGGCACTGCCAACTGAATGTCAAGTTGCTAGGTAGTTAGAAACTTAACCTATACGTACAGAGGCCAGCGCATCAGGTTACTCCATTTTCGTTGCAAAACCGCTCTTATCGCAACAGCACAGAGTGCACGCGTGTGATAACCTGATGTGCGGCTCTCTGTACAATAGCGGTGGTGCTGCTGATCAGGGCGTATGAGGTTTCAGTAGCTCCCTAGAACCACGTAATGCTCTGCCTACCTGAACAGGGATGGTAGGCGTGACTGTAATGATGGATGTATTTGGAAAATGGCCTCATCGAATTTAAAGTACTTACACAAAAGTTTAAATGACCGTGGAGTTTATATTCTAATACCGAGGGCTATGGCAATCGAGTTAATTCTAGTATTGCCTTAATAAGTCCCAAAACTGTTGTTGCCAATGATATTTGATGTTGGAAAGAGGTACATAAGTTTACCTGAGAAGCTATGCATGGACATCAAGTTTTGTGGATTATTTAGACTTTTTGAATCATCTATCAGGTACTACGAGCACTCAACCCTATATAGAGACGTAATAAATGCGAATTTGAAAGAAAAACATTTTGTCAACATTTTGTCAACTGGGTGCTAAGTAATCCGAAGAGATTCCGAACACGATCGCTAAGGCGTGCGTAGCCACTGACGAGGTGACAGGTTCGGGTCGTCTTGTATGACGTCTCTATACTGGGTGAAAAAGAACCTCCTAGCTATATTCAAAATCCTGAACCAGTATCACTCAAAGAACACATTTATGAAAAAAAAAAATTTTTTAATATTTTTTCAATGGGAATAGTTCATTTTTAGGGTTCCGTACCTCAAAAGGAAAAAACGGAACCCTTATAGGATCACTTTGTTGTCCGTCTGTCCGTCCGTCCGTCCGTCTGTCAAGACCCTTTTTCTCAGGAACGCGTGGAGGTATGAAGCTGAAATTTATATCAATTACTCAGGTCTACTGTCCCTTGAAGCTGTGAAAAAATCAAACTTCTAAGCCAACGCAATCAAAAGATACAGCCGTTTATGCCGCAAATTTCCGCAAATTTTCGACACTCGCAAAGGAATCAAAACCTACAGGGTACTTCCCGTGAACACAGAATCTTGAAATTTGGTACGAAGCAACGTCTTATAGCACAGATAAAGGAAAAATTGCGAAAACCATAAATTTTTAATTACATCATATCATAAAAATATTTTTAATATTTTTAAACTTACTACCCCTTTCCTCATGAACGCGTTGAGGTATTAAATTGAAATTCATATCAAATACTCAGGTCTACAATACCTTTAAGCTAGGTTTGTACGGAACCCTCGGTGCGCGAGTCCGACTCGCACTTGGCCGGTTTTTTTCCTAAACGTAGACATTACTCCTACACCAGGCACACGAGGGGTGCGGCTGACGCTCGGGGTGTGCGCCCGAGTGGTGTCTACGTAAAGGAAAAAAAAATCCCCCCCCCAAAAAAAAAGTGTTCAGTAAGTGATACTGGGTCAGGATTTTCAATAAAGCTAGGAGGTTCTTTTTCAACCTGTATAGGGTTGAGTGTTCGTAGATTAGGTACCATTGCATTGGCGCGATTATTCTATTATAACCACTCGAATCCTACACCAGGATATTAGTGTCATATTCTTTTAAAACTTAAAATGCGAATATTTGTGAGAATTAATAGATAGATAGATGGTTAGGTGGATTGTATTTGTAACTCTTTCACTTAAAAACTACTAAACGGAAGCTAGACATCAGAATAAAATATAGCCTAAGCAATTTTCTCAAATTGTTGGAATTTGAGAAGTGAATACCGCAGAAATAATACGATGATGGATTAAAAAAATTTTTTTTTTCGTAGCAGGTGGCAATGTGTGGTCTCTGCCTATCCCAATGAGACAAAGGCGTGAGTGTGTACGTAACCCTTTTTTTCTTATATCATTGATTGCCATATTAAGTCCCCAATTGCTGCTAATAGGTGTCTTGTATTACCCCCAAATAACGATTACACTTTCCAAATTAAAGTGGATAACGGTTAAACTAATGTATTAAGAATATTACACCCTGTCTACCCATTTCGGTGTTTAGTCGCACAATAAAATAATAGCCTTGAGAATTGCCTAATAATTTATGTAGTTACATGTTATTTCTTGTCGTCTATACAAATCTATACTAATATAATAAAGAGGAAAGATTTGATTGTTTGTTTGTTTGCATTGAATAGGCTCCGAAACTACTGGACCGATTTGAAAAATTCTTTCACCATTAGAAAGCTACATTATCCTCGATGGACATAGGCTACATAATTTTCCCAAATTCCCACGGGAACGAGGTCCCGGGCGGAATGCTTGTAATCTACACTAATATTATAAACAGGAAAGATTTGTACCTATTTTTGTATGTTTGTATGTTTGTAACGTATAGGCTCCGAAACTACTGGACCGATTTCAAAAATTCTTTCACCATTAGGATGCCACATTATCCCTGAGTAACATAGGCTACATAATTTTCCCGAATTCCCACGGGAACGAAGTCCCGAGCGGGATGCTTGTAGTTAATAACTATTGATATGGGGTGGTCACTTTAAATTAAGTTAGAATTTTTAGAACGTTTCACTCTTGACCATTCAACTTTTGCAAAACTTCTTCTTTGGTAACTAGTTACGAAACAGTGAAAAAAAATTCTTCTTTCGTAGCTGGTTACCAAAGTCTGGTTACGAATATGGACGAAGGGGATTTTTTAGTATGTTATTAATATTATTATTATTATATATACTTTATTGCACAAAAAAACAGGACATCACAGAAACATAAAAACACGGAAAAATGTACAATAGGCGGCCTTATTGCAAAACAGCAATAACACAATGAACCACTAGGTTTATATTTTTTTCATTTTTCAAAATTCTTTATAGATTAACACTTATAGGAACCTCAAATAACGTTATTTTTGCATTAAATTTGTTTTCGAATTAAGCTGTCTGTTGTACAAAAAGCAATGTATTTTATTTTTAAAAGCTAAACCTATAAACCTAGAATATATTATGCAGAACCGATTGACACCAAACTTAAAGTGATCTGTTATGATTTAGTTAGTGGAAAACGTTTTCTCCCGAAATGCGAATTTTCACCAAGAAAAGTTCCTAAGGGCCTTTTTATAATTCGGAAACGGCACGGCAAAATTGTATTACCATTGCCTCCTATGTAATAGCAATACTAGAAGCCGAGAAGATAGTGGGCAGTGGTAATTCAAATTTTGAAGTGCCGTGCCGTGCCGTTCGAATTATAAAAAGGCCCACGGTCTCTATCGCACGCGATGCCCGGAGCTTGAGCGCACGAGCGACAGCAAATGTTTTCCTAAATTCTTATTTCGCTAGAATCGCGAAGCTATTTTTCCCTCTTAACTTTCGGTAACTAATTTAAAGTCACCCAAATAATGCTGTGGTAGTTGTCATGAGGTATCTATTCTACTAATAAGTGATGATGAAAATTCAACTTATAAATCATTTAGAACGATGTCCTGAGTTCAGGGTTTCAGTTTTTGCTAACACCCTTTATAGAACAAGGGTTCCATTATGGAAAGCTTACCTACATACTAATAATACTGTCCTCTAACTAAAGTAAAGGATCATGTTAATATAATTACGACTAAATATTGAGTTTGATGTTAAAGGTAAAGCCGAAGTAGGACACATTTTACGTTAGGGTTGTTACTTTCAACTACGCATAAACAGAACAACCTCTCACCACTGTAGGTACAGAGGGCCGCACATTAGGTTACCACACGCGTGCACGCTGTACTGTTACGATAAGAGCAGTTTTGCAATAAAAATGGCCTCTGAACATCATGTTTCATCTAATAACTTCAGAAAAGTCAAACGTTGCATCAAGAGGTTCTAAACCACTGATACTCTGCCTACCCCGTATGGGATTACAGGCGTGAGAGGCAGATTTAGTAAAACTTTATAGTATTAAGTATTCTCGATATTATATTCTTCAGTATTATACAGGGTGTAAAAGACAGCTTAGCAAATACTTAAATGGTGGAATCTACCTATAAATATCATCAGCTATAAGTAATTATATTTTCCCGGAAATGTCACGTTAAGGAGTTTTTATTATTTACCTACTTTGGCGCTACGCAATGTATCGTAAACCGCGCCCCACGCGCGATCCCCCCGCGCCGCGCTGCTATTGGAGTGCGATGTACATTGCTGGTTTTCGTGTTTTACGTTGTTGATTGTTTTTTATTGCAAAGTGGAATGTATTCGATTAAATAATAAAAAATGTAAGCAGAAAATATTAAAAAAACGTGAAAAAGAAATTCAAAATTTTCCGGAGAAAAATTCCACTAGAAAATCATTCAGGACGATTGTCTGAGTCCAGGGTTTCGGTTTTTGCTAAGCTGTGTTTTACACCCTGTATATATGAAAGTTTGTTTGTTTCTATGTCCTTCGACGATTTCTCACAGAGATAGTTAACCCGTCGCGCGATTTTTTATAGACGGAGATCCCAGGTCCTCCAGACCTTGCTTATTTTCTCATAAACCAAATGTGTGGGAAATAGTAGTGCTAGTACGTACTAGTAAAGTATGAATACCAGCTAACCTGGGCCGGCGGCCAATTTTCAGCTATCAGGTTCTGAAGGTACTTCCAAAAATTACTCACTTGTCTTGAAGTCATTTTATGAGAAAATAAGTAATCTCGTACACCAGGTGTACATTTGGCGAGCGAAAGCTAAGAGCTAGTATAGCACGCTGTACAGGATCCTGTTTCACGCGAATAAAGTCACAGGAGGATGGCTAGTAAGTCTCCGTTTACTTGAGTTTCTTATGCTTAATATTAGATCTATAAAAATGAAGTTCATCGTTCTTTATAAAACATTTTAGGCCAACAGATTTTTTCACACTAACGTTTTTAATTTTTTAATCATAAAAACAATACAATTACCGCTTATGGTAAAATATATATGCCAAAAAATCCAAACCTTCCTACAAAACATTGTTGATGGATTTCGCATTCCCGAAAAAAACCAAAAACATTTTTGACATAAACTAATTATGTCAAATGTGAAAGCTTCTATTTTTAGTACTTACAGCAAAAATAAGCCAAGAAACGGTCAACAGATGAAAAAAAGTTATATTTTAGTATCGTTTTCATTAAAGAAATAAAATGTAAAAATAATAATTTTACTCAAGTAATAATTGTTCTTGTAATAATTGTGGTCATAAAGGCTAAGTTTTAAAATAAAAATAAGAATCAATAAGAAGTTTCAATAAGAAGAAAAGAAGTTTCTCCGAAACTTCTCAGAACACAGCCCTGAGTTATTTACGTAGTGGGTAATTATAATGGACACCCTGATTATTACAAGTTAATATGGCTGACAAAACGGGTCACTAATAGTTTGGAAGTTTACATACACTCACGCCTACACTCCTTATAGAGGTAGGCAGAGTGGTTACGGATAGGGATTGCAATGCGGGATCCGCAATCCCGCAATACAGCTGGATCCCGCACATTTTTTGCCTCCGGGATCCCGCAACACGTGCGGGATCCGCAAGTACTAAATTACTCTGCGTTTCTTTTCCAAAAGCAATTTATAGCAAAATTATATACTTCCCAATAATGCATTATAATCGTACATAATAATAATGCATTACACAATATAGTTTTATGGATTATATAGCATCTAGCAAAGTTAACTACAACTTTTCTTTCCTTCGTTAGTAATTGCAATAGCAATTAACTACATATTACAAAGGCCGACCAGATCCAATAGACAAGCAATAAAGTCTTAAAGCCCATAAAAAAATACAATTTAATCTATACTTTGTGTGCCTACACCAAAACCGACTAGAACTTTGAGAGACTATAACTATGAAATAATACTAAAAAAGGAAATGGCTTCTTTTGAGAATGATTAGTGAGGGGAAAATATTTGTCTTTAATTTATGAATATTTGATGACCCTTAAACCTACCAGCGTAGAGGCAGAAAGGGCTTTCTCCGCAGCCGAGTACATCAGTACACCGTTATGAAGCCGGCTTGGTGATCAGATAATAATGAATATTTGTTTTTTAAGGTCATACTTTCAAACAAAACTATAATATGAATGACAGAAATAATTTGATTGAAATTATTACTTATAGCTAATTAAGGACTTTCATTGAATCATTCATATTTTAATAGACAGTTTTTTATAAGAAACTGTGTGCCTTTAAATGTAAATTTAAGTTTCATCAGGCTTGAAGTTTGCACCTAAAATATTTGCTTAAGGCTAAATTTAGCTAATTATATATTTTGATCTCAATTATTATTATAAGTAATATTAAAAAAGGAATCAATAAAAAATAGTTTCATAAGTGTGGGATCCGCGCGGGATCCAGCTGTATTTATGGCAATCCCGCGCGGATCCAGCTGTATTGAAAATGGTGCTGTATTGAAATCCCTAGTTACGGAGTCCTGATCACCTGGAATGTTTGAAATAATATTATTTTAAGCGCAAGACAAGTAAAACAGAAAAGGTATTTTGTTCTATACGAGTGTCTACTACGGTTCAATTATTACCCTTTCCGACGGTAAGATTTTCTTAGTAAATACACGAAGCCCGGCGTTATTAATTAGTTGACGTAAAAATAACATTTTGCCTATTATTTTTTAAACCCCGACAGAAAAGACGGGTTGTTATAAGTTTGACGAGCGTATCTGTGTGTTTGTGTATTTGTATGTCTGCTTGTGGCATCGTAGCTCCTGAACGAATTAATCGATTTCAATGAGTTTTTTTTGTTGAAAGCTGACGTAATTAAGATGGTTCTTAGCCATGTTTGATAAAAACTGATTTAGCCGTTTAAAAAAGTTATAAGCAATCGAATGCCGGGGGTAGTGTATTTTATTGTATTTTAAAGTTATTGTAAAAGATTTAGTGTATCCCTAAATCCCAAACATCCCTATGAACATCAAAACAAAACATCCTGTACCTGACAGGCAGGGCATTAATTCTCACATATACGAGTCCGAGTCATATAATACTCGGACTCGTATATGTGAGAATTAGTTCAAACAGACAGCCTGATACGGGTATTAATATGCACAAACCAGGATAGAATGGCAGAATTGGATCTACTTGAATTATTCCTACATTTGGAGCTTGTTAGAGGCACCCCGAAACTAAAGAGATAAAGGAATTGTGACAAAAGGTTTTTGCTCGTATTTATCAGATTTTCAGAAATATTGACAGACGACAGATATACTCGTAAATATTGCCTAAAATGTAAAATTTCCTGTCGAGCGGTAGTGACGCTGCCTCTTGATCGGCGGGTCTTGGGTTCGATCCCAATAAGTCATTTGTGTAAAAAGCAGATGTTTGTTCTCGGGTCATGGGTGTTTGTGTCTGTATTTATGTGTTTTCCAAGGGAAAACCGCAGCGTTTATTATTATTATTAATGAAAATGAAATAGAAAATGCAATATTTTTGACAACACTGTAATTACATGAGAAACACGGATTGTTTTAATATTTCTAAACCTTAAATATTCCAAGATTATTTAAATTTTCTGTATTTATAATTGAAATTTGTCATGTGTACGATAAACTGTTAAGTAAATAAAAAGAAAAAATGAAATGACGATATTCCTCTATAAAAAAAAATTAAGAACGTGAAGATGACAATAGTGTACCAAGTTGCAGTTTGGAATCTCTGCCTACCACAGCAGGGACACATGCGTAACAGTTAAAGTAATACATAAAGTTCAGCTGGCCAATGAACCTGAAAATCTTGAACCGGAAAATACTTTGCTTGCTCAAATGCACTTAGTAAAAGCCCAATAGCATAAAAGTCAAGAGCATCTTGCGAGATCTTATATAAGATCTCTTTGAATTGGCATCTGAATGGCATCGACTCGCTCGCTGATATCTAAGTACTTGTTCTTATGTTTCTTTCAAAAAGTTCTTATTTGTAGCCCTGTCAATATTTTATAGCAAAAATTTCATGTAGAGAAACGTAATAATACTAAAAGTTTATTCGCATGTCATGGTTTTTCTAGGACGGTACTTATTTTTAAGTTTTGGAGCCAGATTCGGCACGCAATTTTTTAGGAAAGAGGAGGACTATGGAACTTCTATGGCAATTAATTAGAACCATGAAGTGACATAGAATTTCCGTATTAATGCACACTTCTACCTAACACAGTAGTAAGAAACAACTTGAACATTTATCGTTTATTTATAGCTCTGCTGGCCCTAATTTTTTACTGGTGGATTGCCCTATGATAGCCATTGGAAGTTTCTAAGGTTGCCAAGTAAAATCCACCTAAAAATTTCTAATACTAAACTAAATCTATCATACTCTTGTCCTATTTGATTTATAAGAAAAATAATAAAAATAATGCCTCTTTTCACCTTGTAAATAAATACATTTCTGACCTACTTTTTCTAATAAAAATATAAGTATACGTTGACCTCGCATTGAATTTCAAAGAGATACAGCGAAATAAATCAAAATTAATGGTCAGTATCTCGGAAATTTCTATAGTGTACGATATAATAATGATTTATTAACTGAAGCTGTGATCTTTCAACATCTTTGAACTAATCTTGTCAGAAAATACGTAGGTGTTTTCTTCTTCAATAGAATGTTTCAGCGAATTCGTCAAAAATTACACAAAAGATCTTACATACATACATACGCCCACGCCTATAATCACTATCGAGTTAGGCGGAGCATCAGTGGCTCTACATGCTCTGCCACTTGATGCCACCGGCACTGCAGCCCATATACGTCCCCACCGAGGGGCACGGGCCTCCCTTTGAAATACGAAGGGGATTTAGGCCATAGTCAACCACGCGGGCCCAATGCAGGTTTATTATTTTTATTTTTTTTATTCTAAATGACTACACTGTTGGCCGCTGATGGCCTTGACAGCTTCACCGAGCAAGTGGCGAGCGCAGATGGCTCTCAGCCCAAAATTTTAAGTAATGCCTAAGGGTGCCCCCTGTGGGGCTCGAACCTCGGCTTAGGGCGTTACTGCGAGGGAAACGTCGGACATACGTTTGTGGAGAGAAGCGGCCGGGTACGTACCGGTACCTAGTATCGGGGCGGACCAATGCGGGTTGGTGGACCGCTCGTCTTTCAAAAATGAATTTTCTTGGACGGGCGGGTTTCATCACGATGTTTTCCTTTACCGTTGAGCAAGTGATAATTAGAAATCCGTACAAAAATCCGAAAAGACGAATTTAGTGGTACAGGCCCGTACCAGGATTTGAACCCGCGACGTTCGGATTACAAGTCTGGCTAATTACCAACTGGGCTACCACCACTTCCCACTTGATGCCACGTTTGACATAAATTCTGTGGGTTAATACAGTTACGAGTACAAAACCCTCATGTTCCACTTACTGACTTTTGCAGCCTGGGAAGAGTTGGCGGATGGTACATTCAAAGTTTTTCAGTCCCGCGTGGAGGTTTGGAAGTACACAACAATAAAATTTATAAAATGTTTCTAATTTGCTGTTGCATTTCCGCAGTATATGAAGTATAAGATACAATAATTTTCATTCAAAACGTACGTATTTTGTTTTTCCTATTTATCGTCAACAATATTTTTTTAGTTTTTTTGCAAAAAAGTTTCATGTACTAAACGTGGTTAGGTACTAAATATTATTTTCTTGTCGTTGAGGTTCAAAATAAATTGGTAAATATAGGGCTTAGCGATATGGCGGTCATCAATTTGCATACTAATGGAAGAAATCGACGGACTGACGTACAATGTATCATATTTAAATATAGAAAGTTATTTTTAGTCAAGAGAATTTGTTAGTAGATATATTGGTACTTCTTGTGACCTATTTCTGTGCCTAAATACCTTATTCTACTGTTTTTGTTTTGTCAAAATTTTTAAAAGGATACATTTATCTGAGCGTCTGTTCCACTAATTAATGGCGGTGGAATGAAAATGGTGACCATTTTATCCGTTCAGGGGCAAAATTCAGATATTGATACCACATAGACTTGATAACAACCACCCCCGATCAACAGCACCACCGCCAACCGAAAGTGTTACAAACTGCCTAGCAATTAACATTTACATAGTTCAGTTGCTATGCAGTTTAAAATATGTTCGTAAAGCGGCCGTCATCGAATGTAAGAAATTTTGATAGTTCTCAATTTTGCCACCTGAAAAATGGCGACTATTGTCATCCATTGAGACGCCATTTATTAGTGGAATAGCCGTATTTAGTTGTAAAATATATGAATAATAAGTATGTTACAGAGTTTTGTCCCTATAGGTATTGTTTGCTTAGTTTACTCCACCTACGATGAAACTTTTCAATTAATTTTAGCAATCCAGCAAAAAATATAAATGAAAACTTGAGTGGTAAAACTTTTTTCGTGAACATCCAGAGATAATTGCTTCCCTGCCCTATCTTCATCTCTGGTTATAGAGAAGTCATGTGAGTTTGTTTACTCGAATTGACGTGTAAAATGTTATCGGGACTGCGTGACGCTGCATTTTATTTTTAAAAATTCGACGTTGTTTTTTTTTCAGTACTTAAAGCTTAACATGCATCGTTCAGGCTACTTGCGAATTCCACTTTTCACCCCCCCCCCCCCCACAAAAACGAGGGGTGTTATAAGTATGACGTGTGTACCTGTGTATGTAGCTCCTAAACGAAAGGACCGATTTCGATGCGGTAGTTTATTTATTATTTATTATTTAATAGGTACATCAACAGTAGTAAATATAGTTTGGAGGGATGTAGTATTATATCTGTACAGTAGGTAATGTTCTTATACACACATCAACAAAGTCTAAGCAACACGCACGATTTTTCATACAACAGAGGCCTCTTTGAGAAGCTGTGAAAAGTATTTAAGACACGTATTTTTAATAAAATCTTTAGTGTGACCAAGTTCTATACCTGAATTTTCAATCCCTATAAATGAACTTTATTTAGATTGAAATTTGTGGAAAAGAGGGAAAAATGACAATGAAAACGCAGTTTTTCTTTGCTTTTGGTATGGAAATGGTGAAATTAAATTTTCATTTTCGTCTCTTTTTCACAAACTTCAAGCTAGATAAAGTTCATTTATAGGAATTTTAAATTCGGGTATAGAACTTGCTCACACTAAAGATTTTATTAAAAATACCTGTCTTAAATACTTTTCACAGCTTCTCAAAGAGGCCTCTGTTGTATGAAAAATCGTGCGTGTTGCTTAGACTTTGTTGATGTGTGTATGTCTACCAATTACAGATGTACACAGCATTGTTAACATAATTGGGTAAGACAACACAAGTAATTAAACTAAACTATGAAAACAAAACAGTTATTCTAATTAAATGAGATCGATCACAGACATAATTAAAAATAATTAAATATACCTATAGCTCTTGCTGTCCTCTTTGGATGAACGAATATGTAGAAGACATTAGCTTCAGCAAAGTGTTTTTGAAATTTAAAAATTAAGAATTAAAAACGTCTAATTAATCGTTATTAATTAGATTATATTCGGAACAGATTCTGGGAAGTGGACTGTGTAAGGCTACTTCAGTTCTGCATATTGATAGTTTTCCTAAGGGGGTCTCGAGGAGGTTTTCGAGCAACATTTATCGCTAATTGTTCAATCAGATGGCAACACTTTGTTTGGTTATTAACTAGTTTATACAGGGTGAAAAAAAACCTCCTAGCTATATTCAAAATTCTGAACCAGTATCACTCGAAGGACACATTTATGAAAAAAAAAATTCAATGGGAATAGTTAATTTTTTGCCTAAACGTAGACATTACTCCTACACCAGGCACGCGAGTGGTGCGGGTAGCGCTCGGGGGATGCACCTGAGTGGTGTCTACGTTTAGGAAAAAAATGAAACAGAAAAAAATAACAGAAAAAAATAAAAAGTGTTCTGTAAGTGATACTGGTTCAGGATTTTGAATATAGCTAGGAGGTTTTTTTCACCTTGTAGAGAAAAAGGATTGGTCAAATTGACCGCTGTCAGAGTTTTCAACAAAAAAGCTCTGTCTTGGATTAAAAGTTCTGAATCGATAAAAGCCGTGAAAAGAAAAAAAAAACTCTAAAATAAAAAAATAAAAAGTATAACCCAGGGGGGGGGGGGTTGAATGTCAGGACATTCATCGATAACTGTGAAACGATTGAGCCAATTTTATATAAAACATGTCTAAGAACCACCGCTAGAAAACCTGATGTTAAATTAAAAAATCGCATCCAAATTGGTTCATCCATTTAAGAAATGAGGTGCTACAGACAGATACACAGACACATGAAGCGGTCAAACTTATAACACTCCTTTTTTGCATCTGGGGTTAAAACATCTTCTTATTCACAAGTAGTATGACCCTTTTACATAAAGATGGTAGGTTTAGAATCACGACGCAGGTAAGACCATAAGAAAAACAAATAAATACATGAAGCACCTATTTACATAGGCTAAGGTAGACTTTTTAAGAAAGCACATGTTTGTCCCTTCAGATAATGACATCCTTGAGACCCCTTTTGGGTCAATGGTTTTTTTATCAATACACATTATGGAACAGCAGTAGAGTAAGACCACCACCCAAATAACACGCTCTATGTCCTCACCGAGGGGCACAGGCCTCCCTTCTAAGCAGTGAAAGGGGTTTAGATCATAGTCCACCACGTTGGCCTAAAAATATATATGATAAAAATTTCCTTTGTACAGTTTTTCTTTATTTGGCTGTCCCGTCACACAAAATGTACACTTTTGGAATTTGGTCCCGTTTCAATTAAAAAAATTGAGTGTGTTGTCTGTGACCTGACGTTATATATGGACAGCCCCGTAAGAATTTTAAGTTTAATTTCTTGTCTATATTTTAGTGCGTTGAGTTGAGTAGAGTTTTTCTATTGGGCCTTTTTATAATTCGAAAACGGCACGGCAAAATTGTATTACCATTGCCTCCTATGTAATAATAATACTAGAAGCTGACATAGGGGGCAATGGTAATTCAAATTTTGAAGTGCCGTGCCGTGCTGTTCTAATTATAAAAAGGCCCATTCTATTCTAAGCAGAACATAAAAGCCAATGAGCACACAATACATAAGGTACCATTTTAAAGCTATATAACAGAAGATTTGTTTTTAGGCTTCAAGTAGTCTTATTCAAATTTTTACAAGCTTTTTAATAATTTGCAATGTACCTATTCGTTTGTTCGGGTCAAATCTTGCAACTTTAACAGTGCACTGTTAGTTAACTGACGTCATTCTAAATCTAAAATGGCGGACCACTCAAGATGGCGGACTAGTTATTTTATTTTGCACTCCTATGATATGGGTATACAATAAAACAGTTTGCTAAGAAGAATACGTTTACTAAATAGGTGAAAGTACCTATGAACATAAAAACATGAAATCGCCAGTGTTGCTAGTAAACCGTGTAGTTAGTTATTAAAGTTAGTTTAAGTTGTAGAATGCATTGGAGATCTAAGAAACCTAAGAGAAATTCGTTGTAAATACTCACTTAAGTATACGTTAAATATATATTTTGTTGTCACTTTGTTTTAGAAAATATTGCGAACAGACCGCAAAAAACAGTTAATATGAAAATCAGTCTCATATACAGGTTCATATGACATCTTTCAATGTTTTACGCGAATCTTATATCTTATGGTGTCTTCTTCTTCTCTTCTTCTTCTTATCGTGTAGGTATAGTCAAGTGTGTGGCAAACTGGCTAATCCCAGTGTCAGAGTTTTCAAACCGCACAATGGCCTCCGATTTGGTTTTAACGACTGTAGTCAATCGACAACAGCCGGGACCGACAGCTAAACGTGCTCGCCGAAACACGGAAACATTCGTGATAAATTGCCACTTTGTTCACCCATCAGGTTCCCTGCCTCTTTGTACGTTGCTTAACCTCACTGATCGGTTGAGATCAGCGAGCGCCACTGGGCTACGAGCGCTTCAAGTGCCTCTGGACTACGATGAGCGTTTCTTCTCCTGCCGTACTTAGTTTATCTACTTGTTCAAAACTGTGTAGCACAAAGTTTTATGCGTGTATCCTAAGTGGTCGATCCCATATAAATTTACCGACCGCAGCGAAATGTTTACCGTTAATTGCAGAGACCACAGCAAGACACTTGACCATGTTTTTGGTTTTCATATTGGAACAGGAAACAATGTAAATCAAAAACTCAAGAAAGGGATAAGCTGCAAAGGCATAGTGGATTAACTACCTTGTGTGCGAGTTGAACCCACAAAAAAAATCTATAGGTATTATGGCTATAATTGTTTAAGATTATCACTGTTGTTCACCGTTTATTTGTAATGTTTTCAATGACATTATTGTTTTTAATAATAATCATGATACGAATCCGTTATAAAATGTTAAAAAAATGACATACCTATGTTAAACTAAGTCTACCGACTTATTTTTATTTTTATCGTGGCGAGCTTTGTTTTACTAAAATCTACGATTAACTTGGATTGTATGATTAGATTTTCTATGTATAGAACCATAAAAGCAAATCGTAGTTATCATTTTACAACTAAAAACAAATCAAAGGCTTAGATAATACTAGTTATCAATGCGTTTGTGTATCGCCGCTTTAGAGAGAGCTTATCAGAGCTGACATTACAAATCAGGTTTTGCAATTTAACTGTTCTGATTTTACGTGTGAATTTGATAAGAGAAAAAAATAAACGTTGCTAACTACTTCCACGTTATCTAAAAGCGTATGTATAACGCTGCTGGATGCATACACGAAATCAGGGCAAGAAAAGTGTTCGAATAATTAATTTTCTGACGTTCTGAAATTTACACAATTCAAATTATTATGTGGGTGACTTTAAATTACTAAACAATTTTCGTAAGGAACTTATGATGAAATATGAAAAATAAAATTGGCCTCTCCTTATGCGATCTGCAGATTTGCCTTTTTACGGGAATTTGAGTTTTTTATAAATAATTTTAACATAGTTTTTTGGGGAAAGATTTATGGGTAGAATCACCCCCTTAAGTTAATTTTAAGCTACCCTGTTGATCGCATTCAAATCCGACATAGCGTTATACATTTGTGCACTGAAAAAAAGTGGGACTACAGGACTACCAGAATATATGGTTTAGGCAACAATATACAGAAATTGTTGCCTAAACCATTATTTTCATAACATTTACCAAATTTCTAGTAATAGCCACGTACAAATAGTTAAAATTATTAAAAACTAGCTGTCCCGGCCAACTTCGTTACGCCTTTTTTCCATATTTTCTCACCTTTTAAACCTTCCCTGGACTTCCACGAATATTTCAAGACTAAAATTAGCCAAATCGGCCCAGCCGTTCTCAAGTTTTAATCAGACTAACGAACAACAATTCATTTTTATTTATATAGATAATGTAACTACTAGAATTTTATCTGGCTATCCCATATAGACCTATATTTTTTGTTGTTTTTACGAAATTTTTGTCTCCATGTGGTGTCATGAGGTTTCGCCTATGAAATGCCGACGTCGGTGTATGCAATAGCACTTTCATAGGTACTTCTCGTATTCCCATTTAGTACTTCAGCTAAGCTGTTCCTACCTGAGCGTTGTTTTAGATTTAGATAAAGCAGACACGATGATAGGCTGAGGGCGGATTACTTCTCGAGAGTCCTTAAACGGCAAGAGGAAAGAACAGGTTGTGTCAGCGATGCGATTACAAATTTTCTAATAATGTTGGTTTGGTAATACTTTGCCTCTTTATCCAACGGCCCTGGATTCTATTCATTCTGGTGTTATTTGTACACGAGTCAGGGGTGCTAATATAAGCTACGAAAATTCATGTTGTGTTTACTATAAGTAGGGACAATTCTGTATTATCTTCATTAATAAATAGTTATTATAAAGAAGAACCATTTAAGAACAAATAAACTTAAAACCAGTCCGATTTCACAAATTTTACCACCATCAGAATGCATTACATTATCCCTGAGTAACATAGGCTACATAATTTTCCCGAATCCTTACGGGAACGAAGACACGGGGGGAAAGCTAGTTTACAATAAATATGTCTTTTAACCTAAAAATAATTTTCTACCCAATTTGTGAAACTTAATAAAAAAAATGTGATATTTCAACTGAAATAAGAATCATAAATAATAATTTATCAGTCATATGACATCACTTAGTGATATAAGTGATATCATATCGTCATATTAGTGGTAAGCATAATTTACAACTTCAATATTGGTCATTTTGTATCCTATATACACTGCTTACTTACGTCCAATGACTCGTTTTGATTAAAAAAATGAATAATGTTTGTTTCTAGCCTGGAGTACTACCTAGTGGAATTTTCTTAAGGAACTCATGCGACCATATGAAAGATCACTCTAAAATTTAAAAAGTTTAGTATCCCCGACATTTATCGTTTAAAACTCCTAAGCGGCTGAACTAATTTTAATCAAATATAGCGAAGAACCATCATTATTCAGAAACTTTAGCATTTGACTTCGGAATAATTCCAACCAAGCTGAAAATTTGTGTACATGTACCTTTTAACTTCCTGAATAACCTCTGAAAATTCCCAAGAGTCCAGGCGTGGGCATAACTTTTGACAGCTAAAAACGGTGTAAAAATGATACTTTTTCGGTTTTTTGCTAATATCTTCGTTCCTGTTAATCCTACCACTATGAGATGTTCTAATAAAAGAAAGAATGAAAAATTCTCTACAAAAACGCTCATGAAAGTTTGTCGATGAGATCAGGCATTTCCACGGAAAAAGGTGGGAAACATCGGATTGAGTTCCAATACGTCACGTTACAGAATAACGCCTCTGATTACTTATTTTTGACCTTATCAACCTTATAATTCTTTATTTATTAGGCAATTTGTGATAAATATTATAAATGCGAAAGTTTGTGAGGATGTATGGATGTATGGATGTTTGTTACTCTTTGGGGTGATCATGAAAATGCACTAAAACATCCACATAAATGTTTACCGGAGTTTCATTGCTCGATTACGTCAAACTATTACTGTTATCAATAAACTTTGTACCACCTTTTTTGTAGAACATTTTCCATTCTTTATTTTATTAATACACCTCATAGAGGTAAGATCGACAGGAACGAAGATATAGGCAAAAAACCGAAAAAAGGTAACTTTTTCCACCGTTTTGTGGCTGTCAAAAGTTATGCCCACCCCTGAGCTCTTGAGAATTTCTAGAGGTTATTTGAGAAGCTTAAAGGTACGTGTATACAAATTTTCAGCTTGGTTGGAATTTTTATTGTTTTTCTAAAGTTATTTGTTTTTCTAAAGTTCCTGGATCATTACTTTTAAAATAAATAAAAAACTGTATTAAAATCGGTCCGTTCGTTTAGGAGCTACGATGCCACGCCAGCAGGCACACAGATATACAAACATATAGACATACGTATGTCAAACTTATAACACCCATACTCTTTTTTGTCGGAGGTCAAAAATATAAGTTTGAATCTTAAATTAATGCGTTTTAGAACATCCCGTTGTTGGGACCTTTACTAGCTGATGCCCGCAACTTCGTTTGCGTATTAGTTTTTTCTTTTGAACAGATTACAAAAGTTTTTTCCCGCTAACTCCCGTTCCCGTGGGAATTTTGCAATATCCTGTTGCAACTAAGCTTTAAGTTTACTAAGGTACCTGCATGCCAAATTTCAAGCGTCTAACTTAAGCGGTTTAGATTTTTTATACAAAAGGATTTTCCCGCTAATTCCCGTTCCCGTGGGAATTTCGAGAATTCCTTTCTTAGTGCACCTCTACGGTACCTAAGCTACGTTCCTTCAAAATTTCAAGTGCCTACGTTTAGCCGTTTAGGCTGTGCGTTGATATGTCAGTCAGTCAGTCAGTTTCTCCTTTTATATATTTAGATTAGATTGTGGCCAAATAGTATACTTGCTTAATATAATATAACTAAACTGTGCCAATATTCCTGATATTTTATATCCTACATACAATTTGATTACAACCTTTTACTTATTAAGTTATAAGATTTAAGCTTACCTTATATTTGGGCATAACCTGTGACTTAGAGGGTTCGTATAATATTTTATTCAACTCGGCGAAATTACAATACGAGAAAAGTATTTCAGTTCTAACATGTTTTGTGTGTGTATAGCACAGTATAAAGGCAAGTAAAATAAAACAGTACTGTGTCAAATGTTAGGTTCAAGAGTTTGTATAGCATTCTTTATTGCTCAAAAACAGTATAACATAAAAAAAAAAAAAAATGTAATGTAGTAGCTAAAGCGGACTTAGAGTCTCATTTAGAGCAAGTAAAAAGACTTCCTAAGGCTTGAGTATAGAAAACTCAATCTAATTAGTTTGGGGATGGCTTTTCAAGTGAATACTAATACTATAAGAGATTATTTTTATTTTAAAAAAGTTATTCCAGAAATCCCAAGTTGAATATAAAATGAATTACGACTTTGACAAAAAAATTCGTCTGTACCATAAGGGGTCATCCACATATTACGTCACAGCGTATGGGGGAGGGGGGGGATTCATACCAAACGTGACAGTGCATGTTAAAGGGATACCAAAAATGCGTGACATAGGGGGGGAGGGGTTCAAAAAGTCGAAATTTTGCGTGACGTAATATGTGGACGGCCCCTAACTGTTCTGTACTTAGTACAATAAGGTCGATAACTTTTTGGGAGGTATCCTAACAAAGGTCAGCTTTACTTAAGATTTTAAAAATGAGTGGCGTGTTGTTTTTTACCCCCAACAGAAAAGAGGGGTGTTATAAGTTTGACATGGGTATCTGTGTATCTATGTATCTGTATATGTGTGTATCTCTGTTTATGTCTGGCTCTGTCTGTCTGTGACATCGTAGCTCTTAAACGAATGGACCGATTTCGATTAGTTTTTTTGTTTGAAAGCTAAACTGATTGAGATAGTTCTTCGATGTATTTGATTAAAATCGGTTCAGGCGTTGAAAAGATTTGACAATAAATGTTGGGGGTCATACAGTTTTATCCTCTTGATTGGCGGGCCCTGGGTTCGATTCCCAGTCGGGGCAAATATTTGTGTAAAAAGCAGATGTTTGTTCTCGGGTCATGGGTGTTTGTGTCTGTCTTTGTGTGTTCCAAGGGACCCACGACACAAGGGAAAACCTTAATGTGGGCCTTTGAGTGTGAAGCGTTTATTTTTTATTTATTTTTAGAGTTATATGACCGATCTTTATAGTTTAGGTACTGTCTATCCTTTGTATGGTTACATAAGCTTATAAAGCTTCTAAGGCAATGTTAAAGTAAATGATGATATACGTATGGTCGAGTAGGCTTTCGAGTTAATTTAGTTTAGTAAGGTGTGTGGCGTTAGTGTTCACGTCATACTTAACAACCTTCGAAGTACCATAGGAGTTACAGTTGGAAGATATTTGGTACCTATTTTTTTTATTATTATGAGAAGTATTTTCCAAGGTCATAGATGAGGTCGATGATGGAGAGAATGCTTATTAAGGCACTGGTACTCCTACGCACCGACAGAACACAGCAAGCTGTTTAGCGTTGGACTTCGGTAGGAGGGTGGTCGCGAACCAGACGGCCCTTTACAGAGCCTACTACACGCATGAAACCATAGCACGCTACCTCAGATTCAGAACAAATTGAGGTGTCGTTGATAAGGACACCTCAATCCTTGCTAATAGTACCTATTAACGCGAAAGTTTGTATGTATTAATGTTTGTTACTCTTTCCAATTTGATAAAATTTTGTATAGAGGTAGCTGACACCCTGAATTTAATAAAGAAAGAAAACTACTGAAAATGAAAACAAAATTTGATTTGGACCATGATAGTTTAATTTATTTTACCAAAAAGATTTTATTTATTTATTATAAGATGGGTTTACTCTTGACCTCTTCGGTAGGAGGGTGGTCGCGAACCAGACGGCCTACCACACCGCGTGAGACCATAGGACGACAGATTCTGAAAAAAAGTGAAGTGTCGTTGCCTGGGATGGATTACTAGGAGGCAGGTCTCATTTGTGTTTCCTTAGTCGCCTCTTACGACACCCACGGAAAGAGATGGGGTGGTGTTATTCTCAACCAATCACCACACGGTTAAAACTAAACTAAATTAGGGTAGTTTCAACTAAACAATTTTAGCTTTATTTTTATACCCTGGTAAACCATAAGGGCAAAATCCTTCATCCTCGATCATATCTTCGCCCCTGGGCTAGATTGTGGTCAAGAGCAAACCCATTCATTATAAAAAATTAAAAAATCCACCAGTAGGTATCGCGAAAGTGCCTATAGTCAACGAAAAAATAGAGATCACAGCATGCGCCTAGCTCTTCATCTTTATCTCCTGGCCAATGTATTCCACATGGCCAGTACTACTAAATGATTTAAAGTAGCCCATACTTCGCTGACTGAGAGGGTCTTGTACACTGGCCCAACTATCTTCAACGCCAGCTTTCACTTAATCGTCTTGCACCTGATTAGGTCATTGCATTTAATGACAGGCTTTACAGACGGACTCATTGTTAAAAACAATTTTGCCAGTAAACTCTTAGGGATGGATGGCTAATTTTATTTTCTCAGTCTAATTTAATTTTATCAGTATTTTCAAGTTTAGTGCAGCAGTCCTATAGTACATAGACTGATTTATGATAATAAAAAAAATAATAGGTCATAACTAAACAAAAATAGCAGCAATATTTGTTTTTAATATGCCGAGTGTTATTGACGACATAAACCATCCCCTGTTATATCTATTCGATGCTATCGATCCTCAAACTTTTAGGGCATCATAACCCACCCCGACCAGCAAAAAAGCAAAGCTGAAATCGTATTTTCCTCCTCTATCAATTAGATTCGTAATTAGGACAACTATTCCACTAATCAATGGCGTCCAATGGCGGTTGAATGTCAACGGTGATCATTTTACCCATAAGGTAGTGAAATTGGGAACTATACAAAACTTTTCTATAGCTCCCAATTTCACTACCTTAATGGTATTTGATATTAGCCACCCCAACCAGGAGCGCCGCGCCGCCGCCAACCGAACCAAACTACTTAGCAACTTAAAATTCAGTTGGCGGTGGCGCCGTCAATAAATGTGTGAAATTTGAATAGTTCACCATTTCACCACCCAATAAGGATAAAATAGCGACCATTGTCATTTCACCACCATTGATTAGTGGAATAGCCGTCATGATTATAAATCTAATTAATAAGGGAAATGTGCTTTCAACGTTATTTATAAGAAAACTGAATAAATTCCTGGCTTTGTAGCAATAATTCCGCCTCATGATACACTTTTAATTTATTATTTAACTTGGTTTAAAATTCATAAGTTCATTATTTAGGTACCTGCGAATCTCAGTTTGAGAAACGTTGAATGCTATACCATTACTGATGATGAAGACAGTTACGACAAAAATAATATCTCCACTTTTCAAATTAATGCTTTTAACATATCACTAGCACATAATAACATTTGATACAGTACATCTAAATATAAGGTCCTAATTTATTAGTCACTTACCTTTTAAGGCGTTATAGGTTGATAGTTTTTTGGAATACTATCAACCTATACATGATAGTATTCCAAAAAACAACATAAAAATTAATTATCTGAAAATTAAATATTGTAAAAAAAATAAAAAATGAATTTTCCATTTAAAGATAAAGGAATGGTTCTCTTTCGATTATAGCCGTCCACTCCCCGCTCGCCCGCTCTACTACTGCCATTATTATTTACGTTTGAATGTATGGGTTTATTCAACATAGTAATGAAAAAATATCATAACAAAATTTTTCAAGACCTTTTAAATTTAATATTATGCTTTTGTTTTTTGACCCAAATGATATATTTTGACCTACACAATAACGTGTTAAAAGGAAAGTGACTAATAAATTAGGACCTTATATATAAATAAAACGGGAAAGTGCGAGTCGGACTCTATAAAAACCATTATCTCTATAAAAACGGCAAAAAAAAAACACATTTGTTGTATGGGAGCCCCCTTAAATATTTAATTTATTCTATTTTTTAGTAATAATAACCAAAATACATCATCTATGAAAACTTCAACAGTCTAACTATCACGGTTCATGAGATACAGCCTCGGACAGACTTATCTATAAAAATGAGCAAAAAAATCACGTTTTTTGTATAGGAGCCCCCTTAAATACTTTTTTTTTTTTATCCTAGTTTTTAGTATTTGTTGTTATAGGACCAATAGAAATAAATCATCTGTGAAAATTGCAACTATGTAACTATCACAGTTCATGAGATACAGCCTCGGACAGACTTTCTATAAATACGAGCAAAGAAATCACGTTTTTTGTATGGGAGCCCCCTTAAATATTTATTTTATTCTGGTTTTTAGTATTTGTTGTTATAGGGCACATAGAAATATATCATCTACGAAAATTTCAACTGTATAACTACCACGGTTCATGAGATACAGCCTGGTGACAGACGGACAGACGGACGGACGGACGGACAGCAGAGCCTTAGTAATAGAGTCCCGTTTTTTCCCTTTGGGTACGGAACCCTAAAAATGAAGGTCCTCATCAATGCTCAGCGTAAACCTTTGGACCTAAAAAGCTGAAATTCTGCTTGAAGGTTCCCTTGACGGCTAGAATAAGGCAGGATGTTACGAAATTAACCGTGTGGTGATCGGTTGAGAATAACACCACCCCATCTCTTTCCGTGGGTGTCGTAAGAGGCGACTAAGGAAACACAAATGAGACCTGCCTCCTAGTAATCCATCCCAGGCAACGACCCCTAATTTTTTTCTGAATCTGAGGTGTCGTCCTACGGTCTCATGCGGTGTGGTAGGCTCTGTAAAGGGCTGTCTGGTTCGCGACCACCCTCCTATCGAAGTCTGACGCCAAACAGCTTGCTGTGTTCCGTCGGTGCGTGGGAGTACCAGTGCCTTTATATGCAATTTCTGGGTTAACTCGCTACATCGTCGACCTCATCTTTGACTTTATGGTCAAGATTGAGGTCAAGTGTTAACCCATCTTATAATAAAAAAAAAAAAAAAAAAAATCCCCACGGGAACTTCTGGTGATGATAAATATAATTCGTGTCCTTATATCGACATAAATTTTCAACCGACTTCAAAAAAGGAGGAGGTTCTCAATTCGACTGTATTTTTTTTTTGTATATTTGTTACGCGATTACTCCGGCAACTGTTGTCCGATTTTCAAAATTCTTTATTTGTTCGAAAGAGTATACTCCTGAAGAGGTCCCATATAAATTTTATCGAAAATGATTCAGCGCTTTTAAAAAAAATCAACAAAAACAAAATATACTACAAACTAGAACATCATCTAAATAAATGAATGACATTTCTGTTTGTAGTTATTTGCTAATAGGCATTATAGTCCGCAAAAAACTAGATATCTACTTTGTGCGAACTGTTGTTGGAATTGAAGTCGGTGACTCATACGTTTTTAACGTGGAAAATTATTCAATTTGAGAGTTAGAAATACGTATTTTCATAAGTACGTATTTTTCAACGTTGTGTGATTTTAAATTAGTCAACGTTTAAGGAGGCGATTTTTTTGTGCCAACCCGATATTTAGTTAGTGCATTGTTGATCGAAGTACACACGGCAGCACATCAGGCTTTACATGTTGACCTTGACGTCACCCTTATCTCGTTAGCAATAGCGGCGACTTTCTTAGTGCAAATGAACAACCTGACGTGCTGTTGTATGGACATGCCATATTTTCTGGTAAGCACTTCATAACATTTAATTCAGGGAGTACTTATGACTAAATGTTTACAAAAAATAAACAATACAAGTTAACCGTTACATGGTCCTTATTTCGTTAGCAACAAAGGCGGCTTTCGTTGCGCAACTGTATACCTTGACGTGTTGTTGTCTGTAGATTCCCCTATGCAAGCTCGCTTTTGTGTCCGAGAATTAATATGAATTTTTAATTTTCTTGTTGACTCTGCTGGTTCCTGTTCTTTTGTGCGAAAACTGCGTCTTTCTATGTTATAATGCTGTATTATATTTTTGTTATTCAAATAATTTTCACATGTTTTAGTAAAACTTTTTTCGTAACTTGTTTTGTATATTAGTTTACCACAACAACTGAAACGGTTAAATATTGTACTTAAACGGTGCTTATTTTCTGGAATTTTGTGAATTTTAACCGCAAAACAGAGAGATTTATTTAAAATAGTACTTACCTACCTGTTTAAGTGGTCGCCCTTCAAAGTTCAAATCAAAAGGTTAGTGCGGAATTGAGTTTTCGACATCATGAAAGATTACAAAAAAATGTTATCATAGAAAAAAGGATCGTAAGGTTATGACCCATATTCATACAAGTTGGTGGTTTAAAATAAATAAGGAATTCAACAAAAATGATGGTTGGTAGCGTTTTGAAACTGGAAGGGACGAAAAACTTATTCACAGATTTAATATTTAAAAAAATAACTAGTCGTGTAATTTCAAGGGGAAACACTTTAAATTGTAATGGACAGAAAATCTAATACAATTTTGAAGTTAGGTAGAAAACAAATAACACATTCCACATCAACTACAACAATCAGTACAGCGACGACAGGACCCTGAATTCGATTCGCGGTCGGCGCAAATATTTATGTAATAAGCAGATTGTCTCTTTTCGGTTCATTGGCGTTCGTGTCTCTCTTTGTTTATGTTTCAAGGGGTCCACGCCATGACACAAGGGAAAACCTCAGCGTGGGCATATCAATGAGAAGCATTTATTAGAAAAAAACAACATTATAAGTCGAAATAATCTCGCTTTCTCAGTGGGCCTTTTACCTTAATTGACAAAATAAGGATATTCTGTGTGTAATACTGTCATTTATCTTCGTTTGACAGGCCTATTGGTAAAATAGAATGTGTATGGCTTTATCTACACTAATATTATAATATAAAGAGGAAATATTTGATTGTTTGTTTGTTTGTTTGCATTGAATAGACTCCGGAACTACTGGACCGATTTAAAAAATCATAATCCTCCTTTTGTGATTTTTTGCAAACAAGTTGAGGTGTCGTTGCCTTGGATGGATTAATAGGAAGGCAGGTCTCATTTGTGTTTCCTTAGTCGCCTCTTGCGACATCTAAGGGTGGTGTTATTCTGAACCGATATTCATACTGTTGAAAAGCTCGTCAGTCCCATTGTCAATATAATATTACCAATGAATCCAAACGAAAGAGGAATGGACTAGAAAAACCGCGTTCTCTCTGAAAACTGATTGAAAATTGAAATTACATCAACTCAGTTTTATTAATATTTCTATGTAGACGCAATAAAGTAAAAATAAACATAAAATGCTGCGAATAAACAAGATCCATTTGCAGAAAATTATGCCAAATGAAGCCATACGAAAAGGCGTCAATTTTCTTCTATTTTTATTTGACACCTACTCATTCTTTTCAATATACCGCCCAGCTTCCCTTGAACTCTCTCCACCTTTCGAAGTGTAAATACAAGAGACACGGTAATAGTGGTTCTGAAAGCAATATTCAGGTGCATTCAATGGCAAAGCTAGAGTCATTTGAAATTCAATCGTATGGTTTCTTGAACAAGCATCGTTTTGCCAACTTGCTGTTGTGGTATTGTTTTTGTAATGCTTCTGATATTTTGAAACTAGTGCAGACTTTTGACTGAATTTTCATGTTGGACAAGTTATAGAGCATTTGGTTGCATAGTAGTAAGTAAACTCATGAGCCAAGGTATCGAGTTCGATCCTCAGTAATTACATCCAAATCCGATCCTTAGTAAGTCGGCTCCTTGACTTATTCACCTCGGTGTTTTGCCCTTTAGGATAAAGTTTACCTTAGAATAAGGTTTTGCTAACTTCCCGTGACACTATAGAAACTATTCTAATACATCCACATTAATACTAATGCATTAAAATTAGAACTAATTAACAAATATGTAATAGTTGTCCAAGTAAAGTGATTTTATGTCATATTAACATCAAAGAGTAATGGAATAAGAGTTAATACTCATTTTCTTAATTTGTTTGCGGCTGAGTACCAAAAAGGGTCTGTGTTGAGTTACTTCACCTAATATTGTGTTATCGTAACGTGAATAGGGTTGCTTCCTAAAATCGAAAACCCCGGATTTGGGTAACAAGACCAGACATGTGAGGAACAACATATGAACATTTGGGTAAAGCCGTTAATATTCCTACTGTCAAATTATAAATGTGAACGTTCAGTGAGGATGGATGGAAACTCTGGAGCCATTTTAAATTAGCTAACGATACTTTAGGAGTTGATTTTGCCCATATAACTGAACAACTTTCTCCGAGGGCTTGTATGGGACCTGAATTTTTTTTTAATGTCGACTTCTCATGCATTTTTTTTACTTTTTTAATTATGAGATGGGTTAACTCTTGACCTCAATATTGACCAAGGTCATAGATGAGGTCGACGATGGAGCGAGTTAAACCAGAAAATGCCCACAAGGCACTGGTACTCCCACGCACCGACGGAACACAGCAAGCTGTTTGGCGTCGGACTTCGGTAGGAGGGTGGTCGCGAACCAGAGACGGCCCTTCACAGAGCGTACCACACCGCTTGAGACCATAATTAGGACGCCACCTCAGATTCAGAACAAATTGAGGTTTCGTCGCCTGGGGTGGATTAATAGGAGGCAGGTCTCATTTCTGTTTCCTTAGTCGCCTCTTACGACATCCACGGAAAGAAATGGGGTGGTGTTATTCTCAACCGATCACCACACGGCAAAATGCATTCAGCCTTTCAATCATTCATTTTTATATTCAACCTATGATTCTTTAAGAAAGTGGTTCAGTTTAGTGAAATGATTTTCGGTCACTAATTTAAAATCACTTACTATTTAAAGTAAATACATTTAAAAAAAAGATAAATTGTAAATTTACATATAATTATTGTCGCAAGTAACGCTAACTTTCGTACAGTATTAATATTGTATAATATCGTGCATTATTCAAAAGCAAAAAGGTAAATGGCTTCTTTGGCAAACGAGTTCTTAATTTCAATAAACTTAAGTAAACATATGAAATATAAGGGCTGAAACTTCTGTTGAAGTTTCAGCTTAGGTTTATCCCTCTATACAGGTATCTCACAAAGGATTCTTAGCAAAAGTTATCAAGTTTAATGGATGGGTGAGTTTAATAGAATACATCTTAAAGATAATTCAGTATTTTTTATTTATTATAAGATGGGTTAACTCTTGACCTCAATCTTGACCATAAAGGTCAAAGATGAGGTCGACGATGGAGCGAGTTAACCCAAAAAATGCCTGTAAAGGCACTGGTACTCCCACGCACCGACGGAACACAGCAAGCTGTTTGGCGTCGGGCTTCGGTAGGAGGGTGGTCGCGAACCAGGCGGCCCTTTACAGAGCCTACCACACCGCATGAGACCATAGGACGACACCTCAGATTCAGAAAAAATGAAGTGTCGTTGCCTGGGATGGATTACTAGGAGGCAGACCTCATTTGTGTTTCCTTAGTCGCCTCTTACGACACCCACGAAAAGAGGGGTGGTGTTATTCTCAACCGATCACCACAGGGGATATCACGGGATTTAAAAAATCCTCAGCTTCTGCATCATAGGTATTGCATCATAGGTATATCATGTTTGTTCTACCCCATTCAGTTACATGGAGTGACTTAAAAGTTAATGAAACTTTAGGAGGTGATTCTCCGCCTGAAATTAAATCACTTTCCCTAAGTATAGGTTATGAAATTCTCAAAAAGAATTTTTGACTTCCCATACAAAGGCAAATCAACTGATTTCACAATTGTATGGAGAGGCGTTTTTTTCATATTTCGACCTATGTTCCTTGAAGAAAGTTGTTCAGTTTTATGAGCTGATTCACATACTCAATGTTCGCTAACTAATTATTTAAAAGAAAGAAAGACAGATTTATTATATCGGACATCACAACACATATAACAAGCAAGATTGCTAGGGCCTCAGGCTAAGGTACTCGCGTCTGAGTTCTGAATTTATGATTTATGGTCCTGAGTTCGAGTCACAGCCAAGACAAGTTCGTATAAGTATGTTTTATTTCAGGACTTCTGGTTGTTCAAACAATTTTATTTATTTTAAATTAAATTTAGAAACTTTCACGATCAAATCAAATTGCTGGATTAGGTGTTCCCCAAAACGAAATAAAGAAATTAAAAAATATATAAACGCTACACACTCAAAGGCGCACACTAAGGTTTTCCCTTGTGTCGTGGGTACCTTGGAAAACACAGAAAGACAAACACAAACACCCATGACCCGAGAACAAACATCTTCTTTTACACAAATGTTTACACAAATTATCAAGATGCAGCGTTACTACCACTCGACCAAACCGGCCGTCACAAAGTACATAGGTGAAATAAGATTTAAATCTTTTCATTATATTATTTAATAATCTCTTAATTCGCTAATCCACATCGGCTTCCCTGCGGACTCTTCTCATGTTTCAGACTTGGAAATAAAAATGCTCCTTTACTTCCAGGAGTTTTTTCAAGTTTGTTATTTTCGATGACGCGTATCAGGTTTATAATTGTCAATTATATCAAACCTCTTCAAAATTCCATTAAAAAAACAATTTGCACAAAGCATTAATTAATTATACATAAAATCTCATTATTACATTATTGTAAGGTATTTACAATAAGAAGAAATATAAGTTTTTATTTTATTTAAACCTTGCTCTTGAATCACTCCATCCATTGGTGAATATCATTTTTTAAAGATTTTTGCGTACAGACCGACACACATGGGACTTTGTTTATAATATGTAGTGAAGTAGAAATGTATAAAAGTATGTTTGCTTATTTTTCCTTAACATTGATAAGGCCGACCTCTCTTCTAACTAGATTTAGGTCAAACTCTAACTTAACTAACTTTTCAAACATTTAGAGAGATCTTAACATAGAATAAGATTGCTATTGGCCACAAATTACTTAATTATTCCTGAGGGTGTAAGTTAAATTTTTGAAGTGATTACTCCCACGTAAATAGCTTAGTTCTGATTTCCATATTTGCATGGAAAGAGATTTTTTGTTTTTTAGCTCTACAACATTTTGGCAGACGCGGATTCAGCAGTTGAAAATATAATGGCTAGAATGCACTTCAGAATTTTTACTAAAATGTATACACGAGGCAAAAATATAGCCCATAATGCGTATTTTATTTTAGTTGTTGGCATTGTACGAGCTGCTTCATCGTAAGAAATGGTCAAATGTAGTGTTGTAGGGAAACTAATATATGTGACTTTATTTTTGAATTTATAAGACTCTGATTTGTTAGGGGATTTTTAGTAGTACGAGTATATTAAAATTGCGCTTTTCATAAGTCAAAGAGTATGTCAAAGGTAAGTTTCTATGACTAAGTCTTAAAATTCTCTAGCCAACTTCCCTTGTTGCTTCGAAGAGATAGCTGCTTAGCGATAAGGCCGCCCTTGCACCCTTTTACTTATAAGTTTTTAACCGACTTCAAAAAAAGGAGGAGGTTCATTTGTAGACCGATTTCAATTTTTTTTTATTAGTTCGGAAGCATCTACTTCCAGATTGGTCCCATAAATTATTTATCGAAATCGCTTTAGTAGTTTAGGTCAAAAATAATAATAAAAAAACTGAAATTTACGGTCATATATATGTGGATGATAATAGGTCATCAATGTAAACGAAGCAAAAGCGAAGTTGTTCCCTGAGACTTTTAAGTTGTTTTTTGGGGCTCCTTCGTGTCCTGGGGCTACCTAGTCTGGTGGTCTGGTGATCGGTTGATAATATCACCCCATATCTTTCATGGCATCTGGCGATCGGTTTGAGAATTGTACTACCCCGTATCATTCTTGCCATCTTGCGACTGGTTATGAATATTACCACCTCATATCTTTCCGTGCGGTGAAAGTAATTGATCACTATATCGCTCTTTAATCTCGAGTGATTTTTATTAAATCTACGAGGGAGTTATATGAATGACTAGCATCCCGCTCGGGACCTCGTTCCCGTGGGAATTCGTGAAAATTATGTAGCCTATGTTACTCAGGGATAATGTAGCATCCTAATGGTGAAATAATTTTTCAAATCGGTACAGTAGTTTCGGAGCCTATTCGTTACATACAAAAATACAAATCTTTCCTCTTTATAATATTAATATAGATAAATGATAACATTTAAAAGGAATAAAATAAAATATTTTTAACAAAAAATTTACCCGCCTTCATAAAGGGTGAAATAATTTTTTAAAGCTATATTCACGAGTAAGTGGTGGTTACGGGTAAAACAGCAAATAGGTGAATTCATAGCGGAATATGGTAAATAGAGAGGAATGTTTTTTTTGACGTCGGCGCCGGTTTGAACAGGACCTAGTTTAATGAAATAAGTATTCACACAAGCTTTTTTTGGCAGTATAAATACTAAGATAATTATGCCATGTAAGTAATTGTTCGGCGCCGACGTCAAAAAAAACATTCCTCTCTATTTACCATATTCCGCTATGAATTCACCTATTTGCTGTTTTACCCGTAACCACTACTTACTCGTGAACACAGCTTTAAAAAAATATTTCACCCTTTTTGAAGGCGGGTCAATTTTTGTTAAAAATATTTTATCTTTGTAACTATCTATTCCCTCCATTGTGACTCAAGATGTTTGCCTACACCCATTCCACCTCATGTGTTTAACTGTAATGTGCGTAATTTGTGTTTTTTTTAATACTAGCACATAGTATTAACTAATTTATGTGTGCAATAAATTATAAAGGCTTCTGGATTTCCGTAATGAAAAATCTGCAATCGCATAACCTACTGATTTTTCGGGCGCTTTTAGCCGAAGGTTGTTTTTGGCCGTTTTCATTCAAATACGCAATAATAATGAAATATTCAAATTAACGAACTTCTTATAATAAACTCGGTATATTTATTATTTGGGTTTCTTAAAGTAGTGAGGAGATCAAATGATGTATTTTCATTATAAAAGTTTAAGTTATAAAAATAAATTAATAACAAATAGCAAATAGTAATTAAGTATGTACTTATAATAAATTATGATGATGATAATAATAATGATTAGTTTTTTTAATTTTCACAGCTTATTTATAAAATAATAGGTAGGTAGGTACATATACCACCGCAATCTTGGAAGACTGTGTTTGCAATATACAACTTTTTCATTATAAGATGCTAGATGGGATCCACATGGCGTTATATTAGCTTGTATTAACAAAGAAGCCGAATTTGCGGGTAGATTGTAATAAAAATAGGATTAGGAGGCTTCACACTGGTATATTGGTGCGGTCGGACAAAGCTAGAAGTACAGCTAAGGGACCATCCGTAAATTACGTCACACCTTAAGGGGAGGGGAGGGGGTTGACAAAGTGTGACATTGTGTGACAAGGGGGTGGGAGGGGTCATAAGTTTCGTGACGTCGCATTTCTAAATGTGTTATGAGTATCAAAACGCGTTAATTATTAACGACAAACTTAACCTCCTCAGTCCCAAGCACTCTTTTTACGTTTTTACTTTGATTGAGACAATGAATTTTGAGTTCCCAAAAAAAAAATAACAACTTAAGTACTGCTTTTATTAGAAAATTACAAAAAATGGAAAATATGCAAAATATGTGACGTCACGCTAGGGAGGGGGGAGTCTCACAAATGTGACCAGCTGTGACAAGGAGGGGGAGTGAGTCAAAAAAGCATGAAATTCGTGTGACGTTATTTATGGATGGCCCCTAAGTGCACATTAACCTTGACAGTAAGGACATTCTATACAGTTTTTATTTCGGAAATTTCCTTTTAACTATACTCTGTGAATCGAAAGTGACACAATGGTCTATGCTTCGATTAACATTATGCAATATTGTAATATTTTTTGACATTGCAAATGTCTTTTCGTTTGCTGCAGTGCGTGTAGGCACCAATTTCACGAAAAAGTGCGATCCCCTTATACTATATCGGAAAGTTGTGAAGATATGATAATTTATAAAATAGTTTCAAAAGACGTGTATTCACGAGAGCTGTAAGGTGCAAAAAGAATTATTCGAGAAAGTCAAAAACGAAAAAAGTTATGGTCGAAATAGTGAAAAAAATATATTTTTTCCGAATTTTATATTTTGGCGCTCGATATTTTGGAAACGAAGAATGATATCAAAAATTTGAAAAAATCTCCTCTGGACCACAGCAAACTGTTCAAACTGTAGTCAGCTACAATTTTCTAAATATATAAAAGGAGAAACTGACTGACTGACTGACTGACATATCAACGCACAGCCTGAACGGCTAAACGTAGGCACTTGAAATTTGGAAGGGACGCAGCTTAGATACCGTAGAGGTGCACTAAGAAAGAAATTCCCACGGGAACGGGAGTTAGCGGGAAAAAAGTTTTGTATGTAAAAATCTAAATCTTAAACTATAAAGTGTAATCTGTTCAAAAGAAAAAATTTACACGCAAACGAAGTTGTGGGCATCAGCTAGTTTGAGCCTAAAACAAAGATGATCGGGTTAAGGGTTTGCCTTGTAGCCTAACCTTTTTGAAAAAAGTCAAAAAGTCAGAACGACATTTTTCAAATGGATATTTTTTCGGATTCCGTAGATTCATTTCCAATTAGCTCCATAGGCATGAAATCTGTGATTTTTTATTATTATTATAAAAAGGGTTAACACTTGACCTCAATCTTGACTAATGTCATAGAAGAGGACGATGGTGGAGTGATTTAACCCAAAAAGTGCCTATTAAGGCACTGGTACTCCTACGCACGGACGAAATACAGTAAGCTGTTTGGCGTCAGACTTCGATAGGAGGGTGGTCGCGACCATAGGACGCCACCTCATACCTACTTATCCAGAATAAATTCATATGTCGTTGCCTACTAGGATTGATTAATAGGGAGGCAGGTCTCACTAATTTGTGTTTCCTTAGTCGCCTCTTACGACACCGACGGAAAGAGATGGGGTGGTGTGTTATTCTCAACCGATCACAACACGGCATTTTTTTGTAGTTATTTTCGTCTTTGATTCGTGGTGTTGTATTTTTGTGCAGTAAATAAATGCGTGTGATGTGGATGTCGATTTGTGACGATGGATTGACGCATACATTACGATTTTTGAGTTTGGTAAAACTTTGCAGTAATGTACAGAACCTTCCCTAATTCCCATGGGAACGAAGTCCCGGTCGAAAAGCGAGTACAGTCTATTGCTCAGTTAACTCACCCCTCTATGATTTAAAGATAAATTATTTCACGAAATGTTTTAGGTATTCAAATTATATTTTGTGTACTACTTAATACAACTTTTCAACTAAGCAATTACGAGTATGCTCAATCATTTACGTTTTTTTCATAGATAACTTCATCTTGCTTCTATGCTGGACTGTCGACTGGGAGTGAAAGAAAAACTTAGAATGTGCCCGCTTCCAACTCTTCCCAAGCATACAATATACAATATATAATACTGTAGAAGCCAGTAAGTGGGATGTGAAGGTTATGGTGTATCGTGGTGAAATTATACACGTGTTCCATCTAATACTTAACCCTCGAAGTTTTTGCTACTACTGATGTTCTGCCTACCCCGAAAGGAATTACCTATAGGCGTGTGTGTATGGACGGAACTTGATCTTTATCCGGTAGGTAGGGTCAGATATCTCTTTAGCTGACTGTAAGTGAGAAATAAACTTCTTTGACTCTACTATTTAAAACTGACAAAACTTGTAGTCTGTTTCTTATCCGACTTAATTATAGGTTTGAGAAAGTGCAAAAGTTGTCAGGAACATAACTTAATGTAACAAACTTGAACGTTTTTAAAAGAACTGAGTTCTCGTTATTATGTGACTTTACAATTTAACTGCACCAGTTTTTATTTTTATTTGAAACTGATATATTAGGATTCTGTTTAACTATTATTATTAGATATTTTATTAATTAACTTGGAATTAACTAGCAGAATCTAACAGTACTTAACCAAAACACTTGTATTGTTAATTGATACACTAATTATAGGTTTTATAAATACTTATAAACATTATAAAAACTACTTTAAAAAAATACTTACATACTTAATATACTATAAATCTTAGTAAATAAGTTCTCGAAAGATTCTGCAAAAATGTCGGCGTTTTAGTGAATTATAATTTTATTATAATTCACCAAATTGTATATAGTTCAGCGCATTGTTTTCAAATTTTGTTCTAAGCATGGTTGGGGAAGCAATAATGTTACTACGTCTTTGTGCGTGTGTACAAAGGTACTTTGTGCTGAAGGTTTTTCTTTCAAGTCCATTTTAAAAAAAAACAACGGGTTGCACTCCGGGAGTGCCGGCAGAAGTGAAAACTTGAACATTAATGTTGTGCATTAATATGAAAATAAAACAAAATACTTATACAAAAAGAGTGCGTTATTCTCTCAGGATTCGAACCCTCGACCTGTTGCTTACAATCTGGCAGTAAAACAGTCTATCGGTATTTGCGCACTATGTGCGAATAATCATTGACATCGTTGACATCTGTCACAGAGATAATTTTACCATAGGGCTGCCATCCGTCCGGGTTTCCACCATACTTCAAAGTACACAACGCTGCTAAAGAAGTTTTCACTTCAAAAAAGGTGGCAACCCTATCCTACGCATTTTCGATCAGGGTCACTTGACATCTTACGATCTGACGCGAGTTCATCGCGAGTTCAACATTTTTTCCCCATACATTTTCAACGCCGCTAAAGAAGTTTTCACTTCAAAAACAAGGGTGACTTAATATAGAGTGTGCCTTTCAAAAACGTAATGAACCCTGTAAAAGCGGACGCTAATTCACTTAATTTAGTCTAACGCGCGAAATGCATAAGTTTTTAATTACTTCAGAGTTGTTGACGAACGAACAGAACCGTCCTGTCTTGCACGTACGAGTAAGTTGCCAGGGGGGGGTATCTAATTATCTTATTTTAGTTAGTCTACGTGACAATATAAATATTGATATTAGCTGTATGAATATATAAGGTCCTAATTTATTAGTCACTTTCCTTTTAACACGTTATTGTGTAGGTCAAAATATATCATTTGAGTCAAAAAACAAAAGCATAATATTAAATTTAAAAGGTCTTGAAAAATTTTGTTATGATTTTTTTTCATTACTATGTTGAATAAACCCATCCATTCAAACGTAAATAATGATGGCAGTAGTAGAGTGGGCGAGCGGGGAGTGGACGGCTATAATCGAAAGAGAACCATTCCTTTATCTTTAAATGGAATTTTTTTTATTTATTTTTTACAAAATTTAATTTTCAGATAATTTATTTTTATGTTGTTTTTTGGAATACTATCAACCTATACAATAACGCCTTAGAAGGTAAGTGACTAATAAATTAGGACCTTATATAAGTCCAAAACTTAAAATAGGTTTTGCCCAGCAGTGGGATAATACTTTACTTTTTCGACCTTATGTATACTTGTTTTCCAATTTTAAACCGCCTTAAAAAAAAGGAGGAAGTTCTCAATTCGATTGTATGTTCTTATTGTTTGTCTATATGTTACGCGATAACTCTGCCGATTTCCAAAATTCTTTTTTTGTTAGAAAGTACTCCTGAGGTGGTCCCATAATCATTTTATCGAAATCGATTAAGCACTTTTTAAAAATATCAGCAAAAATTTACAAGATAGGTACATTTAGATGATGTTTTGGTTTGTGGTAATCTGCAAATGGGTATTGTTGCTACTACAAACAGACACACAAACACACATACACACAGATACACAGACATACAGATACGCACCTCAAACTTATTATAACACACCTTTTTTGTCAGGGGTTCAAAAAGGACCACCGAGACATTTTCTCGTGATACATAAAGACTTCTGCGCAGGTATATCGGCGTAACTTATAAAAGTGCACCTACTGTACAGTCAGACCAAGGTATCTTTGGTTTTATAAGTCTTTAGAAGGTATCTAAGTTGTCACTCCATCTCTTGCGAGGTCTACTACGGCTTCTTCTTATCGTGTAGGTATAGTCAAGTGTGTGGCGAACTTGGCTAACCCTGGTGTCAGAGTTTTCAAACCGCACAATGGCCTCTGACTATGTTTTAACGAGTGTAGTCAATCGACAACAGCCGGGACCGACAGCTTAACGTTTTGTGTTACGTCTACCACGACGTAAACACAAAACCGTCAAGTGCGGTCCAAATTTCAAGAGTACTTCATTCGCTTTCGACTTTCAAACGAAATTATGTCACAATAATTAAATATAAATAACTGAAGGCTAACGGCTGTTTTTGACATTTTAATGGTTTAATTATTTGGTGTTTGACTAAGCTTTTGTTTAAAGGAGAATAAAATCTAAAATCTACTCAATTTGGAACGAGCGAGGCCTAGTTTTTCTTCTTTTGTTAGACTTTCTATTTTAAATATCTGCATCTTCTCCAAAGTAACACATTCGTTCCCTGTCTGCGCCTATGAGCTCCGATCTCGGATGCTCCTGCAGACTCTTTACTTTACGTATTATTTCCTATCATGTTATCCTAAATGCGGCCCAGCAAGTTCACTAACATTGGTTGAGTTAGTTATGGTTCAAATTGTTAACATATTCCCACAAGGCTCAATTTCAAGGATTATTTACTTTGTTTACTTACCTTAAAAGCTTCATGTTTTCTGACTTAATGTATTATTAACACTTGTTTAGAATTAATTGAAATATTGAAGTCAATGAACGTGATGTTATAATTTTTTTTTAACTTCGATTTATTTTAATTTATAACTTATTACTTAATACTATGAAAAAGTACTGGCTGACATGCCAAATTCTGGATTATGGTCAAGCGTATATATATTCAAAATGAAAAACAGTACAAAACACTAGAAAAAACAAGAAAAGAACTACTGCAAGGAGAACTTCTCAGCAGAACTTAAAAATTCCATTTTCAATGACACACATAATTGTCCACGTTAAAACGTATAAATAAATCAACTGTCTTCAATCCCAACAACGCTTATTAGCAGATGACCACAAACCAAAACGTCATTTAATGTTAATCATAATGTGTTTAATATGTTGTTTTATTTATTTGTTTTAAAAAACGCTGAATCAATTTCGATAAAATTTATATGGGACCACCTCAAGAGTATACTCTTTCGCAAAAAAATATAATTTAAAAATCTGCCGACAGTAGGCGGTGCTATCGCGTAATAAACATTCAGGAAAAAAAATAAACTACAGCTGAATTAAGAACCTCCTCCTTTTTTGAAGTTGGTTTAAAAGTCAAAAGAAAATCGATCCATATTCCAACCACCATAACATTATTGAAAAGTTTAAAACCCTGACATGTAGTGCTTATAAGTTTTAAAACGCTAAACTAATTTTGATCAATTATAACTGAGAACCATCTCGATTACGTCAGCTTTCAAAAAAAAACGCATCGTCTATTCGTTTAGGAACTACGATGCCCCAGACAGACACACAGATATACACGTCAAACTTATAACACCTCTCTTTTTTATTGGGGTTAAAAACGCAGAACAGGTGGTTCTTAATGAAAAACACGCGTTACTTTATTACTATCTATGAATATTTCATGTCATTCCATTTCATAGCCTGTTTTTTATTATCATTCTGAGTCATTAGCTTTTACAAGTTGATTCATCGATAGGTATAATGAAAATAATGAAATATCATATCTATGGCGTTTGGTGAAATCTGACTTTGAACTTGGATTAGCAATCGATAAATAGTTGTAGATAATGGCGGTGTTTCTAGAATATAATGTTCATAATATGACCCTCATACTCGTATTATAAGCTCTAAGCTGCCCTACTAATATTATATTACAAATAACTTTTATTATAGGACTTCTGTAATATACATATGTAATAGATGCGACACGTAGACTAATAGGACATTAAGTAAGTAAATGTTATAAATTTATAATAGAATATTAAACACGTATTTATTTTTTATCGATTTCCTCTGTTTCCCACGGGAATTTAGGAGAATCCTTTCGTAGTGCTCGATTTCGTTACCTAAGGAACGCTCATGTTTTTCATGCTTGTAAACCCAGGGATTTAGGTTATGCTTTGATCGATCAGTCAGTCAGCCTGTCTGTTTCTTCTTTGATAGATAGATGGATAGAGATTATTCTAAAACAGTTTCCCAAAGAAAGCAATTTTAAAAGTCTGAATTATAAAAGCCAAGTTTCAATACAAAACATTTTCAAGTTCGATACCAACAATGTGCTAAATTAATTGATATCAATGGCTAAAATTTATTGTACTGTTGTAGTATGCCAAAGTATGAAATGTCATTTTTTTTAAATTACTTAAATAGCTCCGTTGGGATTAATTATTCAATTTTTAAGTATAACCCAAACAACAAACAATTATCACATAAGAGACAAACGATTCTTTAGAAAGTGATTTGAAGTGGTTCTGGGAACTCGTGATGCTCTACCTACCCTCTTAGGGATAAAGAAATACGTGTATGGAGCAGTGATAAACGATTTTTTGCTATCTTTTACGTAAATAGAGTTCTTCACCCCTTCTTAATTCAACTTTAAGTTAAGATATGAAGTTTAAAGTGTGTTAAGCTTAGATTTACATATCTTGGTGCGAAATAGAAAAAGTTTGGAAAATATCACACGCCTAACTAAACACAAACTTTAATTGAATATGTCCGACCATGATCGTATTTCAGTACATAAATTTATCAAGCGGTTCGTAAACTTTGAATCAGTGTGACTATAATTTTGCTGTTGTGTTAAGCTTCCACGCTGGACTGGGAGTGAAGTGAACGTAGAATGTACCAGCTGCATACTGTAAAAGTCAGTAATAGGAACGTGAGGCTTTTGTTGTACCCTCTCACCACTATACATCGTGTTTCATTAATAACCCTCAAAATGTATGTCAAACGTGGCATCAAGTGATTCTGAACTTGATACTCTGTCTACCACGATAGGGATTATAGGCGTGAGGGTATGTACAACTATTTTCGTTATCGCTCTAGGTAGAAAGTGGCATGAAACAATCACAAAACTCAAATATTGGGTAACTTTGAACTAGCTATCACAAAACAGAAAAACTTTCCCAAAGGCTTCTCCAACTAAGTTTAGTACATCCCACACACCGGAAAAACTAAGCTTTGTCTGCTGTGTAAATGAACTGAGCCTATCCGACTGTCCAGTCCGTCTTTTCTACTAATCAATGGCTTGGTGATCATTTTATCTGTTCAGGTGGCAAAATTAAAAACTAACGAAACACTTGATGACTACTGCCCCGATCATCAGCACCACTGCCAACAGAAGTAAATCGAACGTTAAGTTGCAAACTACCAAGCAACTTAACATCCAGTTGGCGGTAGCGTTGTCAGGAAAGATAGCTGTCTTAATTTATGAGGTAAATATAGTTATAAATCTCGCCATCTGAACGGATGAAGTAATCATTATCATTTCACCGCCATTGAGATGCCATTGGTTAGTGGAAGAGCCACCCAGTTTGTTGCAACCAGGATACGAAGCCAGTTGCAAGCATTGCATTGGTACCATTCGAGGAAGCTTTAAAGGATGAAGCGTCAAAACGTCCCCCCAAAACCTATTTCCGACCAACAGATTTAAAATGTATCTCACATGAAAGATATTAATATAGTGATGACTTTTTACTATGAAAACATCCCTCAAATGTGTGGGACATTCCGGGAAAATATTATTTTAATGATCTTGGTGATTACAAAAGTAACATTATATTATTTAAAAAAATCTTTGATTTATACCATATTCATAATATTTTTATAATTGTTATATTCGTAGTTATCATCTCAGGTATACATATAGAACACATACAAAAATATAAACTGACATTTTGAGAATCTTTAATTATGTGTTATTTCTAAACCCACATGGATTTTGACATTGAATGTAGCTATTTATCTCTAAAGATACATTCGAAACTGTCAACATACACAAAAGGTCTGATGGAGGAGGGGACGGGTCCCATACAAATTTGGTCATTACCCTTTACAGCCATCAAATGCTCGAACTGGACATTTTTCATTAACTTTGCGTCAAATCTCGGTAACGTTCTATACGTCCTCAAAATCTGTGAACTGCGTTCTTACTGAATTTTTAAAGAGTAAACCTGTTGAGGCATGTTTTGAGCCGCGTTGATGTGACATGTACATGCAAACTTAGCACATTGTGTCCTAGGGGGGTAGAAATAATCCAGTGACAAAGTAGGCAGGTATGTGTTATTGTTTAGGGAGACTTGTAATTTTTTAAAATTTTAATTAGCATGAAAAGTTAAATTCTGAGGAGCGAAGTCGTACTCCGATATAGTCGTATTATTTAAATACAACTGCATTTTTTTCGAAATTAAATGACTAGCTAGCTAGGTTTTTGCCTGCAGCTTCGTTCACGTGGAAACGTGGCAATGTCACTGCCCCAGCCCTTCAATTTTCCCTTTGCAAATCACGTTGAACAGTGACGCGCTCAAGCATTTTTTGTCTAGCCTACTCCGTCTTCTCTTTTCCCCGCTCATCCCATTTAGTAATTACAAAAAAAAATAAACAAACTCACATGTTAATTTATAAATTAAAATGAAAAACAACTAGCTTTTCATGTCAGTAATCCTTGTTTTTTTTTGGAACCTGTTCTGTAATCTGTAAACGATTGAAATACGACCGATATTTGTCACTACCTGTCACTGTCGTCTATATAGCGCAAGAGAGAGATACTGACATTCGATGTTTTACTGTATCGGTCGTAGAAAACATGCGCTAATTTTTACTTCCCAAAAAATAGAAAATTTCATATTGATTTGTTCGTAAGCCCTAGTACAGAAGATACTTTATGTTCACAGAGAATTTTAAGGAAAAAAAAATTTCGGCATTAATGGGATTTGAACCCATGACCCCAGGATTAAACGTCTGAGAGTCTCATCAACTGAGCTATCGTGCCTTCAATTAAAGTTAAGCGGTGACATTTCTCATTCCCTGTAATTAAGTATGTCAAGTCAGGTCAGCGCCATCTGTGTCTTGTATTGAGAACTGCAGAACAAATTTTCGGAGAAGTCGTCAGTTCAAGAGTATCGCGCCAAAAATTAGTGAATTACCTCGGAAGCGTTTATTAAATACTTTAGAAAGAAAGTTCATATTAATATGTTATGTTATCAAAATGTGTAAACATCTATGTAATAGCTACTGCAATGTCATTTTCTAGATGCAAATTTGCAATCTCTCGCCTGCGTTGCATACTTTGTTGTTCAAAGGAATTCTTACCTTTGAGCGATAATGTAAGTAAAACCGGGAATCTCCATATTAGATGCCTATATCAAGCTAGTGGTTTTGTCACATTTCAAGAACATTTTTAGCGCTTTGTTTTAGTTGAAATACGTTTACCAAATGGCGGTGCACTGGAAAGCTATTCGACTGGGCGGTGAAATGACAATGGTTGCCATTTTATTCGTTCGGCTGGCGAAATTGAGAACTATCTTTTCATACATTTGATAATGGTTTGTTTGTTTGGTTGGCGCTACCGCCAACTGAATGTTAAATTGTTAGTTTGCAACATAACTTTCGGTTGGCGGTGGCGATGTTGGTCGGGGTGGTTTTCATCAAATTTATGAGGTTTCGATACTTCTTAATTTCACTACCTGAACGGGTAAAATGGTCACCGCCACTGAGACGCCAGTGGGACTTTTCATAATTCTAAAACGGTACGGCAAAATTGTATTACCACAGCTACCTATTTACTAATGATACTCGAAGCTAGGAACATAGGGGGCAATGGTAATACAAATTTCCACATGCCGTGTCGTGCTGTTCGAATTATAAAAAGGCCCATTGATTAGTGGAATAGACGCTCTGATTATACAAAACTGTGTTGTTTTTTTAACCAAAAATTAGTTACGTTGTATAAGAATTGGCGAACTGGATGATTTTCAGTGCAGGCTGTAAAATATTCAGCTAAATGCATTAATTACTCCGTGCTGAAAATTCTGATGTTTTAAAAGAAGTTTAAATTAAGATAGGTCATCATCATAGGCCTCTGCATCTTGACAGATGATTTAAGCAGCGACTGTGTGAGGTCGACCGCTCGTCCACACTTGTGGCATGAGTACCGAGGGTCCGTTGAAGAAGGGAATCTTTCAATATTATGCCTTTTAGCTCGTTTTTCGGCTAAATTGAGAAACCAGGCAGTGTCAGATAAAATACATACTTAAAATTTTCCTTTTAACTTAAAATATTTTTATAATACAACATATATAATTTTTATGTGAAATTATGACTCAATTCGGGATATTCGTATCTCAAACCAAGTTTTTCTTAAGTTTTATTTCTTTTTAGAGAGAAAGTAGCTATGTATTTACAAAACAGAAATATATTCCTCTACTTTTCCGTTCTTACAATTTCCATACTTTTGTCTTACTTTACGGTTGGCATAAATATGTCTGTTCGTTACTTACTCTGAATCAATTTGCAGAATTTGCACATACTTCACAAGTTTCCGAGACGTGGGACCCATTTTTTTTCCTCAAGCCACAGTATTTTTACGAGGTTTTATTTCACTTATACTCACGCTATTATTTCCATTTGGGGCAGGCAGGCATGTTTATTGAAGTAATGAACGACGATATAATTGAGATGTATATTGCATAGTGATTTTATAAAGAGTTAATCAATCTAAAAAAACGTTTATTGTTGTACAAAAATAAAACAGGAAATGATTAACAATAAAATCCACCATTTCATTACATAGGCTCATACAATCATTTGAATGTAATGATTTGCGACTAAAAGCTGAATGCTCTGACTGTACTGATAAGCACATACTATTATAATTAATATTTTATTTGTAATTAATTAATTCTTTCATTCTTGTTTACGCAACCAAGCGGATCTTGGCCTCCGTCACTAGAAGGCACTACAAGATCTATAATAAATGCTTTATATCCCATATCTATTAAATTATTTATATCTATTAAACAAACTAATCTTGTTTAAGTATTTATTTATATAGATTTCTTGCGAATGGCTCTAACGATTTTGATGATTACACACTGCAAAGGTCATATTATTTTAGCAATAGAGAAATTCGGAAGTTATTAAATATATGGCATTGACAGACAAAATGGAAAAATGACGTAGTATGTAAGTCCATATCAAGAACATTTCAGAAACTATTGATCTTAGTAATCACTAACAGAATGTGACTTTGTCTAGGCCTAAAGAAGTTTTTGGATAGGTAGATCCAATTGACCTGAGCTTTGTCACCCAGGTTCTAAGACGCTATTCAAAACTATTGTATAATTTATTTTATTTATATGTTTTATACCCAGTTGGCCGAGCAATTGCAAAAGTGCGAGCGAAACGTCTCTGTTTTAGCTTAGGCAAAAATGCTTTCGTGTGTTCGGATATTTGTCCCGATTTCTGTGCGGATGTTCTTCTCTACAAGTCGTTTATTTCAACTGATTCCTGTGAGCAGGTTCGATAATAGTATAATTTTTTCGTCGATTCATTTTTTAGAAATGTTTCCATACGGATTCAGGGGGTTTGAAAACGTAAAAAAAATATTTCACGCATTTCGAAAAAAATCAAAAATGATTTGTGATTTCTACAGCTCACAGTATTTGAATTTTAAATTGTCTAGTAGCCATAAAGAATTCAACTCATCTAGGTATACTAATATTATAAAGGGGAAAGATTTGATTGTTTGTTTGCATTTAACATAGGCTCCGAAACTACTGGACCGATTTGAAAAATTCTTTCACCATTAGAATTATACATTATCCCCGATGAATATAGGCTACATAATTTTCCCGAATTCCCACGGGAACGAAGTCCCGGGCGGAAAGCTAGTTAGTAATTAAAGCAGTGAATAAAGTTTTTATCTATCTATCTATCTAAATTTAGGTTCCGGGTCCCTTGCGACTTTTTCATAGAAACCTTGAGTTCCGAGGACTTTAGGAATCGCTGCAATTATGATCCTGTGCCATAACGCCTCAACCTATTCAGTCAATACGATAGCGCCTGATGCAAAAGTTAAAGAAACGATGCTGCATATGTTGTTGCTAAACTTTACGGAATCTCCAAGGGTTAAAAGCCTTTTTTCAAAGTTTTCTATATAAAAACTTTCATGGGTCTTGATTTTTTATTGTCATGATTTTGTTAAAAGTTCATAAGATCGATGCCCTAACAAATATGTGGATTAAGTATTAGTTTTGTATTTGTATTTTCGTGATTGAAACTATCGTTTTTTATGGAGTTTTATCCATCATTGTCCGAGACAAATAAATAAATGGAAATGAAAACTGAACAACGTACCTGAATGTCTTTGGAAATAATTAGAAATACAATACAATATACAATACAATATACTTTATTTGCACAAAAAAGACATACAATACAATTAACAGAACATAAAACATAGAGTACAACAAGGCGGCCTTATTGCTAGGTAGTATTTTTTCCAGGCAACCTTAGGGTAGGACACCAGTAAGTTAAGAAGTAGTAGGTGTTGCATAAATTTATATATACCGTGTGAAAACAAACCTCCTAGCTATATTCAAAATCCTGAACCAGTATCACTCAAAGAACACATTTATGAAAAAAAAAATTGAAATATTTTTTCAATGGGAATAGTTCATTTTTTGCCTAAACGTAGACATTACTCCTACACCAGGCACGCAAGTGGTGCGGGTAGCGCTCGGGGGGTGCGCCCGAGTGGTGTCTACGTTTAGGAAAAAAAAAAATCCCCCCCAAAAAAAAAACATTTAAAAAAAGTGTTCAGTAAGTGATACTGGTTCAGGATTTTCAATAAAGCTAGGAGATTCTTATAATAAATGTAATATTAATATAAATATTGATTTACAAAAAGAATAAAGAATAATTTAACAGGAAAGTTATTTATATGTAGATAGAAAAATCAGGGGTTGATTCATTCTCAAGGGGGCGAAGTGGGGCGAGCACTAGAAAGTACCGGGTTAACCATTAAACAAGGCAAGATGATATAGGCACGTTAAAAATTAAAACATTAAACTTAATTAAAGTATTTATCAAACTGACAAAAACTCTAGTTAAGTCCTCAACAGTTCATTTACAATGTTTTATACACCACCTGCATCTGGAGCACATATTATACGTCAAGTATTCTATTTTTTAAAGTAAGCCATTAAAACTTGAGGGAAATAAAATTGTATGGAACTTCCCTTGGGCATTAATGACATTTAAATATGGAACGCCAAAATTTCAACAAAAACTTCTATCACAAATAATTTCGAAAAAAAACAAGGCTGTTACTTCCTTGGTCCAAGTAGATTTTAACTATAAAATTTGACACATCAAAGAGATTTTACTTTTATTAAAAATATTTAGTATAAAAACTTGGCTCTATGTCTTAGCTATTGACTTTCCATTGCCTACGGAACTAAATATTATAAGAAAACGTCATAGGTGATTTTGGATCTGTGATTTTTATCGCGAATTATTAAATTGTTTTGTGGTAAGTTTTTTAAATAAATAAATAAAAAGTCCAGTATGTAATTCCAGCGACTCTGACATAGAAACGGAGGCTCAAAGCATTATTGATGGGATGAATTTATAATTTCTTTTTTATTTAACCTCGCAGTAGGTGTATAAAGTAGAGTAAGCTACTCGGGGATAAAAGTGTCTTAGTCTTGGGCAGACTTGAACCCTTCGCTTTATTCAGGATTCTTACCATAATTCATCCTTCATTTCGCTCAGAATTCAATATGCTGCCCGTGACATTATACACTGTTTTATCTCCTTGTTGCTTAATCTACTATTAATTATTGTTTATACAAAATATGACGCTTGATCATTATTATTCAAAAAGCCTTCGCAGTTCTTATTACTTCAGAAGCCATTGTATTTCCCGGGGGAGAATAATTTCCGACGAGTTACAGAAAACAGGAATTATCTTACGTGTCGAAGATTGAATAATATCGTCCATCATCATTTGAATATTGTTTCTTATTTCCTTTTAGGGTCACTTGGTCAATATATTTTGTTTTGATACTTTCAGAATGTACTAGAAACGAGTTTACCATCTTAAATAAATCGTGTTGCTTTAAATTGATATCTATTTGTTGTTTATTGTCGTTAAAAAGCATTTTTGATCCTAGTTTTCGGAATACTGATTACAATTCAATGGCAACCATTTTTAAAACCAAAGTAGCAGAATCGAGTTTTTGTAACTGTATATATATATTTTTTGTTAATTCTAACTCTCGTCGCGGCCCCAATTCCCCACCAAGGGGCACGAAAATAAATAAAATGTTAGAAAAACTTATTTCTTCGTACAAATATTTTTAGAATATTTCATGGGAATATGAGATAAACTAGTTAAATTAATCCTTTCTTCTGTTGAACTTCAGTAATAAAAAGCAATAATTATACTATTAAATATTTTAAATAATAGAGTGTTATTTCTTTCATCTGGAATTAAAAAGTTTCATTTAGCACCAAATTCTAGATTTTTTTCTGGAATGTCGAGTGAGTCTGCCCATGAATATCAGTGATCTTAGGTCATTAGTGACCCAGTGGTTTAACCGTCAGCTCTTTGTGGCTTATAATAAAGATTAAGTTAGCTTAGGTCTTTGAGCAAATATGACTTAAACACAGTTTTGCGAAAAACCTCTCTAATAAGTACCTCACCAAAAAAATAAAGTTTTGGTAAAGACTTTGTGTTATTTTAACTCATCTCAGAAAATATATTTCAGAATAACATTTCTTTGATATGAAGATAATCTCTGTCGATAACCTTAAATAAGTATGTATAAGGTTTCTGTCTATTAAGTTGTCATTTTCCAAAATAAATTTTTGGATAACTGATTTCTTGATACAAAAATTTTTGGAATTTTTCGAATTGTAAGAAAACTTTGTGAGAGCTTTTGGGTTCGCTGACCACAATCTAGCTCAGGGGCAAGATGTGGTCTAGGATGTAGCAAGCTCACCCAGATGATGCCTATACACTCGGGTTTCGACAGCATAATTAAATATTTATTTGATCGTGATAGGTATCACTTACGAATGATTTAACGTTGATTCACAAAAAAAAGTTTTTAGAAATTCGTTCCCAAATTTAGTATTGGGAAATCAGTATTGAAAAATCTGGTATCCCAAAAAAATTCTTCGATTAATTTTTAGTATTCGTAAAATGTACGTAAGTAAGTACATACATATAAAATATGATTAAAAATTTAAAACTAATTTTCTATTTTAATTATACACATATAGTTTCTATTTTGCCGAAGATTTGGATTTTAAATTTTAAGGTTTTTTAAATTTTAATTTTTAAAATTTTATGATTATATTTTTGATAAAAGAATATTCAAATGACTTTTGCCAGTCATTTCCGAAAAAGAAACCTGTTAACATAAAATAGTCATCACAATGACTTCCAATAATCGTCAACAAACTTTTTTGAAGACGAAAAAACATCTTCTTCATCTCAGATATTTCCAAAAAAACTCTAGAAACAACCCCCAAAGAAATAAAAAAAATTTAAAACTTACCTGAAGTTCGGAACTTTTCAGCACAACGTACACTGAACTGACACGTCGCACCTTCCGGCGCGGAGGTCACACTGTGAGGCTCTGTGAACGTTCGCCTTTTATAAAGCGCCGCCCAAGAGATGGGCGGGCGGTCGCAGCCTGTTGGGCGGCCTGCGTCAAGTGGGTATCACAAATTAAAATCAAATTAAGTTGTACAAAAGTTGTGTGACTGCCGTGCTGTATCTCAGATTGCACCATATTGTCTCATGTATGCACTATACGGGGGAATTTGGAGGGTCTTTCATAGGTTTTTTTGAAGTGAAAACTTCTTTAGCGGCGTTGTACACTTTGAGGTATGGGTAAAAAAAATTAAACTCGCGTCAGAGTCACATGTCTGTCACGTGACCTTGATCGAAAATCCGTAAGGCGGAGGGGTGTTTAATAAATATAGGAAATAAAAACTGCAAAAGTCAAGATGTCACGGAGGGGTGTTTGATAAATATAGGAAATTAAAACTGCAAAAGTCAAGATGTTAAAGAAAAAATTAAATTAAATATTAATGCACAACGTTAATGTTCAAGTTTTCACTTCTGCCGGCACTCCCGGAGTGCAAATAGTTGTTTTTTTTATATTCTTGTACTCCTTGCTTTTCTTTACGTCTTTCTGTAATTCTCTGCGTTTTCCGCAACTTTGATATTTTGTTATCTATCTGTGAGGACCCTATTATAAGATAACATAAATCTTTATTAATAGACACAATGACACCAGAAATACAAACTAAACATAAACTTAAAAATAACAGAAACAAAAATATAAATTTACATAGCACAGTCAAATAATCACATGGTGTTGTTTACATTGTGCCTATCAATCGGTGCTGACTCAGCATAAAGCTACATAAATGCAGCGCTGATTGTCAGTCATAACCGGGATGATGCATATAACAAATAAATTACAAACTAACACAAAGAAACGCGTCTCTGTGGGTAAATAAAATGTGTTTGTGTGTGTGAGTATGTGCATGTGTGAGAGTGTGTATGTGCGTGTGTGTGTGTGTGTGTGTGCGTGTATGTTTGAGTGTGGCAATGAATGCGTAAGGGTTTGTGGAAAAAGATTAAAATAAATTATTGGGTTTATATTATGAACGAAGTTGGTTAGGTTGCTTACTAACTTACTAAAATTAAATGAATAAAATAAATCCCAATTATAACGATTATTACTACGATACATCAAACTCAATAATCATACATTCATACCTCTAAATGACGGGATAGGCAGAACGTTATGTGGTTCTAGAACCACTTATTTATTAATTATTTATTTATTAAAAGATGGGTTAACTCTAATGTCTTTTTTTTTACTAGTCCACTAATATTAATAGAAACTTACTTATATTATTTCCAAAACAAAATAATACTTATATTACTCAAAAATATACCTACTTATCAATTGATATGATTGGTTTTTCATTACTTATACAGATGCTAGACGATTAGACGTAATGGAATAAGAAATTGATGAACTGTAATGTAAGAAATTAAAATTATAGAAATATAATAATGGATACTTTTTCTTTGCTCTGAGTGGTATACGTAGTTACTGTATTAATAAAACAGTTGAGTACTTAATTAAACTATGTTTTTGACCGACAATCGTAATGTGCATTGACCGCTGTTTTTAATGAACCCACTAATTTATCGAGTGGTAGTAACGCTGCCTTTTGATCGACAGGTCCTAGGTCGGGATCGGGGCTGACATTTCTGTGAAAAGCAAATGTTTGTTCTCGGGTCATGGGTGTTCGTGTCCGTCTTTATGTATGTTCGAAAACACCCGCAACATAAGGAGTTTTTTGGGATATTGTTATCTAACTTGTCGTCCGTGGCTTTGGCCGCGTGGAAGTCGGTTAGTAGGTCAATAGAATAAAACCAACAAAAAATTCAAATCAGATTAAATCCTACAAGAGATTTTATTATTTAAATGACTTCATTTGTTGCCAAATATGACTATCCTAGGTTTTCCCACCCGGTGGCATGATCGAACGTAACAGAAAGAGTAAGGAAATAAAACTTGTTCTTCAAGTTGGATAAAGAAAATAAATAAATAAACTGTCCAAGTGCGTTTTGCTGTTATTCTTTTTTTATTCACGCCGTGGTCTATAATTCTCACTAGTTCAACTGAACTGA